>ML662442.1:18016756-18423430 GCA_007570785.1 Antilocapra americana
TATATATATATATATATGTGTGTGTGTATAGTTGAATTACTTTGCTGTATACCAGAAACTGACACAACATTGTAAATCAGCTATATTTCAATTAAAAAAATAAACAGGGACTTCCCTGGCAGTCCAGTGGTTAAGAATCTGCCCTGCAGTGCAGGGGACCTGGGGTTCCATCCCTGGTTCGGGAGTTAAGGTCCCACATACTGTAGGGCAGTTAAGCCTGTGAGCTGCAAGTACTGAGCCCTGTGTGCTCTGGAGCCTGCACACCACAAGGGAAGATCCCGCAAGGTGCCGTGAGGATCCCGCGTGCCTAGCGAAGACCCAAGGCAGCCAAAGGAATAACAAACTGAGCAAACTTGATCTTGGCAAGTGAATCACTTTTTGCTATTAGAAATAAGGAATGTGCCTTTACTCTGGGTAAACAGTTACGTAATTATGAAACAGTTATGAAGTGTAGTTGGAGAATTAGCGTCACAACATCTTCATATCTGTATATCTTATTTAGGGACAAATATTTACTATGAATTGACTTTTAAAGGTATTATTTATGAGATTTTTTTGTGTGTGTATTCCTTATGTCTTTACAAATTTAATTACAGTTTCAAAATGTTTACAGCATCTACAGTATCAAGTGCGCAAGAACCATTTCCCAATACACTTGGACATTTACAGAATAGGAACATTAGTTGTGATTCTAAAGGACAGACTACTAAAGCCCGGTTCTTATATGGGTAAGGAAACTGAATTTGTTTTTTAAATATTCATCATCAGTTCAGTTCAGTTACTCAGTCGTGTCCGACTCTTTGCAACCCCATGAATCGCAGCTCGCCAGGCCTCCCTGTCTGTCACCAACTCCCAGAGTCTACCCAAATCCATGTCCATCGAGTCGGTGATGCCATCCAGCCACCTCATCCTCTGTCATCCCCTTCTTCTCCTGCCCCCAGTCCTTCCCATCATCAGGGTCTTTTCCAATGAGTCAGCTCTTTGCATCAGGTGGCCAAAGTATTGGAGTTTCAGCTTCAGCATCAGACCTTCCAATGAACCCCCAGGACTGATCTCCTTTAGGATGGACTGGTTGGATCTCCTTGCAGTCCAAGGGACTCTTAAGAGTCTTCTTCAACACCACAGTTCAAAAGCATCAGTTCTTTGGCACTCAGCTTTCATCACCGCCCAACTCTCACATGCATACATGACTACTGGAAAAACCATAGCCTTGACTAGACGTATAATGTAAAGTGTCAATTCTTTGGCACTCAGCTCTCTTCACCGTTTAACTCTCACATCCATACATGACTACTGAAAAATCCATAGCCTTGACTAGGTGTATAATATTCATCATACATGTATATTATTTATACATCTGCATATATACGCTCATGTTATAATAGTGTTTAGCAGTTGATGAAAATGCTTGTATCAATATTTTTTTAAAAATCCATTTTTCTTTCTTTGTCTTTAGAGAGAACATCCCCCCTCAAGATGCAGAGATAGGCTATCGAAATCCCTTGAAACAAACAAACAAGGCTAAACGGGTAAGTTAATTTTTACTTTGATTAAAGCAGTAGTGGTGATGTCTATGCTTATGTCCTAGTTAGTTACTTAATCTTCAAAAACATTTTTAGTCATGCCCATTTGGAAGAGTCCCAGTTAACCTTCTAAGTAGCCCGGATTCCCATGAGAAGATGGATGTTTCAGTTGCACCACATTTTACTAAAAGGTATGTTTGAGTTTTAATTTTTGTTTTCAAAACTTAAAGACTGATGGCAAAATGGTCATAAAGTCTCTTACTGCATAAAAGTGGTCATGAGTACATTTTTATTTAGAATGAGGAACGAGTGGGAGATATGACTTTATTTTGCTTTTTCTCTCACTAAAAATGTTCATTAAAGCAACTGTTAGAAAGTTAGGAAACATAGAAGAAGAAGTATTTATTATGAAGCTTACAAGACTATGAACAGACTAGCCCTGCAGTAAAACTTTTGATGTTTGAATTGCTTATGGTAGCCTCTCTGGTAAGACACCCTAGTGTGTGTGCAAGTGTCCATTGTGGGTGGGAAGTCTGAAAGCAATTTTCTTTGTGGCTAGTTCAAGGAAAAAGCAGCTATTGGTAGCAAAAATGATTAACTCACTCATTTGCTTCTGAGCCTAGAAGTGGGGCAGGGTTGGTAGAGATGAAATATTGTTTACCACATCTGAAGTGTTCTCTTGCCTTCAGTTTGAAAAATGAGAATCTCGTAATCCAGCTTAGCTAAGGGTCTTTGTTTTTCTGGTGTATTTTTAACTCTAACCACTACTCATAACATTATTTCTAATGGAAAAGACTCCTGGATTCCACAGAGTCATTTTGCCAGTAAACTTTAGAGATAAAACATTGTTTTTAGCTGATGTCTTCTCTACTTAAATGCTTATTATACTTAAGGTTTGATTGAATATTGATATTAAAGAGCATTTTGGATGTCAAGGTTAAGCTCTAAAAATCTTATGAAATCGCTATTTTCTGGTTATCTTCATTTCAAGTTCTAGCTCAAGAATAAAGGAGACTTTCTCCAATCCAAAAAAATAGGAACAAAAACGAACCAGCCATTTTCTTGGTGCTTGTATTGATACACTGTGAGCTAGGCACTGTGGAGGCCCATAGGAGGGTCTACACCCTAGTTTTTATCCTTAAAGCTATTTACAACCTGAAATGTAGTTTAACCCACACACTGCTGTTCCCTTATTCTCTCCCACATTCCTATCTTGACTCCAGCTTATTATGTAATAGGGGAGGCTGTCACCTGCTTACGACTCCTCTCTGTCGTCATGTTTGTCACTGCCCAGCACCTAATTTAGCACATTTATATTGGAATCTTGTTACTGTTAAAAACACCTTTTCAAGTGATTTTTCCAATTAAAAGATGTACATATTTAAAAAACTAACTTTAAAATGAAAAAGATAATACCCTGAATACCCTGAAATGATTGATTTCAAATTAAACAATTGTTTTGTTTCATGGTAACAGACATATCTCTGGGTCAGAGTGCCGAGATACAGTCACACCTGGATCTAAATCGAGTGGAAATGATTCCAGCGAATTGAGACATTTAAAGGTTTTTCCATTTTTAAATCTTTATCTGGAGCAAGGGTTCCTGACCCAGGGTTCATGGAGCTTTTTCTGGGAAAGGGATCCATGGTTTATGTATCTCCAACAGCGTTCCTGAAACCCCAGGAAAGGCCGAGCCACTAATGGGAAGTGACATAGAAGTCCTAAACTATTTCTCCTCAGTGGAGGCGGGAGGGCAGGGAATGATCGTCTTCTGTTGAAGTAGTAATAGTGTTTAAGCAGGTTAATTGGCCTGGGTTTGGGAATAATGGGCCAAGCATTGTCCCCCAGCTTTTGTTTCTTGGTGTGTTGCATCATATGATGATCTGATAGAGCAAATTAGACAAAAATGAGAGGATGTCTTTGTGGTGGGGCAGAGGTGAGGGCTTAGATAATCAATCCTGACGTCCTGATACGGCAGACGTGTGAACTTCCAAGACAGAAAATAGCTTTAGTCCCTGGTGCACTGATTTTTAGGGGTTATACTGTTCTTACTGTTGTTGAGTTAGACCCTTGGCATCATAATATGGGTCTTTTCAGCTTTACATTCTTTGTAATTCCCTTCTCTCTTTCATGATCTATCCTTTTAAGTAATGAGTTTAACTGATTTACAGCCATCTTAGGGAATAGCACATAGCTGTGTTGAGAGTTTACTTTTTGGATTTAGAATAAGTACTGCCTTAAACTTATACAAATCTTAATTTTGGCCAATGCTGTATTTTGGTGATAAAATAATATAGTAACAAAATAGTGAAGAATGTTTTATGTTGGATTTAAGCTTTCTAAAGCTTAAGTGAATATGTTTTATCATTTTATAATATGTCTACTGAAAGCAAATCGGCCAAATCTATCATTATAGCCATTTCCATTGCTCTAGTCCATAATTCAAGAAGTTATTTTTGCTGGAAGTTTGTGTCTACATATAATTATGAAAATTTTCCTAGCAATCTTTTCATATAGATGAGACTCTAGTATTTTGAACACTAAGATAGATTAGTACTACTTCTGTTTTTAAGACTTTGTCTTATATCAGATTGAAATAAAATCTTACTCTGTGTAGTCTGTTCAAAATATTCGTTCCAAGGAACCTGTGATGTCAGATGAGAAGAGTTCTGAACTTATTACTGATTCAGTAACCCTGAAGAATAAAAGTGAATCAAGTTTTCTAGCAAAATTAGAAGGTAAGAGTGACAAAATAGACTACCTCTTTAATTAAGAGAACCACTTTGTTACTTGTGAAAGTTGACCAGCCCCCTAACCATTGCCATGGAAGAGTAGGTCCCTTTATCTTGTGTTTCAGTTAAATTGTATAGAGTATTTGAAAGTATTAAATTCTATAGCAGAAGATTTGCCTAAAAGGTACGTAAGAGCAGGTAGAGGGAAAATTCAATGACATTGAGTCAATTTTCTCAGTTGGCTTGAGAAATACTTTTGGGAAAGGACATGAAAGGTGTATTTATATGGCAATTCTCCCTTTCCTCTTTTGTCAGACATTTGCTTTTCCACTATATGTGTTCTGTGGTGAATATTCTAAGAGCATATAAATGAATGAGACAGGTTTTAGCCCTGAAAGTCCCTTGTCTCAGGAAACTCTGAAAAATGGGATGCCATTATTTTGATTGGGACCATCGGCATTCCTTGATACCCTCAGGGAATTGTTTCCAGGCCCCCCCCCCCCCGCCCATGCTCAGATCCTAGGATACTCAAGTCCTTTATATAAAATCATGTAGTATTGTCAGTTCTATGGAACCTGCTGGTATAAAGGGCCAACTATAGAGTCCTCTTCCTAGTATTTGGGGGAAATAATTATATTTTATATTTTCATGGCATCTATTACAAGCTGATATGATTGAAAAAACGTTTTTACCAAAAATGCTTGTTTATAGTACTGATCTGGCACCTAATTTAATGCTTTTAAGTGAATGCTTATTGAGTACCCACACTATATCATTGGTATTTTATTATATAGTAAAACTTGCAATCAGAAAACTGCCCAAAGCATAAGAATACAGCCCAATGAAATATCATTTCTTTCACATGCATTTCTATGGAGTATATTCAGGGTCGGGTGGTAAGGTTCACAGGATGTGTATACATTCAGCTCATTGATAGTAACAAGCCGTTTTCCAAAGTGTTGTGTTTTACCAGCACTTATATTGGCTCTTGCTCCATATTCTTCCCAATCATTGTATTGTTGGCTTTTAATGTTACCCATTCTGATTCTGCTAAGTCATAGTCCACTTTCCTGTTGTCTTATGATGTTGAATGCCTCTTTGTGTATATTGTCCATTTGGGTATCTTCTCGAGTGTTTGTTTAAGTCTCACCAGTTTTTCTATTGAGTGTCATTTTTTTTCTCAATGATTTTTTGGTCTAGATAGAGTTCCTTTGTTGGGTACATTTGTTACAAGTAACTTCTCCCATTATATGGCGGAGACTTGATTCTAAATTATCATGCATTTTAATGTATCAGTCTTTTCCTTAGTGGTGAGTGTTTTCTGTGTTTTTAAACAAATCTTCCTACTCTAAGATCATGAAAATATTTCCATATGTTTTGGAAGGTATCATTTTACTTTTCACGGTTAGAATTATATTCTACTTGAATTTAAGATTGATGTATGGTTAAGATAAAGTGTCAGGATTCATTTTTTTCTTCTCCATGTGGATATCCAGTAGACTCCAGCACCATTTATTGAAAAGACCCTCAGTGAATTGTTGTAAGTTAGATGAGTCTGTTTGTGATGTCTGGTTTTTGGATACTTCTCTGTTCCATAGTTCTTTTATGACTTTGTGCTAATTCTGTCTTAATTACTAAGGTAAATCTTCATATCTGTCAGTGTAAATCTTCCATCTTCTTTCTTTATGACAGACTATTTTAGTTATTCTAAGCTTTTTGGATTTCCATATAAATGTTAGAATTTGTCAGATTCCTTTTTATTTATTTATTTTTTTAATGGAATTTTGTTTGAGTTCTAGTGGGACAGGTTGACATCTTAACAAATAAATTTTCTAGTCCACTAACCTGGCATACCCCTTCATTTAAGTAGTCTTTAAAACATTATTGAAAAAATTGTTTTCTGTGTAGAGATTTTGCATTTCTTTTGCTAGAGATATACCTAGGTATTTGATATTTTTGATAATACAATGATGGGATCTTTAAAAAAAAAATTTATCCTTTGCTTCTCCCTGGATCAGGAAGATCCCCTGGAGAAGGAAATGGCAATCCACTCCGGTACTCTTGCCTGGAAAATCCCATGGACAGGAGCCTGGTAGCCACCGTCCATGGGGTCTCAAAGAGTCAGCCATGACTAAGCAACTTCACTCATTCACTCACTCTTTGTTGCTAGTATACAGAACTACAACTGATTTTTAACTATTGTTCTCATTTCTAGGGACATTGCTAAAATCATTGTTTACAGCTAATATTTGCCTATGAATTCTTTCATGTTGTTTGAAAATAATATAACATTTTTTTTCTTCCAATCCTTTTATTTCAATTTCTTTGCTGTGTTGCACTTATAACCTCTAGAATAATGGTGAATAGAAAGAATAATAGGTGGCATTTTTGTTCCTTCGTTAGAGAGACACTTTCACTGTTTTACCCTTGTATAATAACTGGCTTAGAGTCTTAAAGCTATTCTTTATCATATATCAAAATAGATTGAGGTTAACAGTTTTTTTGTGACTGGGTGTTGAATTTTATGAGATACCTTTTCTGTGTTTATTGAGTCGGTCACGCACTTTCTTTATTATTATGCCAAATTAACTTTCCGTGTTAGGCGAACTTTACATTTAGGAATAAACACAGCTTGGTCATAATTTATTATTCCTTTTGTGTATCACTTGTGAATGTTTTGTTCTAATTTTTGCATTTGTCATGATAGGGATGGAATAGTGATACTCATAAAATAGTCAATATTGTTGAGGCTCTTTTGTTCAGAGACCCTTAGGATAGTAAATTACAGGCTAGCTTAAGGTAAAAATTTTTGTTAAGAAACTAGGTCTATGAAAATTGGTGAACCGGCTTTTATTAGTGAGACATCATGACATATGTTTTTGGACTTTTGCATGTTTGTTTCCTTGTTTTTTGATAAAAAACAGAGGTATTTAAACCAAGAATAGTCTCTGATAAAGCTCTTGATAATAACCTAGGAAGATGGCTGTTGCAGCTTTGTAAACTTGACTTGCTATAAAAGCAAATTGTCAGTAGCTGGCTAAAGCTTTTAATTTCTGTTTTTAAGAGCAGATTGCTAATACAGTTTATAACATATTCTGTTGTTTAGGCTTAATTTTGCTATTATCCAATATTCTTTCCCATTAATGACAACAACAAATGCAATTGCAGAAACTAAAGGACATCAGGAACTAAAGGTTCTAGAAAGTGATCTGAAGCAATGGCAATCAAAGAGAAAGTCTGAATGTGCAAACCAGAATCCTGCTGCATCTTCCAGTCAGTGGCAGATTCCAGAGGTAATCCCCAAAGTTGATACAGAGGTAACTTTCTTTTCCACATTGAGTGTAGCATTTTTCATAATGTGATGATCATGTTTAATGTTTTCTTCTTGTATCCTTATGAACCATATTGAGTGCAGTAGTTTGCTTGAAAGTGTGTGTTTTAAATTCCCAAAACAATGATCAGTAACAATCATAGGTTTAGTTTAGTAACAGTATATATCAAGCTGAATTCTTTTCTGTTTTCGATAGTATTTCTAGATTGCTGGTAGACTGGTGCAGAGGCCAGCAAACTACATCGTAGGAGCCAAATCTCGTTCCCAGCCTGAATGTAAACAACACTTTTTGGGAACACAGCTATGTCCATTTATTTACTTACTGTCTTTGCCTGTTTTTGAACTATAAGAAAGAGCAGAACTAAGTAATTGCAACAGAAACCTCATGGATGAAATAGAAAAATACAGATTAGATAATGTGAATTCACATTATCTGTTAGGATCTGTTAGAGAGATACATTCTGAATGTCGTCCTTGGTCATACTCTCCTTACAGTTAATTTTCAATTGTAGTCTCACTCAGCAGTTCTCAAATATTTCAGTCTTGGGATTCTCTTTTATATTCTTGATTATTGAAGCCCCTAGAGAACTTTGGTTTATGTAGGCTATGTTGATCTCTATATGCTGTATTAGCAAGTAAAACCGATAAATTTTTAAAATATTGGGTAATTTATTAAAAATATCAATAAGAAGCATATTACATGTAAATAATACTTTTATGAGAAAAGTTTTGTTTTATTGAGGTATGATTGATATATAACCTATTAGTTTTATGTGTATGACATGATGATTTGATATTTGTGTATTCAGTTGACCCTTGCACAACATGGCATTGAACTGTGTGGGTCCGCGTACGCATGGATGTTTTTTCAGTATATATGTATTACAGTGCTTCATGATTTCTGCTGGTTGACTCTGAGGATGTGGAGCAGTAGATACAGAGCTCCAACTGTAAAGTTATATGTGGATTTTTGACTTTGTGGGTAGTCAGTGCTCCTGACCTCTGAGCTGTTCAAGAATCAATTCTGTTGCAAAATGATCACCACAAGAAGTCTAGGTAGCATTCATCACCATGCCTAATTACACATTTTTTCTTCTGATGAGAATTTTTGAGATCTACTCACTTAGCAACTTTCAGACGTGCAATACAGTATTATTAATTATAGTCACCACATTGTGCATTGATTTATCTTGTAACTGGAAGCTTGTACCTTTGATCCTCTTCACCCATCTCTAGTCCTCCCACCCACACCCCTTGGCAAGCCCCAAACTATCCGTGAGCTTGGTCTTCTGCTTTTTTTCCCCTCCAGATTTTACATATAAGTGATACAATGCAGTATTTTTCCTTCTCTGGCTATTTCACTAAGTATGATGTCCTCAAGATCTATCTGTGTGGTCACAAATGGCAAGATTTCATTGCCTTTTATGGCTGAATACTATTCCATTGTATATATGTACCACATTTTCTTTATCCCTTCAGCCATCAGTGAATATTTAGATTGTTTCTGTTTCTTGGCTATCGTAAATACTGCTGCTATGAACATGAGAGTCAGACATCTTTTCAAGTTACTGTTTTCCTTTTCTTTGGATAAATACCTAGGAGTGGAATTGCTAGGTCATATGGTAGTTCTGGTTTTAATTTTTTGAGGATCTTCCATACTATTTTCCACAGTGGCTATACTAATATACATTTTCACCAACCCTGCACAAGACTTCCATTTTCTCCACATCCTTGGCAACACTTGTTTCTTATCTTTATGATAATAGGCATTCTGACAGGTATGCGGTGACCCATCATTGTGGTTTTGATTTACATTTCCCTGATAATTGGTGATGCTGAACTTCTTTTCATATATCCATTGGATATTTATTTATATGTCTTCTATGGAAAAATATCTAATCAGGTCCTTTGTCCATTTTTAAGCTGGTTGTTTGATTTTTTGGCATTGAGTTGTAATGCGTTCCTTCTGTATTTTGGATGGATGTGTGGTTTGGGTATATTTTCTCCCATTTCGTAGACTGTCTTTTTATTGCGTTGATGGTTTCCTTTGCTGTGCAGCTGTCCAGTTTGATGTAGTCCTATTTGTTTATCTTTGCTTTTGTCTCTACATTTGGTGTCTGATCCAAAAATTCATTGCCAAGACCCATGTTAAGGAGCTTACCACCGAGTTTTCTTCTAGAAGTTTTATGTTTTAAGGTCTTACATTCAAGTCTTTAATTTTGAGTTAATTTTTGTGTACAGTGTGAGAAAGTAGTCCGGTTTCATTGTTTTCCAAGTGGCTGTTCAGTTTTCTGAAGAACATTGATCTATGTTCTTGCAAATATCATTTTGTCTTGAATACTGTAGCTTTGTAATATGGTTTGAAATTAGGAGTTTGGTGCCTCCAGCTTTGTTCTTGAAAGAAGAGAAAGTCAAGCCTGCTTTAGGTATTCTGAACTTCTGTGATTCTATGCAAATTTTAAGATTGTTCTATTTCTGTGAAAAATGCCATAGGAATTTTGATAGGGATTGCATTGTATCTATAGATTGCTTTGGGTAATATGGTAATTTTAACAATATTCTTCCAGTCAGTGAGCACAGAATATCTTTCCATTCATTTGTGGCTTCCTCAGTTTCTTTTATCAGTGTCTTGAAGTTTCTAGTATACTAGTGCTTCACTTACTTGGTTAAATTTGTTCCTACGTAGTATTTGTTCCTTATTATTTTTGATAGGATTGTTTTCTTAATCTCCCTTTCTGATAGTTTGTTGTCAATGTATAGAAATGTAACAGATTTTTTTAATATTGATTTTGTATTCTGCAACTTTACTGAATTTGTTAATTTTTTTCTAACAGGTTTTGTGTGTGTGTGTGTGTGTGTGTGTGTGTGTGTGGCATCTTTAGGGATTTCTACAGATAATATGTTATCTGCAAATAGTGACAGTTTTACTCTTTTCTTTTCAATTCTGATACCATTTATGTCAGCTTCTTGTCTACTTGATGTGGCTAGAATTTCCAATACTGTTTTAAGTAACAGTGGCAGGAGTGGGCATCCTTGTCTCCTTCCTGATTTCAGAGGAAAAGCTTTCATCTTTTCACCATTGAGTATGATGTCAGCTGTGTGCTTGTCATACATGGCTTTGTTATGTTGAGATATGTTTCTTCTGAAAAATATTTTTCAAAACAAACTAATTACAGTGAGGAGAGTGATATTTGTTTTACAGTCTTTACAATTTTTTTTAATGGTTGGCCTAATAGCGGGCTGGATTTCTTGTATCTGCTTTTGTATCCAGTCTGTTTCACTATCACATGCCTTGGGAAATCTTTAGTTTATATTCATGAAAGAATGAAAGTGAAAAAGGCAAATAATGTCTTAGTATGATTATAAAAATAGTTTTAACCTCTCAGACTTCCTGCAGGTATCTTGGGGAAACCCTCAAACTTTCTGCTATTTCTGGGTCACTGGTTGAGAACTGTTTATCTAAGTAATGGAGTGGATTACAAATGTTAAATGAGAAGAATCCTGACAGGTTGAATTATGGACAATCAGCATCTCCTGTCGGAGAAGGCAATGGCACCCCACTGCAGTATTCTTGCTTGGACAATCCCATGGACGGAGGAGCCTGGTGGCCTACAGTCCATGGGGTTGCAAAGAGTCGGACATGACTGAGCGACTTCACCTTCACTTTTCACTTTCATGCATTGGAGAAGAAAATGGCAACCCACTCCAGTGTTCTTGCCTTGAGAATCCCAGGGACGGAGAAGTCTGGTGGGCTACCTTCTATGGGGCTGCACAGAGTCGGACATGACTGAAATGACTTAGCAGAGGCAGCAGGCAGTTTTTTGTAAAGAATCCTCCTGCAATGCAGGAGACCCCGGTTCAATTCCTGGATCGGGAGGATCCCCTGGAGAAGGGATGGGCTACCCACTCCAGTATTCTGGCCTGGAGAATTCCATGAACTGTATAGTCCCTCTTTCACTTTGCTTCACTTACCTTACAGGTATAAGCTCCCCCTAGCTATGTCCAGATGATTTCTTTTCTTGTAAAAACCCTGTCCTTTTCTTTTGGCGGTGTGTGCTGCACGCAAGATTTTAATTCCCCAACCTGGGAATCAAGCCCGTGCCGCGTGCAGTGGAAGCGTGGAGTTTTAGCCACTGGGCCACCAGGGAAGTCCCAAAACCCTACCCTTCTGAGGTGCCTACTTTTGGGATGTACTCTCCTGTAGTTGCTCGTTGCCATCATCTCTGAACATCCTTGTTACTCCCCATCATTCTCTGAAAATATTAGGCTCTGGATCACTTCTTTCATCTTCAACCCAACAACTGTCATTGTTTTTTGTTAGCTTCTATACCCCTGTGTATCACTAGTCCTGTACCTTGCCTCCAGATTCATAACTTCTTCCTCTTTCATGCCCACTTTCTTAATTTCATCTTAGCTACCCATTCCTATATCCTCAATTCTGATCTCCAAAATTTCAAATGCAAACATCTAAATCTATGGTCTATGATATAACCTTTCCACTTTCCTTACTAAGTAATCTTGCTATCACAGTTTCTCAATACCATTCTGGCTACTAATCCAAATATGTGTGTGTGTGTGTGTATTATATATGAGGAAATCTTAAATGAAATGAAAAATTTATCTGAGAAAAGAGATATAGTGGCCAAAAACACAAAAGTATGAAAAGTAGAAAATAGATTTATGCATTGTGGATCTCCAGAGTATAATGTGGACCCAGTGGGTTGAAATTATAGAAGTTGATTTAATCTAGATATCGGTGAATACTTACTAATAACTAAAGCTGTCCCCAAATTAAAGTAGAGGTAGTGAACTATCAGTTACTAATAGTGTTCAAGCAAAATGATTTGCAGGAGTTGGCAAGATTTTCTTTAAAACCTTTGTGAGGCAGAGGTCACTGTTGTAGCTTTTGAACTCTGCCATTATTGCATGAAAACAACCACAGACAATATGTAAACAAATGGGCTTTGTTGTGTTCCAATAAAACTTTATTTACAAAAACAAACAACAGACCAGATTCAACCTACAGATTGTACTTTGCCAGTCTCTGCTGTAGCGGATGTTCATTCATCATTGCTTTAGAATTTGTATGAGATAAATTCTGTAAGCTGTATGTCTTTTACAAGGGAGAAGAACACTAGATAGGTATTTGCCATTTCAAGTGTTGCTAAATAATTAGTATTTGATCATTTTCCCTCCGAATGTAAAAGCAGGGAATGATTGATTCTATTTGGAAAGACTAGTTTTCTGAAGCACAGAGCACTTATTAATATTTAGATTATAAAAGTCCAATGCTAGTGACAGTAGCCCTAAAGAGAAAGGATATTAAATCCTGTTTTGTTCAACAGTGCTGTGTGCCTTCCCTCTATTTGTAATCTCTTTGAGGAAAGTATAACAAGCTTCAAAATTTAGAGTAAAAGAGCTTTAAGTGAAAAGTTATTGAAAGCCTATAATACATACATCTACTTATTTTAGCATGTTTTTGTATTTCATATTTTAATTTTCTTTTAGAAGTTTAATATTTGTGAAATTGTTGAACAGGTGACTAATTAAAAAACTGAAATCATGATGTTTTTTATTTTGATCTAGCAGAAACAAACCACTTTTGAGCAGCCTGCCTTTTCGGTTTCAAAGCAGTCACCAATATCAACACCTAAATGGATTGACCCAAAGTCTATTTGTATGACACCCAGCAACAGTGCCTTGGATGATTACATGAGCTGGTAATTCCTTTTGGTTCTTAGCTTGGTACAACATGTGCTTTGGGGCAAACAAATCTGGAGGTGAATCCTGCTTTGTTGCCTGAAAGACTTTCTAAATTCATGTTATTTTTCTCAGCATCAGTTTTTTCATCTGTAAAGAAAGGGAAGGTAGCCACAATATACTTTTAAGGATTATTATGAAAGCCTCTGTCATTGTAATCTGTACCTACTCTAGGTATATGCTTTTTACACCTATAGATCTATAGGCAGTACCTTTAAATACTTTTAAGTGTGCAAAACTTCTTGTTAATCAAGCACTGCCACTTGTATATCTCTGTAATTGAGAGACTTTAGAGATTAGCATTCTTACAGTAGATAAGGGGTGGATGCATATTATAGCAAAGGAGGTGTTAATTGGAATGTGAGAGAAGTTGGTGGCATAACTCACATAGTTCTGGGGGTGTTCAAGATTGGAGTGGCTGCCATTGAGGAATGAGTGAAGAAGCTGATTAGTGCTGATGAACCGAAAACATAAGGGGTGTTGAAAAGCAACTCAATGGCATTTCTAAGAAGGGAAAGGGGATATGGCATGTCATATCCTTCACCTAGTGGCTGTATTTTTAATATAGTTTTAATGTCTTAAAGGATAACTGAAGTTCATGTGTTTTGCTTTTCATTTTTGCAATATGATCTTGAATCCTAATTAGAACTGGCCTTGGAGTTTTATAACCAATTCTATTAAATAAGTAAACTATTTAATACAATTTTGCTATTTATTACCTCATTTTATTATACTTAAATACTTTAAAGAATGACTGCTAACTAAAATAGGATATGGTTATTTCTTATGAAGTTATTTATTTTCAACAAATATTTGTAGAATTCCTTTGTGCCAAACACTATTCCTGGTGTTGAAGATACAATAGTGAATAAGAGAAGCAAAGCACAAATGTGAGCTGAACAGCTTTGTGTTCAAAAGTCAAACTCTCATGTAATTGGCTTTCAGATATTTCTAGTAGGTTGTCATAGAACATTGTTGTTAAAAAACACTCATAAAATCTATGATAGACTGAGCTTTGTCTTGGTTAAATTTTATAAAATAACTATTTTTAAGTGACATCATATTTATTTGAATAAGGACTTCTCATCTGAGGACAAAAATTACTTTCAGAAAGAATTCCCCCAAAGTGAAATTTCTGGTGACAGTGAATCTAAAATATTTATTTCAGATGTATTAGGAAAACTGACTTAGGTTCTATTTGATATAACACATTTATATTCACCACACAAAATCTGAGTCAGAATCTTATTTTTAAAGCTTTTATGTTTTAAATTTTAAAAAATATATTTTCCCCAGTTTTAGAACTCCAGTGGTAAAGAACGACTTTCCACCTGCTTGTCAGTTGTCAACACCATATAACCAACTTGCCTATTTCCAGCAGCAACAGCAGCAAATACCTGTTACTCCACTTCAGAATTTACAGGTTTGATAAACTTTATTTATGATGGTCCAGTTATTCCACTTCAGAATTTACAGCTTTGATAAGCTTTATTTATGATGGTACATGATACGGTATGATCAAAAATTTTATTCTTACAGGATTTATTTGTGAAGAACAGCGTTAAAAACTTATTCAATCTTAGTCCCATTAGGCCAGACTCTTTTCTGATATTCTCATAAGGGTGCCTCATGACTTTGATAGGTTAGTTACTGAAGAAACTAATGAAGTATTTTTCATTAACTTGCCCAAGTATCTAGTCTGAATAGCTAGATAAAATTTCTTTTGTAATCTAGGTTATTTTTCATTCCACTTAACTATTTAAACCAGTTGTTAGTGGGCAGCTTCATTTCATCAGCTGATTAATATACAAGTATATATATATATTAATATATATACAAGTAATACATAAGTTTTTAAGAATATCAGAATAGCAATATGAGATGCTACTAGAATATATTATAAAAAAACCTTTTTTTGCTGGTAAGGCAATTGTATTGCCATCTGGAAAGATAATTATTTAGATACTCTTCTTGACATCAATACTAAATGTAATTTTTAATAACTATCTGGGAAGCAGCTTAATATTTGGTAGAAAGTATAGGCTTTGGTAAGAGTTTGCCTGGCCTTGACTCTTGGCCTCACTACTTACCAACTATGTGACCTTTTGCAAATTAACTAAGTTCTCTATTTCCTCATCTATAAAATAAGGATAATAAAGCTCTCTACGCCATAGCATGACTGTGAAGATTAACTTACTTAATATAATTTCTTACAACAGAAACTGGTACTTGCTAAAGAATAAAAGTTGGTAACAATTGTTTAAGAAAAACAACAACAAAAAGTGATGAATTAAACAAATCAAGAGATTAAAAAATTAGTGACAGAAAATAAAACAATGGTAACCAGGGGCTATAGGAAGAGGAATGCAGGGTTGTCTTTGAGGGGTGTAGGGTTTCAGTATGTAATGAGGAGAAGGCCTGGAGAGGAATGATGGTAATGTTGGCACAGTGTGAATGTGCTCAGTGCCACTGAATGGGACACTTAAAAACAGTTAAGATGGGACATTTTATGGTAGTAAATTTTACCACAATTTACAAAGCAATGGAACAAGAATTTTAGCTGACAGTATACGAAAAGAGGTAATAATGTTTTGAGGATTGACTCAACAATATAGTAAACTACAAAAAAGAGAGAAAGAGAGTCTGGTTTGCTCATCATGTTAATTCAAAGAAAGTTCATTGAGGAATTACTCATGTCTGGCCTTGTTTAAGCTGAACTGTGAAAGTCAAGCCAGACATGACCAAGTGAGGGAGGGAGGATCCTTGTAGAAGAGGCTAGTGTTGGGAGGAAACTGAAAGAGGCCAGAGTGTGACTAGAGTTCACCAAGGGGCAGGGCGATCCTCAGGGTTCTGATGGGCTCTTTAGATTTTGCCCTGAGGGAATTAGGAAGCTGTGGAACAAGCTGGAGTAGGGGAGTATAGCAATCTTACTTACGTTTTAAAGAAGTCTATTTCTGCTTGATTGACTATGCCAAGGCTTTTGACCGTGTGGATCACAATAAACTGTGAAAAATTCTCAAAGAGATGGGAATACCCGACCATCTGACCTGTCTCTTGAGAAACCTGTATGCAGGTCAGAAAGCAACAGTTTGAACTGGACATGGAAAAACAGACTGGTTCCAAATAGGAAAAGGAGTACATCAAGGCTGTATATTGTCGCCTTGCTTATTTAACTTACATGCGGAGTACATCATGAGAAATGGTGGGCTGGAAGAAGCACAAGCTGGAATTAAGATTGCCGGGAGAAATATCAATAACCTCAGATATGCAGATGACACCACCCTTATGGCAGAAAGTGAAGAAGAACTAAAGAGCCTCTTGATGAAACTGAAAGAGGAGAGTGAAAAAGTTGGCTTAAAGCTCAACATTCAGAAAACTAAGATCGTGGCATCTGGTCCCATCACTTCATGGGAAATAGATGGAGAAACAGTGGAAACAGTGTCAGATTTTATTTTTGGGGGCTCCAAAATCATTGCAGATGGTGATTGTAGCCATGAAATTAAAAGATGGTTGCTTCTTGGAAGGAAAGTTATGACCAACCTAGATAGCATATTGAAAAGCAGAGACATTACTTTGCCAACAAAGGTCTGTCTAGTCAAGGCTATGGTTTTTCCAGTAATCATGTATAGCTGTGAGAGTTGGACTATAAAGAAAGCTGAGCGCCAGAGAATTGATGCTTTTGAACTGTGGTGTTGGAGAAGACTCTTGAGAGTCCCTTGGACTGCAAAGAGATCCAGCCAGTCTATCCTAAAGGAGATCAGTCCTGGGTGTTCATTGGAAAGACTGATGTTGAAGCTGAAACTCCAATACTTTGGCCACCTGATGTGAAGAGCTGACTCATTGGAAAAGACCCTGATGCTGGGAAGGATTGGGGACAGGAGGAGAAGGGGATGACAGAGGATGAGATGGCTGGATGGCATCACCGACTCAATGGACATGGGTTTGGCTGGACTCCGGGAGTTGGTGATGGACAGGGAGGCTTGGCGTGCTGCGGTTCATGGGGTTGCGAAGAGTCGAACGTGACTGAACTGAACTGAACTGAACTCTGGTCATGGATGAGCAGAGTGGACTGAGCAGGTTGCAGGATGTCCTGGGTAGGACACTGAACTTCACACTGGTGTTGAATCAGACATAGGTCAGAGTTCCTGTATTCCAAAAACAGTCAGCAGCTAGGAGGAAAGGATGTTGGACCGTTTTGTTTGCTCTCAGAAATTTTCCTAGGAGAGGAACCTCCAGACGGAAGAGTGGGGAAGGCAGTGAAGACTGTGATAGGCTACTGCTCAGTGAGAAGTAAGGCATCCGTGTGTCAAAGCCTAACACCTTCTTACAGAAAGCATGCTTCATTGGCTCAGCAGTGTCTTTTCAACCCTTAAAAGTTAGACTTTAGAGTCCTTATCTTTTGTATCTGGGCCTCCCTGATGGCTCAGCAGGTAAAGAATCTGCCTGCAATGCAGGAGACACAGGACACCCGGGTTCGATCCCTGGGTTGAGAAGATCCCCAGGAGGAGGAAATGGCAACCCACTCCAGTATTCTGCCTGAGAAATCCTATGGACAGACCATCCTGGTGGGTTACAGTCCAAAGGTTGCAGAGAGTCGGGTATGACCAAGCACGAGCATGGTGTACCGGTTACGTAAGAGCACCTGAGAAAGATTCTGCCATTTGGGATCTAAGGCAGGACTTAGTTGAATTGAGATTTATTTAGACCTTGTTTCAACTTGGTTACTCAACTGATCAGGTGGTCTCTGTGTCCAGCTTCCTGCTCAGCTCAGAGTAAGTCCTCACACTCTCCACCTATTCAGAGCATTTATAGGTCCACAGAGGGCCTTCACGTCAGGGAAGGGAAGGCATGCAAGTTGAATATGGTACATCAATTGAGAGTTTGTTGAGGAAGTTGCTCAAGTTCAAACCAAGCAATTTGTTGAATATTATCCAGCATAAAGGGGACATTGCTGAAATCTGCCTTTCTCTGATTGACTTTGAAACGCTTAGCACCTTAGCATGCTGCTTCCTTTATAATGTTAGGCTAAATGATAAAATATGATAAAGTTGTGTGTTTGTTTATGTATGTATGTAAGTAAAGAGGTTTGTGTAAGAAAGAATAGATGAGAAAGATGAAAAGTGATAGCTTGTGAATTTGTCTCTTGGACATTAAGTGGGGTTTTTTCAACCTTAAATTTTCTGTTTATGTATGTAAAGTCGAGATAAGTTAAATGAGGAGACTGTGAACCATTGCCTATATATTAATTTAATACATTTATTTTTTTGACTAAAGTATGTAAATTGATTCTGTAAAATACTGAAATGTTGTGACATATCTGATTGCTTAAGATTTCAGATAACTTGAAAATTGGAAATGTTTCATTGTATTAAATGCAAGCTAGTTTCTCAGGCATGTTCTATGAATGTTTGAAGCTTTATTTTATTTTAATTATTTAGATTTCAGCATCCTCTTCAACAAATGAATGCATTTCAGTTAAAGGAAAAATATATTCCATATTGAAGCAGATAGGAAGTGGAGGTTCAAGTAAGGTAAGTTTCTTAAATTTTTAAGGAATGAATAAAAATATTTTAAACTCTGTTTGCCTATGTACCTATTGGGGCTTTTTTTCTTAATTTCTAGGGGCCCATATTGCCCTTCAGCCAAAAGATCCTTATCCCCTCCCCTCAACACATGGCATATTACTTTCAATCACAATTCCCTGCTCTTACCCTCCAATGACCTATGATTCCATATTTCTTCTCTAAATAACATTAACATTGACTGTGAGATGGCAAACGACAGCTTTGTGACCTCACCAAAGAATCTGAAAGTGAGGCCAGTGGTGATTAAGTAGTTAGTGTGCTGAGAATGATTCAGCAATGTTTCTGACTAATGGGTCTCGTTTTGAGTTTTTCTTTTCAAAAAACAGAGTTTAGCAGCAAATGATTCTCTAGAATTGGACTAGATCACTTCTGAAATTTATCTGAGTTCTAAATCCATGTGGTTCCAGTTCTCTGGATAGAAGGCATCTTAGAAGAGTTTCCAACTTCAGTACACTTCTCATTCTGTTCTCTTCAATCCACTTATAACAGACATTTATTTTTACCTTCTCTGCTCTTTAAAACAATGGTTATCAAAATCACTAGGGCTTCCCTGACAGTCTAGTGGTTAAGGTGCATGTTTCATTTGACAGAAAACAACAAAATTCTGTAAAGCAATTATCCTTCAATTAAATACATTTTAAAAAGACAAAGCGTGCACGCATCTACTTTGGGAGGCTTAGTTTTGATCCTTGGTTGGGGAACTAAGATCCTGAATGCCACACAGTGTGGCCAAAAAAAAGAAAAAATCACCAATGACCTCCACATTTTTGCCCAAACTAATTCTTGCCTTTGCTTCTGGGCTACACAGCAAATGGGCCAGTTAATCATTCTTTCGTCATCGAAGCCCTTTTTCCTTCTTGGCCTCTCAGTGTTCTCTTCTCCAGTGGCCGTGCTGTTTTCCTCTTGGTGCTGACCTCAGTGGAGCAAGGCCCCTGAGCTCAGTTTTGACCTCTTCTGCCTCTAGACTCCCTCCCTCCCTTGGTGCTCTCATCCACTCTCATGGTTTTACACACCATGTATATGCTGACAGTCCCCAAATTTGTTTCCAGCTCAAACTTCTCCCTTGAATTCCAGGCTTGTGTATCCAGTTTGACTGTTCAGCATCTTTTCTTGGGTGCCTCTAGATATTTAAAACTTAATATGCCCCAAGCGTAACTCTTATTTCATGGTCTCTCATTTCAGAAAATGGCAGCTTCTTTCTTCCAATCACTGGGCCAAACACCGTGGGTCATCACTGACTCCGCTTACACTCACACATTCATCCAGGTTCCACCTCAAAGTCCATCCAGAATCTGACTCTTCCTCACCACCTCCACTGTTGTCCCTTTGGCCAAAATAGCTTCATTTTTTCATCTGAATTCTTAAAAGTGCCTCCTAACTTGTCTTAAGGACTCTTGCTCTCCATGTCTATTTTAGCATAAGGGTTTAGTTTCCTCCAGATATCCTCACATCTTTGCTCAGGCATCTTCTTGATCAGGCCTTCCTTGACTACATTCTAAAACCATCACTCTTGCCTTCCACTCCCCAGCACACTATATTCTCTCCTGCTGTATTTTTCTCCTTAGCTCATCTAATATGCTCTGTAAGTTACTTACTTGGTGTTGTTTTTTGTGTCCGCTTGCACTTGAATGTGAGTTCCATCAACATAGAGATGTTTGTTCCATTCTGCCTGGAACAGAACAGTGACTGAGGTGTTTGTTAAATGAATAAGCTGACCCTCCTCAGCTGTTTCACTGCTCTAAGTTGTTATGGATGATATATGCAATAAACCATATTAGGTTCATTTTAATCTTAACAGTGTTTTCAATATTATTTTCCTGGGAAAATGATGATGTAAGCTTACTTAAGTCAAGGGCCAAACGATAAAGTTATGACCAGCCTGTATTTTCTTAGTGCAATTAAATTATTTGATTATTTTGATGGCCTTGCAAAAGTCAGCATGCCTCAGGGGAAAGAGTAACATGCTTTATGAACCTAACATTGTTCATGCTCTGTCTGCTAGAGTTTAGACAGTGACCAACTTAGACAGTATTAAGAACATTTTAGAAGATTCATGGGGCTAGTAGAAACGGTCAAGACATTGACCTTTCTAGTTCTTTCATTAACTTTGCATGAAACTGAAAAATTGTAACTCTGACACTGTTTCTAACTGGAAGTAAATGCTCCCTAATCCTTTTCATCAGTTATTGCCAGAACCAGGGACATTAGGGGAGGACAAGCACAAACATGGAAAAAGCTGATTTAGAGGTTGCACTTGCTCAAAACTTTTGAGATCTTTGTTTTAATATCCTGCAAATCTTATTTTCTGATATATCTGGCAATGGTAATATGTTTTGAAATGTCCACTTTATTCTGTCCTAATTGTCTCTAATAATGGTAGCTAATGTTTGCTACACACAAACATGTCATCTCAGTATCCTTCCAGCCCTGTGGAGAAGGTGCTCCTAACATTCTAATTGTATTGAAGCAGAATAGTAGAGACTCTGAATTCTCTGAGAGGTATAAGGCTGTTTGTTGTTGTTTAGTTGCTAAGTTGTGTCTGACTCTTTTGCAACCCCATGGACTTTAGCCCCACAGGCTCCTCTATCCATGGGATTTCCCAGACCAGAATGCTGGAGTGGGTTGCCATTTCCTTCTTCAAGGGCTCTTCCCAACACAGGGATTGAGCCCACGTTTCCTGCATTAGCAGGCAGATTCTTTACAACTGAGCCACCAGGGAAGCCCGTAAAGCTGTTTACCTCATGCCAAATAGCTTTGTGCTATTTTAAAATTGCTTTTCTTTCCTTCCTTGCTGTTGTCTGCTGCCTTTTGCCCTATCACTGTTTTATGTTCCTGCTCCTCTAATTTGCTTTCTGTGCAACTAAACCAACAATACTTTGTTAGAGTTTTGTATTTAAAGTACAGCTAATTGGCTATACCAGATGACCTGATAGACTGCTTTCGGTGCTTGAATCTCATTTACTCTTGGGCTCTTTTCTTATTTCTTGCCACTCTTTGCTGGATCAGTTCAGTTCAGTCGCTCAGTCATGTTCGACTCTTTGCAACTCCATGGACCGCAGCACGCCAGGCTTCACTGTTCATCACCAACTGCCAGAGCTTACTCAAACTCAAGTCCATCAAGTCAGTGATGCCATCTAGCCATCTCATCCTCTGTCATCCCCTTTTCCTCCTGCCTTCAATCTGTCCCAGCATCAGGGTCTTTTTCAGTGAGTCAGATCTTTGCATCAGGTGGCCAAAGTATTGGGAGTTTCAGCCTCAACATCAGTCCTTCCAATGAACACCCAGGACTGATTTCCTTTAGGATGGACTTGTTGGATCTCCTTGCAGTCCAAGGGACCCTCAAGCATCTTCTCCAACACCACAGTTCATAATCAGTTCTTTGGCAGTCAGCTTTCTTTATAGTTCAATTCTCACATCCATACATGACCACTGGAAAAACCATAGCTTTGACTAGACGGACCTTTGTTGGCAAAGTAATGTCTCTGCTTTTGAATATGCTGTATAGGTTGGTCATAACTTCCCTTCCAAGGAGCAAGCATCTTTTAATTTCATGGCTGCAGTCACCATCTGCAGTGATTTTGGAGCCCCCCCAAATAGTCTGTCACTGTTTCCATTGTTTCCCCATCTATTTGCCATAAAGTGATGGGACTGGATGCCATGATCTTAGTTTTCTGAATGTTGAGCTTTAAGTCAGCTTTTTCAGTCTCCTATTTCACTTTCATCAAGAGGCTCTTTAGTTGTTCTTCACTTCTGCCATAAGGGTGGTGTCGTCTGCATATCTGAGGTTATTGATATTTCTCCCGGCAGTCTTGATTCTAGCTTGTGCTTCTTCCAGCCCAGCATTTCTCATGATGTACTCTGCATATAAGTTAAATAAGCAGGGTGACAATATACAGCCTTGACGTACTCCTTTCCCAATTTGGAGCCAATCTTTTGTTCTATGTCCAGTTCTAACAGTTGAGGATAGTCAAGGTTAAATGGCTTTTAAATAAATGATGTTTTCTTTAATGTTAAGAGATAAGTTAATTCCTGCTTACACTGGCATTCTATATCTGAATTTATACATTTTAGAAGCCCCATCCCAGTTGCACATTTGCTGAAAGTTAGACACATTACCAGTGTTTTTCCAAATGTATTAATATTATCTACCTTATCAACATTGATTAGAAATTGGCTGTCATTATATCCAGAGCAATTTGGCCTGGATCTCAAGGTGCTTATAGGAACATCTTGTTCCTGTCAACCTGATTTTGAAAATTTAACCTGAATCTACTTTTCACAACCAAATGCACGGATAGCTTACAGTTAGCACTTATTTTTAAATATTGTCTACCACATGGATGAAATTGTCAACTACAGTCATAGTGGAATCAACACCATCTGTGAAATGGATTACTTTTTATTCCCTTATTCAGCCCTTAGTGTTCCTTGGCATCTTTTAATGTCTTTTTCTTCAGATTATTTCCCTGGTTATGACATCTAACATGAATGTATATAAAATTTAAGTGACCTTATATGTTGATAGATGTTTTATTAGATTTATGCCTTGGAGTAATTGAATACCCATTGTCATAGGTAGTTGAGAATGTACTGTTACTCTCCTAACACTTTTTTTCCCCTTCTATACTCAAAATAAGGCCAAACATTTTAATTTATTCACATCAATCATCCTTAAGTGTCTGTCTAATAAATATAAAAGTATTGTGACTGTATAAATAGTGTATTCTAAGCTTTTTCCTTTGTTTTACTGTATAGGTATTTCAGGTGTTGAATGAAAAGAAGCAAATACATGCTATAAAGTATGTGAACTTAGAAGAAGCAGATAGCCAAACAGTTGAAAGTTACCGAAATGAAATTGCTTATCTGAATAAACTACAACAACATAGTGATAAGATCATCCGACTTTATGATTAGTAAGAATTTTTCAGTTTAAAAGAAAATTTTTTTGCTTTAATCCTTATGATAAACACTTAAATCTTAGTAGTATAACCTAACCATTTATTTTTTTGTTTTCATTTAATTTTAATGGCAGTGAAATCACAGATCAGTACATCTACATGGTAATGGAGTGTGGGAATATTGATCTGAATACTTGGCTTAAAAAGAAAAAATCCATCAGTCCATGGGAACGGAAGAGTTACTGGAAAAATATGTTGGAGGCAGTTCACACCATTCATCAACATGGTATTTTAAAATCTCTTCGTATATGATGTTAAAATATTCATTAGTAGTGGAATCTTAGAGAAAGACACTTATAATTTTAAGGTATTGGTTATTGGCAGCTTTAGGCTAAATAAACTAAATATTTGGCAGTTTAATAAAGATGAAGAGACAAAACCATTTCTTTTGTCTCTGTTAATACTGTTAACAAAAGAATACAGGGCATGAACTCAAATCCCCACATTCATGAAGCACCCATAACACAAAGTGTTTCATTATCAGTAATAACATAGTCCATAGTCCTGGTCCTGGTCTCCAAATATTTGAATTAAGCAGATCTGAGACTCATGTTCAGGCATCCTGAAAATCTTAAATGTTTATTTTACTCATTCTGGTTGTTTTGTATTGTGCACCTGTGTGAGGGTTTTTTTTTTTTTTAAGCTACTAACTACATTCTAGGTTGGCTTTTTACTTTACTTGGCCTTTTTTCTTTTTTGTTTGTTTGTTTTGCTTTTTTGTTTTATTTAAAACTCTTTAAATCCATCATGGCCTTACATACTGTACAGAGCAGTGTCTCTTGTTTTTGCATCCCAGCCTCTCCCTGTGATCCCTAATCCATTTCTCCTTCCTCATAGAATGCTGAATTTCCTTCCAACTTTTCTGCAGTTTGGACTTGGTTCTTTTTAGTGCTTCTTTGCCTTTTCCTTATTTTAAATAACTGATAATGTAGGTAATTGTAAATTACCTCACGTGTCTTTTCCTATGTTAGAAGATAATTCACCAGTGATCAAGATCAGGCTTAGGGGTAAGTATGTGAGCGGCATTAGAGTCCTGGCACATGGCACCGGAATTTACAGTGCTGTCTTGTGGACAGTGAAGCACAGTGGTTGTTAAGAGCATAAACTCTGAAGTCAGACTGCCTGGTTCAACTCATGACCCTGTTTCTTAGGTTGTGTAGCCTTGAAAACAGTGCTTAAACTCTGCCTTAGCTTCTGCAGGTTAAAATGGGGATGATAATAGTACTTGCCTCAGCATTGGTATGAGGGTTGAATGGTTCAATACAAGCTGCAAACTTAAAATAGTGCCTAGCGTGTAGCAATTTGTTGTATGTTCACAGAGTATATTAAAAATGAATATTTAATTTGACTAAATAAACCAACTCATGAGTAGACTGTGTAGTTTCTTTGTACTTAGAATGTTTGACATTGTCTGATATTATACTGGATTTTTATTTTGAAGGTATTGTTCACAGTGATCTGAAACCTGCTAACTTTCTGATAGTTGATGGAATGCTAAAGCTAATCGATTTTGGAATTGCAAACCAAATGCAACCAGATACAACAAGTATTGTTAAAGACTCTCAGGTAATGAATGGCTGGTTATCACACAGTAGAGTTCAATTCCTTTTCATCTTTGAAGTATTAGTTTGCCAATGTGGATTTTATTTTTCCCTACTTCATTTTTCAAAGGATTTGAAACCTTTTTTATAAGATTAGATATTATAACCATAAAAAATAAATCAGTCACACAATTGATACAATTTAGTATAGAAAGTCAAGACCCAGTGGACATATATCCAGCAATTTTGAATGATTTTCATATAGCTGAGATAGAGAAGCGGTAATACCCACCTTGGAATCATTTTGGTTATTATCTAAAATTCACCTAAAACTTTGTCTCAGTTTCCTGGTAGCAGCCAAAGAGAATTGTAGTTTTATGTTTTTCATTGTCCTTTATGAGGTAGGATTATTTCATTCTTCCAGAGAAGTAAAGCTTTCCCTATCATTTACATTTGAAAAAAATTCTTAAGTGGGCCTTCATATTGGAAACAACAGAACAAATGTTGTACTCAACCACATCTTTATAATAAGATATGCAGCAGCAATCTTAATAAACTTACTCCCATAAAAACCAAGGTGATGATAATCAAAGAATGACTAAAAATAATCTTGCTTAGAGCCAGGACAGTGTGCTCCATGTATGCAGATCTCTGATGTGGATCTGCCTTAATCTTAGGAATAAAACCGGATTTTTTTTTTTAGGAGTAGCTGGGTAGCATGCCCTTCAAACAGTTCTGTTTGACAATCACTTCTTTTTATATCAAAAATACAGCTGAACATTTAGTTGTAAATCAGTTTGACGATAACTTCTATGGCAAGGCTCTAAAGTATAGGCATTCTACATTTGAAAGTGGAATCGTTTTAGAATAAAACAAATGCAGTGTAAGGCTGGCAAAGTCTTGTTGCAGAAACTCTTGCATGATGTAGACACCATCTGTCTCTATTTGGATATGGGCCCAGGGAATGCTTAGAGACAAACTAGACTTTTGGTTGCTTGGTTGGTTTATTTTGAAAAGTGTTGTGGATCTCACTCACAGAAATGAGTGACTGATCAATTCCTTCAAAGTTTATGGCCATTAATAAATTTTATCTTGTGAAATGTTATGGTCCCTGCCCACCATGATCATAGAAATAACTCAGCATTCTGAAAGGAGTCAATTTTTTGATTATGAATCTAATTTATTTTGCTGGAAATATTAAATTTGTTTTAATATTTTTGTCAGTTATTTGAGTTTCACAAATATATAGCTGAAATCTGTAATTATTGACAAAATCTTGACAATCTGTAAGCTGTCAAGAATTTGTCATTCATGTTTTTAAAAATCTCAAGCAGACTGAAGTATTTTCATTGATTTTTGTGTTTTCTGTGATTTGGCAAGTAGGTTGGGACAGTTAATTATATGCCACCAGAAGCAATCAAAGATATGTCTTCTTCAAGAGAAAATGGGAAGTCCAAATCGAAGGTACTTTAAGATTATTTGTATCCCATTTATTTGGCACAAACAGGAAGTGGGCTAAATTAACGGACAACTGAAAATTTATTTCCTTAAGTTCTAAAACTAGGCCATTATAGAGACCTTGCCTTATTAAGCAGACTGTTCTGGGATTCAATTTTACCCTTCTTTATTGATTTGAGATTGCTCTTTTAATATTGTGCTTTTAATGTGGTGATGCTTTACAATATGTACCTATAAGAAATGCACATTGGATATGTTTTTAGTTTTAAAAATAAGACTAAATTAACTCTGATATGAACATCTTAATTAACACTGTACTGATAACCTTAGAAGTCTTTTTTGTTTGTTTTCTCTCTGACTCTAATGTTTTATTTCTTACCGTTTCTTCATTTGTAAATTTACATTTCCAAGTACAACTCCAGCAGGTAATTTTTTCCAGGTACTTTCCCACTTACCTCTGTGAGCTCTCATGTTAGTCTCACTGGTGCCCTTTGTTGAGTCAGCTTTGCCTGCCATGGTACCTCTGGCTACATACAGACTCATCCTTCTTCCCCTGTAGCAGTGTAGTCTAACGGATGCCAGCATACATCGCTGTGCAGTCCCTGTGTTCGAGTTACAGATCTACCTCATTATCAACTAACTGTCTTTGTGACTTGACTTGCCTGTTTCTTTGTCTATCAGTTAGGCTTACTTATTTTAAAAATAATTGAGGATTAAATGAGAAAGAATATAAAGCATTTAGTACATTGTCCAGCTGCAAACAGTTGCTTAATAAATATGCTTTCTCTTGCTAAATTATATTTTCCTCCCTAGAAAATTGTGGCTTCTAAATATCTTTTCAAGTAACTGACATATAATTAGGCCTAACAGTTTCTCTTATAAAAATTCCTCTTAAATCTCTTTAGCTTTTAACACTTAGATTTGTCTGCTCTTTTTTCTTGATTAGACTTACCATGGTTTTGTAAATTTTCAAGAGCCAGGTCTTGGGCAGAGGTGGGAGGGAGGCCCTAGAGGGAGAGCATGTATGTATACTTATCACTGATTCACATTGTTGTACAGCAGAAACTAACACAGTATTGTAAAGTAATTATCTTATAATTAAAAATAAAAAAATAAAAGAACCAGGTCTAGATTTCACTTATTATATTTCCATTTGCTCTCTAATTAATTTCTGCTTTTATCTTTGTTATTTGTATTCCCTTTAGGTTTTTTCCCCTTGCTTCCTCATTTGAATAATTTCTATTTTAATTTTAGTAGCCTTCTGTACAATTAAAACTGAAGTTTTAATGTTTAAAACTCAAGTAAAACTTTGAGTTTTACTGCTGCTGCTATAGGTTTATAGCATTTATAAGAAATACTGTGCTGGTGCATCGAGATTTCCCGGGGTGGGGGGAGGGAGGAGGGAGAAGGGAGGGGGGAGGGAGGGGTTTCTGGAGGGGGAGCATATGTAAACCCATAGTGATATCATGGCATTGTATGGCAAAAACAATAAAAGGGAGAAAAAAAAAAAAGAAATGGCAGTTCACAATTTGAACAGGTAACACAAAAGCAAAGATTAGTGAGCAAAAAAAAATACTGTAGTGTTTCTTATTTTCATTAATTTCCAAAGTTCCTGATTTCAGTTTTAAATTTTTCTTTATTTTTGTTTCTTTAAAATAAAATTGGGTTTGAGCTGCATGTAATGTTCAGATCTTTTTCAGTTGTCAACTCAGTACTTTAATATGTAATATTTGGAAATCTCAATTCCATTGTATCACCTGCTCTTCAGTGGCCTTAGGGATTCTGAATAGAAAGTAAATTTTTATCCCAACATGTAAGCTCATCGTTGCTATAGAAGAGCTCAAGACCCCTCCCAGCCTAGCTCAGTTCTGGAATTGCTTTCCAGTGAGCAGCTAATGGCCACTTGGGGCTTATGTCCTGAGGTCTGTCGGGCACATTGATCACTTCTCTCTGCATCACATGCCTCTACCATGCAGGACTTGTGGCTGTTGGTGGTTTGTCTCCATTCACATTCTGGTTTTCTTGTAAATATTTTCCTTATGTTTATGGTTTTGCCACCAGGCAGCTGTGTCTAACTTATCTGGGGACCTGGAGAGTTTGAAAAACTAGGCTGCCATAACACTGCCATTTTCCCAGAATCTGGAATTCTTTTTTAATCTGTGATTTAGATTTAGAAATGGACTTAAATTTCCAAGTGATTAAATTGGAGGAAAAGGTTATTTATTATTATTCATTTTCAGTTTTCTTTGTGTTCAGATAACGGGGTCTATTTTCTCACTTACGTTCTGAAGGGCATGTTAAAATCTGCCTCCACTTCAAAGTTGTTTAATATAGTTCTATTAAATGTGGTTTCAGTGTATAATAATTCATAACTAACACCTCTTAGTTGATTATACCTTTTATCACAATAAAATGACTTTCTTCTGTTAGGAGCATTTTGCTGTGTTCTCTTTGTCTAATATTAATATTGTTGTCTCTTCTTTTCCTTTTTTGCATTTGGTTATATGTGTCCATTTTTTTTCCCTTCTAGCTTTCTGTGTCATTTGGTTTAGATTAATCCTTTGTATAGAACATATGGTTACTTTTGTTACACTGTATATTGAGTATGCATCTTTTAAAAAAGGAGTTTCAGTTCAGCTCAGTTCAGTCGCTCAGTCGTGTCGGACTCTGTGCGACCCCACAGACGGCAGCCCACCAGGGTCCCCCGTCCCTGGGAATCTCCAGGCAAGAACACTGGAGTGGGTCGCCAGTGCCTTCTCCAAAAGAGGAGTTTAGCCATTCTCATTTACTGTACTCACTGCTGTGCTTGGTCTTAATCATGTTTTTTTAAAGTCAAAAGTAGAATTATGTTGTCATATTGCATTACTTCTAATGAGGTTATTTAATACAAAGAACATTTAATAATAAGTAATATTTACTGAGAACCAGAAACTATTCTCTTATGTTTACCCATATCTCATGGTTATTTGGGCTTCCCTGGTGGCTCAGAGGTTAAAGTGTCTGCCTGCAATGTGGGAGACCCAGGTTCGATCCCTGGGTCGGGAAGATCCACTGAAGAAAGAAATGGCACCCCACTCCAGTATTCTTGCCTGGAAAATCCCATGGACGGAGGAGCCTGGTAGGCTACAGCCCATGGGGTCGCAAAGAGTTGGATACTACTGAGCGACTTCGCTTTGACTTTAACTTGGTTATTTAATGTCCATAACAGTATCCTTCTATTATTTGTGTTTTGAAGTGATGAAACAGATAAGGAGAACTGCCAGCTAGTACTAAGGCAGGGATTCAAGCCCAGCCCAGTCTGGCTCTTAGTTTGTGTTCTTAGTTTTAGGGTAGCTCAGCTTAACCTTTTTTTAAATCTATACGTACTTACATATTATGAATTTATTTAAAAACTTATTTTAATCCAGTAATTTTGGGGAAAACAAGTAAATTTCATACTTGTACTTATGATTTTTAGCTTTGTGTTTTCACAGACTGACAAGAATGTAATATTTTGTTTCAGTCGATCTATTTTAATTGAGTTTGTTGAAAGATTTAAAGTGGAGCTCATTTCTTTTGATAAAATAGCAAAATGTAATAAAAGCTAGAAAAGGATGTTTTGTAATGAACATAGTTTAATACTTGAGACATGTAATAAGGTTTAATTATTATTTTAAATATGAGGGTAAATGTGTGTGTGTGTGTATAACTTAATTTTATGCTAAAATAACAGTAACTTTTTTTTTTTTTTTTTCACTTAGATAAGCCCCAAAAGTGATGTTTGGTCCTTAGGTTGCATTTTGTACTACATGACTTACGGGAAAACACCGTTTCAGCATATAATTAATCAGATTTCTAAATTACATGCCATAATTGACCCTAATCATGAAATTGAATTTCCTGATATTCCAGAGAAAGATCTTCAAGATGTATTAAAGGTAACATTAATAGTATATAAATATAGAAGAATTATATTTTGTATAGTACTTAATTGTTTACTTAAAGAAATAACTGAGGGAATTCTGTAGTGGTCCAGTAGTTAAGACTCAGCATTTTCACTGCTGTGGCCTCGCTTCAGTCGATGGCCAGGGAACTAAGATCCTGCAAGCTGCATGGCATGCCCAGAAAATGAAAGAAAGAAATAGCTGAAATGATGGGAATTATGTATCTGGAGTAGATAAAACTTGTCTATTGAGAGGAATTGCTGACTGAGTTAGCTTTTAAAGGCATGAAGAGTTCATTTTGAAGGTTTTTAAAACATATGAATACTTGGAGGTTTTGAAGAAATGATGTGTAAAATCATCTTGTCATTTCTGAGTAGGCACTCTAGAAAGCAGCATCTATAATATGATACAATCTGGAAAAATACTTTATAAATATTGCATAAGGAAGTTTGCTTTGTTTTTGTTTTAAAAACTTAATCTTTATGTTTATAGCGTTGTTTAATAAGGGATCCTAAACAGAGGATATCCATTCCTGAGCTTCTGGCACATCCGTATGTTCAGCTTCAGACTCATCCAGGTACTTCTTTAAAAATAAATTTATTTCCCAATTGGTAATATCAACAACCTTCTGACTACTCTTCCTGCATGCCTCCTTCCTTAAGGAAGTTCCTTAATGCTAAATATTAAAATAAATGAGATCGCCTTCCTTTACTTGTTGGCATTCATTTTTACTTACCCTAGGAAAGGGACTATGATCAGTGATAAATTATAAGAATGTAGTTATTGTGCTTTTAAGCAGAATACACATTTATATATGAACTTTTATTTTTCTTACTTGATACCAGTGTGCTATTAATTCTATATATTATTTTACACCTGGGCTTCATAGGTGGCTCAGTGGTAAAGAATCTGCCTGCCAAGCAGGAGATGTGGGTTCAGTCCCTAGGCTGGAAAAATCCTCTGGAGGAGGAAATGGCAAGCCACTCCAGTATTCTTGCATGGGAGATCCCATGGAAGAGGAGCCTGGCGGGCTATAGTCCATGAGGTTGGACGTGAGTCAGACACAACTTAGCAACTAAACAGCAAAAACAAATTATTTTATAGGTGGCCAAATGGCTAAGGGAACTGCTGAAGAAATGAAATATGTTCTGGGCCAACTTGTTGGCCTGAATTCTCCTAATTCCATTTTGAAAGCTGCTAAAGTGAGTATGTCTATGTTCTGTCTACACTAATTTTAATTGTTTTGTATAGTTTAGTGTGTTAGGCACTTAAACAGGTAAACCAAAGGAAAATTGTCCCAGTCATTAGATCAGCTATGAAGTGTGTTTCTGTATTTAGATACTTAATATGTGCTTTTTAGCAAATACAGATTTATTTGATTTACACTCTTATTGGGCAGACAGCACAATTGAAAATGGATTGTCATATAAGGTGCATTGAAAAGATTGCTGTCAAGTAGGTCTCAACCAGAATAAATTCAGTAAAGAATCTTTTAAATCAACCCCATTTTTAACACAGCTTTTGAATTTATTTCTTATAGCCAATTTTATTTTTAAACCATCTTAGACAAATCACAGTATTTGTCACATATAATGACTGCTGTGTAGCTGTATAGAGCTGTATAGTACTTTTCTCAAAGCAGATGTCTCAAACCTGTTAGTCTCCCAGTGCCTGTTTAATAGCATAATTTTTTGGATCCCACTGACATTAAATACCTAATCATTTTTCGAACACTGTGAACTTAATTGACTTTAGTTACTAGTTTTATATTTCAGTTATAACATTATTGTAAAATTACAGTGACTTAAACTAAAAAACACTCTTAGCTCTCTGGATAGGGATAACACCGATCTAAGATGTTAAGAACTTGAATACATTTCCGGAGGAATTTACTACATATTTACCATTATATTTCCATTTATATAGGGTAAATTTTTTTCTTAAATTTTCTCGAGTGCTGATAGCTAAATCAATGGCTTTAGGAACTGAAATTGGACCAAAATTTGTTATGTAATTTTTCTCTATATTTCATTTCTCTGATTCTACCAGTGTATTGTTTAAAGCCTTTTATAAATAAAATTGAGGTGGATTACCTTTATCACTAAGGTTATGTGTTCCTTGATGGTGAAGATATCTTCTAACTTCATAAGTTAGATATTGGCTTAGCCTTAAATCCTTTACTAAATATGTAGATTTTAGTATATTAATTTGACTTACTTATATAGCAGTTGTATTTTTTAATGTCTTCCATTCTTTAGTTTAAATACCTGAAAGTATATTTCCTGTTGATTTTATTTTACAGTCTAGGACTTTAAGACTGGCTTAATTTAAGAAAAAGTAAGGCATCTTGTAATAATATAATGAAAAAGAATATATAGAGGAACAGATAGATATAAATATATCTGAATCACTTTGCTACACACCAGAAACTAGCACACTATTATAAATCAACTTTATAATACTTCAATTAAAAAGTTTTGCTATGTAATACTGTACATCAGCTATAAAAGAAAAAGTAAGGGAGATTAAGGTGATCTTGAGGATGTATCTATACACTTAAAAATAACTGTGTTACATTTTTCTTCCAGAAAGATTGAGCTGCATCTCATGATAGCCGATTCTTAGGCCAAGCTAGGTGTTTAAAACCTTTACTTATCTCCAATAGTATATAAAATAATTTGTAATTATATGAATGATAGAGAAATGTCTTACATATTAGAAGATGTGAAGTTAATTAAACCTTTGTTAATCTGATACATGTTGAATTTTAAATATTACAAATCAGATATGTGTTTTTAATTTCAGACTTTATATGAGCAATACAGTGGTGGTGAAAGTCATGATTCCTCTTCATCATCCAAGACGTTGGCAAAAAAATGGGAAAGAAAATGATTTGTGGCTACTCGTAAACTGTCAGGTACCACCTGTAAAAATATTGGGACTGTTAAACTCTTGATTCTCTGTGGAAATCTCTTGAAGACGGCTTCACTCTAAAATGTTACTGACAGAAAAATTCAGTGGATTATCCTCAAAAGAAAACTGTAAAAAACCTGCTAATGGTACCATATGTATTGAATTGTAGAATTGTTTTCCCTTTTATGCTTCCCTGTAAATCTAATCTATTTGATATCATTTTCACACTTGGGAAAGTAGATGGAAAGTGGAAATGTATTCTGAAGAACTATGTAAATAGGCTTTGTATAATATAAAATGACACTAAACTCTCAAAGTTATAGAATTGTTTTCTTCAAGCAAATATACTGTTGATGAGGCAACAGATTTCTTAATAAAAGTGGATTAAGGCAAAACATGACAGTAGACCTTAGTAAATTAACTTTGGGGGAAAAAATTCCAAAGGTTTCAAATTCTAAAAAAGATTTACAGTTGTTTTATAACACTGGTAATACTTCATCATTTTAGAGCTGCACTTGGCTCTTTTAATTCTCTTTGATTCTTCATAATATCTTTGTATTGGGTGTTCAGAGTGTCATGCTAGATTCCTAGAGGTAGGCAGTATAGCGCATGACCTCATTGTATGGCTTGCTTAATGATGAGCAATTACAAATGTGGTCCAAGAATTTCTGAGTCTAAATCTAACAGGTTACTTAAAGATATTATCATATAGTATTCTTTTCCCCAATTTTTTCTTTAGATTTTGATAAACTTTTTTTTAAGACTTTATTTTTAACATAGTTTTGGATTCACAGTGAAACTGAGGGGGAGGCACAGAGATTTCCCATTTAACTCCTGACCCCACACATGCATGGCCTGCCTCTCTATCAGCATCCACCACCAGAGTGGTACTGTTGTTACATTTAATGAACCTACACTAACACACTAATAATCACCCAAAGGCCATAGTATATATTACAGTTCGCTCTTGGTGCTGTACATTCTAGGGATTTGGACAAATGTATAATAACATCCATCATTATGCTATTTTTTTTTTTAATTTTTTTTACTTTATTGTGTTGGTTTTGCCATACAATGACATGAAATCGCCATGGGTTTACATAGGCTCCCCCTCCAGAACCCCCTTCCCTCCTCCCTCATTATGCTGTTTTAAGAGTGTTTTCACTGCCTGGAAAATTCTCTGTGCTCCACCTGTTTATCGCTCTCCTACTTCTAACCCCTGGCAACCACTGATCTTTTCACTGCCTCCATAATTTTGCCCTTTATAGAATAATCCCATATAGTTGGGATTATACAGTGTTTAGCATTTCAGATTCCCTTCTTTCACTCAGCAGTATGCATTTAATCTAGTAATATCCATCTTCTTGTCTTTGATGGCTTGAGAGCTTGTTTCTTTTTAGTGCCTTGTAGTATTCCACTGTCTGGGTGTACCACAGTTTACCCATTCACGTCCTGCAGGTCATCTGATTGCTTTCAAATGTTAAGCTTCACTAAACATCTGTAAGTAGGTTTTTGTGTGGTATTCAGCTTCAAAGAGTTGAATACCAAGGAGCATGATTGATAGATTATAAGGTTAAAGTATGTTCAGTTTTGTAAGAAACTGCTAAACTGTCTTTCATAGTGACTGTACTATTTTGCATTTTCTCCAGCAGTGAATGAGAATTTCTGTTGCTCCACATCCTTGTCAGCATTTGATGTTGTTCATGTTCCAGATTTTGGCCCCTCTAGTAGATTTGTTGTGATATCTCGTTGTTCTTTTTGTTTGCATTTCCCTGTTGACATATATTGTGTAGAGAATCTTTTCATATACTTACCATCTGATAGCTTCTTTAGAGAGATCTTTTCTCCTTTTTCAAAGATCTGTTAACTGTATTTATGGATGGTCTATATTTCTGGGCTATCCTTTCGGTTCCAATAATCAATTTAGCTTTTTCTTCATCAATACACACTGTCTTGATTACTGTCACTTTATAGTAAGTCTTGAAGTTGGGCAGTGTCAGTCTTCCAACTTACTTCTTCTTTAGTATTATGTTGACTGTTCTGGGTTTTCTGCCAATTCATGTAAACTTTAGAATCTCTTTGTCAGTATCCATAAGGAAACTTGCTAGAATTTTGATTGGGATTGCATTGAATCTGTAGATCAAATTGGGAAGAACTGACATCTTGACAATATTGAGTCTTCCTGTTCCAATAACATTTATTCTCCATTTATTTAGCTCTTCCCTGATTTAATTATTCAGAGTTTTTCAGTTTTCCACATATAGACCTTGTACATACATTGTTAGATTTATACATAAGCATCTCATTTTGGGTGGAGGGGTGGCTAATATAAATGGTTGGAGAAGGAAATGGCAACCCACTCCAGTATTCTTGCCTAGGAAGTCCCATGGACAGAGGAGCCTGGCGGGCTACAGTGCATGGGGTCTCAAGAGTTGGACACTTCTAAGCAAGTAAGCCACCACTGATGTAAATGGTATTGTGTTTTTAATTTCAGATTCCACTTGTTCTTTGAGGTTATATAGGAAAACAATCAATATTTATATATCAGTGTTGCTATTGTTGGTTATTTATTTCAGGAGTGTTTTTATTGATTTTTTTTTGTTTTTAATTTTCTACATACATGATAAAGTTTCTCACTACTAGGTATGCTGTTTGCTGTATGATTTTTTTATGGCTATTCTTTATCAAATTGAGAAATCTGTTTCTAGATTGCTGAAAGTTTTTATCATGAATGGGTATTTGATTTTGTCCAATGCTTTTTCTATATCTATTGATATTACTAATGATTATGTGATGTTTCTCTTTCTTCAGCCTGTCAACGTACTGGATAACTGTGTGGCTGTTAGTGTAGCTGGCATCATCTTGGGCCCTTCTGGTTTCTCCTGTCCTCCTGCTGACCTTAAGCAGGACTGTACTGTGTCTTATTTTCAAGCCCCTGCCCCCTCCTGAGTTAGCTGTAAAATTATCCCAGTGGTCCCCCAGTGCACAGTGCTTCTGCCCAGTCCCACCCTATGATTAACTTACCCTATCAATTTTTATTGATCTGTTTTAAAAAAAAATCGGCTGTTGATTTTCTCTTTTGATTTTCTGTTTTCAATTTCAGTGATTTCTGCTCTAATTTTTGTTAATTTTTTTTTCTTCTGTTTACTTTGGATTTAATTTGCTTTTATTTTTTGGTTTTCTAAAATACAAACTTAAATCATTGATTATAGATCTTTCTCATTTTTATTTAATTTTGCTGTAAATTTTATTTTATGCACTGCTTTTACTGCATCCCATACATTTTGATAAATTCTATTTTCATTTCTATTAATTAAAACATTTTAAAAGTTCTCTCCAGGGTGTGAATACTAGGAAGCATAGATCATAATGGGCTACCTTTGAGACTCACTACCAATAAATGTTAGCTCTCTTTATGATTTTTTCCCCTATTTTGTACAGATTTTAAAGTTTATCCTTAACAGTGTTGGCCTAAATTAACCTTTTCCCTTTAAGAAGAATAACTGTTTTACATATGTATATATTCTTAATCAATATACTGATATCTCCTTAGTTTGTTCTTGAAAAATCATATCTTCTATGTAAAAATAACATTTCATAAAGTAGTAAAACAACCTTAAACAAGGGACAAGCTATCAAGTTAGGATTACAGTTTTTAAAATAACATTTTCTGATTGCTAAATTATGTCCAGTTTTGCCCTGTGTATTTTGAGACTATTTCACTAGATGCATACAAACTTGGAATTTTTTTTATCTTCCTGGTAAATATAACGGTCACCATTTCATAGGGATTCTCTTGGTATCTAAATATATATCTATCTGTCTTGGCCTTTCATGTTTCTTTGGTTGATAGTTGCCTGGTACACATATATATTCTTTAATTTCTGTGTCCTTTTAGGAATATCCCTTGTAAATGACATACCTGAATTTTACATTAGATTGTCACTGGCAATATCTTTCTTACCTGACAAATTTAATCTATTAATATTCCTTTATTCATTATGATTATATTAAATGTGGTCCTACCATCATATGCTTATATTTCTATTTAATTTCCTTGTTCTATGCTTCTTTTTTTTCTTTAGTCACCCTTTCCATCTTTTTTCCTAGCTTTGTGTTTCTTTTTCTGTTTCATAATTTCCCCTTTGATGGCTTAGAATTTTATTTTACTTTTTTTCTTTTCAGTTGTTAGTCTTAAATTTTACCATGCTTATTTAACTTAACAAAGGTTTAAGTTAAACAAATATCTCGACTTCCCTTCCAAAGAATTCAGTGACTTTAATGTATTTTAACGACATTAACACAACTTCTGTGGCATCGTGGTGTAACAGTTTTATCCATCTATAACCCCATGGACTATTATCATTGTATATGAACAATATTTAGATTCACATAAGTGTTATTTTTTTCAGGTCTGAATTCTAAACTGATAGTTATTTTCTCTTTGCACATTGAGGTTATTATTGTACTCCTGGTTTCCATTACTGCTATTAGAAAGTCTTCTGTCCATCTCATTATCATTTCAATATAAGTGATCTGCCTTTTACTTTGGCTGCTTTTAAGATCTTCTTTCTACCTTTTGTAATTTGCTATTTCACTAAAATGTGGCTAGTCTTTTTTTTTTCTTTTAATTGTTTGGTACATATGCTTTCCAAGTGTTTCGAATCTTCTTGATTCAAAATTTCTTAGCCATTATGTCTTCAAACTTTTTCATTTTTAAGAATTCCATTTAGTTATTTTTCAGATGTGCCCATTTATCCTTGATGATTTCTTGCGTCTTCCTCAAATGTGTGATTCTTTAATCATTTTACATGGAACAATTTTACATTTCATACCAACGATTCCAGTGACATTTCTGCATTGAAATCTTTTTTTTTTTTCTAACTCTGATGGTGATTTTTTTTTTTTTACTGAATTGGAGATCTCTTAAGACCACTCCCACGTCTGATGATTTGCTCAGAGAACTCAGAGGATTCAGCATATGGTTGTGGCTTATTCTAGTGAAAGGGTATAATTAGCAAAGGAAAAGGTGTGTGGAGCAAAATCCACAGGAAACAAGACATTAGGTCCGAGGGTCCTCTCCCTGTGGTTCACATGGGATGCACTTAATTTCCTAGCAACAATTTGTGACAATACCACAGAAGCACAGCACCATGGGTTTTTTATTGGGGGCTGGTCACATACTCACCCTTTGCCTGGGGTGTACCAAAGTTTTAGGCTCCCAGAAGGAAAGCACATATTTGGCTTAAACCAGATTTCTTGTTCCTCACAGTTTAGGCACAGGGATCCATTCTAACTACGTAGGTAATGCTGGGAACCCTTCCAAAATCCAAGTTCCCAGACTCCAGCCAAGGGCCAGTCTCACAAGAAGGCCTTTTTAAGGACAGCAGTCTCAGGCTTGCTCTGTTGACGCTTCTGTTCGGTTCCCTCAGGAGTTTTGTCGGTCTTTGTTTGTGATGTATTTGCTTGATCGCAATTGTTGGAAATCCTTAAGGAAGCTGGTGTTTGCTGTTAAACCAGTATTTGTATCAATCAGAGTAGGTTATTGTCATGGTAACAAGCAACCCTAAAAGTTATCAACAGCTTTAAGCGATAAAGTTCTGTTTCCTGCTAATATCTATGGGGGAGGAAGGAGGACACTGCTCTGGGTTGTCCTTACACTCTCAGACTCAGACTTTCAGCTTGCCATGGCAGACAGAAAGGGAAAGTGTGATAAATTCTACACTGTCTCTTAAAATTACTCTTTGAAAGTGACGTCCTTGACTTCCATACACAATTCATTGGCTAAAGAAGTTACATGGCTTAATGTAATAACCGAGCGTTCAAAAATGTAAAAGCTAAAAATACATGATGAACAACAGTACTTAAAATTTTAACAGAAGATATAGTAATACCCTTTCTTATTTTGCTTCAAACAGGGGTACCTACCCTGTAGTTCAGGGCTTCCCAGGACTGCTGGGTGTGGAGTGACACAAAGAGAGAAGGATTCTGTGGTTTTTTTTGGCTGTGTTGAGTCTTCATTTCTGCTCAGCTTTTCTCTACCTGATGCAAGTGGAGATTGCTATCTAGGTGCAGTGCCGGGCTTCTCGTTGTGGGGGCTTCCTGAGCACTGGCCATAGGGCATGCGGGCTTCAGCAGCTGTGGTGCATGGGCTTAGTTGTCCCATGGTGTGTGGGATCTTCCCAGATCAGGGATTGAACCTGTGTCTCCTGCCTTGGCAGGCTGTTACCACCGAACCACCAGGGAAGCCCAGAATAGAAGTATTCTCTTTTGTGTCTCTTTGGTGGGTTTTTATCTTATGCTTCTTTCTCAAAGAGCAACTTTGGGTGCTCTCCATGGTGTCCTTTTTCCTCTTTCTTCTTTTCTTTCTTTCTTTCTCTCTGCTCTACTTCTCCACTTTTACCTCCAGAGAGAAACTATATTGTACCGAAGAGGAAAATGTATTAGTAATGACACTACTTAGTTGCTTAATAGTTAAAGAAATAACTTTTATTGGGTTACATTGTTTGTAGAGCCATAATCGTGTGTGTGAGTGTGTGTATAAAATGTGTGTATATATGTATAGATACTGAGTTGGCCAGAAAGTACATTTGGGTTTTTCCATAAAGAACTTTTTGGGAAACCCTATATATATATATAAACAATTATTAGAAATGTACTAAATTAGTGCATTTTAGAGAATAAGATCAGAAAGGTCCCTGTAGACACAGATTGGGTAAGGAGGAGGTGATTGTGGATGGTGGTTTTACATTCTGGCTACATCTTCACCAGTGAGGTAAAGCAAGAACACAGTTGGTACCCAAGCAAGTAGAACAGAGGGTCCAGCCTAAACTCTGTAACAAAGTCTTCACTTAGTTCAGGTATATTATAATGTCCTTATAGGATACATATTTTGTGTGTGTGTATGAGGTATAATATGCTTTTTTAAAAGCATATGCAAATGAAGAACAGTGACAACTAGTCATGGAGCAATGGTGGACTAGGTAACTCTACCCAGGAGGAAAGCCTAATGGAGTTTGTGGTGGTGGTGGTGGTGCTGGAGTCAGGGTAGGGTGTGTTGAAAGCAGATAACGGAGGGGTGGAGAAGGGTTAGGAACCACACTGGGAAGGCATACTGGGGGAGATTGAGCATGCTCCCTTTCTTCCCTTTGGTGGGACAGATCAGGCTGACTACATCTGGTAAATTGCCTCTTCATCTCATCTCTTGGGATAAATATAAACTAACCGTGTGTTGTGTTAATTGCTCAGTCATGTCAGACTCTCTGTGACCTCATGGACTGTAGCCCACCAGGCTCCTCTCCATGGAATTCTCCAAGCAAAGTGGAGGCTTTTCCTTTTGAATATCTGATTTAGTGCTTTTTGTTTGTTATGTTTGAGTATAGTTGATTTACATTGTCATTTTAGTTTCATGTGGACAGCAAAGTGATTTAGTTATATACATACATATATCTGTTCTTTTACAGGTTCTCTTCCCCATATAAGTTATTACAGAATATTGAGTAGTTCCCCGTGCTATACAATAGGTCCTTGCTAATTATCTATTTCATTCATTTGGTATTTTTTTTTATTATAAAAAGAAAATAGTCTCATCTTAATTTATCTGAGAAGTAAAATAGAAGCATAAATAATGCCTAATCCTATAACCCTGAGTTAGTTACTGGTAACAGTTCACATATTTGCACAATTGAGATAATATATTAATAACTTTATACTCTGGTTTTTTCATCTATCTTTCTCATAAGCATTTTCCTAAATTTTAAACCTTTCATAAATATAATTTTGATTTCTATGAAATATCCTGTGAATGTACAAAAATATTTCTTTTTTTGTGTGTTAAATAATTTAGAACAAACCACAAAAAAGCTGTTTTGCTTTAAGAAATGGAAGTTAATTGTTTGTCCTAAAACATAACTAATAACATAAATCCATAAATAAATAAAGATTGTGACACTGTCATGGATTTTTTTTTTGAACTATCAGCAATTTGATACTAGATTTGGAAACTGAAATTTGATTTTATCTTTAAACCATTCCTGATGTGTAGTGGGCAACCCAGCATCTTTGTAAGTAGATTCAATTTAACAATATTTTAGGGAGAAGAAAAGGCTGTCTAACCAGAAAGTCCTGTTGGTTCCACTTTCAAGGTATATCTCGAATTCGAAGTCCTCTCCCACTCCACTTGTACCACCTTGAATCATTGCAGTGACTTAACTACCTGTTCCCTCTGCTTCTGCTTGCGTTGCTCTGTACTGTGCTCTTCATAGAACATGTAGCTCAAGTTGCTCCTCTGTTTAATATCCTCCACCTGTGTGTGCACGCACAGTCTTGTCTGGCTTTGCGACCCCATGGCCTGTAGCCTGCCAGGCTCCTCTGTCCATGGGGATTCTCCAGACAAGAGTCCTAGAGTGGGCTCCCATTTCCTACTGCAGGGAATCTTCCTGACCCAGGGATCAAACCTGCGTCTCTGCATCTCCTGCATCGGCAGGCGGATTCTTCACTACTGCGACACCTGGGAAGCCCTACATTCCACCTGAGTCACATCTAATTTAAAATAAATGCCCAGTGTCTTGAAGGTGGGGTTTCTGTATGCAGTCATATCTGGCCAAGGCCTTAGGGCCTTTGGCCTTGCTGTTCCCTTTCCTACAATGCTTTTCCCTCAGTAGTAACTATGCTTATTTCCTCATCTCTTTGTGTTTGTTCAAATGTCATTTTCCTAATAAGGCCTTGCTTAAACAGCATATTTAAAATCACAATCCCCCTTCTCCTTGTGCTGTGTAATCCCTTTACTTGCTTTATTACTTTTAATATCTTTTATCCTCCTGAGTGAAAACTGAGTGAAAGTTGCTCAGTCATATCCAACTCTTTGCGACCCCATGGACTGTAGCCTGCCAAGCTCCTCTGTCCGTGGGGATTCTCCAGGCCAGATACTGTAGTGGGTGGCTGTTTCCTTTTCCAGGGGATCTTCCCAACCCAAGGATTGAACCCAGGTCTCCCGCATTGCAGGTGGATTCTTTACCAGCTGAGCCACCATTCTAACATTCTGTAACATCCTCCTAACATTCTCTATAATGGATTTAATTTTTTACTGTTCATCTCCCTCCATTGTAATACCAGGCTTATAAGGCAAACCTGTTTTATTAGTTTTCTTCATTACTGTATCCCCAGTGCCTAATGCAGTGCCTGGCCAGTAATTACCACTTGATACATATTAGTTGAAAACATGAATAAAAGCTTTTCTTCCTGGAAAGGAAGAATTAGAACACATTTCTTGTGGAGATACAGAAGGAGCCATGTTCTCTTGCTCTTCCCACGCCAGGCTGAGGCTCTTTTGGCTCCACATGCTTGGCTGGCTAGGAGGGCCCCCTGGTGGTTAGGGCGGGAGGTACTGAGGGTGCTGTTCACCCCAGAAGTTTGGAAGCCTGTGGCTTAGTGAGTCAAGGTTCACATCCCCCAAGTTGGGTGTGGAGCAGCAGCAAGAACATTTGTGGTTCTGGTCCTCAGCAGGAATTTCTGGTTTGGGTGTGAGTCTGTGCCAATGACTGACTTGAAACTCTGCTGTAGGGCTCAGCCAGGGACTGGCTTGCTAAGTGGGTCAGGTCAGGTTGAAAGACTGACTTGACGATTGCTAGTTACCCAAATCTATCTGGTCCCTGCCCAGAGAACTTTCCTTGCATTCTTGCAGATCATTGCATTCGTTTTGTCCTCGGCAACTGGTCCTTGGTGCTTAACCTTCTATGATTGGGGCAACATGGAACAAGTCAAGAAGGGTTCAGCTCAAGCAGCAACTCCTTATGACAAAGAATTATTTTTTCCTTTTTTTGACAAAGACTGATTTTTTTTGTCTTCTGGTAATCAAGATGGCTCTATATCTAACATTCTCCTTTTTTTTTTTTTTTTTTGCTGTGCCATACGGCATGTAGGACCTGAGTTTCCCGACCAGGGATCAAACCCATGCCCTCTGCAGTGGAAGTGAGGGGTCTTAACCACTGGACTACCAGGGAAGTCCCCACATTCTCTGTCGTTTTTCTTACCACTTTGGTCCATAGATTTGAACTCTGGACAATTTTGTCTCCCTTTTCCCCCACTTTTTCTATACCTATCCCAACCATACACCAAATTCTTGAATGATTCCCTCCCATTCTTTCACTCTTGTCTCTAAAACCACCTCCTTGGTCTGGCACTCCTGTGTCCTCCAGTCCATCCTGTATAATGGTGGTTTCCAACGTGTGGTTCCTTGAGTAGCAGCATCAATATTGTTTACCTGAAAATTGGGTTTTCCTCGTAGTGGGTGTCGAGCCAAAAGATGCAACCAAGTCAGGAGAAGGAAGGATTTATTACTTGTAGTAACTAAGGAGAACACCAGGGATTTTTCCCAAATCAGTGTCTCCCCGAACAGCAAAATTGGGGAAGTTTTAAGGATACATGCATATTCATGAAAGTGCTTGAGCAGAGGAGAATTCAGCATAGAATTGGGGCAAGGGTTGGCAGAGTCCTGAAGTCAGGAAGGTAATACCATCATTCTTTCCTCCAACTGGGTTGGGGCCTTACTTCATGCAGAGCTCAAAGACATGTATCAGATTGTTCTGTATATCTAGAGGAGGATCTAGGGCTCTGTTTTATTGCTGAACTATTATTTTTTTAATTTATTTATTTTTAATTGGAGGATGATTGATTTACAATATCATGTTGGTTTCTACCATGCATCAACACGAATTAGCCGTAGGTATACATATGTCCCCCTCCGTCTTGAACCTCCCACCCCATGAACTATTGTTTCTTGACTTGCTTTTCCTTTCTTCCTGCATTCTCTCCCTTCCCTTTAGATCATTAATTACCGAGGCCTGTTCAAGGGCAAGCAATTTGGCCAGGCTTAGGTCACAAAATGGCTTGGGCAAAAATGGCTTATCTTATGTCAAGAAAGCCATGCCTGGATTTCTTTATCCATGGACTCACTACCCTATCTGTTTACAGTATTCCTTGGGAACTTGGTAGAAATGAAGTTTTTCAGGCTTCTTCCCAGACCTCCTGGACCTTAGGGGGTGGGGTTTAACTTTGGGCTTTAACATGCCCTCCAAGTGAGGACCCCTGAGCAACTAATGAACCTGGTAACCAGATTCACCTGCTAAAAACATTGTTTCATCAGTTTCTTCTTCAGCTTAAGTATCTCAAATGACTCCCTGTTCCTCACCGGTCTGAGTTTGAACATATCAATCAACTCCCGTCCTGCATTTCCTTTGCTCCGGCCAGACTCTTTGCTCTCCGACACGTTTCTGCCATTGCCCACCCCATGCCCTCCATACTTACACATCATCTTTGAGTCTCCAGCAGCAGAGCCCAAGTCTTAATCTGGAGCCCAGCCCGGAGCTCTGTCCTCCCTCTGAACTTATTCTGGTCTTGTATGGTCTAATGTACACATTTGCTTCCTGTTTATCTCACCTTGTATTGACAACCATTGCTTTCTGTATATGGCTCTGGTTTCCTCAAATAGATGATAAGCTTCTTAAGGTTTTATAATATTAAACGTCCTAGCATTACACACACAAGACCTAATTACTTCCTTGTCTGTCAGTCTTTCCAAAACTGGCCTTATAGTAGAACCCCTGGTGCATTTGTGAAAGGCATGGGTTCTCAAACACCCTCACCCCCTGCCATAGACTTTTGGAACTGGACTCTTCAGGGGATGGTCTTAATGACTGATAGTCTGAATAAGTACCCAAGTGCTTTCTCATCATCAAGCCATGTGTGTGAAATACCACTGTAAACATTGTGTTCAAACACTGATTTTTGTTGTTGCTGTTAAGATGACTTTTTTTTTAATTTTTAAGATTTATTTATTTATGGCTGTGCTGGGTCTCCGTTGCTGCATACTGAAGTTTCTCTAGTTTCGGCCAGTGGAAACTACTCTCTAGTTGCGGTACTCGGGCTTCTCATTGCAGTGGCTTCCCTTGTTACAGAGCATGGGCTCTGGGCCAGTGGGCTTCAGTAGTTGTGGTTCATGGGCTCTAGGGCACAGGCTAAATAGCTATGTCACGTGGGATCTTCCCCAACCAGGGATCCAACCCATGTGCCTTGTATTGGCAGGTGGATTCTTTACCACTGAGCCACCAGGGAAGCCCAAGATGCCTTCTTGATTGAAAGAAACAAACAGGAAGGAAGGAGGCTTTGTTAGACACACCCTGTAAACACGTGATAAATACTTGTTGAATGACCGAGTCTGAAAAGGGAGCTGAGAAGACATCAAGGAAGGTGAATGGGGTGTCAGATACTGGCAGATACCAGCAAGAGGAAAGAATAGTGGCAGGAAAACAGTGCAAGTGGGCAGTTTGATTTAAATAACACCCTATTTCTCCTGAGAGGAGCATGTCACCTTCATGCCAATTGGTGACTAGGAATTCAGGTTGTAAGGTAAGCACATGAGTAGAAATCAGGGGAGATGATGATAAAATAAAAAACCATTTTGTCTTGCCTCATTTTGTGAACTGAGTGATTTTGTCACTCAGAAGCCAAGGAGCTGCTTCCTTCCTGAGTTGTAGAATTGCCTAAAAGGGTAGTCTTCTTAGAATATGTCACTCAGTAGATGAAGAAACAGCTATGAAAATTAGCAAGTTGCCCAAGGATGCACTGCTATTTCTTTTCAGAGTGGAAACTATGATCCAGATCTTCTGACTGGCCATCCTAGACCTCTTATTTTTTCTTGAAATCTCTATAGCTTTTTTTTTTAAACAACCCAACTATGTTAATTTTTAAGAGTCTGTATCTTATCAATCTTTATCTAGGTGAGAATAATTAATACCTAAATTGATCCCAGATTTTCAGAAGTGAGACCTAATTCTAAAAAAGGTTTATTAACTGAGATGAACTTAAATTATGATGTAAAAGCAACTGTCAGAGTGACTGGCATAGGCTTGGCCTTTAATGCCTCTCTGTTTTTCTAGTCTTTGAATTATAATTCAGATCCTCACCTGAACGTTTCTCCTCATCCTTTGTTTGCATAATAAAGGGCATTATCTTTGGAGTTATTCAGATAAGAATTTGAACCCTGGCTCTGTCATGCTCTGTGTAATTTTTTCATAATTGCTTAATCTCTCCAAGCCTTGCTTTCTCTACTATAAAATGAAACTGACAATACCTTTCAAGTTTTATCAAGAGAACGCAGTGGTCATAGCAAACACCCTGTTCCAAAAACACAAGAGACAGACATAATCAGATGGTCAGTCCCAAAATCACATTGATTCATTTCTGCAGCCAAAGATGAAGAAGCTCTATACAGTCAGCAAAAGCAAGACCTGGGCTGACAGTGGCTCAGATCATGAACTCCCTATTGCAAAATTCAGGATTAAATTGAAGAAAGTAGGCAAAACCACTGGGACATTCTGCTGCTGCTGCTGCTGCTGCTGCTGTCTCTTCAGTCGTGTCCAACTTTGTGCGACCCCATAGACGGCAGCCCACCGAGCTCCCCCGTCCCTGGGATTCTCCAGGCAAGAACACTGGAGTGAGTTGCTATTTCCTTCTCCAACTAGGACATTCAGGTATGACCTAAATCACATCCCCTATGATAATACAGTGGAGGTGATGAATAGATAAGGGATTAAACCTGGTGGAGATCTCAAGTGCCTGAAGAACCATGGACAGAGGTTGGTAACATTGTGCAGGAGGCAGTGGGCAAAGCCATCCCAAAGAATAAAATGCAAGAAGGCAAAGTGGTTATCTGAGGAGGCTTTACAAATAACTGAGAAAAGAAGAGAAGCAAAAGGCAAGGAAGAAAGGGAAAGACATACCCAACCGAATGCAGAGTCCGAAAAAAGGCAAGGAGAGAGAAGAAGGCCTCAAATGAAAATTGCAAAGAAATAGAGAAAAACAATAGAATGGAGAAGACTAGAGATCTCTTCAAGAAAATTGGAGATACCATGGGAACATTTCATGCAAAGATGGGCATGATGAGAGACAGAAACAGTAAAGACCTAACAGAAGCAGAAGAGTTTAAGAAGAGGTGGCAAGAATACGCAGGAGAACTAACTATATAAAAAAGATCTTAATGACCTAGATAACCGTGATGGTGTGGTCCCTTACCTAGAGCCAGATATCCTAGCATGTTAGGACACGCCACCTCAAGTGGGCCTTTGAAAGCATTACTATGAACAAAGCTAGTGGAGGTGAGCTATTCTAGCTGAGCTATTTCAAATCCTGAAAGATGATGCTGTGAAAGTACTGCACTCAACATGCCAGCAAATTTGGAAAACTCAGCATTGGCCACAGCACTGGAAGAGGTCAGTTTTCATTCCGATCCCAAAGAAGGACAATGCCAAAGAATGTTCAAACTACCATACATTTGTACTTATTTCACATGCTAATAAGATTGTGTTCAAAATCCTTCAAGCTAGACTTTAGCAGTATGTGAACTGAGAACTTCCAGATGTGCCAGCTGGTTTTAGAAAAGGTAGAGGAACCAGAGGTCAGATTGCCAGCATTCATTGGATCATAGAGAAAGTAAGGGAATTCCAGAAGAACATCTACTTCTGCTTCATTGACCACGCTAAAACCTTTGTGTGAATCACAACAAACTGTGGAAAATTAAGATATGAGAATACCAGACCACCTTATCTGTCTTCTGAGAAACATCTATGTGGGTCAAAAAGTAACAGAATCATACATGGATCAACTGACTAGTTCAAAATTGGGAAAAGAGAACGAGAAGGCTGTATATTGTCACCCTGCTTATTTAACGTGCAGAGTATGTTATGGGACATGCTGGGCTGGATCACTCACAAGCTAGAATCAAGATTGCTGGGAGAAATATCAACAAGCTCAAATATGCAGGTGATACCACTCTGATGGCATAAAGTGAAGAGGAACTAAAGAGACTCTTAATGAAAGTGAAAGAGGAGAATGAAAAAGTAACATTCAGAAAACAAAGATCATGGCATGCAGTCCCAGTACTTTATGGCAAATAGAAGGAGAAAAAGCAGAAGCAGTGACAGATTTTATTTCCTTGGGCTCCAAAATCACTTCACATGGTGACTGCAGCCATGAAATTAAAAGATGTTCCCTCCTTGGAAGGAAAACTGTGACAACCCTAGACAGGGATTTAAAAAGCAGAGACATCACTTTACTGACAAAGTTTCATATAGTGAAAGCTTTTCTAGTAGTCATGTGTGGATATGAGAGCTGGACTATAAAGAAGGCTGAGCACTGAAAAATTGATGCTTTCAAATTGTGCTAGAGAAGAGAGTTTCAAGGACTGCAAGAAGATCAAACCAGTCAATGCTAAAGGAAATCAACCCTAAATATTCACTTGAAGGACTGATGCTGAAGCTCCATTACTTTAGCCATCTGATTCAAAGAGCCGACTCACTGGGAAAGACCCTGATGCTGGCAAGATTGAGAGCAGGAGAAGAAGGGAGCGGCGGAGACTGAGATAGCCAGATAGCATCAGCAACTCAATGGACATATTACTGATATGCAATGAAACTCTAGTTCAGTCTGTGCCTTCTCCTTATGAGGCAGTAATGGAAAGAGAGTGTGGTTTGAGACAACTACCTGAGGTTGAATCTTGGCCCCACTGCCTACTACTTGTGTGATCTTGGAAATATTGCTTAGTGCTTGAGGCCTCAGTTATTGTACCCATTTTACAGACAAAGACCCTGTTCCTAATTTGCAGAGTCACAGTGGGCAGTGAATGAGTCAGTGTATGAAAAGTGCTTAGGTAAGTGCTTGGCGCAGCAGAAGTACCCAGTAAATATTACGATTAATATATTTCTTTCAGTACTTATTGGCTTTTTGGATTTTTCTGACTTTGAAGAGATCCCTTCCTCTTGGCAAGGCTGAACCTGAAAGACTCTTTCCTTGTCATTCTTCTATTCTATATCTGTGTTTGCACCTGATGGCCTACACCTCACATATCTTTTATTCCCTACCTTTCTCCCTGTTGAAGTTGGAGGAACCCTTTTCTCCATGATCAGAAAATAACCAATAATGCATGAAAGAAATGGTCTGCAGAAAAGGAACAAGAAGACTGCTGATAATGTTAGAGATTTAAAGTAATTTTAAAAAACTATAGGACTTACCTGATGGTCCAGTGGTTAAAACTCCATGCTCTCGCTGCTGGGGGCACCAGGACAATCCTACATGCCTTGGGGCATACCTCCCCCCAAAAAAACTAAGGAAAATTTGAGGATATTAAAAAGGAAATTAATGATCTAGACAGAATAGAAACTATGCTAGATTATTTCCTATTTAGTTGGCATGTGAAGGAAATAATCTTTCTGCTTGCCCAAAGACACATTCTTTTATTCATTCCTTTCTTCTGTATTTTCAACAAATAGCCCAAGAATTCTCATTCTAGTCTGCTTAGCTGCTGATCCAATCTTGTGACACCCTTGCTGGTCAGCTTCTAGAGGGTAGCCACCTCCCTATCCGGAGTGTGTAGGGCAACCACACTAACTGCCTTCTCACAGCTCTTCCCTCTTTCTTCCTGGAAGCAGGGCTCAGGTTCCACAGAGGTGCCGAGCCCCCCACTCCAAGGGACTCGGAGAAAACTGACTCTGTCCCTGGCCCTAGGAGTTGATCTTGATTGGCCAAAGCCCAACTTGGTAGTCTCATTGTTCTACCAAAGACAAGTTCACTCCTAGGCGTGTATCTTAATTCTGGCAAATAATATGAAGGGAAGTCAGGGAGCTCTTGGAAGTATATCCTAGTGGTAAAAATAAACTCGTGGAAAGAAGCAGTACCTAGTCTTCGGGATGTAGTCATGTCTGCGTTGATCTTAAACACCAGTTGCTCCCCTGCAACTGTAAAGGGGATTAGAAGGAGGAGGGCAGATCAGAAGGGTGGGAAAAAAGCATGGATCCTTGGGGAGGTACAGGAGCATGAAGTTAACCCTGAAGCCATCTTACTGTGGTAGTTCTTGTTTTATGGGATAATAACTTTTCCTTAATGATTAAGCCAAGTTGGGGACTTCCTGGTGGTCTGATGGCTAAGACTGTGCTTCCCACTCAGGGAGCTTGGGTTCAATCCCAGGCCAGGGAACTAGACCACAACTAAGAGTTTGCATGCCACAACTAAAGATCCCGTGTGCTGCCACTAAGACCTGACACAACCAAATAAGTAAGTAAATAAATAGTTTTAAAAATAGTCATAATTAAGCCAAGCTGTATGTCGTCTGTTATATGTAGGTGAAAGCATCCTAAATAGTGCACATACCCTTATTCTGCTTGGACACAGGCATTTTCTCTAGGCCTCCTCACTTCTACTGCCTCGGTGAGTATCCCAGCTCAGAATAACAAGCCTCTCCTTTGAGCTCCTTTATCTACTCAGTGTGGCCTCTCCATCTTTATCTCTTCCTATAAGTGCAAGACCCTGCTATACGTTTTTGGTTCCCAGTGTCCAGCACACCGCCTGAAAAACACAAGACACTCAATTGCCAGTGGTACTTAGGATGGAAAGAAAACAGCTCTTGCCTTTACCGTCTGCATGTTGGTTGGCACTCATTTGTATGGTCAGCAGTATGTTTTAACGGAAAGAGTGTAGGTTTAGGGGCTGATGGACTTGAGTCCCAGCTCCATCACTTGCTAGCTGTGGGTTCTCATGCCACTTCCTTAACCTCCCTCAGTTCCTCTTCCCCCTTATGTACAATATAGTTAACAATGCCTTACCACATTATTTTGAGAATGAAGTGGAGCAAGGAATATTAAATGCCCAGGACATAGTGGACACTTGATGACATCATGCACAATGGTTGTCTCTATGTGGCTAGCTAGGCAACTTCTCCAGAATTTGTAATTGCTGAAGAAGAGAATGCATGGAGAGAGGACAGTCAGCAGTGGTAAGTGGAAGAAAGGAATAACTGGTTATTTCACTAATATATGTAATTTCACTAATATTCTGAATATTACAAGTGAGGAAACAGGCCCAGAACTGTTCTGAGATTTAAGTCTTACTGCTCTGGTATGCTTTTTTTTTTTTTTTCAATCTTTGGGTGTGCTGGGTCTTCTTTGCTGCGTGTGGGCCTTCTCTAGTTACTGCCAGCAGTGGCTACTCTCTAGTTGCAGTGCTCAGGCTTCTCGTTATATTGACTTCTCTGGAGAACACGGCCCCTAGGGAGTGCTGGGTTCAGTAGTTGTGGCACAGGCGCTTGGTTGCCCGGAGGCATGTGCAGTCTTCCCTGACTAGGATTCAAACCCATGTCCCCTGCACTGGCAGGCAGATTCGTAAGCGCTGAACCACCAGGGAAGTCCTCTTGGGTGCATTCTCATGTACACAAGTGAGCTTCTTGCCCCGGATTAAGATACATTTACTCCTCAACTTTGTCCCTTCTTGCATTGAGGCTCAGGAGAGGTGACAGAGAAGAGGGTGTCAATATGAAATACTTTCAAGACCAGGCTAAGTGAAACTGGGTAAGAGAGAATCTGCTATGGGATCTACAAAAAGAATCATTGCATCCTTCCTGAGAGATGTAATATGAAAATTGGTAATGTGAAGTAAAAGAGCAAGTAATAGGGGATATCATCTCTATTCCAATTTTGACACCACGAGAGATGTTTTAACTGCAGCAATTTGATTAATCTTATTTCCCTCACTTATAGATGCTTTTGCTCTAAAGCATGTTCTCTCCTTGTCATTTGAAAGATCACAGTAAAGGGGACAGGAAGAGAGTGGGGAGCAAGGAAATTAAGAAAATGGGACGCCTTGACACCTTAGTGCCCACGAAGTCAACCGGTCATTAAATGCCAGCAGCCCACGGGAGTTGCTCAAACTCTCACACTTGACAGTTGCTTAGAGGAACACTCAGGCCTCTTGTGCAATCCAGGGTTAGAAGGCTTTGTAGAAAAAGTGATGCTTAGATTTTGGTTGTGCACTTGGCCTGTATGTTTAACATAGCAGTTGGCCCTGGGCAACTGTGTTTCCAAACTCAGAGGCCATGACATAAACATTCTGTCCTGAGGCCAGTCATCGCTAGGATCGGGAGGGGGAAGAAAGCCCAAGTAGGTTAGGTCTTGGGTTTTCAGAGCAGAAGCAGAGGAGTCTCGGCTGTCAATGTACCTGGTTGCAAGGGAAGACGGTGGCTGTTGATGAGTGAGTCATGATACATGATTACATGGGTGAGCCTAGAGCACGATATAATGAATATAAAGTATTTATACTTTACGAAATCCATTTCAGAAGTCAATCACAGATCTTGCCACTTTTTCTCTTCCTCCCACTACACAACACAACAGAAATATTAAAAGGGAAATGGGTACGTACCATTCAGCAAATTGTTCCATACTGTTTCTTATGTTGTAGAATAAACCTTATATTGATTATTCTTTGGTTGTCTTCCTACTTTAAAACGTAATTTTTTTCATTTTAAATTCAATTATTTAAATTCTTTTATTTCTCACTTTTTTTTTTCTGACTCCCTACTTCTTGTCAAAGATAGTAGAGACCACACTTCAACTATTTTATTACAGTGACAGTTTCTCATTTAAATTGTTAGAGTTTTTAAAGCTTGTGAGACGAAACAAATATTCACAGAGAAGCATTCGAGGATGTTTCTGACAACACATTTATGGGCAAGAAATTGGAGGCAATCGTTTTGTCTCGGGAGAAATGGGGAAATCAATGGGGGAAATGCCCAGTATACTAGCTGTCCATGAGCCACCATGCATAGATCTCGAAAACAGTGCTGAGAAAGTGAGAAACAGAAACAAGGGCATTTAATTAAATAAGTGCACGCAGAGACATCCCTGGTGGTCCAGTGAGTAAAACTTCATGCTTCTGATGCAGGAAGCCCAGGTTCAACCCCTGATCAGAGGACTAGGTCCTGAGAACCTAGTTGCGGAGAACATGCTGCAACTAAGACTTGTTGCAGCCGAATAAATATTTAAAATATAAAAAGTACACACATAAAAATATTTTTATAAAGAATTATATAACTTAAAAGGTGAAGAAGTGAAATTCTCTCAGTTGTGTCTGACTCTTTGTGACCCCATGAACTATACAGTCCATGGAATTCTCCAGGCCAGAATACTGAAATGGGTAGCCTTTCCCCTTCTCCAGGGGATCTTCCCAACCCAGGGATCGAACCCAAGTCTCCCACATTGCAGGCGGATTCTTTACCAGCTGAACCACAAGGGAAGCCTCAACTTAAATGATATATGTCAAAAATTAAAATAGGTACTTATTTGGGAGAAAGGCAATGCTAGAGAAGGAGGAAAAAAGTTAATTGATGGAAAAATTTACAGAAGATATTTACATGTATTAGCATCATGAGCATGTGCCATAAATGACACAAGAATAGTATGAGTATAGATTAACTCAGCTGTGCACTGGAGGGTCCAAGTAAATATGTAAGTAAACAGAAGAGAAGGGATTGTCTATAGTGAAAAGAGCTGAGAGATGTTTTTGAATGCTGTTTCTAGCAGACTTGATGTGTCCCAGGAATTGTATCGTCTAAGGCCAGGCGAATGATAGTTCTCTGTCTGTGGGATAGCTAGAGTGTGCTTTACCTGGTGTGAACTGACGTGACTCAGCATGAGTACCCTGCTGGCAGGGATGACTGCTGAGAGCCATGGACTCAGTCTTATTGCCAGCAGACCACAGAAACGTCGAAGGTCATTTTCTCAGCATTAGAAACGACAGTACCTTCCGTGTGTATGACATCTCACATTATTCAAGGCACTTTTGGGTTTACAGATGCATCTGATTCTCCTGAGAGAGGCTAAGTGAGATATTATCATACATTTCACAGATGAGGACTCTGACACTCAGCGTGTCTTCAGTGACTGTTCCAAGGCCACGCAAGCCAGTAGAAGACCTGGATCTAGAAGCCATGGCTCCTGAGCAACTGCTGTGCTTCTGTTCTTTCTCCTGGTGAGAACAGACAGTTGAATGGGGCATACCCCTTTTTGCTTTGGTTCCCAGGAAGCTCTTCTGAAAGAATTATGTCTGGACTTTTTTTGTAATACCTATCTATTTATTTGGCTGTCCCGGGTCTTCGTGGCAGCACACAGGATCTTCAGTCTCCATTACAGTGTGCAGGATCTTACACTGTAGCCTGTGAACTTCAGTTGCAGCATGTGAGATCCGGTTGCCTGACCAGGTATTGACCCTGGGCCCCCTGCCTTGGGAGTGTGGTGTCTGAGCCCCTGGACCGCCAGGGAAGTCCTGTATCTGTTCTTATCATTTGCACATTTATTCTTTTTTCCTTGGTCTTGAACTTTACTTTTTTTGTTGTCCTATTTTCCTGGTCATAGTTGTTTATTCTTCTTAAGTTTTGCCCTTATTTTATTCTGTGGCCACTACAGACTACATGAACTCATTTGTACAAGAGGAAGGAGTATAAATAAATGCATAAAAGTAAAAATATGGGGTCCACAGCTTTACATAAAAGTAAAACTTTTCCACACTGGGAAGATAAAAAGCACATTTTCTTAGGATGGTCAAATAGCTAGCTCTAATAAGGCTATATTAGAAAACCACATTTAGAAAATCATAAATGCTTGGATTGTACATGGTTTGATTAGCATTTTGAAAACCATGGCAAAGAAGAGGATGACGTTGTAATGCTAAATTAAGACCATGATGTAGATTTTGAAATTTAACAACTCAAAATGACCCTGGCTCAGTAGTCCCTGTTGCTTCATGGATAAGGTACAGTCAGTCCTCCACGGAATCCCCCTTTCTGGAGTGGTCTGGTTTCAGAGCATCAGACTGGCATGCTGGGTTTGAAACTCTTGTAGGCTTTTGATGTGGATCATTTTTACAGTCTTTGTTGAGTTTGTGGCTCTGTTGTTTGTTTTATGTCTTGGTTTTTGGGCTGAAAGGCATGTGGGATCTTAACTTCCTGACCAGGGATTAAGCCTGCATCCCCTGCCTTGGAAGGTGAAGTCTTAACCACTGGGCTGCCAAGGAAGTCCCTTCCATTTATTATTTAGATTAAAGCCCTTGATACTGATCCCTGACCTCAGCCTATCTGTCCAGCTTCCTTTCCACCCCCTCCCGTGACGGTCCATCTGGCATCTGCATTGCCATGGATTCACCCTCTCTCTTGCCAATATGCACTCTGGGTCCTGTGATGGATCTCCCTTCAAGGCCCAGTTCATGTCACTTCCCTTGAGGAACTGATTTGGGCTCCTCACTGGTCCCATCACTCAGGCAGAAGCTCCTTCCTGGGGTCAGAGCATTTTGAATATGCTGCCATAATTAGGAGATAATTCATACCTTTGTCTCTCCTGCTAGATTTTGAGCTCCTTCAGTCAAGACCTGTTTTACGTCATCCCCACCTTCTTCTGACCTAGCATAGCACTTGTCACATAGGAGGTAGTCAGTTGATGTACTTGATGATGTGATTTACAGGTGGCCGAAATGATGTCCAATGAGTTGCTACATGCATGGGTCAGCCAGACACTCTGCCAGGTCACAGCTGCAAAGGGACAGGTGTGCACTCCTTAGGCCTGATTCTTGGGCTCCAGTTGCAGCAACTCCTTGCCTTTTTTGTGGTCTTACTGTGGTCCTCTTTACCGTCTATTTTCCTAATGAGGAAGCTAATCTTAAAAGCCTAGATATCTGCTTTAAAAGTTAATTTTTAAGTATTGTGATTTAATTTTAAAAAATCTCATTTTTTAAAAATCTGGCAAAAAATATAAATATCAGCATGTTTATCATGCTAAAAGATATGTAGGTTTTTTAGGAAATAAGAATATTTGCAGTCTATGAAATACATCTCTGTGTGTATACATATATATATTAGTATATACACACATATACATATATATATATATGTGCATGCATGCATGCTCAGTCATGTCTGACTCTTTATGACCCCATGGGCTGTAGCCCACTAGGCTCCTCTGTCCGTGGGATTTTCCAGGCAAGAATGCTGGGGTGGGTTGCCATTTCCTCCTTCTGGGGATCTTCCCAACCCAGGGATTGAACCCTAGTCTCCTACATCGGCAGGCAGATTCTTTACCACTGAACCACCTGGGAAGCCCTATGTATACATACTTACATACTTCAAATATGGTTTCTAGAGTCAGTTTCTGTGTCCAAATTGAGTTTACAGCTTAAATTTGAAGTTTCATTTTTATAGTCTGAAAGCAAATTTGAACCATTCATAGAAAACCTAGAGCTGAAAACTGTTTTTTTGCTTTTAAAGTTTGCACTTGTTATTATGCATGCAGGCATTCCTCCCTCCTGCAGATATTTGTTGAATCTAAGGCTGGGGCCAGAAAAGTAAATAAGACCATCAGTTCAGTTCAGTTCAGTCGCTCAGTCGTGTCTGATTCTTGCGACCACATGGACTGCAGCACGCATGCCTCCCTGTCCATCACCAACTTCCAGAGTTTCTATCCCGAAAAGCTAGTAGAGGCATAGCAGGAGCTGGAGTGGGGAGTAGGAGACAAATGTGAGGAACTTGTAGACCACAGGAAGGAGTTACTTCTCCTGCCACCTGCTGGGAACCACTTAAAGCTTTAAAGCAGGACTGAGATACAATTCTATCTCTACTTGTACTTTAAAATGTCTTTCTCATTCTTTGAGAAAAACGGAGTAGTGGGAACATAAGCAAATGAGATCATTGCTAAAGGCCATGGCAGCCGTCACTGAGACAGTGAGGGCTACAGCTATGACAGTGGGTTAGGGTGGAAGGAAGAGGAATTCGGTAACAGCAGTAATATGGGGGACTTCACTGGTGGGCCAGGGGCTAAGACTCTTCTCCCAGTGCAGGGGGCCTGGGTTCCCTCCCTGGTCAGGGATCTATATCCCACATGCCCCAACTAAGAGTCTGCATGCCCCAACTGAAGATCTCACATGCTGCAACGAAGATTAAAGACCTCATGTACCTCAACTAACACCCTGCATATCCAAATAAAATATTTTCTTTTAAAGCAATAAAGTGAAAGTGAAAGTCGCTCAGTCGTGTCCAACTCTTTGCGACCCCATAGTCTATACAGTCCATGGAATTCTCTAGGCCAGAATACTAGAGTGGGTAGCTTTTCCCTTCTCCAGGGGATCTTTGCAACCCAGGGATCGAACTGGGGTCTCCCACACTGCAGGCAGATTCTTTACCAGCTGAGCCACTAGGGAAGCCCAAGAATACTGGAGTGGGTAGCCTATCCCTTCTCCAGTGGGTCTTCCCGACCCAGGAATCGAACTGGGGTCTCCTGCACTGCAGGAGGATTCGTTCACTTTAATTGGGGAAGGTGACGAGCAAGGGCAATAGTAGCTTTCCAGCTTTTGCAGTGTGGGGCTGCTATTTGTGGAAGACCAAAATAAGAATCCATAAATAACTACTTCTCAGAAATAGCTGCATTTCAAAGTGAAGTCACTTGAATGACTCTTTAAAGGTCAAAATCTATTTGCAGCTTTTTAAGGAACCTCCACACTGTTTTCCATAGTGGCTGTACTAGTTTGCATTCCCACCAACAGTGTAAGAGGGTTCCCTTTTCTCCACATCCTCTCCAGCATTTATTGCCTGTAGACTTTTGGATGGCAGCCATTCTGACTGGTGTAAAGTGGTACCTCATTGTGGTTTTGATTTGCATTTCTCTGATAATGAGTGATGTTGAGCATCTTTTCATGTGTTTGTTAGCCATTTTTATATCTTCTTTGGAATCCCACTGCTGGGCATATACACCGAGGAAACCAGAATTGAAAGAGCCACGTGCACCCCAATGTTCATCGCTGCATTGTTTACAATAGCCAGGACATGGAAACAACCTAGATGCCCATCAACTGATGAATGGATAAGAAAGATGTGGTACATATACACAATGGAATATTACTCAGCATTAAAAAAAAATTCATTTGAAGCAATTCTACTCAGATGGACGAAACTGGAGCCCATTATCCAGAGTGAAGTAAGCCAGAAGCAAAAACAACAATACAGTATATTAACGCATATATATGGAATTTAGGAAGACGGTAACGAGAACCCAACATGGGAGACAACAAAAGGAACGCAGATGTATAGAATAGACTTGTGGACTTTGTGGATGAGGGTAAGGGTGGGATGATATGGGAGAAGGGCATTGAAGCATGTTAATTGTCATGTGTCTAATCAATCGCCAGCCCAGGATTGATGCTCGGGACTGGTGCAGCGAGATTTCCCGGGGGGGAGGGAGGAGGGAGGGGGGTTCCGGAGGGGAAGCATATGTAAACCCATGGTGATATCATGACAATGTATGGCAAAAGCAATAAAAAAAAAAAGGTCAAAATCCTGAAAGCAACACCTGACACTGTACTTCTGAGGGGGCTGCAGGAGAGGGTATCAGGTTTCTTTGGTCAGTCTGTGTTCTTCCCCTCTAGATCCTCAGACGCAACTACACTGCTTGAGTGAGGAGCTAAGGCTGACCAATGCCTTGGGTCCAGTTACTCTGAATCTCAATGTGCTGTACTACCTGGGGGGTCTGTGTTGGATCCCATCAATACACTGACCATCTGGGGCTGGTCACACATCAAACTACTGAAAACATGACTAGTTAGTTGGGAGCAATAAAATTTATCTTCCCAAGTCTAATGTTTGAAATCCCTGGCTCCTGTTCCTCATCAACCATTTTGCAAATATATGTCACACAGAAAGTCCAAGTTAACTAAGTATGCATGATCGATATAGAAAATACTAGTAGTAATGTAATTTATGCTAGGTACTATTCTAAATAAGGGGCTTCCCTGTTAGCTCAGTTGGTAAAGAATCCACCTGCAATGCAAGAGACGCCAGTTCAACCCCTGGGTGGGTCAGGAAGATCCACTGGAGAAGGGATAGGCTACCCTCGCCAGTATTCTTGGGCTTCCCTTGTGGCTCCGCTGGTAAAGAATCTGCCTGCAGTGTGGGAGACCTGGGTTTGCTCCCTGGGTTGGGAAGATCCCCTGGAGAAGGAAAGGGTTACCCACTCCAGTATTCTGGCCTGGAGAAGTCCATGGACTGTATGTATAGTCCATGGGGTTGCAAAGAGTTGGACACGACTGAGTGACTTTCACTTCACTTCATTCACCCTGGTCAGGAACCATAGTAACCATTTTTGTGAGTTATTTCACAACAGGAGGTTCTGATAAGGAATGCAGAACTAATAAGCCACCACCAACCAAAAGAATTTGGGAAAGGTCAAAAGAAAACACCACGTGTCCTACCACCTCCCAGAATCCTTCTCATTGCATCTGTCTTGGTTGAGCAATGTATGCAACACCAGGATGGACCCTGAGCCAGAATGATTAACCAAAGACAACCCGGAAACTAATCCCATCACCATAAAACCTGAGACTGCAAGCCGCTGGCAGAGCAATTGTCCTGGGTTCCCTTACGCTGCTGTTCTCTGCCCAGGCGCCCCTTCCCAAAACGTGTCTTGCTTTGTCAGCATGTGTGTCTCCTTGGACAATTCATCTCCAAGTGTTAGACAAGAGCTCCCTTCCCTGTCCTGGAAAGGGGTCCCTCTTCCTGCAACAGACCTGTTGCTTTCTCACCACTCATGCTGGGGACAAGGAGGACGTCATAGAGGGGAGTTCTCATCAGCTACAATGAACACCCATGAATCATGTGTTTGCATCATGAAAAGGGCTCTCAGACCCCTCCTCTGAAATCTAATTTTTGGCTCCCATGACCTCCCTGGGAACCACGCTGGGCATGAAGTATCGTTAGGGTGGCCAGAGGTCCTGGTTTGTCAGACCTCCCTAGTAGTGGGACTAGGAGCGTCACGACCTGGGAAACATCTCAGTGCTGGTTGACGGTTCAGACCTAAGCAAGCCTGGCCAGTTGAGGTCCCTTGCCCTATAGCTTGGTCAGACCTTAGCCTCCAGATGAGCCAAGTCCTGGGGAAATGCCAGGAAGTGTACCTCTCCCTGGAGCCTTTGCTTTCAGTTTACTTTTTTCCATGCCAAGTTCCTCTAAGCTTGCTTATCCTTTCTCGTTTCTGAGGCTCTCACTCTGTGTAAAGGTCTGAGACCATTGTTGATATCTCCAAAGTCATTCATAAGAGCATGTCCACTCTCCCAGGTTTTGGTATTGACTTTTTAGTCTCAATTCTTAGAGACCTTTTAGGGAATTAGGACAGGTGTGGCAGGTCATTTAGTGAGGGTAACCATGCCCCTGTAGTAGCAATGCAGAATCATCCGGGCAGACAGGCATGCGCATCTTGTTTTCCATGGTTCTTCCCTTTCATTTCTTTATCCCGAGGACATTCCCATTCCTGCTTGCTGTTGTTCAGTCATGCAGTTGTGTCTGACTCTGTGACCCTGTGGATTTCTGCACACCAAGCTTCCCTTTCCTTCACTATCTCCCAGAATTTGCTCAAACTCATGTCCATCAAATCATTGATGCCATCCAACCATCTCGTCCTCCGTTGCCCCCTTCTCCTCCTTCCGTCCGTCTTTCCCATCCTCAGGGTCTTTTCCAATGAGCTGGCTCTTCATGTCAGTTGGCCAAAGTATTGGAGCTTCAGCATCAGTCCTTCCAATGAATATTCAGAGTTGATTTCCTTTAGGATTGACTGGCTTGATCTTGTTGTCCAAGGGACTCTCAAGAGTCTTCTCCAGCATCACAGTTTGAAAGCATCAGTTCTTTGGCTGTCCAAAGAGATGTAGTCCACCTCTCACATCTGTCCATGACTATGGAAAGCCATAGCCTTGACTATATGGACCTTTGTTGGCAAAGTGATATCTCTGCTTTTTAATACGGTGTCTAGGTTTGTCATAACTTTTCTTCCAAGGAGCAAGTGTCTTAATTTCATGGCTGCAGTCACCGTCTGCAGTGATTCCTGCTTACCGTATACTTGACCTGCCTTTATTGCTTAACTATGGGCCAAAATAGGCCACTCTCAGCTTTAAGAGATAGAATCAATGAGAGTTGTAAAGAATTGTTTTGAAACAAAAATATAACTTTTCCTGTGAATGCTAAAAACAAACCAAGGAAAAGAAAACAAAGCATAAGATACCAAGACCCCTTATTTTTTAAGCAACAAGACGAAATTAAATGCACACAGGTTGATTTACTCTTGAAGGTCTAGAATTGAGGAGTCTCTTAAAATGGTCAAAGGCTTTTCTTGTTTCTAGTGTTGTCTGGCTGTTCTGTTAGAGCTATAGTTACTTCCTTGCCCTCCTATTCTCAGAACTGATAGTTTCCAGGCAGAGGCAGAAGTACAAGACAAATATTCCAGAATCCCTAAGAGTACAACCAAAGAGACTGACCAGATAGTGATGTGAAAGTGGGTTCAGGGGAGTAAAATTAAGGGAAGGTTGGCTAAGGATCAAGAGCTTGTGAATTCCAGCTATTGGGGTGCAGGTGGCTTGGTGTTTGAAATGTACGTTTGTAATGAAGATGATGATAAACAAAGGGTATCAGAAAATAATTGAAATTAAATGAGCAAAATGCTAAAGTAGGTTCAGTACTTGAAGGAATTTTAATCTTAATTACCTCAGTTGCTTCCAGTTACAGTCAAAAATGGTATATGATTATGCAGCTTGATAATCTGTATGTAACAAGTTAACCTGGTGGCTTCTTGGGATTAGATCAGTAAATTCTATTTGTGTGTGCTCTCTGTGAATTTTTACTTTTATAACATGACCCTTTGTTCACCACTTGATGCAGCAAGGGGGAGATTCCTCAGTTAATTTTAAGCACAATATATCTGTAATGCTGGACATTGTCTTGAACATTTTACAAGTATTAGCTCATTGAATTCTGACAACAATCCTTTGAGGTCCTGTTATTAAGCCCCTTATTTGGACTGACATATTACACTACCATATGCTAAATAGACAGCTGGTGGAAACTTGGTATAAAGTGCAGGGAGCTAGCATGGCGCTCTGTGCTGACCTAGATGGGTGAGATGGGAGGTGGGGTGAGAGGGAAGTCCAAGCAGGTGGGGATATATGCATACATATCATTGATTCACTTCGTTGTACGGTAGAAACTTGAATAGTTTCTATTTAGTAGAAACTATTAAATGGTAGCTTAATATTTGGTTCTATTAAATAGCAAACATTGTAAAGCAATTATACTCCAATTAAACAAAAAGAAAACGAGGCATAGAGAGGTTAAGCAACATAGACAAGGTGAAGCAATGCGTAAATGATGGCAGAGGTTGCCTCTGAACCCAGGCCTTTTGTCTCCGGTGTGTGCTCCGCTCTCAGACATGGAGGTGCAGTGCCTCTGGGGAGAACTGCTCTCTGCTTCCTTCGTTCTCAGTGGAGTAGGATCAGCATTAAAAGACAGGTTGCTCTAGAGCTGACCCCATGAGAGCTTGTGGCTTAACAGGAAGAGAAGAGGCAAAAGCAATATAATAAAAAGAAAACATTTCATAAAAGCAAAGTACCCTGGGATCGTTTGTGAACGTTGCTTTAGTAGAAAGAGTTAAGTCCCATTGGGAAATTGAGGGTGTTGTTTCGGATTTACAAAGTCATTTCTAAGGGAAGAGGCTTGAAATTCTATTAAGTCAGTCCATTTAAACTATCACTCAGCCGACTTTAGTCCAGGAAAGCTCTATGCACAGGAGAGCCCAATAATAACCAGGCATGATGATGACCCTGACTCAATGAGAATCCCCCTTGATCCACACATATGACTCACATATACAACTTCATAAGGCAGAGATGTGTGTGACCCACTTTAAAACATTTCCATGAACTGAAATGAGATGCATCCTTGGGTAAATAACCTATATGTGACATTTCTTAACTCCCTGATTCTTTCTAAATGACCTTTAGAACTGTAATTTTATAAAGTATAATGTATATATAGTGTCTTGGTCTAGAAACATCACCTGTACCAATCCATCCAACTTCAAAAAAATTATTAACATTCGAGTCACTCTATTATCATCTGTATCACCTCCATCCACTCCCCACCCTTCATGGATTATTATTATTAAAATTTGTTGTATGTAAAATGTGTATGGTTGTTGTTTAGTCGCTAAATCATGTCCAACTGTTGAGACCTCCTGGGCTGTAGCCTGCCAGTCCCCTCTGTCCTTGGGATTCTCCAGGCAAGAATACTGAAGTGGGTTGCCATTCCCTTCTCCTGGGGATCTTCCCAACCCAGGGATCAAACTCTTGTCTCCTGCTTGGCTGGCATATTCTTAGCCACTTAGTCACCTGGGAAACACTTGATTGCAATGTACAAATCTTAGCTGTACAGTTTGACAAATGTATATGCGTGTGCAACCCACATTTTTATCACACTGTGCAACATTTCCATTTCACCAGAAGGTTCCTTCTTAATCAATCCCCAACACATTATGGTAGCCCACTATGGGCTACAGAGACGTCTGCCATGCGCCCTCATAGTTTCCTCCCACACTGAGTACAGCAGGATACTGTGGAAATGATGGAGTATATTTTCAAAGACGTAGATTTCATCTTGTTCCCTTTTGGATGGCCTGCTCCAGGAGAAGCCAGCTGCCAAGCTGTGAGGACACTCCAGTAGACCTATGGAATTATCCATTGGCAAGGGACCAAGGCCTGCTGCCCACAGTCAGTGGGATGTGAAGCTTTCTGCCAGCTGCTGTGTATGTGAGTGAGACATTGGAAAGGTGAATCAGCTAACCCTGGTCAAAACTTCAGATGGCTGCATGCCTGGTCAATGTCCCGATTTCAGCCTCATGAGGGACCCTGACCAAGAACCCCTGGGCTATAGCACTCTCAAATTTCTGACCCATAGAAATTGTTTAATAATAAATGTCTGTTATTCTGTGCTGATAAATTTAGGGTCATTTGTTACACAGCAATAGATACTACTATATCCTCACTATCTCTTGATTTTTTTATCTTATTAATAATTTTGCTGATTTTAGAACTTGATATAAATGGAATTGGGCTTCCCAGGTGGTGCAGTGGTAAAGAATCTGCCTGCCAATGCAGGAGACACAAGAGACATGGGCTCAATCCCTGGGTCGGGAAGCTCCCCTGGAGAAGAAAATGGCAACCCATGCCAGTATTCTTGCCTGGGAAATCCCATGGACCAAAGATCCTGGCAGGCTATAGTCCATGGGGTCACAAAGAGTTGGATATGACTCAGTGACTAAACAAAAACAACAACATAAATGGAATCATACTGTGTGTCATTAATAATTGATTTTAAAATGTAATTTTAGTCTTAGTAGCTTGAGCTATTCCCTGAAAAATTTCTAAAGAAGTTTTTAAAATTTCTAAAGAAGTTTTTGCTCTAACGGGATTAGAGAGGCACCTCTTAATTGCCTTAGCAATTTCTTATTTGTGTGGTGTATATTTCATTATTTAGCCTTTTCATCACATTTTTTCTTTAAGAAAAATAGTTATTTCATCCATAGGCATGATCCTTGTGCGGTGTCTCATATAACCTGGTGTCCCACTAGGACCTACCTAGCTCAGGGCCTTGAACCCAGGAAGTACTCAGTAGATACACAGTAACTGCGTAACTAAATCAGTGTTTTTGCTAACCATTCCAATGACCTGAGTGATTAACAAAAAAATTCGGTATGTGACCCTTCCTCCCAGTGCTGCACTTTGTCATTCATGATTTCTGACCTGTAATCCATATCATATCCCAAACCATTCAGAAATAGGTGTTTGAGGGGACCGTCTGAGCTTTCTGGAGCAATCAAAAGCAACTGGAATAGCATCTTGCATCACTGTGTACCTGAAGTATGTATTCCACTTACCACCTGCAGACTTTGGCTGGAAATTCTGCCCTCAGGAATGTCACATAGAGGGACAGGACACGGTCTCTCTTTACTGAATACAAGTTTTACCGACTTCTCTGAATCTTTCTGTTACTTGTTTTGGAGAACACATGCATTGTTTAATTCCAAAGATGTCAAGATAGAAAAAAAAATCTAAGTCTGTTTTATTTATGACCACTAGGAGGTGTGAAAATGGTAGCCTCTAATGGGAACTTTGAAAGGAGACTCTAGGTTGTTACTTAAGAAGAGAGATGGGAAATAATCTTGGCTTTAGTGACAGTGATCTCAGTAGTACCTGGGTCTCCTTCTCACACCCTTGGGAGACTAGTCCAAATCTAAATCTTTGCATCCAGTTACAAGTGAATCATGAGTTCAAAACAATGGGAAGATAGTCCGTCATGGACATTCTTAAAAAGCTGAGTTCACCTTGTGTTGACTTTTTTTGCATTTTTTAAAAATTATAATTATTCTTTTTATGCATGTCTAAGACTGGTCCACATTTCTTCAACCCCATTCACTAGGGAAGAGTCATGCAGAAAGCAAGTAATCAGAATGCAAACTCTCCAGCCTCGATACATGACAAGGACATGTCAAAACAGACAAGAACCAAGTTGAAGGGACTCATAGCTAAACTGGAGACAGCTGAAGCAACACAATTATTGATGGTGTAATGAATTATAATCCATGTGAATAAAAGAAGAATCCATGGATCCAGTAAATAATACATAAATAAATGCTGAATAAATAATTAAATGAAGGACAAGGAAAAGCTATTAAAAGTAGCTATTAAAAGTTATTAAAGTAGAATTCCAAGTAAAAAGTATAGAAAGAATGATGAAAATAGGAAAATCATATTTTTCAAAAACCACAGTAATCACTGACTTAGGCAAGTAGCATCATGCGATGCTAAAAGATGAAAGAGCTATGATTTATAAGCCGTGTATTCCTGGGTAAGTCCTTGATCCCTAAGCATCAGTTTCCTGAGCTGAAAATGAGGAGAGAAGCCTCCTCTCATTGGTGTCAACACAGCAAAGACTTGAGGAAATGTATGCAAAGGGGACCTGCTAGAAACTGTCCTATAAGGACAAGGTCGGTTTGAGTGGGATGCACTTCACCCAGCTCCCAGTTTATCCCTGTGATCCAGTTTGGGAGAGGGCCTGACTCTGGTTTACTTCTCTTGTCTATGGCTTGTTATAACATTTCAGGAGGGCAGAAGTTTAGGCCTCGGTCACCCAGAAAGCACAATCAAGAGATGGGAGCAGGGGACCTCAGTCTAGGGGCTTCATCTTCACAGGCTGAGTGTTTCTCTGACCTCAGTGAGTAAGATGGCCCAAGAGCCTGGCCCTAAGACATTAGTGGCGAAAATCTCAAGGGAAAACCGAAAGTGAAAAGCTGCTAGACAAGCAGCTTCACATCACCCTGTTTGTAGAAAAAATATATATATTTTATTATTTGTCAATTTGTGTGAGGTTAGAAATTGTTGAAGCTGTTGGCTTAATATGGTTACATCATTGAACTGTTTTGTTCCCAGAAAGAATCTGTGATGGCTTCACAAGGCTTGGGGTAGGAGAGAAAGAAAATTGGAATGAATCCCTTTTTGCTATCTGTATGGAGAGATGAGAGAGGAGACCATTCACAGGATATAGCAAGGTACACGGGGAATGGGGTACTCTCCAAGCTGAAGACATTCCCCACCCCTGAACCTCCAGTTCCTGAGCTGGGCACAGCCTGAGGTCTGTCCCAACAGCACCTCTTTGGGCTTTACAAAGACACCATGGGGCAGGCTGGGAATTTCACTGCAACAAAGTCAAGCACAGTAATAGTAACAATAATAATGGAGAAGACTGGGACTTCCCTGGTAGTCCAGGGGTTAAGAATCCGCCTGCCAATGTAGGAGACATGGGTTCACTCTCTGGTCTGGGAAGATCCCACATGCCATGGAGCAACTAAACTGCTGGAAAAACCATAGCTTTGACAATATGGTCTTTTATTGGCAAAGTGATGTCTCTGCTTTTTAACATGCTGTCTAGCTTTGTCATACATAGTTTTTCTTCCAAGGAAAAAGCGTCTTTTAATTTCATGACTGAAGTCACTATCTGCAGTGATTTTGGAGCCCAAGAAAATAAAATCTGCCAGTTTCCACTTGTTCCTCACCCATAACCTTTGATAGATCTGGTGTGCTGGATTCTAGTTCCCCCACCAGAAATAAAACCTGTGCCTCCCACACTGGAAGCACAGAGTCTAACCATCTTAACTTCTGGAGCATGAGGGACGTCCCTCTCTTTCTTTCTATTTTTGTTTCTTTTTATCAAAGGTTATAAGTCATATGCTAGGAGATTTGTTCAGTTCAGTTCAGTCACTCAGTTGTGTCCAACTCTTTGCAACCCCATGGACTGCAGCACATCAGGCTTCCCTGTCCATCACCAACTCCCGGAGCTTACTCAAACTCATGTCCATTGCATCGGTGATGCCATCCAACCATCTCATCCTCTGTCGTACCCTTCTGCTCCCGCCTTCAACCTTTCCCAGCATTAGGGTCTTTTGTAGTGAGTCATTTCTTCACATCAGGTGGCCAAAGTATTGGAGTTTCAGCTTCAACGTCAATCCTTCCAATGAATCTTCAGGACTGATCCTTTACAATAGACTGGTAGGATCTCCTTGCAGTCCAAGGGACTCTCGAGAGTCTTCTCCAACACCACAGTTCAAAAGCATCAATTCTTTGGCGCTCAGCTTTCTTTATAGTCCAACTCTCACATCCATACATGACCACTGGAAAACATGCAGCTTTGACTAGATGGACCTTTGTTGGCAAAGTAATGGCTCTGCTTTGTAATATGCTGTCTAGGTTGATCATAGCTTTCCTTGAAATGAGGAAACGTCTTTTAATTTCGTGGCTGCAGTCACCATCTGCAGTGATTTTGGAGCCCCCCAAAATAAAGTCTCTCACTGTTTCCACTGTTTCCCCATCTATCTGCCATGAAGTGATGGGCCTAGATGCCATGATCTTAGTTTTATGATGTTGAGCTTTAAGCCAACTTTTTCACTCTCCTCTTTCACTTTCATCAAGAGGCTCTTTAGTTCTTCAATTTATGCCATAAGGGTGGTGTCGTCTGTGTATCTGAGGTTATTGATATTTCTCCTGGAAATCTTGATTCTAGCTTGTGCTTCACCCAGCCTGGCATTTCACATGATGTACTCTACACATAAGTTAAATAAGCAGGGTGACAATATACAGCTTTGATGTACTCCTTTCCCAATTTGGAACCAGGCTGTTGTTCCATGTCCAGTTCTAACTTTTGCTTCCTGACCTGCATACAGATTTCTCAGGAGGCAGGTCAGGTGGTCTGGTATTCCCAGCTCTTGAAGAATTTTCCACACTTTGTTGTGATCCACACAGTCAAAGGCTTTGGCATAGTCAAAAAAGCAGAAGTATATGTTTTTCTGGAACTCTCTTGCTTTTTCAATGATCCAACAGATGTTGGCAATTTGATCTCTGGTTCCTCTGCCTTGTCTAAATCCAGCTTGAACATCTGGAATTTCATGTTTCACATCCTGTTGAAGCCTGACTTGAAGAATTTTGAGCATTACTTTGTTGGCGTGTGAGATGGGTGCAATTGTGCGATAGTCTGAACATTCTTTGGCATTGCTTTTCTTTGGGATTAGAATGAAAACTGACCTTTTCCAGTCCTGTGGCCACTGCTGAGTTTTCCAAATTTGCTGGCATATTGAGTGCAGCACTTTCACAGCTTCATCTTTTAGGATCTCAAATAGCTCAACTGGAATTCCATCACTTCCACTAGCTTTGTTCATAGTGATGTTTCCTAAGACCCACTTGACTTCACATTCCAGGATGTCTGGCTCTAGGTGAGTGATCACACCATCGTGGTTATTTGGGTCATTAGATCTTTTTTGTATAGTTTTTCTGTGTATTCTTGCCACCTCTTCATAATATCTTCTGCTTCTGTTAGGTTCATACCATTTCTGTCCTTTATTGTGCCCATCTTTGCATGAAATGTTCCCTTGGTATCTCTAATTTTCTTGAAGATATCTCTAACCTTTCCCATTCTATTGTTTTCCTGAAGGCTTTCATCTCTCCTTGCTATTCTTTGGAACTCTGCATTCAAATGGATATATCTTTCCTTTTCTCCTTTGCCTTTCACTACTCTTCTTTTCACAGCTATTTGTACGGCCTCCTCAGACAGCCATTTTGCCTTTTTGCATTTCTTTTTCTTAGGAATGGCCTTGATCCCTTCGTCCCATACAACGTCACAAACTTCCATTCACAGTTCTTTGGGCACTCTGTCTATCAGATCTAATCCCTTGAATCTATTTGTCAGTTCCACTGTATAATCATAACTGATTTAATTTAGGTCATACCTGAATGGTCTGGTGGTTTTCCCTAGTTTCTTCAATTTAAGTCTGAATTTGGCAATAAGGCATTCATGTTCTCAGCCACAGTCAGCTCCTGGTCTTGTTTTTGCTGACTGTATAGAGAGCTTCTTCATCTTTGCCTGCAAAGAAGATAACCAGTCTGATTTTGGTATTGACCGCCTGGTGATGTCCATGTGTAGAGTCGTCTCTTGTGTTGTTGGAAGAGGGTGTTTGCTATGACCAGTACATTCTCTTGGCAAAACTCTGTTAGCTTTTGACCTGCTTTGTTTTGTACTCCAAGGCCAAATTTGCTACTCTAGATATCTCTTGACTTCCTACTTTTGCATTCCAGTCCCCTATAATGAAAAGGACCTTTTTGGAGTGTTAGTTCTAGAAGGTCATGTAGGTCTTCACAGAATCGTTCAACTTCAGCTTCTTCAGCATTACTGGTCTGGGCATAGACTTGGATTACCATGATATTGAATGGTTTGCCTTGGAAACAAACAGAGATCATTCTGTCGGTTTTGAGATTGCATCCAAGTACTGCATTTTGGACTCTTTTGTTGACTGTGATGGCTACTCCATTTCTTCTAAAGGATTCTTGTCCACGATAGTAGATATAATGGCCATCTGAGTTAAATTCACCCATTCCAGTCCATTTTTAGTTCACTGATTCCTAAAATGTTGGTGTTCACTCTTGCCATCTCCTAGTTGACCAATTCTAATTTACTTTGATTCATGGACCCAACATTCCAGGTTCCTATGCAATATTGCTCTTTACAGTATCAGACTTTATTTCCATCACCAGTCACATCCACAACTGGGTGTTGTTTTTGCTTTGGCTGCATCTCTTCATTCTTCCTGGAGTTATTTCTGCACTGATCTCCAGTAGCATATTGGGCACCTACCGGCCTGGGGAGTTCATCTCCAGGAAATTTGTGGTGGATACCAAAGTCCCCCACCTTCACAGTTTCAATAGGCTGACGGAAGTCTTTCTGATCACCCCCTGCTGTTTTCTGATTCCATTTCCACACAAATCAAAATTTAGAGCAATATATATACACAAACACACACCCTATCTCAGCAGACACTTACAACATCCAACACTTATTAACAGTAAGTGACATCAGCATAGCTCCCCCGTACTTAGGTTTGTTGACTATCTTCCCTTGAATGTCAGCAGCCCCTTGGAACACACCCGCTTCCTACACACCTTCTCCCATTCAAGCCTCACTTACCTCAAGGGCATCTTTGGAACAAAAAGCCTCCTGCCAAATGGCTAAGGGAAGAGGCTTTTGGTGGAGAGGAGCAGAGATAACCTTTCATCCTGGGAGTGGGCGTTTATGATTGGAGGGAGAACACAGGCTGGCTGTCCTGTTTCCACTGTCACCTGATGATGCCGCCCGCAAGCCCTGGAGACTGTCAGAGACAGTCCACAGTTGTTGTTTGTCCTTTGTTGAATCTGAGGGCATCTCGAGATTTCACAGAGGGGTACGGTGTTGTGTTTCAAAAGAATGTCCTTGGCAAAATTGATTTTTCCCTTGATTTTAATTTAAAAAAATCACTGTAAGAATTTAAAAAGTTGTGTGACAACAGCAATATGGTTATGTAAGAAAATATGAATATTTAAAAAAATTAAAAATAGATGAAGCAAGTAGGCAAAATCTTGATAGTTTGTTGGATCTGGGTCATGGATAAATGGAAGCTCATTGGGCCATTAGCTCTACTTTTCCTTGTGTTCTTGAAATTTTTTGTAATAACAATTTGAAAGAAAATGAAAAGGGATGATCCTTGAAGATATGTATAGATGGAGAAAGAAAAGCATCATTTTCAAGCTTCCCCAGTTTCCTTTGTTGGCTGTCTTATTTTTTAATTGTATTTAATTTTTAAAAATTAAAAATTTTTTTGGCCACACTATGTGGCATGTGGGATCTTAGTTCCCTGATCAGGGATTGAACCCATGCCCCCTATATGGGAAGCAATGAGTCTCAACCACTGGACCACTAGGCAAGTCATGGAGGCTGTTTTATACTCAAACCATGTGGCATCTTGCTGCACCTGTGTGAACTTAGGTAGGTCACCTAACCTCTCTGAGGCTTTGTTTTAGTCATATCTGAGTCTCTTGGTTTAAATCATTGTATTTTTAGGAAGTGGCAAAAAATGTCATAAAATCCAAAAAATAAGGAAAAAGCGTGCCATTTCTAAAACTGGCACTCTCTGCTTGAGTCTCTGCCATGTTGCTTAGAGCAGAAATTCAATTGTTTCTTTAAAGCATTAAATGAAAAGCTGATTTTTAGGTGAAAACAATGTAAAATATAAGAAACACTTGTATTTATGTTAAACAAGATAATAACAGTGACATAATATGTAGTACAATACAATACATAATTTACACGATAACATAAGAAAGCTGAGCACCGAAGAATTGATGCTTTTGAACTGTGGTGTTGGAGAAGACTCCTGAGAGTCTCTTGGACTGCAAGGAGATCCAACCAGGCCATCCTAAAGAAAATCAGTCCTGAATATCATTGGAAGGACTGATGTTGATGCTGAAACTCCAATACTTTAGCCACTGATGCAAAGAACTGACTCATTGGAAAAGATCCTGATGCTGGAAAAGATTGAAAGCAGGCGGAGAAGGGATGACAGAGGATGAGATGGTTGGAGGGCATCACCAAATCGATGGACATGAGTTTTAGCAAGCTCTGGGAGTTGGTGATCGACAGGGAAGCCTGGCATGCCGCAGTCCATGGGGTGGCGAAGAGTTGGACACGACTGAGCAATTGAACTGAACTGAGTATAGCATTACAATGCATGCTCAGTTGCTTCAATCCTGTCTCACTCTTTGCGACCCTATGAACTGTAGCCTGCTAGGATCTTCTGTGTATGGACCTTTTCAGGCAAGAATACTGGATTGGGTTGCCATTTACTCCTTCAGGGGATGTTTCTGACCCAGGGATTGGACTTGTATGTATCTCCTGTATCTTCTGCATTGCACGCGAATTCTTTACCACTAGCCCCTAGGGAAGCCCCCAGTATTATAATAACTATTAATATTTTCATAGATTATGCTGATTAATTAAAAGCAAAAGTGTATGATAGATACTGGTACCCCAAGAGTGCTCTGGATACCTCTGTGTACAACTGAGGAGATAGCAAGAGGCCATGTGACCCCAGTTTTCAGGCAGTTAGAACAAGCTGTGGTAACAAATGCCACTTGCTTAATCAAATTGTCCTTCTCACTCATGTTACAAGGTCTTGTGAAACAGACATCTAAACACCTTTGTCAGATTGCCATAGCTGAGAAAGAGAAGACTGGAGGCTCAGTTGGTCCAGAAGTAGGATTTATCCCTTTTACACATCAGTCCATGTTCTAGAACTAGGTATAAAGATCCATCTACCTGGAAAGAGAGTGGGAGCGAGGGATGTGGCCATTCAGGGGGCAGTGCATTTCTCTGATGCAGGTGGATATGTGACAAACATAGCTCCAACCTAGATCTGAAGATCAGAGGAGCACTTCTGCTTACGAAAAGGCTTGGGAAAGAAGCACTGGGTCTTCTAGAACATATAGTCCGTGGAGAAGCAGAGTGTGAGTTGCGTATAAAGGAACAGCACAGAATAATAAAATATTACATGTTTTAGAGATGTATTTTGCTAGAAAAGACAGGCCCCGTAAGAAGTATGGGAACAGGGAATTTCCTGGTGGCCCTGTGGCTAAGATTCAGTGCTCCCAATCCAGGGGGCCTGGGTTTGATCCCTGTCAGGAAACTAGATCCCGCATGTTGCAATGAAAACCTGGCACAGCCTAATAAATGGTGTTTGGTTGCTAAGTTGTTGTCTGACTCTTTGCAACCCCATGGATTATAGCACGCCAGGCTTCCCTGCCCTTTACTATCTCCTGGAGTTTGCTTGAACTCATACCATTTAGTCGATGATGCCATCCAACCATCTCATTCTCTGTCACCCCCTTTTCCTCCTGCCCTCAGTCTTTTCCAGTATCAGGGTCTTTTCTAGTAAGTTGGTTATTTGCATTATGTGGCCAATGTAAATAAATAAATTATGTATATAATTATGACTGATCCATGCTGTTGTGTGGCAGAAGCCAACACAACATTGTAAAGCAATTTTCCTCCAATTAAAAAATAAATGTTAAAATAAAAATAAAAATTTATATATAATAATGAAAATGTAAGTAAATAAATACAAAAAAATTAGGAACAAAGTCTGGAAATCATTAGTGAGTTGTATAGGGCCATATATACCATGCTAATGGGCTGATTAGCTAGTATCTAGACAAATTTGAACATTTTGAACTTTGAATGGATATTATACAGTAGGAAGAGATAGTAATACCTTGCCACACCATGGAGAAGATGGCCCCACACCCTAGAAAATTAAGTGACATGCACAGGGTCATATAGTTCATTAGTAAGAGAACCAGGGTTAAAGTCCGTGTTTCCTGACTTCCATTTGAGGTTTTGTGTAGCAACCCTATGATCACAGCCTGATTTGGAAGACTAGTCTGGATGTGACACTCGGAACGGATAAGATGGTGGGAAGGCCAGAGATGGGAAAACCAATTTAGAGATGATAATATTTTCTTAATGAGGGTGGAAGGACCCTGAACTAGGCCAGTGATCAAGAGATAGGAAATAAGACGCAGTTGGAGGTAGAGTGAGAGGATTCACTCCCTGTTGGAGCGTGAGAGACTTTCTTATTCCTTCCACCTCACATATCGGCACTTCCACTAGGCTTATCCACCTGCCTCTGCGTAGGCTGGGGAACAGATGAGCTTGTGTGGCTCAGTCTCAGATTCTCTTTCATTTTCCCTCTGCCTTGGGTTAGCGGCAGGAGATGTGGGACTGTGGTGGTGAAGTTCAGCCTTGAGTTTAATTGAATTTAATTCTGTGTTGGGAGGGAGAGTTTTAGCATATTCGTGTGGCCATGGGTTCAAGTTATATTTTCAAACTCAACATTATCAGTAAGAATTATCCTTTCCTCGGTTACCATTTGTCTCTCTCTAGTGTGTCTTTACTGATGTTGAAGCTGAAACTCCAGTATTTTGGCCACCTGACGTGAAGAGCTGACTCATTGGAAAAGACCCTGATGCTGGGAAAGATTGAGGGCAGGATGAGAAGGGGACGACAGAGGATGAGATGGTTGGATGGCATCACTGAAGCGATGGGCATGAGTTTGAGTAAACTCGTGTTGGTGATGGACAGGGAAGCCTGGCGTGCTGTGGTCCATGGGGTCTCAAAGAATCAGACACGACTGAGTGACTGAACTCAATTGGACTGAGTGTGTCTTATTTCTTACTTATTTCTTCTATGTTCTAAACCTAGGGAGAGAAAAGTGGTTATTTATTATCCCCACTCAGACTACAACAGAAGGAATAGAGGCTTTATTTATTTATTTATTTTGGTGACTAGTCTGGCTCTTTTTTTTTTTTATTGTGTTGGTTTTGCCATACAATGACATGAAACCACCATGGGTTTACATATGCTCCCCCTCCAGAACCCCCCTCCCTCCTCCCTCCCGATTCCCTCCTCCTGGGACATTGATTTCACATATGATAATTAACATGTTTCAATGCCATTCTCCCATATCATCCCACCCTAGAGGCTTTAAAAAGAGAGACAGAGACAGAATCATAATTTCGAGATGAAGACTTCAGAAAATTTATGGGTCTAGTCTCTCCATTTGTAAGAAAAGGAATTGAGTTCTGAAAAGTTTGGCTTACCTGAGATGACAGGTGTGCTCTTGGATTAAGTGTTGAATACTAGTTCAGAGATCTTTGTCCTACTTAATTATGAGTAAGATGGTGATGGGAAGAGAACAAACTATAAACAGACCTAGGAAGCAAGCCAGTAGCATGGATGGGAGGGAGGTGGAAATACAGGCCTGGAGCTATTGATGTAAAAGATTTTTCTCCCCCCTGTGGAAGTTTGATGTTTTGGGTAGCCAAGCCTGTCACTAATTTATTTATGCTTTCCACCTTTAGTGGTATGTATTGAAAGTCTTTCCCCATCCTCTATGTTATACAAATGTAACCTAGAAAATACAAGTCAATATAGAACACAGTAGTGTTCTATACACACAGTCAGCTCTTCTGACTCACAGGAAAAGACCCTGATGCTGGGAAGGACTGAAGGCAGGAGGAGAAGGGGTTCACAGAGGATGAGATGGTTGGATGGCATCACCGACTCAATGGACATGAGTTTGAGCAAGCTCAGGGAGATAAAGTTCAGGGAAGACTGGTGTGCTGCTCAGTCCACAGGGTCCCGACGAGTGGGACACAACTTAGAGACTGAACGACGAGCAGCAGCAGACTTGCAGAAGAGCTACCATTCCCACTGACTTCTGAGTGATGGTGGACAGAGGTGAGATCTGTGAGAGACAGAAATAGCAACCCAAGGACAGGACTGGGAAGGATGCTTACATTCAGAAGGATCAAAGGGGGAAGAGGGACTCCTGAAGGAAGCAACAGAGTAGTAGCGGAAGGAGAAGTGGCAGACGAAAAGTGGGAAAATAGCTGGTCAGTAGCATCTAATGTCTCATATCAGTCTAGAGAGATGAGTGCTGGGAAGGGGCCAGTGAATGTCACTTCCTACTTCCTTTACAAAGACAGTTTCACTGGCGGCTATGTCTGGGAAGAAGCCACCTAGATCTGAGGAAGAGCGTCACAGCGCGATCTCCGTTTGCTGGTTCTTAATGACCTACTTCTTTCAGCTAATTGCACATGACATCTTGATCTGCTGTGACTACTTGTAAGAAGACAATGTCAATCCAAGGTCAGCAGTCATCAATTTAAGAGTCTTCCTGCCTTGTTTGACTAGATTGGTTTGGTATCCTGTGGTCTAAATAAACTGCTTTATTGGTTGTTGTTGTTTCTTTCCCAAGTCATGTCAGACTCTTTGTGACCCCATGGACTGTAGCTCGCCAGGCTCCTCTGTCCATGGGATTTCCTAGGGAAGAATGCATCTCCTGCATTGGCAGTCAGATTCTTCACCCATGAGCCATCAGGGATGCCCAAACTATACCTATATTTTAAAAAGATACATGATTGCAAATATAACTAAGTAACTTTTTTGTGTAGAAATGCCTAATAATTATTTTAAATGTTAATACCACCAATTTAGCTCCACCATTTCTGAAAGAGTTAAGATTTTCAGCCCCTTCACTATTTTTGCCAGAATGTTTCTTTGTTTACTTGCCTCTTTTAACTCTAAAGAAAAAGATACCTCCCTAGAACAGTTCAACCAGCACACCGCTGACACCGCACAGTCATTGATGGTAACTGACAGCCTCATTCACACTTTGATCAGACCATGGACTCTTTGACCCGCGAGTTGAGTACTGACCGCAGAAACGAGGCTGGGGGATCTGCCATGGTGAGAGATTCTCTCACGGAATGAGATTTGAGACCAAGTTAAAAAATTTATGGAGATGTTTTCAGTTTGAGACAGTCTATAAGAGGGTCGTTGAGTCATTCTTTAAGAGACAGGAGAATGTTTCTATGACAAGTAGGGTCACTGACTAAAGAAAGCATTAAAGATCCCATCATTTTCAGTCATGTCTCATGCCTCTTTCTCTTTGGAGTCTAGCCTATTTCAAGCAGTTTCTTCAAACGAGAGGTTAAACTCAGTTAAACGAGGTGGGGAGACACAGAGTTGACTGGCCTCTCCTGTGCTGCCAGAGTTTGCGATCTTAGTTCGAAAACCACCGTACTCAATGTATTTTTCCCCTTCTGATATTTTATGGTTTTTTTGAACAAAAGAAATCCTTCCTTTGAGTTTATTCAGGCTTTCGGGGATTGGGAAGATGGAAAATAAGCCAGTGGGTTGGGTTGGTGTAGGACGGCATTAAATCTGGCTGAAACCAGTATTGTCTCTTAACTCATTTCCCAGCTCTAAAGAGTGACGTTCACACTCCCTGGCATGACATATACAACTCTTCTGACCTGACCCTGTGGACCATTCCAACTTTATTTCTTCCTAAGGACTGTCACGCATCCTTTGGCCCGTTCCAAGGGAACCTGTTCTTACACTCTGCTTTGCCTTTGCTCAAGCTACTGTTTTCCTACGGTGAATGTTCTTTCCCTATATTCATGGCCCTGCTCCAGTGACACTCCCCTCCTTGATTCTCTTGGCTAAAAGAAATCTCCAATATTTCATTTTTCAAACTTATTTTTAAACCAGTCACCTAATGAAGCTGTTAAGAATGTGATGTGAATTCCCTAGCCATATCCCAGGGGCTACTAACTTGGTAGGTCTGGAGTAGAGTCCAGGACTCCATACTTGACTTACATTCTAGCTGATAATGATTCAGTTGTCAGGGACCACAGTGAAGAACACTGCTATCTTCTTTAAGGGTGTTATTACTTTATAGTTTGTATTACATACCATGTGGGTTGCAAAGTGGTCTCTGGAATGGCTTATCTGTATGAGTTTCATTTGGAAAGTGCATTCATAAACCCAGTTTGTAAGGCTAACAAAGTTAGCATAGGTACCCAACAAATACAATCAGCTATAGAGTACTGTTGGGCTTCCCAGGTGGCACTAGTGGTAAAGAATCTGCCTACCAATGCAGGAGATGCCACAGATGTGGGCTCGATCCCTGGGTTAGGAAGATCCCCTGGAATAGGAAATGGCAACCCACTCCAGTATTTTTACCTGGAGAATTCCATGGACAGAGGTTTATAATACTTTCCACACAAATGGAAAACACACACACACAAAATAAAGAGAACATGTTTAATCTTACAGTGTAGTACCTTGAAAAGGACAGCAGTACAGTACAGCAGCTGGCACACAGGGGCTGGCATCGAGTCAACAGGTAAGGTGTGTTCCTGGAGGAAGGAAAAGAGGTGAGTGATGGGAGAGCTGAAGAATCGCCAGCAATCGGAGACAGAGGGCAAGCTGCAGTTTCACGCACACTGGATGTTGATGGCACAGGTTTTGGTTCCCTCTTGAAAAAACAACCCAGTGATATCTGGGTAGTACTGTACCAGCTACATCACTGCTGCTTTTAGGCTTGCCTCTGGACATCTTGGGCTTGAAATGAAGATACTTTACTGGTCTACTCTACACACACAAAAACACAGCCACTTGTAGAGAATGCATGCATGTGACAACGTACAACAAACTCGTGAATGAAGTTACATGATCAGACATGTCAATGCACATTTGCATCTTTGAAAGTTTGAAACCTGAAGGCGTGTTTTAGGGGACTTACTGTATCTATCCTCAGGCTTCCCAGGAGAGCTAGTGGTAAAGACCCCACCCGCTAAAGCAGGAAACATAAGAGACGCTGGTTTGAACCCTGGGCGGGGAAGATTCCCCTGGAGAAGGAAATGGTAACCCCCTCCAGTATTCTTGGAGTGGGAAGAATACCATGGACAGAGGAGCCTGGAGGGCTACAGCCCATGGGGTCACAAAGAGTCGGACGCAACTGCAGCAATTTAGCATGCATGCATGCCCTCTATCTGTCCTAGCTTACATACGTTTCCAATGAATGAACATCTCTGCACCAAAGTTTTTATGATTGGGAAAGAGGTCGATGCTGGTTGAGAAAAGAGTGGTGATGATCCATCTCTCTATCCTCCTGTTCCACGGCCCCAGGACAGGACCTTATTAAAGTCTGGAATGCTTCTCCTTCAGGATGACAGACGTTGGGACAGCTCTGGAGCTGCAGAGTTAGGTCATGGCATCATCTCAACATGAAGAACTAGTATTCAATAGCTGTTTCTTGAATGAAAAGACCAATAAATAAACATTACTTTGGTCTAGGGAACTAATCACATGAGCATTCTAAAACCAATTTCAAGATGGGTTTGGAGGGAGCAACTCTGATTAAATGTCTTATCCCCACATGTACTGTGTTTCTTCAGTCATAAATGGGAAATTGTGATGCCTGTTCATTATATATTACTCACTTTAAAACCACAAAATATTTTAAAACTCTTGGATATGAGTGTTATATATATATTTTGCATTATTAATAGTTTTCAACTTAAAATTCTTCATAACATGCCTGTTAAATTTAATGCTCTACATTCATATGCAAACTTATAAAGCATAATAAGCTTGGAGATGTCTTCTTTTATTTTCCTTGAAAAGAGTTTCTTTAGTTATTTCCTGATTCACACTTCTTGAGAGAAATTAAGAACCATGGGAGAGCATGCAATAGACATGTTTCAAGGCATTTCTGTCAAACTTTGGTTTGAATTTCATTTTTGCCCTAGCTTCAGTTTTCTCCTCTGTCAAGTAGAGTTAGTACCTAAGTTCAGTTGCTCAGTTGTGTCCGACTCTTTGTGACCCCATGGACTGCAACATGCCAGGCTTTCCTATCCATTACCAACTCCCAAAGCTTACTCAAACTCATGTCCATCGCATCCATGATGCCATTCAGCCATCTCATCCTCTGTTGTCCCCTTCTCTTCCCTCTTTCAATCTTTCCTAGCATCAGGATCTTTTCTAATGAGTCGGTTCTTCCCATCAGGTGGCCCAAGTATTGGCATTTCAGCTTCAACATCAGTCCTTCCAATGAACACCCAGGACTGATCTCCTTTAGGATGGACTGGTTGGATCTCCTTGCAGTCCAAGGGACTCTCAAGAGTCTTCTCCAACACCACAGTTCAAAAGCATCAATTCTTTGGTGCTCAGCTTTCTTTATAGTCCAACTCTCACATCCATACATGACTATTGGAGAAACCATAGCTTTGACTAGATGGACCTTTGTTAGCAAAGTGATGTCTTTGCTTTTTAGCATGCTGTCTAGGTTGGTCATGCTGTCTAGGTTAGTGTGCGGTCTAGGTAGGAGTTAATACATACCTCCTAGGAGAGATGAGGATAAAATAAGATCATGTCTATAATGTTTGGGCTTGGCTTGTCATTACTTGATGAAGGCAAAGGCAGATACACTGAAATGCTATAATGAAATTGCTGCCAGAAGGTGAACTAATAAAGGCATTTCAAAATTTGTGTGCTGGGATTTCCCTTGTGGTCCAGTGGCTAAGACTCCATTCTCCCAATGCACTGGGCTTGGGTTTGATTCCTGTTGGGGAACTAAAATCACACATATCTCAACATGGGTTCACGTGCTGCAACTAAGACCCAGCACAGCCAAATAAAGAAAAATATATATTTAAAAAGTTGTGTGTTGACTTAGGAAATTTGAGTCTCAACTTTTCATGAGCAAATTGTAGGATGAAAATCTTTGTAATATTTGCATTTTTGCTTTTCTACTCCAAAGTGTCAATTTTTATTATCTTCTGCCACCTGGTGCCTTGACCAAGTTACTACAACCCATAAGTGTGAGTTGCTAATAAAAATAATCATAGTAAATATCATTTAGATATTTTTCTAGGGTAGTCACTATATCAAACATTTTATACATAAATTAGCTAATCAGTTAATTCAACAACCACTTATTGAGCAACAGCTATGTACCAGCAACTTTTATGTATTATGTGGTTTTATTATCATGACGTCCTTTTAGGTAAGTTTCATGTTCTCCCTATGAGACTCAGAAGAAATAAGTGATACACCCTCCAAGGTCATATAGCCAGAGAGAGAGGAACTGGGATTTAAACCAATTATTTTTCTCACTGCCTTTATAATATATGGTGGTTAATCTATTCCAGTTTATTTATGTAGCAATTTTTATTTCATGGGATGATGATGACTCCAATATAACAACCTTATCAATCAAACGTCATCACCGTCTACTTAGACTCCATGTCAGACCACCTCATACTAATAGTAAGAACACGTGAATTTGGATTTTTTAGACTTCTGTGTGCTCTAACTCTTCTGGAGATATAGATTGCATGTTTTCAATTTGCTTTCCCTTTTACTCTGTTTCTTTTTTAGAAGACGGAGAGGAATTCAAACTTATTCTGCAGAAATTGAGAAACATATTAAAATAGGCGTATAGTCTAGTTTCACTCTAGTTTGAAGAATTCAGAGGAAGGATTTTCGTGGTGAAATTTTTACAACTGGAGGAACTACACAGGCACCTCCAGGCAGGTTTCTTTTGGATTCTAAACACAAAGTCCACCTTTGGTTGATAGCAGCTGCTTGATTTATGCTTGGGTAATCCTCTCTTTTACTTTGCATATAGTCTGGGTCAATAAGATACCTTTCTCCTCCTTAGTCGAAAAACAGCAATCAACTAATCTGGGCTGATCAGAATCTCTCCCTTGAGAACTGAATCTTGGAGTCAGTTCATCCTTTAGTTTTAATATCCTTGTAAGTCTCTAAATGACCTCCAATTACCTGGATCTTTGGGGCTACCTTGTTTTATGTTCTTTCTGAGCTGTTTGTTGCTTCCATTTTGGTGGGCCATCCTGTATCTTCTGATGACTGGAGTTATTGTTGTTTCGTTGCTAAGTCACATCTGACTCTTTGTGACCCCATGAACTGTAGCCTGCCAGGCTCCTCTCTCCATGGGATTTCCCAGGCAAGAATCCTGGAGTGTGTAGCCATTCCCTTCTCCAGAGGGCTTTCCAACCCTGGAACTTCTGCAATGGCAGGCAGATTCTTTACCACTGAACCACCAGGAAAGCCCCCTTCTAATTATAGTTCTGCTTAAATTAGTCAAATAACCCTAACTGATGAAAGAGTGAGCAGGGTAGGATGATGGCTGCTCTTCTCTAGATAGGGAACACAGTGTATGGAAAGGCTATATTGAATTTATAGGGTTTGTCTGCATAGCGTGTGGACTGGCCATATCAAACACACTGGGTAGGGGAAGCTTATAAGAAATGCAGATACAATATGCATCAACTATATTTCAGAAAAAAGCTCAGATGCTTTATTCTTTGCTTAATGGATAAGAGTTTCTTATTGTGAGTTCCAGGGAACCTGAAATTTGAACAAAGTTCTCAGGGATTATTCTGCAAAATACATTTGAGAAATATAAGGGCACAGATTTTGAAATTTGAAAAACATGGATTGGAATGATTTAAGCTGTTTAAGCTGTGGTTGGTCCATTAGCTCTCTGATTCTGTTTTGTCATCTGTAAAATGAGAACAGTTAAGACTTTATTCATTGAGTTGTTTTAAAAGACTGAAAAGTATACAAAGGACTTTCATATTGCCTCAACATAGGAGAGTTGCATCATTCTTGGGTGTTTATATTCCCAAATCTAATACGTCCAGGTAAGACTGTGACTAGCCAATATTAAGGATGAAAATCATGTACATCCACAATGGCAACAATTGGCTACATGTTGTAGACAAATGTATAGTCTCCCTCTAAGTCGTGACTTAGGGAGAATTTTCCTGAAGAATTAGAATAGGTTGCACACATGCTCAGTCAAATCTGACTCTGAGATCCTATGGACTGTAGCCCTCCAGGCCCCTCTGTCCACAGTATTCTCCAGGCAGGAATACTGGAATGGGTTGTCATTTCCTCCTCCAGGGGGCCTTCCCAACCCAGGAATTGAACCTGTGTTTCCTGCATTGGCAGGCAGATTCTTTACCACTGAGCTACCTAGGAAACCCTTAGCATAGGTGAGAAAAGGATGCATGCCAAAGAGTTGGCTTGTACTTAGAAGTCATGTTCTATTATTTTAAAAAACAACCCACACTTTACATTCTTGACTTGTTTCTCACTCATGCTCCATGTCAAACGAGGTGGATGGGGGCCAGTGATGCTCCCGGTAATGTCACTCCAGGAACAGGCTGATGGCTGCTCTAGCGTCTGGAACACTGTGAGCTGACGAGGCAGCAGAAGAAAACAGAGCGTTGGCCATCAGCTCTTCAACTCTTCCACCCAGGAGTTCTCCACACCTGTGCTCAAATTCACCGGCAAAGCAAGTCATGTTGCCATGCTTAATTTCAGGTGTCCAGAGAAGTGCCATCTGCCTAAATCCTGAGAAGCAGAGTAAAGTGAAATATATGAGAGTATCACTGATGGTAACCCCATGGGGCCTGGGCATCAGTGTGTTCGGAAATCTCCCTGAGGGGTTCTAGTGTGAAAGTTAAGAACCTGGTCTCAGGCTTGCACGCTTTGACAGGAAGGGAGGGAAAAGTCACCTGCTCTAACTAAAGCCTCATATGAACATGGGTGGGTTCAATGTGCACGTGAAGTGATATGGGTGGACTTCTATATTACTTACGTCTATGGGTGGCTTTACATGATGGGGAGGACAAATTACTGAGGGTCATAGGCAGTGATCACTGCTGGCCTGCCCTTGCCGTCTCCCCTCCTTTTTCACACTGTTCACCACCAGGAAAATCTAACAGACTCATAAAGTCTCTGATGACTCCAGGGGTGCAGTTATTCAAGGTTTTGAAATAATATAAATGGGTAAAATTCACAACAGGGGACTTCCCTGGTGGTCCAGTGGTTGAGACTTCACCTTTCAATACAAAGGGTGCGGATCTGATCCCTGGTCAGGGATCTAAGAGCCCACATGCCTCTTGACCAGAAAAACAAAACAGAAGCATCACTGACTCAATGGACATGAGTTTGAGCCTAGTGAAGGACAGGGAAGCCTGGCCTGCTGTAATCCATGAGGTTGCAAAGAGTGAGACACGATTTAGTGACTGAACAACAACAACAAAACAGAAGCAATATTGTAACAAATTTAATACAGACTTTAAAAATGGTCCACATAAAATTTTTTTTAAAAAGTCACAATCAAAAATGAAGGGAAGGTAAAATATGGGTCTCAAAACTTTCTTGCAGTCCCTACTCATAATTCTGTCAACCATAACTAATAAGGCTTTTGGAAACCTGGCAATACTCACAAATTATCCTGGGAATTAAAAAAAAAAAACTCACTACTGCCAGGCTGGCATGTTTTTTTTGTTTATTTGTTTACAGATAAGTGACCCTCTCTGAAACTTGGTTATGCATACAGGCAGGTATCAATATTTGGAGTATCAATATTTGAGGCATCATTTGTATCTAAGTTCTTCCACCTGGCTGAGCACAAATGCCAGATATGTCACTTTGAAGGATGCCCCTTCTGCAGGGTCTGCTTACAGAGTTTCTTCCATGTAGGCTGGTTCAGGTTCCTGAAAGACTGATCACAGGGCATCTTATGGCCCTGAAGGAGATAAGAAGCCAGAGAGAAATTGTCTAGATGCTTAGGAAGGATGGACAGAGGGGTAACTCATATGCTGGGTGAAGAGGTGGGTTAGATCCAAGGTTTGGCTTAAAATAAGGTTCTTTAAAACATAGGACCTGGTGCGTGGAAGGTTCTCAGTACACACTCATGAATAGTAGAATCAGATTCTTAAAAACTAGAAAGACCCTAAATGTTAAAGTGTTAGTCACTCAGTCATATCTGACTCTTTGTGACCCCATGGACTGTAGCCTGCCAGGTTCCTCTGTCCATGGAATGTTCCAGGGAAGAACACTGGATTGGGTAGCGATTCCCTTCTCCAGGGGATCTTCTCAACCCAGGAATCAAACCCGGATCTCCAGCATTGCAGGTGAATTCTTTACCATCTGAGCCACCAGGGAATGAGGCATAAATGAAATGAAGCATAAATAATTTCATTATTTTAGTCTTTATTCATTATTATAGTCTTCATAAAGAGACTCCTTCAATGGTGTTCATCCATCCTGTACTTGACAATCCCCAATGATATGGAATTTATTATAGTTGGTCCTCCACATCTGTGAGTTCTGCATCCATGGATGCAACACAATACAGATCAAAAGTATTTGGGGAAAAAAATTCCAAAAAGCAAAACTTGAATTTGCTATACACCAGCAATTATTTATATAACATTTACCTTGCACTAGGTATTACAAGTAATCTAGAGATAAGAAAGTATAAGAGAGGATGTGCATAGATTATATGCAAATACTGTATCATTTTATATGAGGAGCTTGAGCATCCTTGGATTTTGGTATCCTTGCGGGATTCTGGAATCAATCCCAGGGGGATGCTGAAAGACCACTGTACTTCCTAAGACAATAAAAAGAGTCTATTTAGTAAGTTCTTTTTATTCAGCTGGCATTTGCTTCTGTTTCTTGTTCTTTCCTCTGAAACTCATTGAACAAAGTGAACCTTAGTGTAAACTATGGAGTTTATGTGATTACAATGTGTGTACATTCATTGATCATAGCAAACGTACCACTCTAATGTGAAATGTTTATAGTAGGGGAGTCTGCCTTTATGTGAGTGCAGACTATCAGCAAACTGAGAAAATCCAACTTGATTGGTTTGAATCCTTGCCTTTTGCCCTCTTTTTTAAAAATTAAAATTTGACTATATACATGTAATTTAATTTTGTTGCCCCTTTCCCTTCATTCAAACAAAATAAAAAATACCCTTTACTCACATAAAAATACACAATAATGTGTACATGTGCGTGCACGCATGCACACACACACACACACACACACACACCATGAAACAGAAGAGGTGATCATAACAACAAAAATAAGACAAATGAAAAATCCCCAAAAAGTTGAATTTGGGGGGCTTGGCAGTAGGAACAATGGAGACATAATTCTAGTGCTCTTTTGAGCAGTTTTAAATTCCTGTCTCCTACCCTCTCCCCTGGAATAACTGCTACTGCTTTAAAAGAGACCCCTGTGCTGAGTGACTTAAGTCTCTTCACTGGAGGATTCATCCCCATGCTGTTAGAGCTGCTCCTGACTGGTGCTGCGGGGATCCTAGTTTGAGCAGAGGGCTGCTGCCCACTCATGCTTGTCGAGACCAGTTGCCAGACTGCTGCTTGTGCTGCGATGCCTCCTTCCAGGACTTCTCCTTGGAGACTCATCTGTCTTGTGTACTATTTGCAATAAGCTAGGTGATCTATGAATGGGAAAAAAAAATGCCGTCTCTTAACTCCAACCAGCGAACAGGCAGCTGGTGCCTCTCTTTGCCTCTCCTTTCCCCATTCCTTCTCTTCTTTGCTGTTGTTCAGTTGCTAAGTCCTGTCTAACTCTTTGCAACCACGTGAACCGCAGCATGCCAGGCTGCTCTGTCCATTACTATCTCCCTGAGTTTGTTCAAACTCATGTCCATTGAGTCAGTGATGCCATCCAACCACCTCATCCTCCGTCGCCCCCTTCTCTTGCTCTCAATTTTCCCCAGCATCAAGGTCTTTTCCAATGAGTCAGGCCTTCGCATCAGGTGGCCAACGTCTCCTTGCAAAACCAAAGATGAGCCAGGAGGTCAGGAATAGCAGAAGGGGAACATCCTTTCCCCTGCTCCTTCCCTTTCATTCTTTCCCTTTCTTCTTCAAATTCTGTTTGGGGCCTGTTCTTTTCCACTTCCATCGGATGGAAACGCTTTTATTCTTCTCTCTACCGTATTTTACTGTAATGCGTAAATTCATCAATAGAGAAGGTATCCTTTTATTTTTATTTTTAAAGTATACTTTGAAACATTTGAGTTTTTAAGAGGAAAATTTACAAAGTTGATTATTTTAAATGTAAATTAAGAAATTGTTAAATTCTCCAGGTTTCGAAGCTATCAGGTCATTTTCGCTGCACCTGGGCAAAAATGCACCTAAATTCTTATGAAGTGGATTTGCAGGTAAAATAGAAGTTTTATCTCGTTCCCTCTGGTTTAAGTCCATCCAGAAAAACAAAATTAATAAAAAAAATCAATACATACTTATTAAGCACGCATGGAGGGTTTGAATAAGGAGCGGAGGCTTACAGCAGTGATTCCCGCAGTGTTCTGAAACCCCAAACTAATAACCAAATGCCAATCCATAACCCTTTCCATCCCTTGGAGGATAATAGAGGTAAAGAATGGGAGACAGTAAGAAAGGATTCCACTTCAAAAGAAAACAGAAATCTTAAGGTGAAAAAGCCATCAGAACCTCACAACGCAGATGACACTGGAAAAAGCAGGAACCCAAGCCGAGTGGGGAATTGGAGGACCGGCGTGCTGGACCCCTGACCTCGCAGCGGACCCTAGCAGGACCCCATCTCTAGGAACCATCTCATTGGAGGTCACCTGTCAGCTTGCACCCGCCCCAGCTCCCTTTCCGCATGCGCACCGCGGGGCCAACTCGGCTGGGTCGTTTCGCGGCCCGCCCCACCCCCTAATTCCGGGCCCTGATTGGTCCGTCTGACAGACCCGCCCCGTCGGCCCAGCCAATGGGAACGCCTCCTCGGCGCTCCGCCCCGCCCGGCCGGCAGCGGGCCGCCCGGCAGCCTACGAACCCGGCTGGTGAGCGGGGATGGCGGCGGCGGCGGCGTCGGCGGGCCGGCTGCTGCTGCTCCGCGCGGCCGGGGCCGAGGGACCCTGGCGTCGGCTGCGTGGCGCCGGGCTGCCGCGGGGCTTCCTGCAGTCCGCCTCGGCCTGCGGGGCTGCGGCCCAGAGGCGGCAGGTGGCTCACTTCACTTTCCAGCCTGACCCGGAGCCCGTGGAGTACGGTGAGCGAGGGGCTGCCCTGTCCGCTCCGCTGCAGCCCAGTGTCGCAGGGGCCGGCAGGCTGACCTCCTTGCATCCCAGCAGAGTCCCTGCCCTGCTCTCGACAGTCTGCTATCTGTGGGTCTGTGCTTTTCTCCTTAGTTCCATGTCCGTGCTTCCGAGAGGCAGCCCCTCGGCACCCTCGAGATGGGTGAGAGGGCGCGCGGGTTGTGCTAGGGCCCGGGCGTGGAGGGGTGGTGCTAGGGAACGCCTCCTTTTCTCCTCCGCTCTCTTATCCTTGCTTTTCCAAGTCCGTCCCCCCTCCCCCTGCACCCCAGTGTTGTCCCAGCTTGCCCACGGAGGGGCCACAAACTGCAGGCAGAGAGGTGTGTTTAAAGAAAAGCACCCCCCCCCCGCCTGTTTTTGTTTTTGTTTGCTTTAGTAGGTAAGAGAATACAGCGGGACTAAAGTAACTGAATTGGTTTTCCCAAGGTCACAGAGCAGCTTCTTCCTAGAGATGCGAAACAGCCATCTTCCTTTCTGTCTGAGCCTAGCACCGAGGTGTGTTGGGTAAGCCTGCCACTTAGCCAAGGAAGGGTAAGCGGTGTGGGAAATGGGCGGAGGAAGCCATGGAGTGCTTCCAGCTGTGGCAGAGAGAGTCAGCACCTTTCACACCTCCCCGTATTACAGCTGAATTTTCTGTAAGCTCCCAAAGACCACTGTCTATCATCACAGCGTTGCCAACAGTGGGAAAACAGTTATCGTCTCCTTGGCTGGCTAATCACGTCTCACATACTAGAGCTGACGTTTGAGGAAGTATGTCAGTATTTGCTTGTGAGTACTAAAAATGAATATTTATTGAACACTAACCATAGGCAGGCCCTGGACTGAGAGATTTACATTCATTCTCTTATTTGATGTTTAAGACAATCTTAAGAGGTAGGTAATCTTTTTTTTTTTTTTTTTTTTCCATCAGTTTTTCAGTTGGATAGCTGAGATCTTGAGATAGTTTGTCCTGGATTACACAGAGAGGTTAGTGGCATAGGGTCGCAAACAGTGGGAGACGATTGAAGTGACTTAGCATGCACAGAGCTTTGGAATCTAATTATTCAGATTCCAGAGCTTCCATTCTAAACAATGTGCTAAACTGCATGTGGAAACTATTTAATAAGAGGTGTTCTGGTTTTGTGAAATAGTAGACACCATAAAGGTGAACACAGTTTTTCTCACCGACAAAATGAACCTTGAATTCTGTCTGCAAAGAAACTAGCCCAATACTTGAGAAACAGAGCATGGGTCTTGTTAACCTCTTTCCATAATTATGGAATTACTAAAGCTTGAGTTAAATGATAATAAAATGCTTGTCCTCAGTATAAAATAACAAAAGCATATTACAGATAATTTGGATAATAGAAAAAACAAAAAAGATAGTCTCAACACCCAGTACTGTAAATATTGCTAATATTCTGGATGTATTCTTTTAGGGATTTCATTCCAGTTTAGTGGAATTAAAGAATTCCACTGATAAAATAGGGCTTCTCAGATGGCTCAGTGGTAAAGAATCCGTCTGCCAATGCAGAATCCCATGGGTTGGATCCCTGATTGGGAAGATCCCCTGGAGGAGGAAATGGCAACCCACTCCAGTATTTTTGCAGGGATAATCCCATGGACACAGGAGCCTAGTGAGCTACTGTCCACAGAGTTGTAAAGAGTTGGATGCAACTGAGTGACTGAGTGCACATGCACACTAAAATGAATGGAATGAAAATTTCCCATAATTGTAGTTTTAATATAAATACAATCTGCATATTTAATCAGAAGCATCTCCTCATATTGCTATAAAGTTTTGTATAGCCTTCTTTAGAAGAAGACATATTTTGGGAATTCCCTGGCGGTCCAGTGGTTAGGACTCCATGCTTTCACAGTGGAGATCCTGGGTCCAGTCCCTGGTTGAGGGACTAAGATCCTGAAAGCTGTGTGACATAACGACCCCCCCCTGCCCCCCGCCCAAACAAAAACAAAAACAAAAACATATCTGTTCTGTTGAACAGAAACACTGTATAGGTCAGTGGTTAAAATCTTGGCTCTAGAATCAGATTGGCCTAGGTTCCATCTTTACCCTTACCTATAACTTTAATAAACTTATCACTTAACCCTCTGTAAGCCTCAATTTCTTTATGAGGACTTGATATCTACTTTGGAAGTTTGTTATGAGGACTAAATAGGAATAATGTGTGCAATGTACTTACATTGTCTACTGCTAAGAAACAATCACTCGGAAAGTAAATGAAAACTTAATAATTACCCTTATACTTTTTTTGTTATAGTTTTGTAGTGTTATAAATAATGCAGATAGAAACATTTCTTGTATCTTTTTTGTATTTGATATTATTTCTTTAAGATAAAGAATAAATCCAGGGGTGAGATTTCCTACTTGAAGATATGAACACTTCATTGGATTTTTAATGCATAGTTCAAATTACCAGTTGATACTCATATTTGTAATATGAGTGTGAGTACTGGGTATCATGCTAAAATCACAGGTGTGCTGTGATCCTGTGATTTGTGGTAGGAAATACATATCTGGTGTTTGTTCTGTTCCTGGCAGAGAACCCTTGAAAATTCCCATGATGAGAGCAATAAAAATGTCTTTAGTTGTATTACTGTTTGGCAAGCCCTGAAGTTACTGAAGGGGCTTCCCAGGTGTGCTAGTGGGAAAGAACCCACCTGCCAAAGTAAAGGAGATGTGAGTTTGATCCTTGGGTCAAGAAATCCCCTAGAAGAGGAATGGCAACTCACTCCAGTGCTCTTGCCTGGAGAATCCTGTGGACAGAGGAGCCTGGTGGGCTTCTGTCCATGGGGTTGCAAAGAGTTGGACACCACTGAAGCAATTTAGCATACAGCACACGAAGTTACCTAAGAATGGGGATTGTCACCAGAGGTGTTTAGTGAGTTGGAACTTTCAGTCCCACCCGCTCACCTCTGAAAAGGGTAGGGGGATCTCCAGGTCAGTGAATTGCCAATGGCCAGTGATTTAATCAGCCATGCCTATCTAGTGAAGCCTCCTTGAAACCCCAAAGGACAGGGTTCCGAGAGCTTCCAAAGGAGTGGCAGTCTCAGAGAATATCTCACCTCTTTCCCCATACCTTGCTGTTTGCAGCTCTTCCATCTGGCTGTTCCTGAGTTATATATATTTTATAATAAACTGGTGATCTAGTAAGTAAAATGCTTCTGAGTTCTGTGAGATGCTTTAGCAAGTTAATTGAACCCAAGAAGGATTGTGGGAGCCTCCGAGTTAATGTCCATTGGTCAGAAGCACAGGTGACAACCTGCACTTGGAGTTGGCACCTGAACTGGGGAGGGGCAGTCTTGTAGGACTGAGCCCTTAGCCTGTAGGATCTGACATTATGGGGGATCATATCAGAATTGAGTTAACCCCTGATTGGAGACTTGCTCGATGTTAAAACACCCACACTTTGGAATTGGTGTCAGAATTGTATGTGCTCATGTGCACGCACGCACACGCACACACACTCACTCACTCACTGGGGTATTTTGTGCTAACTGCACTTTGTTTTAATATGCATTTATTTCATTTCTATTGAATATGTTCCCATATATTTGTTTGTGAGATTTCTTTGCACTTGTGTGAATTGAACATTCCTTATTTTTGTGTACTGTAAAAGTTTGTACATGGTGTACTTTTTTCGGTCAGTACTAATGCTACCTACCATTTTTGAGCAGCTGCTCTATTCCAGGTGGTGTTGTAGACATCAGTCTGTAATCCTCCCAGTAACCCTGTTGAGTTAAAGAGCGTTATGTCCATTTTACAGATGAGAAAATTGAGGCTTAGAGATGTTAGTGGCTCGCCCAAGTCTGATAAGTAGCAGGACAAGAATTTAAACCCAGATGTGTCTAACTTCAAAGCCTCCTATACAAATGTTGTACGAATGTTTTGTGTGGTAAAGATACTAATGAATATATTCCCTCTCTGCCTTTCATTTGTGCTGCAAATAATTTTTATTCTTTTGTTTTGATTATTTTGACACATGAAAGGGCCTCCCTAAATAGAGTAGTGATCACAGTGGACTCTGAGGAGGTGACATTTAAGCTGTACTGTAAAGAAAGGTAAAGGAAGCACTTCTGCAAGGACCAGAGAGCAAGTTTGTTTTCCAGGAAGAATCAAGGGCAAGCAAGGGTGAAGTCCCTGGGCTGGGGTGAGTCTGTGCTGTAGGACCGGAGAAAACCCCTGTGGTTGGGATGTTCTGAGTAGGGGATGGTGGGCAGCTCACAAAGGTCACGTGTAGAAGGAGGAGTCCTTGTACTGTGGGGATGAGGGTGTTCTTTCCAGGGCAGTAAATCCCCAAAGTACCAGTGAGCTCTGTTCTGAAAGCGTGTGCGAAGTTCAGTTTGTTGGTAAGTCCAACAAAGTTAGCCTAGGTACCCAACTAATTCAATCTGCTATATAGTACTGTACTTTAATAGGTTTATAATATGTTCACATCTTTGAAAGTTCACGACCTGAAGGTTCACATGTAGGGGTCTTACTGTATTAGAATTTTTAGTGTCGGAACAATATAAGTAACAGGTTAGAAAGCATGAAGTTTATATGAGGAACAGGAAGTAGTGAGTTTATTTGGAGGAAAACGGGAAGGAGTAGGAAATAAGTTTGGGAAAGTAAATGGAGGCCTCAAAAACTAGAATAAAATTTAGGGAGGAGAAAAGATTGAGTATCTGCAATGTGCCTTTCACTGTGCTGACGTCTTATGTACAGGTTCAAAGAGTCTTCCGTGGGTGATGGAGGGCCATTGACTGGCAAGAAAGTGGCCTGAGACGTACTCATGTTATATTCTTAGGCAAGTTTATGGAATGGATTGGTGAAGGGAAAGTAAGGAGACTGAGAGATGAGTCATAGAATTATTGTAACTGTCATGTGAAAGGATATAATTGCTTGAATTTGGAGTGTCGATGGGAATGGTTGTATGCTTGGGAGGCGTTGACCAGATTTGGCACTGTTCTGTCTGTTGGGGGCTCAGTCAGGAGAAGATGTACCAAGATGACTTGACATTTTTAGCATGGGAGACTGAAAGGATGGTCAAGTGGTGGTCTCACCGATAGAAATGAGGGCTGCCAGAGGCGAGGCGTGTTTTTGGAGAGAGAGAGAAGATGACTTAAATTTTGAATGTGTTGAGAGGTCTTAGTCCTTGTGGGCTGCTATAGGAAAAATACCAGTAGACTGAGTGGCTTATAAACAACAGAAATTGATTTCTTATAGTTCTGTAAGTCCAAGGAGATGATTGGGTGTCTGGTGAGGATCTGCTTCTTGGTTCTTAACCATCTTCGCACCATGTCCTCACGTGGTGGAGGGGGTGAGAGAGCTCTCTGGGTTCTCTTTCATAAGGACACTAATACCACTCGGGAGAGCTCAACCCTCATGAGCTAATCACCACCCACAGGGCCCGCCTCCAAATACCATCACACTGGGAATTAAGTTTCAACGTCTGCGTTTGAGGGAACACAAACGTTGAGCCTCTAGCATTGGCAGTGTGGGCAGAAGACAGCACTGTGAGGTGGGTTGGTCTGAGCCTAGTCTGGCACCAAAACACCAGTGTCAAAGGTGGCAGCTTTGGGGACCAGATAATTCTGTCCGCGTCTCTTTCCTCGTCTTACTCAGGATTGCTCCCTTCTGTGTCCTCCCTCATTTCTGCTTCTACTCCACGTTTCCTAAGCCCTTCATGGTACCCTGTAGAATGAAGATCAGGATGAGAGCAGACACTTGATCAGTGTTCGCCATCTGCCAGACAGTAATGGGTGCCTTGCATGTGCTGAGTCACCTACTCCTCATGTAACACTGCTGTAAAAGAGCATGTTAGCTCCCACTTTGCAGCTTAGCACTGTGGCATTGGCCACGTTCACTAGTTGTCATAAGCTTTTGTTTCCTTGTTTGTACTGCCTCAGAGGGTTGCTGGGGTCACTCAATAAGATAGTCCCCGCAGTTATTGGTGCCTGGCACCCATTGTGCTAGATACTTAACTACTGACATTGTGCTAGAAAAATGGGTGCCAGGCACCAGTAATTGCATGGATTATCTTATTGAGTGGGGGAAGGAAGGTTAACCAGTGCAGAATAGATGCTCCATAAATATTGGACATTTGATAGCAGTTATCTCACTGAATTCTCACAGTTATCCTACATATTAGGTAGCATTATCCATGTTTTGTAACAAATGAAGCTGAATGTTAGTAGTTAAGTAACTTTCCCAAAGTCACACAGGGAGTGACTGGCATACCGTGGTCTCAGGTGCTTTAGCTCTGTGGATTGTCTGTCTCCCTTCAGTGCTACCCTGTACTGCAAAGGGAATAGTGGCTCAGAATAACTGAGTACTGCTCATCAGACACCCTCACTCCCCTTTGCCCGGAACTGTCTTTGACTTGTGACATTGGTAGAATTTTTTTCCCTGCTCCATTCCTCTGTTTTTAAGTGGTTGATGAACAATTTGCTCTGTGTATTTTTTAATCTTTAAGAAATAGCCTCATAGGTTTATTTGCTCAGCCATTCACTCAACAAATATTTACTGAGCACCTGTTACATGTTAGATACTGTTGTCGGGTCTGAGCACATTGCTCTGATCAAAGGCACTTAACGACCCCTGCTCCCTCGAAGTTTATCTTCTATTATGTCCCTTACATCCTGCCAGCATGTCACTTCATTTTTGCACCAATGGTAATGACCTGGCTTATTTTTTATTTAAAATTAAAATATTTTTTATTCTTTTCCATTATGGTTTATTACAGGATATTGAATATAAGTTCCCTGTGCTCTACAGTCTGTTTTATATATAGCAGTTTTATCTGCTAATCTCAAGCTCCTGATTTATTGCCTCCCCCATCTTTGGTAGCATAAGTTTTGTTTTCTGTGTCTGTGAATCTGTTTCTGTTTTGTAAATAAGTTCATTTGTAGCTTATTTTAGATTCCACATATAACTAATAACATGATATTTGTCGTTTTTTTCTGACTTAATTGGGCTTCCCTGGTGGCTCAGATGGTAAAGATTCTTCCTGCAGTGAGGGAGAACCAGGTTCAGTCCCTGGGTCAGGAAGATCCCCTGTAGAAAGAAATGGCAACACACTCCAGTATTCTTGCCTGGAAAATCCCATGGATGGAGGAGCCTGGCGGGCTACAGTCCACTGGGTTAACAAAGAGTCAGACATGACTGAGCTTTGAACTCTGACTTAATTCACTTAGTATTATAATCTCTAGGTTGATCCATGTTTCTGAAAATGGCATTATTTCATTCCTTTTTAATGGGTGAGTGCTATTCCATTGTGTATATGTACTGCATCTTCTTTATCCATTTTTCTGTTGATGGACATTTAAATTGCTTCCATGTCTTGGCTATTGTAAATAGTGCTGCAGTGAACATTGGACTGCAAGTGTCTTTTTGAATTAGAGCTTTCTCTGGATATATGCCAAGGAATGGGATTTTAGGATCATATGGTTGCTTTAATTTTGTTTTTCAAGGGACTTGATACTGTTTTCCAGTGTGGGTTACATCCCCACCATCAGTGTTGGGGGGAGACTTGCTTTTTGCCACACCCTCTCCAGCAGTTATTTGGAGATGTTTTGATGATGGCAATTCTGACCAGTGTGAGGTAACACCTCATTGTAATTTTGATGTGCATTTCTCTAATAATTAGCGAGACTGGGCATCTTTTCCTGTGCTTCTTGGCCAGATGATAACCTGTTTTTTCATGATGCTCTACTTAGGACAGTTTTGAGTAAGCAGCTCTGAGTGAGTGAGTGAAAGTCACTCAGTCATGTCCGACTCTTTGCAACCCCGTGGACTATACAGTCCATGGAATTCTCCAGGCCAGAATACTGGGATAGGTAGTCTTTCCCTTCTCCAGGGGATCTTCCCAACCTAGAAATCAACCCCAGGTCTCCCGCATTGCAGGCGAATTCTTTACCAGCTGATCCACAAGGGAAACAGCTCTGATCCAACCATAAAGCACTGTTTTACCAGAGGATACCCTTTAGCTTTCATCTTTGGCTTGGGAAATTGCACTGCTGTGTATATTTAAATTTGTTTTGTTATAACTTTTTATCTTAGGAAAGAAGAGTCATCAGTCCAGCTTTGAAATTTTGCAGCCAGTTAGTGATACTGGTAATTGTGTGATTTGGCAACTGGATTTAGTAATTTTGTAGTGGTGTTCAGAAACTTTTTTCTTTTCTTTTTTTTTTATTAAAGTCTTGCCATTGGCACAGCTCTGATTAGATATGCCCAATGTATGCTTATCTTATCAGGAGGGAAGATTAGGTATTCTTTGTGACTCAGAGGGAAGATCCCCCGGAGAAGGAAATGGCAACCCACTCCAGTACTCTCGCCTGGAGAATCCCATGGACAGAGAAGCCCGGTAGGCTATAGTCCATGGGGTGGCAAAGAGTCGGACACGACTTCACTTTCACTTTCCAGGAAAATAAGTAACTCTAAGGAAAATAAATATTTAAATGATATTACCTCTGCATACCTTGTGATTTCTTCCTGACTCACCCATAAATCATTCTGCACATTTAAAAAGAATCAAAAATAAATATTGCTCTACTAAAAATTGTCATTTAAAATTTTTAAAAGCATCTAATAAAATAGCAGTTAATCTAAAACCCCCAAATTCTGATTCTGTTCAGAAAAAAAAGTATTCAGGAGTGAAAGATTATGTGTTCATACGGAAATATAACCTTTAAATACCCTTACATGTAAATTATTTTCATATAAGATGAGCAAATTCTTTGTGGTTATCAAGCAATACTGTCCAGATTCACTCTGTATGATTTTTATTATTAGAGTTTTTACTTTCTTCTTGTACTGGAAGCTTGCCAAGCTGCAGTTCAATGAGATGTCTTAGGGGCATTCAGTATTAATTCAAATGATCAGCAGACTTGAAATAAATACTAGCATAAATGTTTAGGCATTTTGATCCTCCCTAGGGTCTTAGCTATGAAAATCCTCATAGATTTTCATGGATAAAAATCTTACTTTAGGAAATGTTTGAAAGAGGAGAAGGAGTGGGAATGTCACGGTGGTTGGGAAAACAGTTTACCCTAAACCATCATCATCTGATACCTGGCACCAGTCAGCTCTTCCAAGAATTTTTCTTGAATGGAGAAAAGGATTTAAGCAAAGTACCTATTAAATGATATAGGCTTCAGTTCAGTTCAGTCGCTCAGTCGTGTCCGACTCTTTGCAACCCCATGAATCACAGCACGCCAGGCCTCCCTGTCCATCTCCAACTCCCGGAGTCCACCCAAACCCATGTTCATTGAGTCGGTGATGCCATCTAGCTATTTCATCCTCTGTTGTCCACTTCTCTTCCTGCCCCCAGTCCTTCCCAGCATTAGGGTCTTTTCCAGTGAGTCAACTCTTCACATGAGGTGGCCAAAGTATTGGAGTTTCAGCTTCAACATCAATCCTTCCAATGAACACCCAGGACTGATCTCCTTTAGGATGGACTGCTTGGATCTTCTTGCAGTCCAAAGGACTCTCTCCAACACCACAGTTCAAAAGCATCAGTTCTTCAGTGCTCAGCTTTCTTCACTGTCCAACTCTCACATCCATACATGACTACTGGAAAAACCATAGCCTTGACTAGACAGACCTTTGTTGGCAAAGTAATGTGTCTGCTTTTGAATATGCTGTCTAGGTTCGTCAGTATACTTACTCCTTACTTCCAAGGAGTAAACGTCTTTTAATTTCATAGCTGCAATCACCATCTGCAGTGATTTTGGAGCCCCCCCAAAATAAAGTCTGACACTGTTTCCACTGTTTCCCCATCTATTTCCCAGGAAGTGATGGGACCAGATGCCATGATCTTAGTTTTCTGAATGTTGAGCTTTACGCCAATTTTTTCACTCTCCTCTTTCAGTTTCATCAAGAGGCTTTTTAGTTCCTCTTCACTTTTTGCCATAAGGGTGGTGTCATCTGCATATCTGAGGTTATTGACATTTCTCCCAGAAATCTTGATTCCATCTTGTGCTTCATCCAGCCCAGCATTTCTCATGATGTACTCTGCATATAAGTTAAATAAGCACGGTGACAATATATAGCCTTGACATACTCTTTTCTTATTTGGAACCAGTCTGTTGTTCCATGTCCAGTTCTAACTGTTGCTTCCTGACCTGCATACAGGTTTCTCAAGAGGCAGGTCAGATGGTCTGGTATTCCCATCTCTTTCAAATTTTCCACAGTTTATTGTGATCCACACAGTCAAAGGCTTTGGCATAGTCAATAAAGCAGAAATAGATGTTTTTTATGGAACGCTCTTGCTTTTTCAATGATCCAGCGGATGTTGGCAATTTGACCTCTGGTTCCTCTGCCTTTTCTAAATCCAGCTTGAACATCTGGAAGTTCACGGTCCACGTATTGCTGAGATCTGGCTTGGAGAATTTTGAGCATTACTTTACTAGCGTGTGAGATGAGTGCGTTTGTGTGGTAGTTTGAGCATTCTTTGGCATTGCCTTTCTTTGAGATTGGAATGAAAACTGACCTTTTCCAGTCCTGGGGCCATTGCTGAGTTTTCCAAATTTGCTGACATACTGAGTACAGCACTTTCACAGCATCATCTTTCAGGATTTGAAATAGCTCAACTGGAATTCCATCACCTCCACTAGCTTTGTTCGTAGTGATGCTTTCTAAGGCCCACTTCACTTCACATTCCAAGATGTCTGGCTTTAGGTAAGTGATCATACCATCGTGATTATCTGGGTCATGAAGTTCTTTTTTGTATAGTTCTGTGTATTCTTGTCACCTCTTTTTAATATCTTTTGCTTCTGTTAGGTCCACACCATTTCTGTCCTTTATTGTGCCCATCTTTGCATAAAATGTTCCCTTGGTATCTCTAATTTTCTTGAAGAGATCTCTCATCTTTCCCATTCTATTGTTTCCCTCTATTTCTTTGCATTGATCACTGAGGAAGGCTTTCTTATCTCTCCTTGCTGTTCTTTGGAACTCTGCGTTCAGATGGAAATATCTTTCTTTTTCTCCTTTGCTTTTCAATTCTCTTCTTTTCACAGCTGTTTGTAAGGCCTCCTCAGACAGCCAATTTGCTTTTTTGCATTTCTTTTCCATGGGGATGGTCTGAAGAAAAAATAAATTGTGAAGTAATTATGGACATGGAGTGTGATGGTGATATGACAATAATTTCTTGAATAAATTCCTATTCTCCACACCAGAAATGTGAGTAGAAACAGGCTTTATTATGGGTTCAGAAGGCAGCAGGGCAATCTGACTGAGTATTTGTTGTTTAGTTGGTAAGTCGTGTCTGACTGTTTGTGACCCCCATGGACTGCAGCAGGCCAGGCTTCCCTGTCCTTCACTATCTCTTGGAGATTGCTCAAACTCAAGTGCATTGAGTCAGTGATACTTCAGACTGTCATTTAGCAGTGTGGAAGGGATCAGAGAGACATGTGAGCCCAGAGCTGGACAGAGAATGAGAGGGCTGGGTGTCAGTGGAAGATGGCAGATTGGGGGTGTCCTGAGTCAGAGCCTGTTGTGAAGCCAGGCTGTTCCAAGGATGGGTCTCCAGGAAAAGGACAGGTGACCAGGGTCTCATGGCTGCAGGTTGAAGGCAACAGCAGTTGTTCTTGTGTTCCAACCTGGGAATTAGACGTTGGCTTTGAGGACACACAGGCAGTTGGGGTTCACAGAGTGTAGGTGGGCCAGTGGTTAGGGTAATAAGCAGCAGACATTGGAGGGATTTGATAACTGCGTGGCTGTGTGTTAAGGTGCGTGGATCAGGTTCTGATGTGATGACAGTGGTGGTTTAGTCACTAAGTCATGTCCGACTCTCGCAACCCCATGGACTGTAGCCTGCCAGGCCCCTTCCTCTGTCCATGGGGATTCTCCAGGCAAGAATACTGGAGTGGAGTGGGTTGCCATTTCCTACTCCAGGGGATCTTTCCAGACCTGGGATTGAACCTGGGTCTCCTTCATTGCTGGCAGATTGTTTATCGACTGAGGTACGAAGACAGAGCCTAAGCATCAGAGAAGATACAGGCAGAAAGGAGCCTTTGTTTTTGCTCTGAGTTGTGTTTTCACAGATGATTTGACCCTAAATTTCTAGGAAGACCAAAGGCGCTGGGCAGCATTGAGGCTTAAATCAAAGCCCTAAAATCACGATTATTTCTGAATTCTGAAATTTGGAACTTTATCAAATAAAGCTTCATACCATTCAGAATAATGTCAAGGTCAAGATGAAGGACACAGACACAGTCCAGAGTCTAACAAAAATTAGCTAATATTTATTCAGTGCTGACTGGTCATGCGTTCTTCACTGTTCTGTACATTTATTGTTTCATTTAATCCTCTTAACAACCCACCTAGAGAGACAGACAGGACTTACCTGGTGGCTGAGACAGTAAAGTGCCTGCCTACAATGTGGGAGACTCGAGTTCAATCCCTGGGTTGGGAAGATCCCCTGGAGAAGGGAAAGGCTACCCACTCCAGTATTCTGGCCTGGAAAATACTGTATAGTCCATGGGGTCGTGAAGAGTCAGACAGGAATGAGTGACTTTCACTTTCACTTTCCAAACACTAACAGTTCTCCGAGCTGAAGTTCTTTTAGCCTCTCTCATTGTTTATGTCGCATGGCTGTCTGCTCTTATTGGCACATTTAGCACATACCATTGGTCATGTGTGTTTGCTATGACCTGTGTTCCTAAAACCCATCCAGGGCATCTTCCCAGACCCCTCCCACTCTGCTTGCTTCTCTTTACTGACTTTCTATAGCCTTTATTTATGTGGACACACATTTGTTCAACTTCATTGTAGTCTTTCTTCCTTTTTTTTATAGTTGTTTTTAAATTGTTTAATGTGTTTCAATTTTGTCTCAGCAAGCCTCTTAAAGTTATATTGCTTTTATATCTTCTACAGAGACCTTACCATGGTAAATAATTCAGTAAATTTGTATGATATATTCCATGCTTTCCTTTCTACCTTGACTTTAATCAAAGTTTAATTGACTGTTAAAAACTGATTATTTTTTATGTATGTTACAATACATGATTTTTTTTTTTTTTTAAATTTTCACAGGGCAAACTCAGAAAATGAATCTCTTCCAGGCAGTAACAAGTGCCTTAGATAACTCATTGGCCAAAGATCCTACAGCAGGTAAACTTCCTTTGTGCTTGACTGTGGTTGTTGTTGTTTAGTTGCTAAGTCATGTTCAACTGTTTTGTAACCCTATGGACTGTAGCCCTCCCAGCTTCCCTGTCCATGGGCTTTCCCAGGCAAGAATACTGGAATGGCTTGCCATTTCCTTCTCCAGGGGATCTTTCAGACCCAGGGATCGAACCCTTGTCTCCTGCATTGGCAGGCAGATTCATTACTGCTGAGCCACCAGAGAAGCCCTGCTTGACTATGGTAGTTGTGTTCATTCAGAATTAAAGATTTGCTGGAAATATTTGTCTGGAGCTCAGTGAATAACATTATATCTGCTTGAAATTTTTACAATACCTGAATAAATGCTTAAAACCTAAATAATCAAATTATGATATAAACACATTTTTATCTTCTTTTTATAAATTAGTTCTCATGTATATCTGACATCATTAAATTGACTTTCTTCCATGGTATGTGTGGTCCTGATAATACATTAACAAAATACCTTCTAAAATATGTACTACTGTTTCTCTAGCATATAGAAAAAATGGAAAATACTGCTTTGTTCAGCTATCTATTTATTGATATAAAGTGAAAGTTTAGTTTTGTGCTTTCCTTTGAGATACATTATCACTCAACTTGTAAGATTTTTTTGGAAAATAACTTTAATATTGATAATTAACTTTATAAGTAACCTTATCTTATTAAATTAAGTGATTGATATAAAAAGGGTTGTACCGCTGTGTGTTTTCTAAATTAGAGTGAGTTGACTTTATATGTATATTTAGTATACCTTGGGTTTCCACTTGAGAATCTCTGGTTTTAAGGTCAAGTGGAAAGCAGGTTAGTTTTTAGGAGAAGTGAGAGCAGGGAGCAGGACTTGCTTTGTTTTGAATGAGAATGACTGATATAGCCATGTAGATAAGGGTGTGTTATTTTCTTAAGGTCTTTGAAGCTGGTGAGGTGCATTAATGGGATTAGAATTCAGCTTTGTGAACATCCCATTATTCAGTTTAATTTGCCTTGCTACACAGCACCCTTGAGTTTTTACCAGAGCTATTCTTTGCCTTGCTCTTTACATTCCATTATACTTGCAGTCTGTGTCACTTTCCTACTTGTGACTATTCTCTCAGCTTGAAATGCTGTTCCTTCAGCTTCTTCAGATTGCTGACTCTCATTGTATATCATATATTAAAAAAAAAAAAGAAAAGAAAATCAGAGGACTTCCCTGGTGGTCCATTGGTTAAGACTTCACCTTCTGATGCAGGGATGTGGGTTAGACCCCCGGTTGGAGATCTAAGATCCCACATGCCTTGCAACCAAAAACCAGAAACAGAAAAACAGAAGCAATATTGTAACAAATTCAATTAAAGACTTCAAAAATGATCTAGAGGATTCTTTAAAAAAGGGAGTGGGGGGATCATCACTCCCCCTGCACCCCTCCCACCCCCGCCATGCCAACAAAAACACCCCTCAAAAGCCATTGCCCAAAGGACATATAAGCCTAGAGTGTGAGTCACAGTTGCTTTTGGCTCTTAAGAGCATTCTGCCTCTTGCTTTTTGGCTTCTTAAGTTACTTTACTACTTTTCTGGCCTTGTTTCCTTCATGGGTAAAATAAGATGAGATTCCAGATTAGTGTTTCTTTCTCAATGGAGGATCCTCCCCTTACATGTAACACTGTCTGGAGATCCTGTCGGCTGTTACTGCTCTGTGTGGTCAGCAGCCTGCCTACTGGAAGAAGACCAGGCGTGTTGCTCTGTGTCTGCAGTGCACAGGACAGGCCACTGTGACAAAACAATTATCCAGTTCAACGTGTCACTAATGTCGAAATTTGGAAACCTTGATTTAGATCTCGGGGTCCATTTCTGTTTTCTAATTTCGTATGTAGACATTTACATTACTTATTTCTCATTGTTAAAATCATTTAGGCATGTTTGATACAATGTATTCTTTATTGTTTTTCAGTAATATTTGGTGAAGATGTTGCCTTTGGTGGAGTCTTTAGATGTACTGTTGGCTTGCGAGACAAGTATGGTAAGTTAGTATCTTTATATATGAACAGTATTCCTGTAGAACTTACACATCTTGGCAGTACAAAGTATGCCTGTTAAAATGTTTGCCATGTCCTTATTGCATCAACAGATTCCTTTTGTTTCCACAGCTACCCCCAGACTCCTTTGGTCTAGATTTTACTAAATGTATTCTAACTGTAGCTTCCCTCTGTTCTAGTTCATATTATACGTATTATAGATTCCAGAGTATTCTTCATTAAATGTTTTGTTTGTCATGTCATTCATACATCTGAGAATCTTCAGTCTCTTATTGCTGCCCTACTTTTGCCAATTTCAGTCCCATTCAAGGTTCTGCCCTATTGGTCTCTGCTAATAGGTTTCATCTTTTATTGGCTGCATTAGGATTCTCCAGAGAAATCGAACCATTAGGATATACCTATGTGTGAGTAGATGTGTGTGTGTGTGTATATAAAATGTATCTGTATATGTAGCTGTGTTTATATGTGCTGTAGTGTGCTCAGTCGCTTCAGTCATGTCCAACTCTGTGACCCCATGGACCACAGCCTGCCAGGCTCCTCTGTCCATCTGGTTTTCCTGGCAAGAATATTGGAGTGGATTTCCATACCTTCCTGAGGACCTTCAGGACTCATAGATCGAACCAGCATCTCCTGTATCTTCTGCAATGCAGGTGGATTTTTTTTTTTTTTTTTTTGCCTCTGAGCCTCTGGGGACACCCCATCTATATTTATATTTATACCTGTACATACTTCCCAGATGGTGCTAGTGGTAAAGAACCCACCTGCCAATGCAGGAGATATGAGAGATACAGGTTCAATCCCTGGGTTGGGAAGATGCCCTGGGGAAGGAAATGGCAATCCTTTGCAGTATTCTTGCCTGGAGAATCCCATAGACTGAAGAGTCTCGTGGGTTACAGTCCATTGGGTTGCAAAGAGTCAGACATGACTTGGGCGACTCAGCATAATACATAGATCTATACTGAGAGAGCGAGAATCAGAGATTTATATTTTAAGGAATTGGCTCACACCATTGTGGGGCTCACAAGTCGGAAATCTGTAGGGCAAGCCAGCCAATTGGAAAACCAGGCAGTCTTCAGGACAAATTTCTTCTAGTTTGGGAAGCCTTAGTCTTTCCCTCTAAGGCTTTTGAGTGATTGGAGAAGCCCATCCACATTAAGAAGGATAATCTGCTTTACTTAGATGTTAATCACGTCTGAAAATACCTTCCCAGAGCATCTAGACTGGTATCTGACAGCCAGGCCACGTCACCTAGCCAATCGGACACCTGTAATTGACCATCACAGCATCCTTCCACGTTTCATCCCCTCCGATCAGTGTCTTCTGCCTGGCATGTGATCCATTTCTGCTGATTGCTGTCACTTGCTTCATTCGGCTCAGACTTAAAGCTGTCAGAGAAGGCATACTGGCCCGTTCCAGCATCCTCACTGTGGATCTTCTCTGTAAGGAATGTGTTCCAGTGCCATGCTGTTGCACTGCCTTCCTTGGAGGTGCTTTTGACCTTTCATTTGTTTCCTCAGTCTTATCTAATCTGGAAATCAAAGCAGTGGAGTTTGGGTAGGAGTTGACACTTCCTTCTGGCCTTCACCACTGCCCTGGAAAGCTCATGTGGGTGGAAAAGGGAGTGAGGGGCCTTAATAATTTTTTTTCCTCCCAGTTGTTCCTTCTTGTTCGCCTCTTCCTCTGATGTTATCCTTGCATCCAGGAAACCCTGCCTGAATCCAGGAAATCAAGTGTTCCATCCCCACATGTCATTAGCTCTGAGGTTGTTCTTTCCCCTTCCTTCTGCAGCAGTTTGGTTTGGGTCCTGTCCCTCTGCTTTCTCCTCGCTGTCTATTGTAACAGTTCTTCAGAGTCTGAGGTTGTTGGTTCCATCTCAGCCATCTCTAAAGTATCTCAGTTAACCCCAGGTAATTCTGACTCCTAGAGACTTTAGATCTTCAAAAAGAGATTAAGGGGACTTACTTCCCTGCTGGTCCAGTGGTTGGAAATTTGCCTCCCAATCAGGGGATGTGGGTTCCATCCCTAGTTGGGGAACTAAGAGTCCACATGCTGTGGGGCAGCTGAGCCCTGTGCGCTGCAACTGCTGAAGCCTGCAAGCTCTAGAGCCTGTGCTCTGCACCAGGGGAAACCTGTGACCTGCAACTAGCGGAAGCCCTCACACTGCAATGAAGACTCAAGTGCAGCCAAAAGAAAAAAAAAATTAGAAACCTTTATGCACATGGTTTCTAACTGCATATGCATTGTGGAAAATTTGGAAGATGTAGATATCGTCAGGTATGGAAGATGTAGAAAAGCATAAAGAAGAAAATAAAAATTGCCCGAACCAGCAGAGATAAACTCTAAAAAAACAATATACATATCTTGATATTATATACACTTCAAGGCCATATTTGAATATATTTGTATATATTAACTAATATTTAAAACATAGAATTAGACTTTTTTTTTCCCTTAGGATTTTTTAACTCTGTTTACATTGCCCATCTGTTGTTGCATGCTGTCTATTTTGTCCAGCAGAGACCTTAGCATATTAATCATGTGTGTGTGTGCCTGTTCAGTCGCTCAGTCGTGACTCTTTGCAACCCTATGAACTGTAGCCCTCCAGGCTTTTCTGTCCATAGGATTCTCCAGGCAAGAATACTGGAATGGGTTGCCATTTCCTTCTCCAGGGGATTTTCCAGACCCAGGGACTGAACTGGCGTCTCCTGTATCTCCTGCATTGCAGGTGGATTCTTTACTGCTGAGCCACCAGGGAAGCCTAGCATATTAATCATAGTTGTTTTAAATTCCCAGTCTGATAATTCCAGCATCCTTGCCACATCTGGTTCTGATGCTTGCGCTGTCTCTTCAAACTGTGCTTTTTGTCTTGTGGTGTGTTTTGTCATTCTTTCCTTGTTAGCAGACGTGATGCATTGGGTAAAAGGAGCTGCTGTAAATAGGCCTTTAGGAATGTGGTCGTGAGGTGTTTGTCGGGTAAGGGACAGTGTTCTATAATCCTCTGATTTGGTTTGCCTTTTACTTGAGCCTGTGCCCCTGGACCATGAACTTCCCAAATGTTTCTCAGCTTTTTCTCTCCACCTCCGGTAGAACTGGGTAGCTAGAGAGAGCTGCAGTTGGGTCTTTCCCTGCCCCCCAGGTCAGCTGGGTTCCGATGATACACAGGAGATTGGGCTCTGGTTAACTAGCGAGTTTTACTTGAGGAGGGACTGGTCAGGCTTGTTTCAGAATGGTTCCACGTTATTTCAGAACTGTTCCTCGTTGTTTTAGAATGCTTCCTTGTTGTTTCAGAACGGTTCCTCGTTTACGTTGCCTGCTGGAGACAAGAGGGGATTTTCTCTGACATTTACTGTAGAAACCTGATTGGGCTCCTGAAGGGAAACTTCATAGAATTGTAGGGGGGCCCTATGATGGGGTCTTCTGAGTTTTTAACTCTCAGACTTGTCCTCATGGAAGCTCCCACCACTGCTCAGCTACAATCCAGGTTTCCTACCCTGGTTCTGGTCTCTGCTCTGCACAGTCGAGAGTCCCTGTATTCACTGGTCTGCCTCTCCATTCTTGGGGACAGCTGTTTGCTTTGTGTCCTCACTTCTCTAGCGGGTCCAAGAAAAGTTGTTGATTTTACAGCGTGTTCTGCTTTTTACTTCTTGTGAGGAAGACTTGGTGACTTCCAAGCTTCTCCTGAATCTCCATCTCCAGTGTAGACCTCGGGCCTGAGTGTCACCTCTGTGTGTACTGCCCTTCGCCCCACTGCACTCTTCACCTTGGTGTTCCTATCACTTCAGACTCAGCATTTCCAAGCTCATGTTTTCAAACTCAGCTGAGTTTATTATGTTCTCCCAGAAAATCCATGCCTCCTCCTACTTTTCTTGGCAAATACCATCATCCACTTGGTTACTTAAGCCGGAAAACCGAGGAGGTCCTAGTTTCTTCCCTCTTCCTCATTCACCAGGTCCTCCGATTTTATCTTCAGAGTTTGTCTTTACTCTGGCCTCTCCTTTCCACCCTCACTGCCCTGGAGGCTCACTTTGGATCCGAATCGTCTGCTTGGATAGTTGCCTTGCTTTTCTTAGTGTTCATCCTCCCTCCTGTCCCAACCTTGATGTCAGTGTGATCAAGCTAAAATGTGCATTTCTTGGCAGAATATGCAGGGGATTTTGAGATCTGCCCTCTTCCCACTCACCTGGCCTCATTTCCTTTATTAAAACTGAATTATTTCCCCTTAAGCCTGTATATTTTTCATCTCTCTTCCTTTGCACGTTCCGTTTGGATCTCTGCCCCTCCCCCCACCCCCCACTTAATTCCCGGGGGAAACTCCTCTTTTACCTTCAATTTTAAGGCTCTTCCTAAAACAAAACAACCCAATCGAAAAATGGGCAAAAGACTTCAACAGACATTTCTCCAAGGAAGACATACCTACCGGTGGCCCCAACAGTACATGAAAATATGCTCAATGTCACTGATTCTTAGAGAAGTGCAAATCAAAGCTGCACTGAGATATCACCCACCTCACACAGTTAAAATGGGCAACATCACAAAGTCTGCGAATAATAAATGCTGGAGAGAGTGGGGAGAAAAGGGAACCCTCCTACACTACTGGTGGGAGTGTAAACTGGTACGGTTACTATGGAGAATATGAAGTTTCCTTAAACAACTAAAAAATATTTTTTACTTTGATCACCAGTATTTCCCTGGTGATCCAGTGGTTAAGAATCTGCCTGCCAATGCAGGGGACATGGGTTCGATCCCTGGTCTGGGAACTAAGGTCCCAATGCCGTGGGGCAGCTAAGCCTGTGGGCCACAACTACTGAGCCTGTGCTCATGCACAGCTAGAGAGAAAGCCCGTGGGCCATAACTCCTGAAGCTCACACGCCCTGGAGCCTGTGTCTTGCGACAAGAGAAGTCACTGCAATGAAAAGCTGTGCACTGCAGGTAGAGAGTAACGCCTGCTTGCTGCAGCTAGAGAAAGCCTGCGTGTAGCAATGAAGACTCAGTGCAGCCAAAAATAAAAAATAAACAGCAAGCAAAACTAAAGATGAAGTTGCCATATGATCCCGCAATCCCACTTCTGGACATACATCCAGAAAATACCCTAATTTGAAAAGATACACGGACCCTGATGTTCACTGCAGCACTGTTTACAATAGCCAGGACGGGGAAACAACCTAAATGTCCATCAGCAGATGGATGGATGAGGAAGATTCAGTACATACATATGATGGAAAGTTAGCCATAAAAAAAGATGGAAATAATGCCATTTGTAGCAACATGGATGGACCTGGAGATTATCATACTAAGTGAAATAAATCAGACAGATAAATAGCATGTGATATCATTTATATGTGGAATCTAAAAAAGAAAAGATATAAATGAACTCATTTCCAAAACAGAAAGATAAATAGCATATGATATCACTTATAGGTGGAATCTAAAAAAAAAAGAGATATAAATGAACTCATTTCCAAAATAGAAAGAGACTCACAGACAGAAAACAAACTTACTGTTACCAAAGGGAAAAAGATGGGAGAGGGATAAGTTAGGAGTTTGGGATTAACATATACACACTCCTATATATAAAATAGATAACCAACAAGGACCTACTGTATAGCACAGGGAACTATACTCAATGTTTTGTAATAAACTTAACATAAGGAAAGAGAATCTGAAGAAGGAAAAATGCATACCTATTTTTTCTTCTTAAGACTCTCAAATTCTTCTTCATATATATACATTGTATATGAATATATTAATTGCCGGCCTGTACACCTGAGCTGTTGCCGAGAAGAGAGAAAAGTGTTCTTCCTGACTCTGAGCCTATCCAGGCCCTGCTTTATCACTGTCCAGATGTTTACATCTTACGCATATTGCAAAATTAGTTACATGTTGTAATTGTCTTCCCAAGAGATTTCTACACCAGACAACTTCTCCAAGGCAATAGGCATTTAAATCATCTTGCATCCTTAGCTTCTAATATATGCTAATATATATTCTAATACTGTCTGACAGTATTTATTGCGTGAGTGTTGCTGGGTGTAGTTACCCTTCACTCTTTCACCAAGACAGGGGCCTGCTGCCTCAGAAAGGGGATTTCCTTATTTCCCTTTAATGATTTTAGTTGGTCCAATTTTTCCTTAAAAATAGCTTAAACCAGGGAGAAACTAGCTGTCACTTGAAAAAGTCCACTGCTTGTAGAAGGTGCTGGCAGATTTATGTTTACATGATGAGGAGTTGAGCTAATTAACAGCTATTTCATTCTTAGCTTTACTGTAAGCAGATGTGAATTTTTACACTAGCTTTAGTACTATGAATTCGAATTTTGAATAATTCCAGATCAGTATGAACAATTAAATCACCATCACTCTAAGAGGAAATGAGCTTCAGTTTTTAGGAGTGAAGAATAAAGGAAATGAGGAAGAGAAATCTATCCAAACAGAACTTTTTGTGTAGTTAAGAAATAGCACATCTTTTAAAAATACTGTTCTAACCCTTTTGAAGTATATGCTGGGAATTTTAAGCTATACAGAAACATGCTTGGCTTGGTAGTCTCTTTTTTTAAAGTTAAAAGGTTTTGTATTTATTTAATTAAAAAATTTTTAATCAAAATATAATTGATTTACAATATTGTATTTGTTTCAGGTGTACAACAAAGTGGTTCAGTTATACATATTTATATGTATTCGAATCTATATATTTTTAAAGATTCTTTTCCATAATAGTTTATTACAAGATATTGACTATAGTTACCTGTGCTATACAGTAAATCATTGTTGTTTAAAGATTTTGTATTGAAAAGAATTATAAAGATTATGTTGATGTAGCTGAATGCTTTGAATGACATAGGAAAACCTCTTGGGGGGAATTGATTGACTTTCTGGGGAGAGCTGAGTGTTGAGAAGGGATCGGCCAGTAGGTGGCAGCCGACACTTTGAAATGAGACTGTCCCTACTGAGGGTTTTAAATTCCACCAGGAGAGTTTGGATTGAGGGTTACTGACATAATATTGTGAAGCTGAATACTACTTAATATTAAAAATAAGAAATCGGCTCATTAGGGACAATCCTATTAAAAAAAATCGAAGGGAGATAGAACCTAAAAAATTTTTTGTCTTGGCATGCCATGTGGGATCGTTTGTCCTTTATCAAGGATTGAGTCTGTGTCCCTTGCGTTGGAAGGGTGGAGTCTTAACCCAGGAACCAGCAGGGAAATCCCAAGAGAGAGCTGTTTTGTGCCCCAGGTAACCCAGATGAGTGCGAGGTTAGCATCCCCAAACTGCATTTCTGCTTCCTTGTCCTTTGACAGAACAGACAAAGAGTGCTTGGAAACTGAAAATAGAAGAGCATAACCTCATTAACACATGGCAGGTTTAACCTTTTTATGTGAGGTAACTCCTTCATCGTGAGTTCGATCCCTGGGTCAGGAAGATCCCCTGGAGAAGGAAATGGCAACCCACTCCAGCATCCTTGCCTGGGAAATCCATGGACAGAGGAGCCTGGTGAGCTCCATTCCGTGGAGTCTCAGAGTCAGACACAACTGGGCGACCGAGCATGCATGCACAGAGGTGAGAAAAGCGTCGGCAGAGGACTTGCGGAATTAAGTTTACAGGCCTAAACATCTGCCTTTTCATGGGATTTGATGTTTTTCCATGACTCTTCATTCCTGTCCACCTCAACTGTGGCTTGTAGCAGCTTGGGAAAAGGAATATAATCACTCACTTGTTTTCTTATGTAAACTTCGGAGAAATTGTATAACCAGATGCTTTAAGACACTGAATTCGGGAAGGAAAACTAGGACAGGCATGGGGAGAAGGCGAGTTTTCTTCTGTCATCTGCCAATATTTGGGAATTGACTTTGAGCTCCAGCATACTCGTCAGTAAAGTGAAAGGAGAGCATATATTTAGGTATTCTTTATGCTTTTATCTTTTTTAGAAAGAGGAACATACTTGCTTTAGGCTTTGATTTCTTTTACATTAAGAGGTTTTATGAGTATAATAATTATGCTATCTTAGGACTGTGGTCTGCTTTGGGCACTTAATTCCCTCTCTCTTTTTAATATTGTTGGAGTATTGTTGATCCACAATGTTGTGTTAGTTTCAGGTGTACAGCAAAGTGATTCAGTTATATATACACATATGTTCATTGTTTTTTAGATTCTTTCCCCATGTTAGTATTGCAGAATATTGGATAGAGTTTCCTGTGCTATACAGTACCTTGTTAATTATCTATTTTAATAGAGAGTAGTTGTATATTTAGTAATTTTCTCTTAAAGAGTCCCCTTTCCAGGATAAGTTTTACATGTGAGGCTGAAGGCAAAGTCTTTTGACATGTCTCATACTTGTACCTGAAATAGGAAATGAACATCTTCAACAGGAAAAAGTGAGCTTACATTATATGTTCCTCGTGCCAAGAGAGGGTTACTCAAATGATAACCATTTTCTTGGTTCTTGTGTCAGGTTCCATGGAAGAAAGGGAATCTGTGAGATGGGGTTCGGCCTCTGGGCTGCTGCTAAGTCTCTTCAGTTGTGACCGACTCTGTGCGACCCCACAGACAGCAGCCCACCAGGCTCCGCCATCCCTGGGATTCTCCAGGCAGGAACACTGGAGTGGGAACACTGGAGTGGGTTACCATTTCCTTCTCCATGGCCCCTGGGCGGTTAAAACTAATTTTGCTGGGGAAAAGAATAATTTGGTAAACTAATGACAATTCTTTGGGAATATGGACTACCTGGTTTATCTCCTCTATTGAAGTATATACATTTAAGACTGCGGGTCAGACTGAATACCAGATTTAGATTGTAAGGTATCTAACTGTTACATGAATTTGGAGCAAAAACAAGAATTTATAAGATGGTGTAAACTTTTTTTTTTTTTCCAATATGTTTAAAAAACTATTTTAAAAGGATTGATAGTAGTTGTCTTTTTCTTCCTTTTTAAAAGTCAGGCACTTCGCATTGCTCCTGCTATTGTAAGGACCCTTTGTTTACTGAAAACACACATACAGACGAATTAGTTAAAGAGCATGTCAAAATGCCTTTCTTTTTATCCAGTTGAAGGAGTTATCCTCAAAAATGTGATGAATATATTATTAGCATATACTTTATTTGTATACTTTTTTCCTTTACATATTTTTTTAATGTCCTTTTGTGAATTTTCATTAAAGAAAAATATATTAGAATTGGTACAGTCACTGTATTTCAACTTCTCTAAAGATCAAACTATCATCAGAGTTGCCATGATGACCAGTGACTTAACAAATAACATTTAAGAGATTTAGATATTTAATCTATTTTGTAGAGTATTAGTGTGTGTATGTACTCAGTCGCTAAGTCATGTCTGGCTCTTTTGCAACCACACGGACTGCAGCCCACCAGGCTCCTGTGTCCATGGGATTTCCCAGGCAGGAATACTGGGAATGGGTTGCCATTTCCTTCTCCAGGGGATTGTCCCGACCCAGGGATTGGACTCTTGTATCCTGAATTGAAGGCAGATTGTTTACCACTGAGCCACCAGGGAAGGCTATGGGTTATTAGAACTGGAGAGAAATTGAGTTTATATTTAGTTCAGGGATTCTCAGCTAGGGTTTCTCCAGGATTGCCCTCCTGGGAGCATTTGGCCACATCTAGAGATATTTTTGGTTGTCCCATCTGGGGATTGCCACTGGTACACAGCGGGTAGGGGTCAGGAATGCTGATAACCATCTCTTGGGGCAGAAGGCAGCTGTCTAAACGAAGAATGATTTGACCCCAAATGCTAGAGCTCTGAGGTTGAGAAACCTTGGTCTAGTCCTTCTTCACATAATATAGAAACTGAAGTTCTGAGAGGTTAGATGCTGTTACCAAGTTTCCCAGGGGCAAGTGGGGTAACCAGAGCCAGAACGCAGTTCTGAGCTCTTAGTTCTACATTGTTTTTTGTTTTTATTTATAAATGAGCAACTCATTGATATAGAAAAGCATGAGAAATATAAGGAATTGATAAGGAATTTTAATCAACAAAGCTTAAGGGTTTGGATTGTTCATGGGATTAGAAGCAGCTAGTCATTGGTAGTCTGTATGAAAAAGTTTTTAATGACGTTTTTTGTGACTCTTTTGTGGACACATTTTTTAATGCATTAAGCTGTTCTGAGGTGGCAGCTGGTGCTTTGACTTTTGTTTTAATCTTAGTTGATTAAACAATAAATGTTAGAACTGCCAGCAGGTGTTCTCTTTGACATTTTCAGCGTCAAGTGTAATGCCCTTAAGCCAGTTTTTCTCAACATTGTTTGACAATGGCAGGCTTTTAAAATGATCAGAAGTGAGCACCAATAGGGGCTTAGGAGATGGGCTTAGACTAAAGTAGACCCAGGAAAATGGGAATAGAGATCATTGTTGTCAGAAAGTATAAACTTGATTCATATATCTTTTTAAACATCATCATTAAAAATTTTGAAAAATGGAAATATATCAAGAACAACTTAGATTAAAAGGGAGTAAAAAGTCTTGTTTTATATTTTCACTGTGAAGTATGACACATCTCATTTGTCCATTTATTATCAGGGATGATGTTGCTACGTTAGCTTCCTAAATCTGGTGCTAGGTCTTATGAAAATCCTCTTCTAGACTGGCACTTTTTTTTTTTTTTTAATTTTACTCTTTGGCTATGCTGTGAGGCATGTGAGTTCTTAGTCTCCTGACCAGGGATTGAACCCGAGGTCCCCGCATTGGAACCGTGCAGTCTTAACCACCAGAGAAGCCCCCAGGCTGGTACTTTGAACAGAGGGCAAAACACTATCTTCTTTCTTCAGCATGTCATATTTCCTGGATTAAGATGTGCCTGGTATTTTTAATTGTTTTAGTTGGGACGGCTTACTTCCTAATTTTTACACACTACAACCAGCAATTTTTTTTTTAACTTCATTTCTCATGGTTTCAGAATTGCTGCTCATTTGACTCAAGTCTAATTTTTGAATTATAAGGCTTCATTCTAGATCCCAGATATGAATCCCAGATTCATTTCATTCCCAGGGAATGAAAGAGGACCAGTATAATGACTTTTATATGGGCAGTTCAGATTGCTCTATATCTGGGAATCCTTGGCTTTTTCCATCCTCTTTTGTTCATCTTAAGGAAACAGATCACAGACCCATTAAATTACAACTGAGAATGCTCTTCTAAAAGTAGCGTGCCCGGTGGCCGTGGCAGCTTAACTTTGACACGCTTTGATATGGAGCTACTGTTGTCCCTTACCTGTCTCGGGAGGGTTGAATCTAAGTGTAGGTGGTTACATGGCCAGACAGTCTGCTTCAGTTCTAACTCGAAATTCCACTGGTTAGCACCTTCCATGCAGTTACAAAGTCATGGAACATTTAAATCCCAACTTTCTAGTCAAGTTGGGAGTAGCCAGTAAAAGCAGGCCCGGATGGAGAACAATATTCATGTCATCTGCGAGACCCTTGCAGAGTGAGACCTTCTATGGCAAGTCAGATGACGGGAGCCCACTGCTTTGTTTCCTCTTCCTAGTGTGTGTCTCCATGGCTTCGATTGGCAGGGAGGGTGAGGGATCAGTTAGGTAAAGATTGGCGAGTGTCACGTGCTAAGGGATCACTTGGGAAACCTGTTGGACAAAAAGATTTTGGTTTCCAGCTGAGCAGCTGCACCCAAAGGCAGCTTCAGCAGTGAAATGCCTCACCTTCTCCAGGAGCATCCTGCCAGCCCTTTCCCCCCGAGGGCCTCTGACCACCAGCCGGAAATGGTGGCATTGGGGCAATCTTAAATGAGCCCAAAGGTTCTTTTTCTGTAGTTTTGGCTTCTGGACACTTAAGCACTGTTGGTAATGAGGACTTTCTCCTCATCTCTGTTTCTGGGCAGGCTGTTCCTTTTTACCCTCCTCTTTTTTCTCTTCTGGTCCTTGCTGGCTTGGAGTGTAGCAGAAACAAAGGAACTTATTTCTCAGCCAAAAGGGAACACACACAAACACAGTATTACATGCTTAATTAATCAAGATCCTGTAGGTGCTGAACTTGATCATTTTGTTCTTTGAAAATGGAAAGGTTCCTCAAAACTCAAGAAGAAAACCTTTATATCACTATAGGAAGATGTTAGTTCATTCATCAGAGCGAGGAACATGTGAAATGCGTAAACCCATTCTATCTACTCAAATCTAAATTAAACACCAATAGACATTAAAGGGCAACTTAGTCATTTGACCAAAGAATACCTTTTCCTTTTTTAAATGTTCTGCTGAGTTTCTGCTCAGGGACCTTCTAGTTTTTGATTATTCTGTATATGTATGTATGTATCTCAAGGCTATGACTCCACTCACAGTGTTAAACTTTTATACAAAAAGAGAAAAGTTGGGTGTGGTGGCATCCAATTATTGCACTAGCTGTATTCTTTTAAAGGGCCTTTCTTTATCCCACAGTCTGTTGATAGGGACTCATGGAACTTCTCAGCTACCCAGCCTCTCCTGACTTCTCTCAGATAATTAGAAGCAGGATTTAAGCAAAATAGTCTCAATGAAGCATTGCCCTCACTCAGTTCTCGCCAAATTACTTTTATTCCCCTTTGTACCTTGTTCCTGTTGTTTCTTTCTCTTTTTTCTTTTTTAAAAATTTTATTATTTATTTTGGCTGAACCGCATCTTCTCTGCGGTGCACGGGCTTCTCTAGTTGCTGTGGGTGGGTTCTAGAGTGCATGGGCTCAGTAGTTTTGGCATGTGGGCTCAGCTGTGGCTTGTGGGATCTTAGTTCCCTGACCAGGGATCAAACCCGGGCCCCCAGCATTGGGAGTGCAGATTCTTAACCACTGGACCACCAGGGAAGTCCCCTGTTGTTTCTGCAGGCAGAAAGCAGCTCACTACTCTGCTTTAGTGCCCATTAACCCTTAAGGATCTCAGTAAAGTAAAATTTCAGTAAACTTTGTTTCCAGGCTGGGTGATCCTGGATTGTTGTTGTTCAGTCACGAAGTTGTGTCTGACTCTTTGTGACCCCGTGGACTGCAGCGCACCAGGCTTCTCTGTTCTTCATTATCTCCTGGAGTTTGCTCAGACTCATGTCCATTGAGTCAGTGATGCCATCCAACCACCTCATCCTCTGTCGTCCCCTTCTCTTCCTGCGTTCAGTCTTTCCCAGCATCAGGGTCTTTTCAGATGAGTCAACTCTTCGCATCAGGTGGCCAGAGTATTGGAGCTTCAGCATCAGTCCTTCCAATGAGTATTCAAGACTGATCTCCTTTAGGATGGACTGGTTGGATCTCCTTGCAATTCAAGGGACTCTCAAGAGTCTTCTCCAACACCACAGTTCAAAAGCATCAATTCTGCAGTGCTCAGCCTTTCTTAGGTAATCCTTTGGTGGTTCAGTTTTACTAAGGGAGCAATAGCCAAGTGACTGAAAAATCTTTCACAGTTTACACTTCCTGGTGGCTATGGACTATGTCCATCCACTTCCCATTGTTTCAGAAAAGTCTCTGTGGTCCAAATTTATAGGATCAGAGAACAGACATGGTTCTTTAGCTGAGCTGTAGATGGCTTTCAGTGGGAGAGGGGTTTAACATACCAGTATTTCCTTGCTGCAGGTCCCCTACTGGTTTGATCTGTGTCTCTTTGTGGATTCTCATGGGGGTCTTTGTTCAACTGCAGGACCCTTTCCTCCCTAGTTTCAGCAGGGCTGCTAAGGGTTCAGGCCCAGTTGTTGGGCTTTGATGTGCTTTCTCTTTTCCTCTGGGGGAGTCTCTGGTGGAGGCTTCAGCAGTTGGCCACTATCTTGCCTTGCCTGTCCCTTTGTCTCCCCCTCTGTGTGCGCAGCTGTAAGTGGACCAGTGTCCAGCCTCTGGGGAACAGCCAAAGGAAGGAAATGAAGAGGACTCTGTCGGTGGTTGCTGTGACTTGGATCTGTTGTCCCTGCCTTTGCTAACATGGGGGTCTCAGGGGTGCTCAAGGTGATTTTGATCTTCATCGCTTCCCCCAAATCATCTCATGCCTACACAGAATCTAAGTAAAAATGATGTGCTAGCTATGGGAGTGTAAGACCAAGACAAGCCACCTGCCTTTAGTCTCTAACTAATGCTTCTTCTGTGCTCCTCCGTATAGATATTCTGGAGCCTCGGCTGCCTGGCAACTCCAGCAGTTTCTTTGTTTGGGTCAGTTTTATAATTTCTGCAGAACTGAAAGGTTGCCACTCAAAATAGCCCCAGATCAGTTCAAGCATGTGGTAGCCTTGTTAGGCCAAGTAATGGATAATGAAGGCAGCGACCGGCTGAATTACACTTAATGGACAAAGACTGGCGCTGACTATTACCATTGCCACATTGACTAATGGGCAGAGGAAATAGATGGTTAATATTAATGTGTCATCTGACAAGTGGAAAACACATCCTCAAACCTTGTCTTAGGCTGAAGCACTTCTTTTGGATTTCCTAGGATTACTCAGGTTATTTTCCTGGGTACAGAGACCAATGCACTAGGTCCATGGGCTTGTTGGAGACACATCTTAGGAGGGTCGATGCCTTTCAGTGGCATGGCGCTTATGTGGGATAAGTGTCAGACGCAGGTCTCCAGGCGACCATACCATTCACTCCTCAGCACTGATGCTCAGCTGTGCTCGCAGGTTGCAGATCTGACACTTCTGTTTCACCCCCGAGATTGTGCGTTACTGGTCTGGGGTGTGGCCAGGGTGTTGGAAGTTTTCAAAGGTCCCCAGGTGATTCAAACATGCAACCAACTTTGAGAACTCCTATTCCAAAAGGTACTAGAAATTTTCAGTGTGTAGTCTCTGCCTTTAGGGACATCCAATAAAATTGGTCTGCCCAGGCATCGCGCCCATGGTGAGTAAAAGTGTAAGAGTGAAATAACAATATGAAATGATGGAAGACATGCCTGGCAACTTTCTTTTTAGTTTAGAATGGACATGACAGAGGGTGAATGAAATTGTGTGCTGAGAATTTGGGTAGAAAATGGCAGCTGAGACTTCTGGAAAAAGAGTGGGATACAGATATTGACATTCATTCCCTTCTGAATTCCCACTAGTATGTCAAGGGATCTTCTTTTGTAAGGGGCTAACTTCATAAGGATGGGGAGAGTTGGGACTGGAGCCAACGTGAATGGCAACCCACCCCAGTACTCTTGCCTGGAGAATCCCATGGGCAGAGGAGCCTGGCGGGCTGCAGTCCACAGGGTTGCAAAGAGTCAGACACGAGTGAGTGACTAACTGAGCAGCACAGTTTCAGCAAAACTTGATTTCAAATTAACATTGTTTGAATGTATTGGTTTTGTCTTCTCTGTGGAAGAAATTATCTATGTTTGAAAACCAGGAGGGCTGCTACTAGTTTCAGAAAACTTCTATGCCTGTACAGATTCAAGTAATATTACAATGCAAATTTACGTTAATGTTTGATGTCTGTTTTTTGTTTTCTGAATCCTGTTGTAAAAGGATGACATAGTTAAATTGATCGTTTAGGATCTAATGCCGGCCACAGGCTTGGGGACACTGAGATATAAGGTTGGAAGACCAATGGCAGGGTGATTCCTGATTACAGAGGTCCTTAAACTTTGGTGCACATCAGAGTCACCTGGAAGGCTTGCTCCATGACAGGCTACTGGATGCTACCTCCAGAGTTTCTTTCAGTAGGTCTTACATGGGGCCCAAGCATTTTTACTTCCAGCAAGTCTGCAGATTAGAGCAGTTGTCAGGGATTAAATATTGAAATATTGACCATGAAGTTTCCATTGCGTATGCAGTTAGGAGGCCCTCGGTGACTTGTGACCTACAAAATAAAATAGCTTTCATGGAAAAGTGGGGTCAGAAACAGATTAGATGGCCAAAGATTTGAGGAGATATGATTATCCTGTAAGAGTGTATAGAATATAGATTTATTTAATTCTGAAACATTGGATTGTCCTCTGTACCACTGCTTATTTTAGCTGGACATCTGGTTTGGACCAAACTAAAGGCTTCATCAAGTTGCGCATTGTGGTACTTTCTAGCTTTCCTCCTGACCTTTTGTTTAAAAATGAATCTGACGTTTAAAAGGTTTATTTCAAATAAACCAGTTTATTTCAAATGAACCTCAGCCTTCTGGATGTATGTGTGTTGGTTTTAAATCAGTGTAGCAACTATTTCTCTTTCATTTTTTTACATGTAGTGACTTTCAGGCTGCCCCTTGGATCCTGCTTGTGGATTCTTGAAACAAGCCAAATTGAAAGCTTCAGCTATAGAGTTCTTTTTTCTTTTCTAATTGTTTTTTTTTTTTACTGTGGTTAGTTTCAGAGTAGTTTTGTTAGTTTCAGAGTAGTTCTGATGGTTCTGTGTTGGGGTTTCTCTCACTACTGTCCCTACTGTGACTGTTAGGATCCACTCCCTCTCCTTACTTCTCTTTTCTTTTTTAAAAATTAAAAAAAATTTTTTTAAATGTAGTTGGTTTATTGGGTTTCCCAGGTGGCAGAGTGGTAAAGAATCCGCCTGCCAGTGCAGGAGATGCAAGAGACTCGGGTTTGGTCCCTGGGTTGGGGTGATCGTCTGGAGTAGGAAATGACAACCCTGAAAAATTCCATGGACAGAGGAGGCTGGCGGGCTTCAGTCCAGGGGGTTGCAATGAGTCGGACGTGACTGAGCACAAATTGATTTATAACGTGTTAGTTTCTGGTGTACAGCAAAGTGATCCAGTTATATATATATATATGTATCTTTTCCATTATGGCTTATCACAGGACATTGAATGTGTTCCCTGTGCTGTACAGTGGGACCTTGTTTATTCATTCTATATATACTGGTTTGCATCTCCTAACCCCAAACTCCCAGTCCTTCCCTACACCCCCAACCCCCAACCCTTGGCAACCATAAGTCTGTTCTCTATGTCCTTGAGTCTGTTTCTATTTTGTAGATAAGTTCATTTGTATCATATTTTAGATTCCACATGTAAGTGATATCGTATGGTATTTGTCTTTGCCTGACTTACTTCACTTAGTATGATCATCTCTAGCACCATCCATGTTGCTGTGAATGGTGTTATTTCATTCTTTTGTATACACTCTCCTTGCATCTGATCTGAATGATTGCAATTTTTGTCTTGAGTCTGTTCTCACTCTCCTCCGTCCTCTGTTTCTTGTTATATACATCTGTGAGATTAATTTTTCCAGAATACAGCTCTGATCATGATACTTCCTTACTTAAAATCTTCCCCCTGTTGAATGGTCAAGTCCAGTTTCCTTAGCCTGGGTTTAAGACTGTAAGGTGGTCTGGCTTTGACTTTTCTCTGCAGTTTTGGTTCCCCCACCCCACTATACCTTTGGTTGCATCCACACTGTTTCCAGTTGCCCCTCTGTGTATATGATGTTGTTTCTGTACCTCAAAAAATCCTCCCCTGCTTCAAATCTGACCCTACACCCAACCCAGTTCTTCTTTCTGAGCCTTTGCCATCTCAAAATAATTTCTCTTGATACTTTCATTTCCACCCAACATTGCATCCATAACTCATATGCTTATTTTGTCCCATGTTTTACTTATATTTACAGTTCATCTTTTTATCTCCCATGAGGCCCAGAATAGCGCCAAGCATGGAAATTGGTTGAATGAATGCATGAGTGGGCAGCTGATTGTCAAGACTTAGTGCAAATAAAGTGATGATTCATTTAACTGCCACAGCAAGAGAATGACCTATCAGGATGGGATTTTATTTTTATAGCTGCTGTGAGTGAGAACTTAAGGGACTTCCTTAAGGAAAGTTTGTCAACTTCGTCAGATCTTTTCCCATCAGAAATCTATATTTATTTAGCTTAATTCTTACTTTCTGATTGTGTCCCAGGTATTTCAGTGAGCTGAATACTGTTCTGGTGCATGTGGGCTGTCACTATGTTATTATGCCATTTATGGCATGCTTATTAAGTATTGCCCGGGTGACCCATATTTATGTATATGTGACACATGTACATGTATATTTACTTTATCTGAAATTAATTTGCTGACAAGCTGTGTTTTTCCACACAGTGGTTATTAATTAGGTGAATTAATGGGTTCACTAGCCTCTGTAATGATCACCAGGAATGTTCTCTTTTTTGAAAAATTAATTTTTATTGGAGTATAGTTACATTCCAATGTTGTGTTAGTTCCTGCTGTAGAGCAAAGTGAACCAGCTGTATGTCTACATACACCCCTGGTTTTTGGATTTCCTTCCCATTTAGGTTACCTCAGAGCACTGAGTAGGGTTCCCTCTGCTATACAGTAGGTTCTCAGGTTTTCCGTCTTATACATAGTGTCAGTGGTGTATATATGTCAATCCCAATCTCCCAATTCATCCCACACCCTCTTCTAACCTTGGTATCCATATGTTTGTTCTCTTTGTCTGTGTCTCTATTACTGCTTTGCAGATAAGATAAATCTTTACAGATTTTCTAGATTCCGCATGTGTGCATTAATATATGATATTTGTTTCTCTTTTTCTTACTTCACAGTCTCTAGGTCCGTCCACGTCTCTGCAAATGGCCCAGTTTTGTTCCCTTTTATGGCTGAGTAATATTCCATTGGCTATATGTACTTCATCTTTATTCCTCTGTTGCTGGACATTTAGGTTGCTTCCATGTCCTGGCTATTGTAAACAGTGCTGTAATGAATAGTGGGGTGCATTTATCCTTCTGATTTGTGGCTTTCTCTGGGTGTATGCCCAGGACTGGAATTTCTGACACATACGGTAGTTCTATTTTCAGTTTTTTAAGGAACCTCCATACAGTTCTCCAGAGTGGCTGTTCCACTTTTTGATAAATTTCATTGATGTTTTCTGATTCTGCTTTTATTTTCTCATTGAAGTGTGAACTGGAAAAGTGCTGTACACAAGTACTTAGACTGTACAAGTGCCATGTAGGAGTTTTTTGTTTTCATTGATTTTAGAGGAAAAAAATATAGCTAGCAAAGGAAATGATAATGCTATAGGTTATAAAAGTTATGAAACATTTCAGATTTAGAAGAGAATACTATCATTAAATCTTCACAACAAACTTGTTTTTGACTGAGCATCAATCACTTGGGCCTTTTAAACTGTTCTACTTTGGGAACCATGTGATGGATTGTAATTTATGGTGTCTGTGTTTAGCTATGCCTGAATATGGACCTTGAGTTATAGCTCTAGCCCTGTGACTCACAGAGACTTTAAAAAGGGCTGAGTTAGTGAATGTTGTTTATTTTCTGGTTAAAACTGGTCATTCATTCTCTTGAGCTTTATTTTATTAATAGCTCTTCAGTTCAGACTGAGAATTGGTTTAATGTCAACTTTCTCCTATTTACAAAGGGAAGAGCTCATTTATTTTTCATGCTTCTTTGTCGTGTTGTTCCCTCTGCTTCTGAGAAAAGGGCACCAGCCTATTTAAACAGGGACGTTCCGGCTATTTATAAAGTGAAGCAGGTTAGCGGAAACTGATCGCTTGGTAATGTCCTCCCCGGTGACTGACGCATGTGGATGTCTTCGGTGTGCTGTGCGGCCTTCTAGGCAGGAGTCTGCTGGAGGAATGTGTGTGCTTTGAGCTCTGGTTTTGACGTAGGTACTGGGTACGGATATGTTTTAGGAAACATCTCATTTCCATATAAATGAAGGAAGATTAAAAAAGCTTTTTTTTTTTTTTTTAAGATGGTTTGCCCTGAAATTCCAGCTGCTATCACAAGGATGATGAAAATATTTCTTTTGACTTTCTGGAAAAACAACTCTAGTTATTATTCATGCGCAGTGAAGTCATTACAGGTTTATTCAGAAATACATTTTGTATTCATTCATTGGAATCTTTTTTCCAGCATCAGCTATGTGTACATTTATTTGAAAAAAAAATATGTGTTTTTGTATGCATTTCTCTAAATAACACTCTAGGCTCTCAATAAGTTTTAGATTGTTTCACTTAATAAGTTTCTGTAGTTTCATCAATAAGTATGTCCATTTGGTTATAAGAAAAGGAAGAACCAAATAGGTCATCTTCTTTCTTACATGATGGAACTCTGGTTCTTCTTCTGAGACATAAGAAAACATCAATTTGACTAAAAGGAGTTTTTGTGTTTTTCTTTCCATGTGTCACTTAAAGAAGAGACACATAGAGAGTTGTATAGTAGCTATCCCCTAAAACCCAGGCATTCAGATTACATTTGTTTAGATTTAGTTTCATGCAAGCCAGGGTAATTTTGTTAATGGGAAATCAGTCTCCTTAAATCACACTGATCATGCTTAGAAACAAAGTTTTAGCTTACACATAAGTGCTAAAACATTCAGTGTCCAACATCCGATGGATCATTGAAAAAGCAAGAGAGTTCCAGAAAATCATCTGTTTCTGCTTTATTGACTATGCCAAAGCCTTTGACTGTGTGGATCACAATAAACTGTGGAAAATTCTGAAAGAAATGGGAATACCAGAACACCTGACCTGTCTCTTGAGAAACCTGTATGCAGGTCAGGAGGCAACAGTTAGAACTGGACATGGAACAACAAACTAGTTCCAAATAGGAAAAGGAGTACATCAAGGCTGTATATCATTACCCTGTTTATTTAACTTATATGCAGAGTACATCATGAGAAACGTGGGCCTGGATGAAGCACAAGCTGGAATCAAGGTTGCTAGGAGAAATATCAATAACCTCAGATATGCAGGTAACACCACCCTTATGGCAGAAAGTGAAGAAGAACTAAAGAGCCTCTTGATGAAAGTGAAAGGGGAAAGTGAAGAAGTTGGCTTAAGGCTCAACATTCAGAAAACTAAGATCATGGCATCCAGTTCCATCACTTCATGGCAAATAGATGGGGAAACCGTGGAAAAAATGACAGACTTTATGTTTCTGGGCTCCAGAATCACTGCAGATGTGATTGCAGCCATGAAATTAAAAGGCACTTGCTCTTTGGAAGAAAAGTTATGACCAACCTAGACAGCATATTCAAAAACAGAGACATTATTTTGCCAACAAAGGTCCAACTAGTCAAAGCTATGGTTTTTCTGGTAGTCATGCATGAATGTGAGAATTGAACTATAAAGAAAGCTGAGCACCGAAGAATTGATGCTTTTGAACTGTGGCGTTGGAGAAGACTCTTGAGAGTCCCTTGGACTGAAGGAGATCCAACCAGCCCATCCTAAAGGAAATCAGTCCTGAATACTCATTGGAAGGACTGATGCTGAAGCTGAAACTCCAATATTTTAGGCACCTGATGCGAAGAGCTGACTTATTGGAAATGACCCTGATGCTGGGAAAGATTGAGGGCAGGAGGAGAAGTGTATGACAGAGGATGAGATGGTTGGATGGCATCACTGACTCTGGGAGTTGGTGATGGACAGGGAGGCCTGGCGTGCTGCGGTTCATGGGGTCGCAAAGAGTTGGACACGACTGAGTAACTAAACTGAACCAAAGTGTTAAAATACCAGTGGTTGATATACCACTTATACTTGGTCCCTTATGGGCCTGTAGTCCTCATCAAAGTCAGTGTTGGGTGATTCCTGCAGATGCCCAGGGCTCTGGGGTACCGAGTTTGTTCCTTTCTGCCAGGGTCAAGTGGTTAACTTTGTGGATCATGTAAGGGTGTTACTCAAATGCCAGGTGAACAGCACAGAGTTCATTGCCAGACGTAAGTTTGCTCACGTCCAGTCAGGATGGTGGCTTCCACCGGCTTCCAAGTGGACAACTGCTTAAATAAAACTGCAGTCTATCAGAATCAGCTGGCCCTCATTTCCAGGCAGTGTCTTAGAAGGCTTGGGTTGCCTGGGGCTCATTCCTTAACTTGCACAGTCTCCAGGCCTCTGCACACATACAGCTACAGCCAAGAGGATTTGTTCCTCAATCCAGGAGCTACCCTTGATTGTCAGTCCTTCATTCCCACTCCTAGAATTTTTTTTTTTTGTTGTTGTTGTTCTTATTGTATTTTTTAATTGAAATATAAATGCTGTACAATATTATGTGAGTTTTATGAAATGATCACCACCATCATTTTGATCACTGTGACCATTTTGATCATCTAGTGGCCATCTGTACTCCTGGGATATATCTTGCTTGTGAAAGGTTAGCAGTGGTTGGGCCTCTTGTGTGTAGGGCTTCCTAGGTGGCTCAGTGATAAAGAATCCGCCTGCAGCGCAGGAGATTCGAGAGACGTGGGTTCAGTCCCTGGGTTGGGAAGGTCCTCTGGAGGAGGAAATGGCAACCCGCTCCAGTATTCTTGCTTGGAGAATCCCATGGACAGAGGAGCCTGGTGGGTAACAGTCCATGGGGTTGCAAAGAGTCAGACACGTCTGAGTGACTGAACATACATGGGCTTTGCCTGTGTAGCCCGCCTCTGCCCAATGGTAAACCTCTGTCTTTGATGAAGGTGGGTCCCAGCCTCCTGCTGTGCCTATTTGTGGTCTTGCTAATGGAACAAAATTGTGATTTCTAGGTTACAATTGCTTGTGACAACTCTGCCGCCATGACTCACCTTCCTTCCCTACCTAACCCCAGCCATCACCCCAGCTGGAGAGATTACTCACTGTAGAGTGACTCCAAGTGCTCTTGACTTCACCTATCACGCAGAGTAGGCTCCTCCAGCTGGTGGTCTGGGAGTCCTGAAGACTGCTTATGGGCCCCTGTGCCTCTCAGTGCTAGCCCCTAGGATTTCTCTGCTCCCACATGCCTCTCCACTCACAACACTTAAATCCCATTGATTTTTCTAGTGTCGTGCAGACATTTTCTCCATTTTATTTTCATTACCACTGTCCTGATAATACTTTACATTCTTAAAATACTTATGGTTTGCAAAGCACTTGTACCTGCCTATTGTGTTTGATCCTGATTGGTAGGCAGGTTAGTGATTTTTATCCTAATTTTATGAATGAAGAGACGGAAGCCCAGTCTAAGATCACACACTCAGAAAGTGGTAGAACCGCATCTAAACCTGTGAGTTCTGACCCGAAGCCCACATTTTTGACCACCCTACTCGTTAGTATACATGGGTCAGGAAGATCCCTTGGAGACAGAAATGGCCATGCATTCCAGTATTCTTGCCTGGGAAATCCCTTGGACAGAGAAGCCTGGCAAGCTACAGCCGGTGGGGTTGCAAAGAGTTGAACACGACTGAGCTACTGAGCACTTCCCATCTTTAGCTGCCATTACTCTCTGTAGTCTCTGTGCTTCGTCTGCCTTGATTCACTTCCCAGTTCTGAATTTGCACTTCATTTCTTGCCTCTGTGTCTTTGGTCGCTGCTCCTTCTACCTGTGCCTAGTGAAATTCTGCCCATTTTTCAGTGCCCAGTTCCAGCACATTCTCTTCAATGAAACTTGGCATGATTCCTCCAGGCCTGAAAGAATCTCTTCTCCCTGCTCTAATAACATTTTGTTTTTGTATCTCTTTCCTGTATCATAGTTATTTATATTTGTCCTATCTCCTTTTTACCTTGTAGGTTGTTTGAATATTTAAATGTTTAACATTCTTTAAATGGTATCTCATCTGTATCATTTATCATAGCTTGTATATGGCCAGCTTCATATTGTGTGAATGTTTATTCCATTGGGGAAAAACACATTATATCAAGTAACATATTCACTGGGTCAGAGTTGAAGTTCTGATGGTGTCAGAAGGACGCAGAGGTTGATATTACACCTTGCCACATCTAATTAATAACTTAGTTAAACTTGAGGTATTTCCCTTTGTTAGTATATCCTAGTTTATCCTGTTTCTTAGCTATCCTAAACTCATTTATTGAAGAGCTTATCTAACTTGCAACAAATTGAACACATTGTTCTTCTTTAAAAAAATTTTTTTTTAATTGAAGTATAGTTGATTCCCAATGTTGGTTTAATTATTATTATTATTTTTAAATTATTGCTATACAGCAAAGTGATTCAGTTACACATATATGTATATTCTTTCCCATTATGGTTTATCTTAAAATTTCATTTCAATGTTCCATATTTTTAGTAGTCTGCAGCTGGTTATTGCTAATATTTTTGCATTTCTTGGCAAACAAAAGGTCCAACTTCTGAGTCCCAAAGTCATTTTTATTTTGCCCTTTAAGATTTCATTATCATTCACTAAAAAGTAAAAAAATCTTTTTAAGATTTATGCCCAGCTTCCAAGAGCATAGCAAGCAGAAAGTATTGAATTTAATTAAAATTTTTTAATAACTCCATCAAAATAAAGATCATGTGAACTGTGATTGACATACTAGTTGGAGACATTTAGTTGAATCTAAACTGATATGAAGACTTTCACTGAAATCTCCCTTATATCTAAGGGAGATATTTTTTCTTATATTTCCCTTATATTTTTCTTTGTACCTAAGTACATGCAAATTGTATCTAATTTAATGTAGATGTAACTATAACTTTACTCTCAGTAACATTTTAGTTTTATGCACAAGTTTGTAGATTTCATTGAGTGAACTGTGAACTTCCAGATGTTCAGGCTGATTTTAGAAAAGGCAAAGGAACCAGAGGTCAAATTGCTAGCATCCTCTGGATCACTGAAAAAGCAAGAGAGTTCCAGAAAATCATCTGTTTCTGCTTTATTGACTACGCCAAAGCCTTTGACTGTGTGGATCACAATAAACAGTGGAAAATTCTGAAAGAAATGGGAATACCAGACCACCTGACCTGTCTCTTGAGAAACCTGTATGCAGGTCAGGAGGCAACAGTTAGAACTGGACATGGAACAACAGACTGGTTCCAAATAGGAAAAGGAGTATGTCAAGGCTGTATATTGTCACCGTGCTTATTTAACTTATATGCAGAGTACATCATGAGAAACGTTGGGCTGGAAGAAGCACAAGCTGGAATCAAGATTGCTAGGAGAAATGTCAATAACCTCAGATATGCAGATGACACCACCCTTATGGCAGAAAGTAAAGAAGAACTAAAGAGCCTCTTGATGAAAGTGGAAGAGGAGAGTGAAGCATTCAGAAAATTAAGATCATGAAATCCGGTCCCGTCACCTCATGGCAAATAGATGGGGAAATAGTGGAAACAGTGGCTGACTTTATTTTTTTTTGGCTCTAACACTGCAGATGTTGATTGCAGCCATGAAATTAAAAGACACTTGCTCCTGGAATCAAAGTTATGACCAACCTAGACAGCATGTTGAAAAGCAGAGATGTTACTTTGCCAGCAAAGGTCTGTCTAGTCAAGGCTATAGTTTTTCCCGTAGTCATGTATGGATGTGAGAGTTGCGCTATAAAGAAAGCTGAGCCCCGAAGAATTGATGCTTTTGAACTGTGGTGTTGGAGAAAACTCTCGAGAGTCCCTTGGACTGAAAGAAGATCCAGCCAGTCCATCCTAAAGGAGATCAGTCCTGGGTGTTCATTGGAAGGACTGATGTTGAAGCTGAAACTCCAATACTTTGGCCACCTGATGTGAAGAGTTGACTCATTTGAAAAGACCCTGATGCTTGGAAAGATTGAGGGCAGGAGGAGAAGGGGACGACAGAGGATGAGATGGCTGAATGGTGTCATGGACTCAATGGACATGAGTTTGGGTAAACTCTGGGAGTTGGTGATGAACAAGGAGGCCTGGCATGCTGCAGTTCATGAGGTTGCAAAGAGTCGGACACGACTGAGCAACTGAACTGAACTGAACTTGTAGATTTCATACTGCCTTTTCAGGATAGAAACATATATACATTTATGCAGAGTAAGTATGCTATATTGCAATGCAATTAATTATTGACTCAACGTTTGAAGTACCTCTTTTAAAGGTTCTTGTAAAGAAATTCTCATATGGTTTCTTGATCATTTTTAAAATCACTGCTTTAAAGATGCTTTTTATTTTACTTTGTTGTTGGTAAGTAGATTACATGCTGTGATGGCTTAAACCTGGTATTTTATTTGCTTGAGTTTTTGGAGAAACATCAGGGAATTTGAGGACATTGTTTATAAAGAATTTTTTCAGTCAGATTAAATGTTCAGAATTATTTTGCCTCTGTGACTGTGGTGCCAGATAATTAAGTTCTAATTTGATATATTTTAGCATTGATGATTTGAGTAATTTGCAAAGCCAATTTAAGAAAGAAACTCCTCTAATAGAATAGAGCAAATCTTCATAAAGGAATCAAGGCTACACTTAAACCAAGTCTCAGTTTCCTTTTTTGAAGAAGTGGAGCTGGTGAGAAGATATTCAGCAGTGGTAGGACTTGATGATTCTATAATTCGTTTTTCTGCTCTCTGCCCCTTTGATTTGTTGCTGTTCTTTAGTCTCTAAGTTGTTTCTGACTCTTTTGCAACCCCATAGACTTTGGCCCACCAAGCTCCTGTCCATGGGATTTTCTAGGCAAGAATATGGGAGTGGGTAGCCATTCCCTTCTCCAGGGGATCTTCCCAACCCAGGGATTGAACCTGCATCTCCTGCATTGGCAGGCAACTATACTCCAATAAGAGATCTAAAAATAGAATAAAAGTGATTGCAGTTAAGATAGAAAAAAAAATAAAATTGGAAAGTTTTAGTATCAGTGATAATCTTAAAAAATAATATAAGCGTATCATCTGAATCCCCTGCTATGTAATCAGATATTGCCATGTGATAAAACATGTTTGTGTTGCCTGTGTCAGTGCTATGTGAAGACCAGCTACTTCACATTGTCAGAAATATATGAAGTGTTCCCTGAGATTCAGATAACAAACTGTGCTAATATTAATAGCATCCCTTTGTGCCATACCCAGAGGAACCAGCATTATAGCAATAACACCTCCAAGTCACAGACAGATGAATTTCACAGATTCCATTTAACTTTCAACAGTTCATTAATAGTTAGTATTTCAATAAGTAAACACTGAAGAATTTTTTATACCTGATTCCAGTAGTAATTGAATATTTACACATTTGATAAGGATTTCAATGTAGTTGTGATACTAACTTTATTTCAAGGTACCTTCCTTAAAATTAGCATTCAAGGAATGCTGTGGGTGTTTTTTTTTTTTTTTTTTTAGTATGAAGTCTGATTATCAGTTGTCAAAGAAAGCCATGAGGTTACATGTATTATTATATATAGTGAATTTAAGTGAAAAGGCATTTTTTTCATTAAATGATTCAAAAAATGAAATTATATAAAGAATCTGATCTGACGCTACATTGCTACAGCAGAAAACCATTATTTGTTATACTTCAGTTTTGCTCTTAACTTGAATTTAATTGGTTATCAGGTGTTTATTTTTTTTGTATTTAAGATTTTTGCTTTTTTCTTTTAATAAGGGAAATAAATGCTGAGTTTAATTTTGTATGTATTAAAATATATTAAAATTGATTTAAGTTGACATTAGAAGGATAGGAGAATATATTTCCCTTAAAAGTTATCCATCTAGGACTTCGTTTGAGAAATCGTGGTCTCTGATACTGAACGTTGTTACACCTCAAACAGTGGTTCATCCCGACCCGATGTTCCCTATTTCAGTTTCTATTCATTTATTTTATAATTTCCCCAAATTTTGGCTATCATTTCTTATTTTAATGTTATTTTGGTCATTCAGTCTTTTCATTTATAACATGTTTTTAAAATGTTACATGTTAAAGACTGTTTAAGGCACAAGAGGTGACTGAAGATAGTTCTCTGCTTTATGCCTCGGTGACCTTGTAGGCTCTTCACTGTCGCATTTTCCCATTATTTAAATGAAAAATTTCATGTATGTATTATTACATATCAATTGCAACTAAACTATTATCTGCCTTTCTGGCATATCTCTGGGTTTAGAATGCTTGGTGGATCATTGTTGAAAAGTTGTACTGAAATTGTTAGTTGTGCAGTCATGTCTGACCCTTTGTGACCCCATGGGTTGTAGCCCGCCTGACTCCTCTGTCCATGGAATTCTTCAGGTAAGAATACTGAAGTGGGTTACCATTCCCTTCTCCAGGGCATCTTCCTGACCCAGAGATCAAACCCAGGTCACCTCATCCTCATTGTCACAGACTAAGTGCCTTTTAGCCCAGGCACAATGGGCCTTTTAAATCTGGTCACTCAAGCAAAACTATTGAATGACTACTAAATTCAAAGGATTGTGCTAAGTACTACTAAGTGTTTCAAAGATGAGTGAGATGTAGTCTGTATTCTCAGTAGAGGAGCTCATGGATTCTAATCTGATCATTAAATTCTTGGAACTGATTTGGACTTCGCGGGACCTGGACATTGTTGGTTCTGCACCTAGAGTTGTAGACTCATTAGTTACAGTGAGACTTCTGCATTTCATCTATCCCCTCATTGAGTAAACATTTACTAAGCACATTTGCTCCTGGTTGATTTTTATCATCTTTAATTTTCCTGTCTCATTGATTATAATAACCCAGATCTATTTCCCAGGAGTATTCAAAATATAGAGGTAGAATCTATAGGACAAGACACCCAAACAGCACTTTCTAGCTATTGCAGCCTAGAGGCTACAATTTGAGGAAGGTTGCTATAAGATCATTGTAAATAGAGGAAAATTTACTAAATCTGGAAACCTTGGAACCTGGCACCTTCTGAAGGCAGAAGGGATACAGTTCCAAGGATTGCCTTGGCCAACCTGTGGGATCTCTGGAGCCGTGATGACCCTTTTGAGTTTGTCCCTAGTTGAGCTGAAATGATCAGTCTTTTATACTCACACTGATTGATTATTGGATAGTGACCACCAAGCATGACCTTGAACTTGGAGGTTCAATGCAGATGAGACAGTCTGTGGAGGGGTGACAACTGCTGTCGGTTTGCTGAGAGCACTCAGGAACTGGAGCAACGAGCTCTTCACATGGGGGAGCTGCATTGCACACCTCAGAGTGCCCCCTCCAGGTAGTACACCAAGACTACTGCCTTGATGGCGGGAGTGCTAAGTCAACTCTTCCCTTCTCTTGTTATGGATCATGAGTAGCCTAATTTAGGATGCTAATCTATGGCAGATTGGTTATGGCTAAGGTGAATACTTGGTTTATATTTCCCCTATAATTTTCCACTTGTGTGTATTAGTTGTTCAGTTGTGTCCAACACTTTGCAACCCCCTGAACTGTAGCTCTCCAGGCTCCTCTGTCCATGGAATTCCCTGATCAACTGTTGGAGTGGGTAGCCTTTCCCTTACTAACCCTGGTCTCCCGCATTGCAGGCAGATTCTTTACCATCTGGGCCCCCAGGGAAGCCTAGGTTTCCATAATATTCCTTACTCTAATAATAAGTTTTGCTTTACCAAGGACTGTGTGGATCACAATAAACTGTGGAAAATTCTTAAAGAGATGGGAATACCAGACCATCTGACCTGTCTCTTGAGAAACCTGTATGCAGGTCAGGAAGCAACAGTTAGAACTGGACACAGAACAACAGACTGGTTCCAGATAGGAAAAGGAGTACGTCAAGGCTGTATACTGTCACCTTGTTTATTTAACTTATATGCAGAGTACATCATGAGAAACGCTGGGCTGGAGGAAGCACAAGCTGGAATCAAGGTTGCTAGGAGAAATATCAATAACCTCAGATATGCAGATGACACCACCCTTATGGCAGAAAGTGAAGAGGAACTAAAAAGCCTCTTGATGAAAGTGAAAGAGGAGACTGAAAAAGTTGGCTTAAGGCTCAACATTCAGAAAACTAAGATCATGGCATTTGGTCCCATCACTTCATGGCAAATAGATGGGGAAACAGTGGGAACAGTGGCTGACTTTATTTTTCTGGGCTCCAAAATCACTGCAGATGTGATTGCAGCCATGAAATTAAAAGACGCTTACTCCTTGAAAGGAAAGTTATGACCAACCTAGACAGCATATTGAAAAGCAGAGACATTACTTTGTCAACAAAGGTCCGTCTAGTCAAGGCTATGGTTTTTCCAGTAGTCATGTATGGATGTGAGAGTTGGACAGTGAAAAAGGCTGAGCGCCGGAGAATTGATGCTTTTGAACTGTGGTGTTGGAGAAAACTCTTGAGAGTCCCTTTGACTACAAGGAGATCCAATAAGTCCATCCTAAAGGAAATCAGTCCTGGGTATCCATTGGAAGGACAGATGTTGAAGCTGAAACTCCAATTCTTTGGCCACCTGATGTGAAGAGTTGACTCATTTGAAAAGACCCTGATGCTGGGAAGGATTCGGGGCAGGAGGAGAAGGGGACGACAGAGGATGAGATAGCTGGATGGCATTACCGACTAGATGGACATGGGTTTGGGTGGACTCTGGGAGTTGGTGATGGACAGGGAGGCCTTGCGTGCTGTAGTTCATGGGGTCACAAAGAGTTGGACACAACTGAGCGACTGAACTGAACTTACCAAGGACAGTCCCATTTTCTGACTACTCAGGTTAGGACTATTGATTGATTAACATCTGTTAATTATCTTTGGTATCCTAACACTTCCAGACATATTTCTGTTTGGATGATAACTTGTATGCTCATCTTGCTTATTATGTTTAGAAAAACTTATTTGCATATTTATCCTCTAAATGTTTCTCTGGCCTGTTTATCTAATGAATGCAAATTCTGTTCTTTTCTACCTCTTATTTTAAAGAGGCAGAAGTGATCTGGATTAACTTTATATTTTTACTTTATTTGACCCACAAACAAATGCCTTTCATCTTGATTGAATTCTTCATCAGAAAACTTTAAACTGTGAAATCACAGCGTGTTCCAAAAAGTGTGTGATTAAAATTTCTTGTCATTAGTGCTAAGTTGTGTCCAACTCTTTTGCAACCCCGTAGACTATATAGCCTGCCAGGTTCCTCTGTTCATGGGATTTTCCAGGCAAGAATACTGGATTGGGTTGCCATTTCCTTCTCCAGGGGACCTTCCTGACCCAGGGATCGAACTGGAGTCTTGTGCGTTGGCAAGCGAATTCTTTACCACTGAGCCACCAAGAAGTCCGTTGTGATTAAAATGAAATAGATTTCCTGTGTCTCCCTAGCCCTTGCCCCATTAAAATTGTATTGAATATCTATATCTATAATGACATTTATTTCCTGTGGTTTATTTTGTATCTGAGTCACAAATGTTTATGTCCTTATTTATCTTTCTGTTCAAGGAATCTGGGACTTGAGCCATTTCTCTGATAAAGTTGATCTTTTTTCTGGAAGGATAGTCTGACCTATTCAGATTTGTGTCCTGAGGAAATACTGGTTACTTAGAGATAGGCAGTTTTACAGCTGCTTTTTCAGAATTTTTTTTTTCAGTTTTCAGAAATTCATGTTTATTTAAATATATTTTATAGACAAATTAAAATACTTATAAACATAGTTATAACATGGTAGACATACATATAAATGAAATGTGTAAGTACTTCAGACAAAATTTAACACATATTAGACAAATGGATAACATGCTTACATTTGGTGTTAAGGTATATTTACATGAATATTGAAAAAAATGTTTTCAAAAAAACTGCTATAAAATGTTTACATTTGTCTTATAATAAGTTAGATTTCCTACACTGATGTTTTATAAAAATTATGTAAAGATCTAATTTAGTCATTCACCTCATATGGTACCATTATTTGTAAACAAAGCATATTTTTGTCAATAGAAATTTACATTTAACTCTTAATCATGTAACAGTTTATCAAGACCATGCCACATTTATTAAACAAACATGCATGCCACATGAAAACTTAATTGGTGTACTTTTGTGCACAGTGTTTAGTTTTGCTATGGCACTCTGTCTTTGTGAAAAATATATTTAAGATTTGACACAGAATCAATAAATTGTATTGGCACTAATCAGAACAAATGTGATTTAGATTTTCTATGGCATAGAAAATGCTCAATCACAATTTATCTCTTCTCTTTATAGTTTATGGACCAATGGCAGTTTTCTGTTTTAGTCAGAATAGACAATGGATATTCACAAATAAAAAGCCCTATCTAGGTGATTTGCCTACACTCTAGCTAGAAATGAATCAGCTGTACTTCTTCTGGCAATAAAAGATTTCCTTCTGTATTGTGGCCAACAAATGTCTAAATAAGGGCTTTATTAGCAGTAATACATATCATAAGCTTCTTTTCTCTGGGAGGCAGAGAGGTTGGAAGTAAATGCGGGTCTCTTCATAAACTGGAAATACAGGAGGTAAGGAGAGAAAATGCCAACTGTGGCAGAAGCAGGGGATGTTCTTGTAAAGCTGGTGAGAGAGCAAACCATGAAGTAGCGAAAAATAGACAGGAACCTGGGTCTCCATCAAGGTGGAGAAGACTGCCATGGGCTTAAGGAAAATCTGTCATTCAAAAGAAACAGTATCCAGAGCATTCTTCATACAGCATTCTTGTCTCAGCAAACTACTATTGCTTTCTAGGAAAAGTTGTAAGTTTCCACATCAGTGTCGAAATTAAGACCGAAGAAATTAAGCTAACTGGCAACTTTTTTTTTTTTGTCTGAATTCATTCATAAACACAGTGAAAGGAGAAAGGGGATAAAATTAAGTTTTCCTCCAAACCAGAGAAGTCACACTCTAAGTAGATATTTCAGAGTTGTGCTAAAAAAATTTCTCAGTTCTTTTTCACAGTTTTTCCAAGATAAATGTGAGGTGCTATATTTTGAGAGATGGTTGGCAAAATCTCCTTTCAAAAAACCTTGATAAATTAATCTTTGTATTTATTACTGGGGGAAAAGGAAGTAGATCTTAGGTTTAATTTTTATACAAATATGCTTTATTCTTTAAAGAATAGAGCGATGAATAATACATTTTTATTTGCTTCACGATCCTTGCTTTCTGATGACCTTTAAGGGCCTTTACAAAAAACATCAGACAAATGAAATAAAATCAGCAAACTCTTGTGTTAAAGTTTGTTAAGGTGCACACAGACATCATTACGAACCGTAGAGTACTGAGTTTTGAAGAGTGAAGTCATACCTAAACCTCGGTAAGGTTTTGCTGACATCATAGGAGAGGAGGTGGTCGGAAGGTCACTGATGGTGCCCTGCACAGCGTACATGTGGGTCCACGGTGAAGGGTACGTCGCTCAGAAGCTCAGCCTTTAGTGAACTGTTCTCCAGGGTCTGCTGCTAAGTCGCTTCAGTCGTGTCCGACTCTGTGTGACCCCATAGACGGCAGCCCACCAGGCTCCGCCGTCCCTGGGATTCTCCAGGCAAGAGCACTGGGGTGGGTTGCCATTCCCTTCTCCAGTGCATGAAGTGAAAAGTGAAAGTGATGTCGCTCAGTCTGTCCGACTCTGTGCGACCCCATGGACCGCAGCCCACCAGACAAGAGGACTGGAGTGGGGTGCCATTGCCTTCTCCCTCTCCAGGGTCTGGCCTGCCTTACTTTCCATCTCAGGCCCTGCCACTGTCGCACTGGATGAGTGTTTCTTTGTCAATTTACATTGTTAGTTCCTTGCGGAGATGAATCATGACGAAAGTTCAGAACCAGTTCCCTCATTCATCTGTGGGTTTACCTCCCTGAGCTGAGTGACCAGGCTCCTCCGAAGGCTGGTGTCTTCTCCATCTGAAGTGTTGCCTCTTGCTGCCACTCTTTGTTCATGTGCTGTATCTCCTAAAAGGACAAACCCTTCTGCTTCTGTCTCTGGTACTGACGGCTTTTTAGATTCCGGAGGCTTTCTGAAGAAGTGAAACGTTGTTGTTTCTGCTGTTACCCAATGCTTGAACCACAGTCCCTGGTTGTACTGGTCCCGGAGTCTGCTGCCTTGCGGCCAGGGTTCAGCTTTTTCAGAAAATGCTGTTGGAAAATATTTAATTTTTACCCTGGGTAGATTTATTAGCTTGCAGGACCACTTTATTCACAAGGAAATCTAATTTAGAATTAGCTAAGGATTCCAAAGATACTGAAGTCTTCAGTTTTCTTACCCTACCAGGAGGTAATTGTCACCTTAAACCACGATTGCTTCTTCTTCCTAATTGTTGTTTCTTTGCACTCTTCCCACTGTTTCTGGCCTTTGCTTGTGGCCGAGATGTTGTCATAGGGAATGGGGTTCACGGGTGGAGTCGATTTGCCCATTTGTGATTCTTTGGACAGAGAAGTCAACTGCTGTTGTTTTGATGTTTGGCGTCATTTAGTGGAGAACTTCAACAGAGAGTATGCTGCCAGTGAGTCCCAACTTCTTAATGACGTTCCCTTTATTAAAAAAAAGTTAGACAGTGGTGGCATGACTTTATACTTAATCTTCAACAAATGGGAAGTTGAAGTCATTTATTTAAATGGTCAACCATCTACACGTATGCATTCTTCATGCTTTCATTGACTCAGGGGATCATGGAGTTACACAAAGATATTAGCTTAAAACTTAAGCAAAGGTAGCAAAATATAAGAAAATGGTATGCTGTATGAATATCTTTTTTCACTTTTTAATTTTTAAAATTTATTTTTTATTGAAGCATAGTTGACTTACAATGTTGCATTAGTTTCTGGTGTACTGCAAAGTGATTTAGTTTTACATATACATATATATATATATATATATTCTTTTTCATATTCTTTTCCATTGTGGTTTATCATAGGATATTGAATGTGGTTCCCTGTGCTATACAGTAGGACCTTGTAGTTTATCCATTCTATACATAGTAGTTTGCATCTGCTAATCCCAAACTCCCAATCCATTACTCCCCACCCCCTCGAACCCTGGGAACCACAAATCTGTTTTCTATGTCTGCGAGTCTGTTTCTGTTTCATAAGTTCATCTGTATTGCATTTTAGATTCCACATATAAGTGATATTATATGGTATTTGTCTTTCTCTTTCTGACTTCCCTTGCTTAGTATGATAATCTCTAGTTCTATCCATGTTGCTGCAAATGAATATCTTCTATTTTTGTTACTGTATTATCAGTAACCATAAACCTGAAATGTTAATCTTACTCAATTATCTTAAGTTCAGTAAGAAGTAATTCAGATGTTACTTATTCTTTTCTGTCTCAGTCCAAGGCTGTTGGGCACTGAAGAACTTTCCTAGTAGGCATACATTTTACCTTCACGTAACCTCACAGCCGCTAACCCCCTAAGTAAACACTAGTTGAGTTTGTTTGCAGAACTTTGTATGGGTCCTTCTTATAATGATCTTGGAGCCTCAGAAGTAGATTTGTCCTTATAGCCTTTAGCTGCCTTTGAAACATAGGAATTGCAGCTGATCTTAGATTTTATTTATCACTTTGTTGAATGTTTTAAATTGTCATGTGTTTCAGAAATATCCATTTTTTGTACCACCTAACCTGAAGGCTGTGGTCTCTGTGAAATTATGTAATCACATTCTTAATGCGTATATATAATCACTACTTAAATGTACTGAATTCCAGAAGTTTGGTTCCAAATAGCAAAAAGTTCAGTTTGGTTATCTCAGAAAGTAAAACATTCACATAGAATTGATTTTTTTTTTCTTAATTTTTTTTTTTTTTTTTTGATGTGAACTGTTTTTAAAGTCTTCTTTGAATTTGTTACAGTATTGATTCTATCTTACGTTTTGGTTTTTTGGCCTCAAAGCACGTGAGATCTTAGTTCCCCAATCAGGGATTGAACCTATATCCTCTGCATTGAAAGGTGAAGTCTTGACCACTAGACTATCGGGGAAGTTCCTAGAGTTGAATTCTAAATCCAAAGAAGCCTAGCTCTTATTATCTAATTTGTTATCTAATTTAGTCTTTCAAAATAAACATTTGTTGAATGTTTGCCGTAAATGATTCAATAACGTATTGACTGTCAAGTGCTGACGCTGTCCTTCCTCGTTGCCTGCTGACTCTAGGCCCGTCCTCTCTGGTCCTAGCGTGGCTCACCGCCAGCCTCACCAGCACTCCTCTCAGCATCCACATGTATATCCGCTCTTCTTAACTTCATATCCTTTGCTCTAGGGATCTTGTGTTCCATCCTACCTTAGCCTTTCACTTTTATGGTCCTACCCCAGACTGTCCTTCCTAGTCCCTCCATCCTCTTAATTTGAAACCTTCTCAACTCTGACCTCCACCTTGAACCGCCCCAGCTCACTGCCTTTCACGCCTCCACTGTAACAATCCTTTGACTGTCTTGATCCTTGAAATTCATGAATCCTGCCAGCCTATCACTGACTCTCACTCCCCTGATGACCTTTCCCACTTTAAATTCCATGCCACAGTTTGCTTGGCAAAATTCAATGCTGGTTAAGTCCATCGTTGTCTATATCTTCAATCCTGAGCTGAATATTCTTGGAGCAAAACATATCATCTTGTCTAGTGAACTCACTTTCAGCTCAATACTGGTGACCTTCAGGGCCCACCCAGGCTACGTGTTCCCATATGACTATTTAATATGCTCTTTTCTCAACACTGCCTCCCCAGAATTCCCTAGTGGTCCAGTGGTTGAGATTCCACATTTCCACCGCAGGGGGCAAGGGTTTGATCCATGGGCTGGGAACTTAAATTCTGCATGCCACAGTGCGACAAAAAAAAAAGCAACAGTACGTTGCCTCCCCCAACCTTGTGTGTGTGTGTGTTAGTTGCTCAGTTGTGTCTTTGAGACCCCATGGACTGTAGTCCGCCAGGCTCCCCCATCCTTCTCTTAGCTAATAGTTTAATTCACGTTTTGCTAAGATAGATGGAGTGGACGGTGAACTTCGGCAAACTCTCCACTGCCTCTCTCCGTGTTCCAGCATCGGTGCCCACACGTGGTTGCCACTCTCCACACCGGACTCCTTCCTCCTCTGTCACTGTCTCAAGCACATGGTCCCTTTCGTCCTTCCTTCTCTCCATGTCCTTAGTTGCTCAATCGTCAGTTTCCACCCCACTTACCATTTCTACCAGCCTGCAAATATCCTTCTGTTTCTTCCAACTTAAAATAATCCCTCACCTGATTCCATATTCTTCTCCAGCTAATTGTTGCTCCTTTTCCTCTCCTTTCCTTTACAGCAGAATTTCTCCAAGTAAAATTGTTATTATTCCTCGTCTCCAATTTCTTTTCTCCCGTCCCTTTTAAATTAGACCTTTGTTTTCTCCCTTCCTCCTACCTGGCAGACACTGTTATGTCCGGGTCACCAGTTAGAAAATGGTCAGCCCTCATCTCACTTTTCTTTTTTATTAAATTAATTTGTTTTTATTGAAGGATAATTGCTTTACAGAATTTTGCTGTTTTCTGTCAAACCTCAACCTCAATCAGCCACAGGTATACATATATCTCCTCCCTTTTGAACCTCCCTCCCATCCCCCTCCCCACCCCACCCCTCTAGGTTGATAGAGAGCCCCTGTTTCAGTTTCCTGAGCCATACAGAAAATTCCTGTTGGCTATCTATTTTATTTTTCAGTTGACAGGATGTGGCTCAGGTCACAGTAGTCTCTTAGGATCACTTCATCTGACTTCTAGGCCCGCACATTCTGCTAGTTTGCCTCGAAATTCTGGCTGTTTTGTCCTTTCCAAGATTGCTAATTATTTTTCACATCTTGTCTTTTAAAAATGAATGAATTAATTGGCTTTGTCGGCTTTCAGTTGAGGCACGTGGGACCTTTGTTGCATCCTGCAGGATCTCTCACTGCGGCGCATGGACTTTAGTTGCGCTGCTCAGGCTCTCGAGTACTCGGGCTTCAGTACTGCTGTACGTGGGCGTGTGGGGTCTTAGCGTCCTGCCCAGGGATCAAACCTCTGTCCCTTGCATTGCGAGGTGAATTCTTAGCCACTGGACCATCAGGGAAGTCCTCACACCTTGTCTTTTTAGCACTGTGTTTCTCCTCCCTGTGTACCCATTTAAATGTACTTGGGAGTCTCATCCAGTCCCATGTTTTTTAATCTTCATGCTGAAGACTTCCAACTCATACGCCTAACAGTGCAATGGACGGCTTTCCCTCTGTGTCTGAAAGGCACACCTCAGACGTAACATCTCCACGCCGGGGCTGCTGATCTCTCACGTCCACCTGCTTCATAATATTCCCTTCCTTGGGCGGTGGTGACTGTCCTCGGGCTGCACAAGTCAAAAAGTCTCTAAATCATCCTGAGCACTTCTCTGACTCCTGCTTCACGTCCGTTTCCTCAGTAAATCTTCTGACACTGTCTTTAGTCTGTTCATCTGGATGCTCACTCCTTTGCTGTTCTTCTGTGTCTCTTGCTGGGGTGATTGCAGCCTCCCGTTATCAGTCTTGCGGGTCCATATTTTGCCTGTTTACAGGCTGGTCACCAAGGACCAGCCAGAGGGCTCCTGCCGGGATGCGATTTGGAGGATGGGGTGACTTTGCTCCATGACTTCCCGTCTTGCTCATGTGCTTACTGACTCATTCTCACAGGCAAAGTCAGAATGTTTACAGTGACCCACCTCCCGCAAGGCCCTGTCTGACCTCTCCCACCTCCCCAGCCCATCCCCTTCACTCTTCAACTTCATGTCTTCCCACAATTTCTCTTACTCCACACCAGGCCCTCTGGACTTGATAACTTGCCTCTAATATGCCGAACAGGTTCATACCCCAGGACCTTTGCACTCACGGATCCCTCTGTCCAGAACATTTATGCCCTGGGATGTATGCACATTTCCTCACTTTCTTCAGCTCGTCCTTTAAATGTCATCAGACAGTGGAGCCTTGCTGACTCCTGGCTAAAACCTCTGGAATCCCACGTCCTCTCCCCTAAACACTCCCTGCTTTGCTGTTCTCTCTAGCTCTTGTCATTCTCTCATACACCATGTATTTTACTCATTTATTTATTTTAGTTAATTAAATTCATTTATTTATTTCTTTTTGGCTGTGCTGGGTCTTCATTGCTGCACACGGGCTCCCTGAGTCGTGGGCTACTCTGTAGTTGGAGTGCAGGGGCGTCTCATTGTGGTAGCTTTTCTTGTGGAGCACAGGCTCTAGAACACGAAGGCTGAGTAGCTGTGGTGCATGAGCTTAGCTGCCCCATGGCATGTGGAATCTTCCTGGATCGGGGATCGAACCCACGTTCCCTGCACTGGCAGGTAGATTCTTAATCACTGGACCACCATGGAAGTCCTTCATCATTTATTTTGTTTTTATTGTTTGTTTCTCCTGACTAGTAAGTTCCATAAGGGTAGGATTTTTATTTTTGGTTTTGTTTGCTGCTGTGTCCTCTGCGTCGAGAATAGAGTCTAGACAATATTAAGTACTTTATAAACATTTGAACAAGTGTATGAATTGTTTTAATCTTTTCAGTATTGTGAGTGATTTGTTGTAGATAATGAAACAGCCTTAGGAGGTGTAGTAATTTGTGGTGATAGTACTTAAACCTAGAACTGGCTTGACTCAGACTGCAGTCCCTGTATGCATTAATTCACCCACTGGAATATGACATGTATGAACTTTACGTTAGGTTAATTGCATTCTAAAGAAGTTACCAGTATTATGCATTTTATTTATACTCTTATCTTCCATCATGGCCTCTTTGGGAGAAAATAGAAACAGATTTTTTAAAAATTTGTATGATTTTCTTTTCTTTTCAAAGCAGATTTTTAACACTTAGTTCTTGTTGAAGCAGTTTCTGTTACATTGTAGGAAGTTGTTGGAGAGAGTTATGAAACAGTTTTCTCAAACCATTTTGAAGTAAGAGCTGTAGGAAACTCAGCTTTTGCCTTCTAGCAGTTAAAAGGGCCATACTAACTGAGATGAGAAATATCTGAATCCGGGCGCTTGAAGCAGCAAAGAATAGGTAGGAACCCTGTTCCTCTGCTTCTAGTATTTCAGGGGTACAGATTTTGCACTTGGCACCTGAAACCTGTGTTCATCTTCAGTTAATGAATTGTGCTTGGTCAGTGGAAGCATAGCTCTTTAGCCATTATCAAGCTACTTGCAGTCAGATGGGGAACTGATGAAAGATAGAGAGCACAATTTTAGTAGATAGTCCCAGGTCCCAATAAGTATGAATCATGCTGTAACTTTCTGCAGCTGCCTTAAGAGTACAAATTGTAGGATGTGTCTGCTGGGTGTCTCCTAACTTCCCCTCTGTGTGGTTCACTGTCAAAGGAATGATTGAACTCAGGTGAGTTCTCTGCACCACGAAGAATGGATATCCTTGGGTTATGGACATGAAACATGAATCCTGATCAGTCACCAGACTTTTGGTCCCCTGGCTAGATCATTGGCTAGGCCATTGCTTATGTCTGACTAGCTCTCTGGGATGAGAATTTTTCACGAAATCCTGATACTGGCCAAGAGGTGGTGAAATTTCAGGTGACAAGTGAGTTGTATGATGCAGATAATGTATCCTGCAGATGAATAGAAATCAGAGCTCCCAAAGCAGGGGGCCAGGGCTCAATCCCTGGTCATGGAACTATATCCCACGTACTGCAACTGAGAGCCTGCATGCTGAAACGAAGATCAAAGATCTTGGGTGCTGCATCTAAGACCAGGCACAGCCAAAAAAAAAAAAAAAAAAAATAGTACTGAGTCTGTGTGTCTTTGTTTTAGCTGTCCCAAGTCATACAGCCTGGGGAGGTCTCCCAGGGGAGCCTGTGCTTCCTTTCCTTCAAGGGTCAAGTCTCCTCCTGTTCAGGTGTGCTTTTTGGTTCTCCCTTGCCTTTAAGTAGTTGTTGGTTATATTCTCTCCAGATTTGTAATCATTTGATGTGGGAGTGTTAGTGTGAAGAAAGCTCCTCTGCCATGACCGAAATTGGAATTTCAATAAGTACTAAGTGAAAGTGAAGGTGGAGTCACTCAGTTGTGTCCAGCTCTTTGTGACCCCATGGGCTGTAGCCTGAGTACTGGAGTGGGTTGCCATTTCCTTCTCCAGTAAGTACTAATGCATAGTTTTTTCATTATCATTCAGTTCAAAATACTTTTTGCTTTCCATTAGAATTTCTCCTCTGGGACATGGGATATTTAGCCATGTATTTAGTGTGTCTTTTAGGCTTTAAATTTTTTTGAGTCATTGTCCTCTGTCGTCCCCTTCTCCTCTTGCCTTCAATATTTCCCAGAATCAGGATCTTTTCTAATGAGTTGGCTCGTTGCATCAGGTGGCCCAAAGTATTGGAAGTTCAGCTTCATCATCAGTCCTTCCAATGATTCAGGATTGCTTTCCTTTAGGATTGACTGGTTTGATCTCCTTGCAGTCCAAGGGACTCTCAAGAGTCTTCTCCAACACCACAGTTCAAAAGTGTCAATCACAGAAAACTAACTAAAGTGATCACATGGATCACAGCCTTTTCTAACTCAATGAAACTATGAGCCATGCTGTGTAGGACCACCCTAGATGGCTGGGTTATGGCAGAGAATTCTGACAAAACATGGTCCACTGGAGAAGGGAATGGCAAACCACTTCAGCATTCTTGCCTTGAGAATCCCATGAGGAGTATGAAAAGGCTGTATGTTACATGCTTTTTTATTTTGTAACTGGAAGTTTGTAACTTTTGACCACCATCACTCTTATTAACCCCCACCCCTACTTCTGGCAACCACCAATCTGTTCTCTATGCTTAGGAGCCTGGTTTTTTGTTTTTGCTTCTTTTTTCCCCCTCCAGATTATACATATGAATAAAATCACACAGTGTTTTTCTATCTCTGTCTGACATATTTTACTTAGCAAAATACCCTCTAGGTCCATCCATGTTGTTGCAGATGGCAGGATTTCCTTCTTTGTTATGGCTGAGTAATATTCCATCGTGTATGTGTGTGTGTGTGTGTGTGTGTGTGTGTGTGTGTGTGTGTCTGTCTGTCTGTATCTGCCTATCTGTGTCCCATCTTCTTTATCCATTCATCCATCAGTGGACACTCGGGCTACTCCTGTATCTTGGCTGTTGTAAATATTACAGCAGTGAACATGGGGGTGCAGATGTGTATTTCTTTTAAAAAATTCGCTATTGGCTTCTAGCTTGATTCCACCGTGGTCTGAGATTATACTCTGTATGATTTTGATGTTTTGGATGTTGTTGATTGAATATATAGCTTGGTCTGTGGTCAGCTGGTGTCTGTATTCTGTGTTTACTTGAAAAGAATTTGTATTCTTAGCTCTTGGGTGCTGTTCGTCCGTTGAGTTATGTTTGTTAACCATGTTCAAATATTCAGTAGCTTTTGCCTTTTTATTTTGATGTGCTTTTTCTGTCAGTGAGACTTGTACATGAAAATCTCCCACTATATTGGGAATTTTATCTAATTATCCTTTTAGTTCTGTTGATTTTTTCTATTTATTTGCAATTTGTGTTGTTATATGGGACATCCCAGGTGGCTCAGTAGTAAAGAATCTGCCTGCCAAGCAGGAGATGAGGGTTTGATTCCTGGACTGGGAAGATCTCCTGGAGGAGGAAGTGGCAACCCACTCCAGTATTCTTGCTGCGAAGATCCCATGGACAGAGGAGCCTGGTGGGCTACAGTCCATGGGGTTGAAAAGAGTCAGACATGACTCAGAGACTGAGCATGCACGTTGCTTATATGAGTATAAATTTAGAATTATGTCATCCTTATGAATTGAGTCCTTTAACAGTATGAATTTTCCCTCTTTATCTCTGGTAATGCCTTTTCCCTTAAAGTCTACTTTGTTTGCTTTTAGTGTAGTGACATCAACTTCTTTTGGTTTAGGTTTTTCATTGTGTGTATTTTTTTTTCTTTTCCTTACATTTATTTAATTTATTTTTTTACGTAGCTGGGTTTTACTTTCTTTTATCCTAGTGTGACAATCTTTCTTTTAATTTAGGACATTTAGGTTACTTAGTTAATGTAACTGCTATATTTATGTTGAAACCAATGATTGTGCTATTTCTTTACTGTTTCATTCACGTGCTGCTTGTTTCCTCTACCTCATGGTTATTAACTTAGTGAATTTTCTGTTGTATCATGCAACACATTATTCTCATTTGTCACATGAAGATGACTTTTTTGTCTTTTGCAGGTAAAGATAGAGTTTTTAATACCCCACTGTGTGAACAAGGAATCGTAGGATTTGGAATTGGAATCGCAGTCACTGGTGCTACTGCCATTGCAGAAATTCAGTTTGCAGATTATATTTTCCCTGCTTTTGATCAGGTGAGAAGATTGCATTTTGCCCTAATGGAGCATCTCTAAGGCAAGTCTGTGAAGCATGGAACTTTTACCTCCAGTCTCCTGTCCCATATCTTAGGAACTTTTTGTTACCTTTGAGCTATTTTGTTATGGGCATATATTTAAAGATCACATAAAATGGCTTAAGAAAATGGGTGGGAATAAAAGGACTCATCATGAGATGTCCCTTCTCTCTTTTTCCCTCAGATTGTTAATGAAGCTGCCAAGTATCGCTACCGCTCTGGGGACCTTTTTAATTGTGGAAGCCTCACCATCCGGGCCCCTTGGGGCTGTGTTGGCCATGGGGCTCTCTATCATTCCCAGAGTCCTGAAGCTTTCTTTGCCCACTGCCCAGGAATCAAGGTATTCTCACTTAACGTACTTTATTTGCTCTCCATTTGATGTTTCCATTTTGATTGATTCTATTAGTATTAACTAATATGCTTGTCTAGAGAAAAGCAACCAGAATTTTTGGAATTTATGTGAATTTAATTGTTTTTAAGAAAGAGAGCTTTAAAAAAAAAAAAAAAAAAAAGAGAGCTTTTATTTCTTTTAGATTAAGCACCCAGCCCAGGTTTATAGACTATTCTTCTTAAAATGACACTGGCTTGATCCTGATGTTAATTTCATAGACTTCAAATAATAAGACCAAGTACATAGTTTATCTAACATCTCTTTCAAAGCTCTCTTTCTTTCTGTTTTTTTCTGTAATAAAAATCATCATTTTTATCATGTTTTACCAAGACATGAAAAATGAAAATGACAAAGTAAGATATACATTCCTATCAATCTTTGGCACGTTTCATGAATTTGTTCAATAAAGAGGCCATACTTGCAAATTCCATTTGAGCAGAAAGCTCTGTTTCTTTCCTTCTTTTGTGTTTTTAAAATGTTTTTATTGGCGTATAGGTGATTTACAGTGTTATTAGTTTCAGGTGTACAGCAAAGTGAATTAGCTACACATATGCATATATATCTCCACTCTTTTTTTTAGATTCTTTTCCCATATATAGAGCATTATAGAGAACTGAGTAGAGTTCCCTATGCTACACAGCAGGTTCTTAATGGTTATCTATTTTCTTAAGAAAAACTTTTTATTTTGTATTGGGGTACAGCCGATTGACAATATTTTGATAGTGTCAGGTGAACGGCAAAGGAACTCCGCTCTGCATATGCATGTGTCGATTCTACCCCAAACTCCCCTGCCATCCATGCTGCCATGTAACATTGAGCAGAGTTCCATGTGCTATACAGTAAGTTCTTGCTGGTTATCCATGAAGAATATAGCAGTGCGTAGAGCTCTGTTTCTTTCTAATGGAGCTTTCTCACTTAACAGTTGATTCTGGCTTAATTTTAATAGATCTACTGTGTAAACCATATTTACCTCACAGTCAGAGGAGTAAAACTTTTGCTTTTAGACTGTTTATTACTTTTTTAATACAGTGACAGAAGACTTTGTCACCTTGGTGTGTTTTCTAGTCCAGGGTAAGGTAATACTTAACTCAAACCATTATTTTGAGTTTTGCAGGCTTTTTCTCTTTTATAGCCTTCCACAATAATCTTAGGTCTTTTGATTAAAAATATACACATATTTTTGCTTATTTTATGTCCTAATTTTGAATAATATTTTCCTTTTTATTTTCTGAAAAGCTTTCCAGTGAGTCATAGAAACTCATAGATATGTCTACCCAGGGCTTTATGCCTGTTTTTCGATAACAGGAGTCATTTGTGGATGTGTGTGTATGTTTTATTGTTTTTTTCAACCAGATCAAAGTTGTAAAATTTTGTAGTTAAGTACTGGTTCGCATGATTTTTCAATGTAAGCTGCAAGTGGTAGTTTGGGACAGAAACATTTCAGTCAACAGTTATTTTTGTGCTTGAGCTGAAGGCCAATTCATGTTTAATGTCTGTATTTTTAAGACCTTGCTCCCCTCCACATTTTCTCTTTTATTTTATCTTAAATGAGGATATACATATAGTACAAAAGGCTAAAATTAAATGTGAAGAAGGCAGTTGAAGAAAAACTAAAATAGGAACATAAGATAAAGACATGGTGTGTTACAGTGAGCTATTCATTTAGCAGTCTATTTTCAGAAAATAGTGAGATTTGTGCTGTTTTATATTTTAAATAAAAATCCTCCCCTAAAACTGTATAAAAATGATTTTGAAAGTCAAATACAGTTTGCGTCAAGCAATCTTATTTGAGTCTTTGTGATAAATTCAGGTATATTTTGATGATAACTCTTCCTGTGTAACGCTTAGGTGTATGCAGTTGTTTAAAAATGATTAAATTGGACAATAGCTTGTGATTTGAGCCAAAATGGTGTAGAAGTTAACAACCTGATGAGTCAGAACAGGTGAAAATTTCTGATGTAGCAAGTGATGTAACCTTGGGCAAGTTACTTGGTTCCTGCTTAAACCTCATTCTTTTAATTTCTAAATTGGGAGAAATAATAATTGCTACTTCATGGACTTGCTATGAACAGTAGGTGAATAATAACCCACATAGTGAGTTTAGCCCAGTTAACACACTTGCAACCTGCTGCCTTTACTATCACTTTCCTCATTATCAACTTCATTCTCAAGAAGGTCCTGAGCCCTTTTTCCAGCTGGAAGTGTGCAGGATCTGCACTTTCCTTTTCGTTTTGCAGTGAAGTAAAAAGAAAAAAAGAAGTGAAAGTGTTCGTCCCTCAGTCGTGTCTGACTCTTCTGACCCCATGAACTGTACCCCACCACGCTCCTTTATCCATGGAATTTTCCAGGCAAGAATACTGGAGTGGATTGCCATTCCCTTCTCTAGGGGATCTTCCTGACTGCCCTTGTAGCTCAGTTGGTAAAGAATCTGCCTGCAATGCAGGAGACCTGGGTTCAATTCCTGGGTTGAGAAGATCCCCTGGAGAAGGAAATGGCAACCCAGTTCATTATTCTTGCCTGGAGAATCCCATGGACAGAGGAGCCTGGATCCATGGGGTCGCAAGAGTTGGACCCGACTTAGCAATTAAACCAAACCACTCCTGCATTGCAGGCAGATTCTTTACTGTCTGAGCCACCAGAAACTTTTGCAGTAACTACACATTATATTACTTCGATCATAAAGTTGAGTGGATTATTTTTCTACTTAAGAAGTGAAGGACAGATTTATCATGGGAAAAGAGATTTTATTTAGCATGTTAAATCTGGAGAAGAAACTTGCATACCTTTGAAAGCAGCAGTAGAATATTAGCAGAAAAGGCTTGAGAGGTCAATACAGGAAGATATTGACAACTATACTCTTTTGTTATGGTGACTGCTCTTTGTGGTTTCCTTTTATTTTTTAATGTATGTGCAAGTTTAGCTTCTTGAGAAAATAACAGTATCTTAATTACCAGAGTATGGTGGGCATGTGATAAATATTTATGGCACAAATGGGAATATGTAAATTTTATGATTAATAGTAATTAGTCTAAAAATATAAGATTTCTATATTAGCAACAATTGGTTATTTAAGTTTTGGCCCTTATAAAATGAGTTTACTGGGAGACCTTTTCACTAAAATTGTCTTTAACAATAATCTGTTTTTGCAGGTGGTTGTACCCAGAAGCCCTTTCCAGGCCAAGGGACTTCTTTTATCATGCATAGAGGATAAAAATCCTTGTATATTTTTTGAACCTAAAATACTTTACAGGGCAGCAGGTAAAAATTTCCTTTATTTTATATTTATAAACATCTTTATGCATTTTTTTTGGGCACAGCTCAAAATTAGAATTTTTCTTTAATAAGCTTGATTTGTGTTTCCATTTTGGAAAAAGATTCTGATTTCTTCTATACTTAGTTTGTCCTCATCTGTATATTTTAGTTAACTTTAGGGGAAATCCTCTAGCTATTTAAATCTTAATTTTGGAAACAAAGAAGCAATATGAAGTGGTAGTAAGAATGTAGGGATTATGTTCGGCTACACAGTAGATGTTAAGTGGATATGAGTTGAATAAAAAGGTGAATGAGCTCATTGTACTATATAATAAATACCCTTTTAGCCAAAGTGTGTTTATAAGTCTTCATCTAAATTAGGATTCTTTTGAGAGTGAAATTGTTGTTCAGTCACTCAGCCACGTCCAGTCTTTGTGACCCCATGGACTACAGCATACCAGGCTTCCCTGTCCTTTACCATCTCCTGGAGCTTGCTCAAACTCATGTCCATTGAGTCGGTGATGCCATCGAACCATCTCGTCCTCTGCTCTCCCCTTCTCCTCCTGCCTTCAGTCTTTCTCAGCATCAGGGTCTTTTTCCAATGAGTCAGCTCTTCACATCAGGTGGCCAAAGTATTGGAGCTTCAGTTTCAGCACTGGTCCTTCAAAATGAATATTCAGAGTTGGTTTCCATTAGGATTGATTTGGTCTCCTTGCTGTCCAAAGGACTTTAAAGAGTCTTCTCTATCACCACAGTTCTAAAGAGAGTGAAGGGGCCACTACTAAGCTGTGACATAAGGTCTACACTGGGATGGGCATCTGAGGCAGACAAAATGTTTGATTGCCCTCCTTCTAGCTCAGAAGCATCATTCTGTAAACACTCATCCATGGTATCTACTTTTTCAGCCATAATGGACATTTGATCATCAAATTGTTTATTCTGCCTAAAGTGTATTTTGATTTTGAATTTGAGAAACATTGCTTTGGCAAATCATTCTTTTCCTTGAATAGTTAAGCTGAGAAACATTTTGTTTTATGGTAATGTGAATTATGTACATTTAAATACACGTGTAAAGATATTAGGTGTTCAGTTGTGTAGATTTGACAGTCTTATGTGTCTACATTACCACTATGTAAAATAAGACTGAAAAATTTTCATGGCTCCAGAAAGCTCCTTCCTGCATTCTCTCTGCCAGTCCCTTCTCCCTACCCCAAACTTAGCCACTTTCTAGTTGCTTTTAGCACAGATTAGCTGCACACGGTTTTGGGTTTCATATAAGCAAATCAGTGCTATATATATTGTTTTGTGTTTGCCTTCTTTAGCTCAGGAGGACAGTTTTGAGATTCATTCACAATGTTACTTGTATCAGGAGTTTATGCCTTATTGCTGAGTAGCATTTCCATTGTATGAATATGTCACAGTTTTTCCCTTTCCTTGTTGATGAACAAATGACCATCATTGTTTTTAGTTTTTGTCTATTTTGTACAAAGCTGCTCTGGACATTCTTGCACAAGTGTTTTTGTGAACATGTCGTTTCTTTCTTTTTTAGAGGTGGTGGTGGGGAAATAAACATCTAGGAATAGAATTGGTGTGTCACAGTATAGGTGTAGATTGAATGTTCTAAGACTCTACTGAAGAATGTTTCAGATTGGTTTTGCCATTTTACATTTCTCTTGGAAATTTGTCAGATTTTCACTTGCTCTTAAGCATACTTTAAATTGAATCTATATACTTTTTAAGAGCTCTATAGTAGTAGTTATCCCATTATGGAAGGAAAAGTGACTAACAAAACAGTTTATAATCTTAGGTGAATAGGAAAACAGCAGTGTTATACAGAGTAGCTGTTTGATTTCTAATTACTTTGAATACTCTATGAGTATTGTATTTGCCAGGCCAACCAATTCAAGCTAATCAATTAATACAGGTTTTTTTTTTTCTTTCAGTGTTGTTTAATAATAGAGACTGAGTAAAAAAAAATTTGGAAAATATTCACTATTATCGATTTTGAAATTGGGATTGGTGAGGGAAATGTTTAATTTTATAGGACTCCAGCTAAGAGAATGAGCTTGAGAAATTTGTTTTAGGTTTGGCGCTGGGAGCAATTACAAAAGACCCAGATGAGGATTGGGGCTCAAAAATTTTTCTGCAGTTTCCCTGTGATTGATTATGTGCCATTTCAGGGACTCGTCTTTTGTTGTTGTGTTGTGGTTTGTTTTTTCTGGCAACTCCCCGTGACTTGCAGGATCTTAGATCCTTGATGTGGAATTGAACCTGAGCCCTTGGCAGTGATGGTGCTGAGACCTGGACTGCCAGGGAATTCCTTCAAGGACTCTTGACTGAATCTTTTCTTGATCCCAATTTTGTGTGTTAGTCCCTCAGTCAGGGCTGACTCTTTGTGACCCCCGTGGACTTTAGCCCACCAGGCTCCTATGTCCATGAATTCTCTAGGCAAGAATACGGGAGTGGGTTGCCATTCCCTTCTCCAGGGGATCTTCCTGACCCAGAGATTGAAACTGAGTGTCCTGCATTGCAGGCAGGTTCTTTACCGTGTGAGCCACCAGGGAAGTCCCTTGATCCCCAGTGTCTTGGTAAAGATTAAAGAAGTGTTAGTTCTTTTATAGCTACAGAACTTCTCCGCAGATGAAATAGGCTTGGAAAAGAATTAGCCACCAGAGTCTTTATATGAGTGGTTATCAAGGTTGATCCCCGGGGCCAGCCACAGAAGCACTGTGGGAGCTTCTGAGAAATCCAGGCTGTCAGGCTTCGGCCCAAGGCCTACTGAATCAGAACCCCTGGAGACTGCCCAGCTTGCTCCGTCTTCACAGTCTTCCAGGTTCTTCTGACTCATGCTAACTTTTTTCTTTTTTTACATTTCATTTACTTTATTGGAAAGAGAGAAAGCCATGACCACAGTATTGTCTGCAGAATCAGCTTCTCAAAAGTCCATAAATTTAGGGTAAAGGAGAGCAGAATATGTTGCCCCCGAATACACCACTTTGGAATATTGGTTATTTTGAATTCAAGTTACTAAACAAGCAGCAGGTGCCAGGACGCTCTGACCCTCCATTGTCCCATGAAATCAGGAAACAAATCTTCCATGTGAAACTACCCTCCCTCTGTCAGGGGCTACAACGTGTCCTTATCACCAGATATAGGGACTTCTGGGCCAAGAAGCCTGGATAAGCACTTCTTGTCACTTTCCCACTAATTTGTTACCCCAAACCCAAACCCCTTTGTTTTGCCAGTTCAACATGGTCCCAGGTGGGTGCTCCATTCCCAACATCACAGATACATTCCAGCCACCAGGAAGGGGAGAGGGAGTCTTCTCTTTAAAGAGTGACTTGGAAGTTGCACATATTAAATCTGCTCCTAGCCCATTGATCAGAACTTAATCACAGGGCCACACCTCACCGCAAGAGAGGCTGACAGTGGAGTTGCATGAACATGCTCAGTCGCTGCAGTCATGTCCAGCTCTTTGCAGCCCCATCGGCTAAAGCCTGCCAGGCTCCTCCATCCATGAGATTTTCCTGGCAAGAATACTGGAGTGGGTTGCCATGCCCTCCCAGGTATCGAACTTGCATCTCCCGTGTCTCTTGCATTGCTGGCGGATTCTCTCCCACTGAGCCACCAGGGAAACTGACAAGGTAGTTGAGTGCTAGGTTAAAGACTAAGAATTTTATTGTTACATAGTGATAGTGATGGGAGGCAGATATTGACAACTACCAGTCCCTGCCACAGTTGCTTGCATGATAACTCCAAAAGAAGTTACTATATTTTAAGGAGGGGATAGAACTTTTAGGAAAAATAATATGGGGATTATTATTCTAGGGATTAATTCAGGGAGTCTACTTCTAGGGATTTATTTCAGAGTATACTGATAAAAGTCTGAGAAAATGATACATTGGTACAAATGGTTCATCACAGCACCATTTATAAGAACAAGGACTGGAAAAAACCTATTTGTCCATCACTAGGGGACTTGGGATTGGTTGAGTAAATTAAACTATATCCATTTGATGGATTATACTTTGGATCTTTGTATACTGCTGTGTCAGTCAGGGTCTGGTCAGGCCTCATAATAGTCCCAGGGATAAAGTCCCTAAAAGAAGAGAGAGTCTGTTTGAGCAGGAACAAGAATAGACAGTGACAGCCTCTTCAAGACATCAGATATTAGAATATCATATAGAGAATGCAAAAAAGTAGGTTTCATATTTTAAAAAGGAGACACTTGAAAATAGAAGTAGTAGACAAGCAAATTTGAATGTCTAGGATGTCTAGAAAAGAGAAATAAAAAATGAGGGAAAAAAAATCCCCTATGATTTGACCAAAAATTACAAACAGATAAAGGAAAAATTAGTTAACGAGAAGATAAAGTAAAAAAAAAAGAATACCAGGAGGTCATCTAGAGAAACAAAGAGAAGGGGAATAGGAAAGACATTGAGTATGAAGGGAGAATGAGGAGGTCTGAATATGTCTAAGGAACAGAGTTGAGTGAGATTCCTAATAATGTTCATTAATAGAATTCTGCTGACAAAGAAATTCCCTGGCAAAGTTTTGCTACTCTCTACAATCAGATCCAGATTGATACAATAGGAAATATTTCAGGGGAGCCTCAGGTATTACTTAGTTTCCCCTCCAGCAGTTATTTTCCCAAATGTGGGGTCACATTTTCTCTATGATTCTTGAAGCATTTAAAAGATACTAGGTCAAGAGTTCCTTAGGAAGCTATAGAATTAAGCATCTCAAAAAATATAGCTTGCTAACTCCAAGATGAATTTTCCCTTAATGGAGAATTTTTATCTGTATATCACTAAATCCTATTCAGAAATGGTTCAGTTATAAAGCATAACAGTTATCCAAGGCTTTAGCTTGAAGTTGTGTGCACAGCTCGCTCCCAGTAGTCCTTTATTTTTTTGTGGGACATCTCCCCATGCGTACTGCTCTTAGTCCATCGCATTTGGTTCTGAAGGAGCTGAACTCCATCATCTCAGGGAATGCTGCATGGCATGTGGAATCTTAGTTCCCTGACCAGGGATCGAACCCGTATCCCCTGCAATGAAAGCACAGAGTCTTAACCACTGGACCACCAGGGAAGTCCCCTGAGTTCTTTATTTCTTGAATCTTAATTTGACTAATGAATTTCCCCCAGGTCCTTCTATTTAGTCTCATTGTAAGTTGAACCACCTTTGTGTTTCAGTCTTCCGTAAACTTTGCTGATAAAAATAGGTAACCTTGACTCATCTAACCTTATAGAGAAAAGATATTCTCTTTTAAAATGAAAACATCCCCAGTTGGATTAGCAAAATAAGCCGTGGCCTTTCACAGCTTGATGTAAATGCTACTTCTGTCCTCATGCTAAAGCAGGATGCTCATCTGCTTATAATAGCACTTATTACTTCATAAGGTTGAGATGATCTGTGTGTGTGTATTTACTCACTGTGTATGTACTTTTAAAATACTTATATGCTAGACACAATGCAGTATTGTGTAGGCCCGTTGTTAATCCTCACAATAACCTTGCCAGAAACTGTCACTATTACTACTTTATCCATGAGGAACCTGAGGATGAAACAACTGCCCAAATCCACACAAACAGGATTCAGATCCAGACAGTCCATCTCTCAAGTCGAGTACTGGGCATATATTCACAGATGGTTCTGTTTAATTGCCACAAAAGCTCTGCCAGGTGGTATTATCCAGAAACTGAAGTTGAGAGGGTTTAAGAAACTTGCTCACAGAGGAATGAGTGATAGAGTTAGGTTTTAAACCAAGATGTTCTGGCCCCAGAGGTGGATTTTTGTCGAAAAATTTACCCAATTTTGCATCCCATTTAAACACTATTGAGTAGAGGGCATCATTGAAACAATTTGCTTCAGTGTCCTAGTTTCATGCCAAGAAATATGCTATTGAAAAAAAAATTCCTACAGAATTAAAATGATTCACTTTTTAATTGAATGGAAATATATGCTCTCAATAGCCATTCATTCATAAGGCTGTGAATCCTTCCTATAGTGTATGGTCCAGAGTTTGACTGTATACTGACTGCATTGACGTCTCCATTGGCACAGGATTAATTTGCTTCTTTGAAAGTTATAAAAATTACATGACGCAGTCCATTGTAATCACAGGTGCTCTGTGCTGCCATTAAGGGACTTGGTCTCATGTTCTAAACTAGAGGCAAAGGCAGCTGAGAAATGTAGTTTTCCTGCATTTCAGCGAGAAGGGGTGGAACTGTTGGTGCCTGTCACAACTCATCTGAAACTCTTCGATCCCTCATTTTTGGATGTAGTCCCCAAATACTGTTCTATATTCAAATATCTGTGCTGTGGTGACTCTCCTGTATGTCTGGTCCACAACATTTAGAAAGAATTTCTTGCAGTTCAGCCACTAACTTTTTATAGTACCAAGATGAAAAAGAGATTGGTCATCCATTCTTTAGACAGCAATTTTCTTGAATTTTATTTCTATTTATTTTGAATATACAATAGATATAAAACGTGTACCTTCTAAGTCTGGAAAGAGAAAGGAAATAGCGCTTGGGAACACATATTCTAATTATGGCAAACTTTTAGAAAATGGCAGAGGGGTATTTAGAAGAGATAGATAAGGAAGAGCCATCTAGACTGTAAAAAATGTACAAAATGGTTCTGATTCAAAAAGAAAATGGGTCAGTGACATGATCACATGTAAGCGTCTTTTGGAGAAGCTGTTCTTGTATGTCTTTTGAACTTTTTGGTTTTACTTAATTGAATAATTCAGGACATTAGTGATAGTGAAGTAAATATGACTTTCATCTCTGATTCTTCCTAGTGTGGAGAAGTAAGACTAAAAGCTTTTGCTACCTTATTTCCTGAAATCATGCTACCCTTTCAGACAGAAATAGATCATAATGATAGCGAGGATTTTCTTTTCTTCTTTTTTAAGCAGATACACAGATTATATATGAATTCACACATTCTGAAGAGAAGAAAATTGTTTTAAGTAGTTTTTGAATGGCAGTAGGCTTTAAAAATATTTCTGCCAAATACCAGTGTACACAAAAAAAGAATTTGTATTTTTTGTTATAGATTTGTTTTGGTTGGCATCGTTAAGCACATTATTTTTGTGTGGACCAGAACATTTAATACTAAGCATGCTCACTGACAAGAATTATATTCCATCCAGTAATGAGAGAAAATTCATTTGTTAGATGTTAGTTTTTAAATTAAAATGATGCATAGGATTTAAGAAAGCAAATAATGTTACCAAAAATAGTAGTTCCTTACTTCAGCCTTTAGCAAATTTATGCTTCTTTCTCCATAGGCAATCATTTCTAGTAGTTTCTCATAATATTTTATATCATCATATTTGTATTAATAAATAATATGCTTATACAGCTTTTAAAAATTTTAAGCATTATTATTTAACTTCCTACCAGAATTTAGCCTATCACTTCATGGCAAATAGAAGGGGAGAAAGTGGAAGCAGTGACAGATTTTATTTTCTTGGGCTCCAAAATCACTACGGATGGTGATTGCGGCAATGAAATTTAAAGATGCTTCCTTCTTGGAAGGAAAGCTATGACAAACCTAGACAGCATATTAAAAAGCAGAAATAACACTTTGCCAACAAAGGTCTGTATAATCAAAGGTAGAGTGTTTTCAATACTCAGGTTTGGATGTGAGACATGGACCATAAAGAAGGCTGAGTGCCGAAGAATTAATGTTTTCAAATTACAGTGCTGAAGAAGACTCTTGAGAGTCCCTTGGACTGCAAGGAGATCCAACCAGTCCATCCTAAAGGAGATCAACCCTGAATATTCATTGGAACGGCTGTTACTGAAGTTTCAATAGTTTCGCCACCTGATGCGAAGAGCCGACTCATTGAAAAAGACCCTAATCTTTCCATCTGGGAAAGACTGAAGGCAAGAGAAGTGGGCAGCAGAGGATGAGACGGTTAGAGAGCGTCACTGACTCAGTGACTTTGAGCAAACTCTAGGAGCCTGGTGTGCTGCCGACCATGGGGTCACAAAGGGTCGGGCATGACTTGGTGACTGAACAACAGCAACAGCGAAGAGTTTAGCCACCTTCTTTCCCCCAGCTCCTGCCATTCCTATTCTTCAGACTATCCAAACTTGAAAAAAATATCTTTATAGAATTATAGTGTGTAATTTTTTAGTGTATAATTATAGTGTATAATTTTTGGTCGGGTCGTTATTTAGTGTTTACATTGCTGTGACTATATTGGTATGATTCACAACTGAGCCAAAAAACTGTGTTCTTTTATTCCCTCTTTGGTATACAACACTCGGTTTTCTCTGAGAAGTTTTTTTCTCGTCTCTCTTCGTTTGCTTGATTTCTCATGTTTCTATGAGTAACGTAATTCCTACTACCCTCAGTGTAATCTTGTTTTGGCATTATGTTCAGACACATTAGGTGGTCAGTCTGGTTCTTGTTTTTCCTCTAGGCGACTCTCTTTTTGGGGGGCCGTCAACTAATGTGGTTAAGATTGTAGATTTTTGAGCCAGACTGCCTGAGTCTGAGGTAGTGACCCCACCGCTTGCCCGTTAGGTGACTTTTGGCAAGCTGTTCAACCTCTGTTTTAGTTATCTCAGCTATACCATGAGGATAGTGACAGTACCTGTCTCCTCAAGTTGATTTCAAGATGAAATGAATAGATTTGAAGATACCAACACAAGGAAAGTTCACAGTGTTGCTGGTCGTTGATGTGACTCCCAAGGATAACTCAGTTCTATCATTAGTCTTAATATGTGATAAAAAAAAAAGTCTATTTTTATATCAGCTGCTTTACCTATACATATGAGGGCAGTGATAAAATCTGCTCAATGCAACTTGGAAGTCCAAGAAAGTTCAATTACCCTGCCTGAGCTACTTTAGTTTTCTCTTTTTTTTTCCAATTAAAAAAATATACGCCTATTGAAAATAACATGTTTTAATATTTCAGTGCAGACAACATTATAGTTACGTAGTTAGCAATGCCTCACGTTGTTTTCTTAAAAGGATTAGTTTCTTCTCATTATAAAGGTACCTCATGGTCAACTGGCAAGGTTGCGGCCTAAATCAATTTTCTGTACCGCTTGTGTACAGGCCAGCAATGGAGGTTGAGCTCACCTGAACAGGTCACATTTCAGGTGGGCTCTATAATAGGTCTGTCATCAGCTACAAGTCAAGTGTGGGTTGAATTAACTGATGTTAGTTGGGCTAGCTCACGTATCTGGAGCTGTGGTTGGTGCGCCTTGGTCTACCTGTCTCATTTTCCAGCAAGCTAGCCCAGGCTTGTTCACATACAAGGAGCAGCTGTCACAGAGAGCAAGCAGAAGCTTGCGAGGCTTTTGAGTCCTAGGCTAGGAACTGGCAAACCATCTCTTCCGCTAGAGTGTGTTGGCCAAAGCAAGTAACAAGGCCAGCCCCAAGTTCAGGAGAGGGGCAAAGAGATTTCCACATCTCCATGGGAACAACTGCAAAGTCACATAGCAAAGGGTGGGGATAGATGTTAAAGGATTATGACTGTTTGTTAATGTCTTGTATGTTTGTTGAAGCTTCTGAAAAGTATAAGAGCCTTGGTAAAAGGAATTTATAAATCCATCCCCTGACTCCTGTTGATTTCTGTTGCACATACTGCTAGACTTTTATCTATAACTTTAAACATTTTATTACTGTCAGTGTATATGTTTTTATTTATTTGATAACAGGTGACTTTTTACTTTTCATGTTTTTAGTTTCATATATATTTTATATGAATTGTTCACATAGACTTCAGTCTTAACCTTGTGAAGTATCATTTATTGTAAACTTGAGATGAGTGGAAAATATAGCACATAGATCATTATTCTATTTTGTGTGAAAAGGCCTTGAACTAGTATTGAAAAGCGAGAAGAATCAGAAGGTTTGCAACTTGAAAGTACCAAATTACGTTGAATTTGTTTATATATATTCTGTGATTGAGCTGGTAAGATGAAATATTCATGGATTAGGGCCCAGTAGAATTTTCCTATACTCTGGCATATTCTTTAGACTATTCATTCACTTGTGGGGCTAATTTTGGACATTTAATAGATGTCTATTTTTGATCATTGGCTTAATCCAACTGGGTATATTCTCAGTGCCTGAGCTTACACTATATATATAAGATCATACTATAAACATTGTTCAGTACTTTGCAAATCTTTTCCCATACATTTACATTTATACAAATATGTGTTATACAGAATATACATATACAAATAATAAAAATAAGTGTGTTATGTGTAACTATTCTAAAATTTGCTTTTCTTCCCAATTTATTTTGGATACATTTTAGTGTCACTTCACAAAAATTTATCTGATTTTTAGCTTATAAAGTTTCTTGGAATATACTATAATTTATTTTTTCTCCTATTATGGAGCTTTGAATTGTCTGTAAATTCTGCCCATTCTAAACAGTGCTGAAGTAAACATTCCTACTTATATATATATAGGCATATGGAAGGAGAAAATTATAAGCCTGCTTTTTTGTAGTATAAACTTTTTAATCTATATTTCTTAATTTTATTCTTGTTTTCTGTAAGCTTCTTACATTCTTTGATGAAGTCCTGAGTAATAAATAATTGATGAAGGCAGATACTGCAAATCTCCAAATGGCAACTAATGAAAAATTGGAAGGATCAGGTATTACTGACACAGATACTGTGGGGAGACAAGATGAAATATATAACTATTTATAGCCTGAACTAAAAATTGAAATGTTTGTAAGACATTTAACTTGGAAATACTAAGAATAAAATGCTTGCATTTTTATTCCCCTTGGTATCAGAATTTAGCCTGTTCTTGTATTTTTAAACTTTCTCTTTCTGTGTTCTGTTATAAAAAGTGTCTTTTTAGTCTGTTTATTAGAAGTTCACTTTGTGACAAGTAGATCTCAATAGTTTAATGTTACCTTCTGGGAAATGTCATCATTATATCTCTGTGGGCTGTACCCATAGGCTGGTTGTCATTGAGTGCAGCATCTATCCTATTATTTGGAAATACATATTTGTTTCCAAAAATGTATTATTTGGAAAATATATAGTTTCTAAGGGTTTTTTTTTTAAGTTGGCAAAAATATTAGAACTTTTTTCTTTTGTTCTTTGCAGCTTGCCTGTAATGATTCTTCTCCAAGAATGTGGTTGTTTCCGTTTATTAAAACTTTTTATGTTCATGAAAAAATTCTGTAGATATTCCATTATGTTTGGCACACTTTATTGTTAGGGTTATTACTAGGTGTTTCATTTTGTTGTTGTTGCTCTTAAGGGCAGGATATTTTTTCCACTACATATTTCTAATTGGTTATTTTGGTATATGGAAAAGCTATTGATTTTGTATGTTAATATTGCATTTGGAGACCTTACTCGATTCTCTAATAATATTTCAGATAATAATAATGTTAGTAATATTAATTATCTTAGATGTTCTAGGTAGAAGGTCTTATTCTCCGTAGCTAATGATAGTTTTACTTCTTTTTTCTTTCAATAATTGGTGAGGCAGTTCTTTTTTCTTTATTAGAACTGTCTCATCCTTTTAAATAATTTTTATTGAAGTATATTTGATATATGATATTATATAAGTTACAGATACACAATATACTGATTCACAGTCTCTAAAGGTTATATTCCACTTAAACCTGTAAAATAGTGGCTATATTACCTGCATTGTACATTATAGCCTTGTAGCTTATTTTATACATCATACTTTGTTCTTCTTAAATGTGTCATTCTTTCTTAATGAACCTAGTTGGTACTCCATCTCTTATTTTTAACTTAGAGGACGCTACCTCCCACTTCTCTTTATCAAGAGAGGAAATATAAAAATTCTGATTTGAACCTCAGTTTTTAGATATAGTTTTCAATGACCTAGTTACCAACATTATATATATATATCTTTCAATTTTCTTTTTCCTTTCTGAATTGTTCAGATGAATAAAGGCACCAAGCATCTGAGTGAGGTGAAAAATTTGTGTGCAGTGTACCATATGATTTCTTTGTTGACCTCTGTTTCTTGCTTGGGTGGCATCAGTGTGTTTGTTTTTCTGTTTTTTTGCTTACAGAATACTGAGGGCAAATATAATAACTAATAGGACAGAAACATTGCTATACACTGTCACAATATTATTAATAATATTATTGTCAAAGCAGAACTGTTAACTAACATATAGGGATGTTTTGAACTGATGTGTTCATAGTTGATCTACAGAAATTTAAATTTGGAGTAGAAGACACACAACAAATACTTTGGGATTTTTCATTCTCAATATATCCAAGTGTGTGTTATGCAAAAGTTGAAACTGTGTGAGTCGAGGTCTGCCCATACTAATAGGTTAGATAGGTAGGAAGCACTGAAGTCTTATGTCCATTATGTATGAGAATTCATATTTACTTTTCACAGATAGAAATAAGGCTGTCAGGTTTGTAAAAATTACTGCTGGGAATTTTTTCTCAATTTAAAGCATTCATTAATTTTGTCTTTACTCTTGCATCATCCTTCAGTGTTGTCCTTGAATTTACGGATCCTACCTAACTTATCTTTATCTCAAGTACTGAGTATGTCTTGGGTATGAAGTGATTACTAAGTCAATGATGTTTGCCTTCCTTAAATCACTGAACTACATATCATAGTTTCTGGCTGTATAAGTATGCCCAGCGTCCTTGGTAATTTGTTAGTTTTAATCCGTGACTTGATATGAAGGAATTTATATGAAAGAAAAATACAGAATGCTAACAGAGGAGTGACCTAGAGCTATGCAGAGAGGCAGATACTGAGTTGATATGTAAGTAGAAATTTCAAAGTGTTGATTTATGGAATAAAAAGCCTACTTAGTATATAAATTTGAGAAAAGAGATAACCAACAAGGGCCTTCTGTATAGCATAGGGAACTATACTCAGTATTTCATAATAAAATATAAGGGAAGAAATACATATATATATATATTTTTACTATATAATATATAGAACTGAATCATAGTGCTATATAGCTGAAACTAGCGTGATATTATAAATCAACTATACTTCAGTCCATCAGTCGATAAATATCAGCTAGCTTAAAAGCCCATACCTATTTTTTAATTTCTTTGAACATTTATTTATTCATTGTTCTGGCTGTACTGAGCTTTTGTTGCTGTGTGGGCTTTCCTCTAGTCACGGCTCGTGGGGGCTCCTCTCTAGCCGTGCTGTGCAGGCTCCTCATTGCAGTGCGCTCTTGTTGCTGAGCACGGGCTCCAGGGCGTGCGGGCTTCAGTCGTCGCGGCTCATGGGCTCAGTGATTGCACTTCTCCGTCTCCAGAGCATAGGTTCAGTAGTTGAGGTGCGTGGGCTTAGTTGTTCCATGGCAAGTGGAATCATTCCAGACCAGGTATTGAACCCATGTCTCCTGCACTGATAGGTGGATTCTTTACCACCAAGCCACCGGGGAAGCCCCTGTTTTTAAATTTCTTAATGGATTCATTTAAAAAGTGCTGCATCACTGATGTGCTTGGTGACACAGAAAATGGCATTCTGTAGAGAACGTGTACACGAACGATTATTAGTCAAAAAGTGAGTGGGAAGAATTAGATTCTGAAAGTAGAGTCTGACGAATAGCTTAACTAACTTATTTTGCTTATGTTTTGTTGTGTAATGTATAAAGGTGGTCTGTAATATTCACATCAGATTAAGTCTAAAGTTTTTTTCTTTGAAAAAGGAATAAGAATTCCAAATGTTGTGTTAACTCACTGTTCAACTAAATTTAACTGTTAGTTTAATTTTCTTTCCTAGAGGTTCATAAAATAATGGTGATTTTGCAAGCGACTAATGATAATTAAAATGTTCTTTTTCTGTGTCCACATCTCTTTTTAGGCGATTTTTTTTTCTTTTTGCTTTTAAACTCTTGACATGCTGATGGAGAATGTCTTTAAAATAGTGCCTCCCCTCCAATTCAGCATTGCATTATTTTCATTATTTTGCCACTTTTTCTTGTAAGAATCTGTATAAATGAATTTCATTCATATGTAGCTCCTCACTATAGCAAATGTATAGGAAACTAGTTACTAAAGGAATTCTAGTGTCTTAAATATGAAAAATGGACAATTGCTACTAAAATGGTTGATGGGTGAACTTACAGTAATTCAATGCTGTGCCATACAGTACATGAGGGAAAAAACCCCAAAGACTCATTGCAAAGATTGGACAAGATATGTTAGGAGTCTGGGTGAATTTTGGCATATATACTAAGTACACTGATGCACATCGTGGGATAATATCCATCTCATGAAAGCTTTTCTGTTAAATTACATGAGACAGGAAAATGTAATGAGGCTAACTTTGAAATTGTGTTAAGGAATACAATGGTTGCTTTATCACATCTTTGTTTTTGTGATATATTTTTTGCAAATTATTTTGAGAGGAAATCTTATTTGTCTCGTTGCACCAAAGTACTAGAAATGTGGGGTTTTCAAAATAGTTAATTATCAAAGAAAAAGAGTTAGCATGCGTTTGCGTTTCAGTAGGCCCAGGGCTTTTTGTTTCAAGTTCGTAAAAATATTCGGTTAAAAATAATGGGTAAATTAAAAAACAAATTTCAGTGGTAAGTGACATGACCTCCTGAAACAGTAACACTTGTAAAACATTTGAAATCTTAAAATCATATCTGTAAAAGTTAGTGTGAGAAGTTTCCTGGCTATATATAAAATATTTGCTGATTCTAGCTTGATGTTGTGTTTATATTTAGACAGTTTGGTGGGTTATTGGTCTTTATTTAGCAGCTAAGAGTCTCTAGCTAAAAGTTGATGGGCGTGCACACACAGATACTAAATTTATGTCTTTCCACCTTCTTGTCTTTAGATAGTCAGAACTCGCTTCAATTCATCCAGATAGATTAGGAGTTCACAAATACAACACCAGATGTGACCTGACTTCTTTTATAGTTGGATAGGTTTACCAATAGCCTCATTTTTCTCTATTTGTACTAGCATTTCCAAACACAGAGCTTATTTTATAAGGTCAATCTACAGTGCCTCTATCATGGCTCTCATAAGCTCAGTTTCCCATAGTTGGTTTTCAAGGACATGTCTAATTTTATGTACCTGCCCATCATATCATATGTTAATTTCCTCAAATGTGTGTGAGGCTTGCTAAGGTGGGTCAGCTCCTTTTAAAAAACTTCGCATTAAAAATTTAGCTAAATGTTTCAGTTTTATTAATTAAATAAAAAATTCATTTCATTTGAATTTTGGGTTTCAGAAATTGTGCAGAGGATTCCTATATATCCCTCTCTCAGCTTCCCTGGTTATTAAACTTGTGTGTAACCATAGCTGCTGCTGCTGCTAAGTCGCTTCAGTCGTGTCCGACTCTGTGCGACCCCATAGACGGCAGCCCACCAGGCTCCGCGGTCCCTGGCATTCCCCAGGCAAGAACACTGGAGTTGGTTGCCATTTCCTTCTCCAATGCATGAAGATGAAAAGTGAAAGTGCAGTTGCTCGGTCGTGTCCAACTCTTAGTGACCCCATGGACTGCAGCCTACCAGGCTCCTCCGTCCATGGGATTTTCCAGGCAAGAGGACTGGAGTGGGGTGCCACTGCCTTCTCCAGTAACCACAGCAGTAATGATCAAAACCAGGAAATTAACAATGATATAACACTGTTAACTCTACTACACACATAATTCAAACTTCATTAATAGTTCCACTGTGTTTTTTCTTTATTTACCATTGGCTGTGCTCTGCACTGTGCAGAGTCTTAGTTCTCCAACCAGGGATTGAACCTGTGCCCTCTGCAGTGGAAGCACCAAGTGTTAACCACTGGACTGCCAGAGAAGTCCCCGCTTACATTCTATTATGGATCAGGAACTGATCTAGACTCTCCACTTACTGTTCCTTTCCCATAGTCTCCTTTTTTGGGGACAGATTTTTTTTTTTGGTCTGTTGTGATCTCTCCATTTAGTTTGCTTTCTTGTAGAATGTCTTTCTTTCTGACTGAATTCAGGTTATGCCTGTTTTTGGTCAAGAATCCATATGAGTAATGCTGTACCCTCTCAGTGCATCCTGTAACATGACGGGTGGCCTTCTTTGTTTACTCGTTTTGATGTTTCCATTAGTCGTGTATGGTACTGCACTGCTTAGAATGCCAACTTTTTGCCTTTGGGCATCTATCCGTTTTTCAGGACCACCCCCGCCTTTCCTTGTGGTTTTCTCTCTTTGCTCCAGTTCCTGTGCTTTCTCAGTTTGCTGCTTTCCTTTTTGCCTTAAGGCTGAGCTTGCCATGTGGCCGTGACCTTTAACCAATATGGCCCCAGGATGCATCTCTGGTTACTCCCTTGTGGTATTGAGGCTTATTATTACCCATTTTGTGCTGTCCACACACGTTCCCAATGATAACATGGTTGTAGTAATATCAAAGTTCAGCACCTAATAATTTTATTTATGAAAGTTAATTTTACTTTCTAATTAGATAGTAGCGTTTAATATTAGGGGCTTCCCCTGTGGCTCAGTGGTAAAGAATCTGCCTGCAGTGCATGAGCCTCAGGAGCTGCGGGTTCCATCCCTGGGTGGGGAAGATCCCCTGGAGGAGGGCGTAGCAACCCACTGCAGTATTTTTGCCTGGAGACTCCCATGGACAGAGGAACCTGGCAGACTACAATTTACAGGATTGCAAAGAGTCAGACATGACTGAAGCAACTTAGCATGCACACACTTATTAATATTATAACAAATAGATAGACAAATATAGACAAATATGATAGACCAGTATTGTAATAGTATACTGACTTTCTAATGTAAACTATTAATCTTTAGATCTTCAGTAAATCAAGGGGCAGAGAGGATGGGGGAGATTGCGTACAACAGTATTTGATTGGTAGAAGAAACGGCATTCAGTTTTCTTTTTCATGTATTCTTATCTGTAACATCAGTGTTAAAAGTAATTGTTAGTGTAGAAGTGAAAATTACCAAGAAATATGACCATCATTAGTACCCTCAAATTTAAAAGGAGTATTCAAGAAAGTAACAATGTAATATAGAGATTAATTTATGGTTACGGATCAGTTTTGTATAGCGAATTCTAATAGAAATAAGAATAATTTTCTTGGAGCGAAAACTTTATAGTCTTAATGACTGTACCATTGAATTATTTTAAACTGTAAACCTGTGTTCTTCCTAAGGACTGAAAGAACATCTATAGCAATTAACTTAATGTGTCCTCATTCTGCTTCTGTGATGTGGCAGGTAGACACAGGCTGCTTTTCCTGGTTTCCAGGTGAGAGCCTGGGGCACAGAAGTAATAGGATGCTTTGTCAGAGATCGGTGGATTAGATGCAGACACAGGGCTGGGAATGGGCTCTTAGGTGGGTGCCTGTCCTCCTTCAGACTGTAAATCCTGGCAAATGAGAGAGGCTTCCTCAGGTGTGGAGACCTGGAATCTCCTGATGGTAATCAAGCTGAGTGAAGTAATTGAGAAATACACTTTCTTTTTAAAAACAACATTTAATGTTTTATCACAGCATCATGTATAATGCAACATGATAAAGCCCCACTGAGCCTGACATCTGTGGGGAAACGAGCATTACTGTAGATTAGTGCCAGGGCAGAGAAATGACCCTATTATCTCTGTAACGGTAATATTGTGCCTCCCAGGGAAACTTGCATCATTAAGAGTGAGCTGTTATCCTCTTGCTGATTCTCCACAGGTTGTTAATATATTAAATCAGAAAGCATTGGAAAGTTTTTCAAGGAGCTTGGGAATATAACTCAAAAGTTTCACTGTTCAGCTTGACCTGAAACGTCATGTATATCTGCGCTTACACACGTACACACAAGTCTGGATATGAACACTTAGACACATCTCACAGCTCCATTTCTTTGTACACTCCTCCTCTTCCTACTTGAAAAACCTCCTTTATTTTCTCTTTAAGTACTTCTTTATCTTTAGGATCTTTGCTTTTTCAGTTTCACAATCTAGCATCTGGCATGATGTCTGTATCTGCTGGGTACAGAGTGACTGTTAAACGAATGAGCATATATTTATATTATACATCACATAATATGTCTGTAATTTATATACTCTTCCATATTTTAAAAATGCATTTAAGAAGACCTGTAAGCATTACAACAAATTAAAAGAAAATTGGGAGGAAGAAAGGAAGAGAAATGGGAAATGAAAGGGGCCAAGCATAAGCTAATTCATGCCACGGTCCTGTCAGTGTATATGTAGTCTGATATGCATATTTGCAATTACAAAGGGAGCATATCTGTGGAACTCACGGTATACATTGAAAGATCTATCCTGTCTGATTTTTGAGCAAAAAATTGCATCTTTTTTTTGGTCTTGGAAAGCTCTTCTGTCTTTAAAGTCACACATTTTTTGTCAGTCTCTGGCGCTGAAGGGTTTCTCTGTGGGTTGCTCATTTGTGCCAAGATTAGAATGCAATCAGCATGTGGTGAAATGGAGGGGCTCAGTTAGTCCCACTGCTGTGAAAACGGAAATCTGTATTGTGACTGCATAGGGGCCCTTCAGTTCCTGAAGTTTCATGCTCTGACTCCTCTTACCTGCTCTCTTTCATCAAGCGTTATCCATGGTATAGGAATGACGATTGGAAATAATAACCTTCTGGTGAAATAAATATCTTTTTAAGTTAGTAAAACAAAAAAGTACCTGTGAATTACAGCTTGCTTTGTTAGGTGACCTACTTGCCAAGTTTAAATAAATGAACATATTAAAATTATATTCTTTTTTGTTGAAATATAGTTGATTTACAATATTAGTTTTAGATGTATAACATAGTGATTCAGTAATTTTATAGTTCATACTTCATTTAAAATTATGACAACATAATGGCTATAATTCCTTGTGTTGTACAATATATCCTTGTTGCTTATCTGTTTTGTGTATTGTAGTTCTATCTCTTAATCCCTTGCCTCTATCTTGCCCTTCTTCCCTCCCTGTTGCTAGTCACTAGTTGTCTATATCTATGAATCTGTTTCTATTTTGTTATATACCTTTGTTTGTTCTATTTTTAAAATTGCACATGTAAGTGATAAAATTCAGGATTTGTTTTTCTCCCTCTGACTTATTTCACTAAGTATAATAGCTTCTGGGTCCCTCTATGTTACTGAAAGTGGCAGAGTTTCATTCTTTTTTATTGCCGTGTAATATTCCATTGTATTTGTATTGGTTGTTCAGTCACTAACTCATGTCCAACTCATCATCCTTATCCATTCATCCGTTGATGGATATTTCAGTTGCTTCCACAAATTGGCTATTGTAATTAAGGCTGCTGTGAGCATTGGGGTACTTATATCTTTTCAAATTAGTGCTTTCATTTTCTTCAGATACATATGTATACCCAGGAATGGAATTTCTGGATCATATGGTGATTCTATTTTTAGTTTTTTTGAGGAACCTCTGTACTGTTTTCCATAGTGCCTGCACCAGTTTACATTCCCATCAACAGTATACAAGGGTTCACTTTTTCCACATCCTTACCAGCATTTGTTATTTGTAGACTTTTATTTAAAATTTACTTAATTGAATGAAAGTTCCTTTAAATTCTATAGGGCTTTACAATTTTAAAAAGTTTCATGCATATGATTTTGTATAGTCCCATAAAAAACCTTTTTTCCCCTCTACCTCTGTATTTCCCCTCCCTCTTCCCTCTCCCTACTGATAGCCACTAGTTTGTTGTCTATATCTGTGAGTCTGCTTCTTCTTTTTTTTTTAATTCACTAGTCTGTTGTATTTTTTAGGTTCCACTTAGAAGTGATATCATATAGTATTTGCCTTTCTCTATCTGACATTTCATTTAGTACAATGCCCTACAAGTCCATCCATGTTGCTGAAAATGGCAAGATTTCATTCTTTTTTATGGCTGATTAGTATTCTATGTAGTATATATATATTATATGTATAATATATATATATATATGTATATATATATCACAGCTTTTTTATCCATTCATCTGTTTATGGATACTTAAGTTGCTTCCATATCTTGGCAATTGTAAATAATGCTACTATGAACATTGGGATGCATGTATCTTTTAGTGTTTTTACTTGTTTGTTTGGATATATATACAGGAGTGAAATTGCTGGGTCATATGATAGTTCTAGTTTTAGTCTTTTGCAAAACCTCCTAACTGTTTTCCACAATGGCTGTAGCAGTTTACATTCTTACCAACACTTTACAAGGGTTCCGTTTTCTCCACCTCCTCACCAGTGTTTGTTATTTGTGTTCTTTTTGATGATAATCGTTTTGACAGGTGTAAGGTGATATTTTCTTATGGTTTTGATTTGTGTTTTTCTGATGTTTAGCAATGATGAGCATCTCCCCCCCCCCGACCGCTATTTTTTGGCCACGCCTCATGGCATGTGGGATATTAGTTCCCCAACACTGAACCATGTCTGTCTTAACCACTGGACCACCAGCAAAATCCCCAATGAGCCTGTTGCCCATCTGTATATTTTCTTTGGGAAAAATGTCTGTTCAGGTCTTCTACCCATTTTTAAGGATCATTTGTTTGCTTTTTTGGTTATTGAGTTGTATGAGTTGTTTATATATTTTAGATTTTGGTCATATCATTTGCAGATATTTTCTCCCATTCATTAAATTGTCTTCATTTTGTCACTGGTTTCCTCTGCTGTGCAAAAGCTTTTAATTTTAATTAGGTTTCACCTGTTTATTTTTGCTTCCCTTTCTTTGGCCTGAGGAGACAGATCCAAGAAAATACTCTTCTGATTTATATCAAAGAGTGTTTGGCCAGTGTTCTCTCCTGGAAGTTTTGTGATTTCCAGTCTTACATTTAGATCTTGTGTGTGTGTGTAGCAGAGTTTTATTAAAATATGAAAAGGGACAAAGGAAGCTTATGGCACAGACATCAGAAGGGGGATGGAGAGTGCTCCCCTCACTAGTCTAAGCAAGGGAGTTATATACTTTTTAAATTAATTATTACAATAAATCAAAAGAATGTCTCAAGGTTGTAAAAATGTTACCAGACCCACTCCCACAATTTACATTTTAAGCTAACAGGATTAGAATTTAACAATAGAAAGATCTGACCAGACCCACTCCCCTAATATACATTTTAAGATAACAGGATTAATCAGAAGATTTTCAGGAAGGAGAAACTGTCCTCAAGCAGGATACATTGTTGTTATATAATCCTTAGTACAAAGTTTAAACTTTGTTAGTACAAACAAAGTTGTTTGTTGTGTAATCATCAGTTCAGGGCCTAAAGAAAAAACATTTTATGGGACTAAGACTAAGAAATATAAAGAAAAAAAAAAAGTGGTTTGTCCTTTCCTCCTCCTTGAGAATTCCGGACCCCTATCTCCTCCTTGAGAGCCCTAAACCCCTCTCTCCTCCTTGGGACCCTGGACTTCTTTTCAACCTGCCTAGGAATTGACTCTCTCATTCCCCCTTTTTCTTTTAGGAGAATATGACTGCCAAGAGAAAAGTCACTCTCTTTCTGTAACTACTTCCTGCTGGCCAGGGGCACAGGCCCTAAATTGTTGAGGCAGCATATCCTTCTAACCCTCATACTGAGAGTGTCTGATCCAGGGGCCCCAAGTAATTATTGGAGGAGATTGTGGCACTTGTAGGAGCCTGAACAACCATTTGTAACTTAAAATCTTTCAGACAATTAGAAACAAATCCAGTTACATAGTTATAGATATAAGCAAAGTAGTCATTAAACCAAGCTAAAATATAATCAGAATTAAAAGTTGATTATTAATCAAAACATAATCAAAATTAAAAGTTAATAGTTAATTAAAAGTTAACTATTATGTCCATAGTTACCTCAGTCCATCTTAGGATTGTTAGATGTCATCAGATCAAAAAGAGGCATCACATATGATTGTTGTTGGTGAGGGTATTTGCAGAGCTGAAGAAAATCCTTTCCTTGAAGTGGAGAAACCCACCATGGGAAGCCTGCAGTTGATGAGGAGGGGGAGTGCTCCAAAGACCCAGCAATTAGACCGATTGTGGAGGCTGGGTCAGGGGTCACCTCCCAGAGTTCTCATAACGTCTTTTGGAAAGTTGAAAGCTGAGTCACATAGTTAATTCTAAGGGCTTTAGGATCTATGACAATATCTGTGTGCAAAAATGGTCTGCCGCTGAGACAGTCCCTTCTTAGAAACAGTTCAAGCCCTCATTAAAGCTATGGGTAAAACTGAAAAACAACAGTCTTGTGTTTCCTGAGTTAGCTTACGCAAATGCCTCTTAATAATGTCACTAGCCTTTTCAACTTTTTCTGAAGACGTGGGTCTCCAGGAACAGTTTAAGTGATATTTTACTCCTAGAGCTTTTGACACCCCTTGAGTTACAGCAGCTTTAAAAACAGAGCTTTGTTATTCTGAACTTTCGTTTAAGATCCCACTTACATCATGAGAAGTTGGTACTGTAAGATTTCACCCATTGGTAAACTTAAGAGCTTTAGGCATTGTTGTTTTTGCTTCTGGCTTACTTCACTCTGGATAATGGGCTCCAGTTTCGTCCATCTGAGTAGAATTGCTTCAAATGAATTTTTTTTTTAATGCTGAGTAATATTCCATTGTGTATATGTACCACAGCTTTCTTATCCATTCGTCAGTTGATGGGCATCTAGTATATTAACGCATATATATGGAATTTAGAAATACAGTAACGAGAACCCAACATGGGAGACAACAAAAGGAACGCAGCAGATGTATAGAATAGACTCGTGGACTTTGTGGATGAGGGTAAGGGTGGGATGATATGGGAGAAGGGCATTGAAGCATGTTAATTGTCATGTGTCTAATCAATCGCCAGCCCAGGATTGATGCTCAGGACTGGTGCAGCGAGATTTCCCCGGGGGGAGGGAGGAGGGAGGGGGGTTCCGGAGGGGAAGCATATGTAAACCCATGGTGATATCATGACAATGTATGGCAAAAACAATAAAAAAATAAAATAAAATTAAAAAAAAAAAAAAAGAAGACTTAAGAAAAAAAAAAAAAAATAATTCCAAAAAAAAAAAGAGCTTTAGGCATTAGCAAAACAATAATAGCAATTACCCTTAAGCAATGTGGCCATAGCCGTTTTTTCAGTAACAAACTAATTTCTGATCCTGTGGGCAAGCTCAAAATTGGAGCCTACCAGAGAGCAGTTTGAAGAGCCGCAAAAGCCTTTCGAATCTCTGGGAACCAAACTACTTTGTCCATTTGGGCCTGCTGAGTCTCAATTATAAGTTTATATAAAGGCCGGGCAAGTTCCCCATAACCTGGAATCCAAATGTGGCAATAGCCTGTAATTTCCAAAAATCCTCTCAATTGTCTTAAAGTATAAGGATTAGGCACCATAGGATGTAAAGGAACTACAGCCTCATTTATTATTTGTAAATCTGGAACTAGTCTCCATTTATCATTTGACTTCTTTCACACCCAAAATAGGAGTGTTGCATGGACTATTTCAGGGAATTAATAGCCCTTGTTCCTTTAAATTTTCAGTGATGGGTTTTAACCCTTCCTTAACCTTGGACTTGGGTGGGTACTGCTTTTGATGTGGAAATAAGTGTGGGTCTTTGAGCTTGACAACTATAGGAATAGCATTTTGTGCTCGACCCATCAGCCCACATTTTAGGATTTACATTTTGTTCAATTAATAGGAGAGAAAGAGCAGGCTCCATATTCATGAAAACAGAGGCCTGGACCTTGTTCAGTATATCCCTCCCCAGAAGGGGTGAGGGAGACTCCTGCACGATCAGAAAACTTGTGAGAAAACAGCACAGAGTCCCAGTTGCAGCTTCAAGGATGACTGAAGTAACAGCGTTTGGCTCATCCTGACAGTCCCATTGCAGTAGTGGATCAGGAGGAAAGAGGACCAGGGGCTTCAGTGAGCACAGAGAAGGTTGCCCCAGTGTCCAAAAGAAAGTCCACTGATTGGCCACCCACAGTTGTTAATACCCAGGGTTTCTCAGGTGTAATTAGGATGGGAGCTTGTGTGGGGGCCCCTGGGCACCTTCAGTCCTAATTGCCTTGAGAGTCCAACCCTGGGGCCTACTCCTTAGAGGGCAGTCTCTTCTCCAGGTTGGTCCTTTGCAGACCAGACATGGAGCCAGGGATGGCTTAGATGCCTGAGGGCAATCCCACTTGAGTTGCCCCCTCCTATCCACAGTAATATCAAGTCCCTCCCTTTTCACCTGGGTCCCTCAGGGCATTTTCCCTCAAGCTGTTTCAGAGCTGGTCTAACAGTCATTTTGGGGCTTCAGTCTTTTGCCTGGTTCCTTTTTTTCACCTTTCCTCCTCATACTCTCTACCATAATAGATTGTCTGAGCCAGTTGCAACAAATTATCTAAAGACCGATTTCGTCCATATGCCTGTTTTAGTAGCTTACAGTGGATATCTAGAGCTGACTGAGTGAGAAATCTATCTTTTAAGAATATTTCTTTCCCTGAACTTTTGGAATTAATGTCAGTAAACTTGAGGAGAGCCTCCTGTAGTCTATCTAGGGATTTACCAGGAGTTTCCTTCTCTCCCTGTTCTATGTCAGCCAGCTTAGCATAGTCTAAAGTCTTAGCGCATGATCGCTTGCGTCCTCCAAGAATACATCTGACAAAGTGGCTCTGTTATGGGAACTTCTTGGCTACCAGTAGGAAGGAGGGCTATTTCTTGTTCCATCTTTCCCCTTGTCTCACGTTCAAGCCATTCATCTCCAAAAGTAGTAGCTTCTCCCAGAACTCTAGTGTTTGAGTTAGGAGTCAGTGTCTATTCCAAGACATACATTACATCTCTCCAAGTAAGGTCATAAAGTAAAGTTAGTTCTGTAAGGGCTTCTATGTACTTTTTTGGATCCTCTAAATAGGCCCGACCACAATTGGGACTGTTGGAATTTCTACTGAGACTGAGGCAGTCCCTCCTGGAAGGGTGCCCTGACTCTCAGCCTGTTCAGTTGGGAGCCCCAGGTACAGGGGCAAAGTTAGAAGACAGGAGGGAGCTGAAGGTTTCCCACCCAAATCTGCACCCTTAGGACATAAGTCTGGCAGGTCTAGAAGAGGGATAAAGAGTAACACCTATGGCACTTCTACCCGTTTCTCTTGTTTTCTACAGAACCAGTCTAGTTGTAAAACAGTAATAATTGAGACCTTTGAACTGGTCAGTGTTCCCCATCTTTGAAAGGATACTCTGGCCATTCAGTATCACAGAAGATCAAGTGTGTCTTTTTTTTTAAACTCTGGGGATCAAACTTCTCCCAGGTTTTTAAAAATATATTTTAAAGGAGTGGTTATGGAACCGGAGCTAACCAGAGCTAAGAAAAAAGCGGCATCCACAGCCATGGCTTCTTTCCACTGGAAACGTCCTTCCCTGTTCTAGGTTGGGGTGTAGACAGACTTTCCACTGAAGCTTTCCTTCCCTGGTCTGTCCCTTGCTGACGCAAGCGTCTTTCTTGTCCCTCCCGGTTCTACCACCAAGGCAAAGTGGAGATGTACCAGGGGTAGACCTAATGGCATCCCAAATTGATTTTGAGTTCCTTACCACTAAGACCTTTGTTTGATTTGCCCTTTTCTTTGTTGCCACCCGGAGGGTAACGGAGTAGCTTTTCTGGAATGTTTCCTAAGCTAGGACCACTAGGGGAAGCATCCGTCTTATATGTGCCGGAGCCCATTCCTGAGTTACATTCCTGACTGCGGTAGAAATGGTGAGTCATGAAGGAATGAACAACAACCAAGAAGTCCCTCTGAGTGTTGCCACACGCAAAAGAGGTGGTGGAGGGTTGGCCAGCGAGGAAAAAGTGAGTTTTGTCCTCGCGCTACTAGGGCCAGTCCTTCCAGTTCATTTCCACAGATTCCACAAAAAGAATATCTAAGGAGTTGAGACAAAAGCCATCAGAGAGCCTCCTCTGATCCACTGAGCTAGCACTACCGAAGGAAGAAACCCATCGTACTTCCAGTCTGACCAGATCCTGCAGTTCCTGATCTGTGTCCTCAAAAACCTCATGGTCACCAGCGACACTTCTATCCATATAGATGGGAGGCACAGCCATGACGAAGACTCACTTTCAGGTTGCTGGCCCCTGAGGCACGCAGCCCAGAGCATGACCTCCAGCCTGGGAGATGTTCCTGGAGCTAGAGCTCCGTCTTGCTCCCAAATGTGCTCCTGTAACTTTTGGCTCCTAGCAAGGCTAGGTGCTCTCGTACGTGGGGTCTAGGTAGAAGTATCTAGTAACAGCATGGATTGCAGGTCCCTTGAAAGTCCATGATCTGACAGATTAGATTAGTAGCTCTAATTCTCACACAATTACGATTGCCTGGAGAATCCCAGGGATGGAGGAGCCTGGTGGGCTGCTGTCTATGGGGTCTCACAGAGTCAGACATGACTGAAGCGACTCAGCAGCAGCAGCAGCAGGAAAGAGACCAGGAAAAGCTGACCGAGAAGGGGAAGTTTGGTCCACATGCTTCGCCCATTTCTGGCCGCTCCCCTCGCAGGGACGTTGGGTGTCTCTTGTTACTGGCAGGTTGGTATAAACCCCTGACAAGGCTCCCCTTTCTGGGCCTGCCTTCAGCCGTTACGAGGCGCCACGAAACCACAGAGAAGGGCTCATCACTTGTTCCATGCAGGGCACGTCATTCGTTCACACAAGCACACTGAAGAGTTAGTAGAGCAGAGAACGCGTATACTGAGAAAGCAGAGAGGCTAGAGCTCTGAGTGTTCTCACCTTGTTCTGAAGATGCCAGACGAGCCCCCAAGATGATAGCTTATGGTGAACGGTGTCAGATTTGTGATCTCCGAAGAAGGCGATTTAGCTTTGGGACCAGGGACCAGCCTTGATCACTCGAGAGCTTTTGTGTAGCAGAGTTTTATTAAAGTGAAAAAGGGACAGAGAAAGGTTCTGACGTAGACATTGGAAGGGGGATGGAGAGTGCCCCCACATTTAGGTCTTTAATCGATAAAATTGTAATCTTATTTTTATTCTCTCAGGATTAAACTTATGCAAATCTAAGGAGAGATGTTTTTTGGGTTCTTTTTAATATGTCTCTTCTTGAATCTCATTCTTGGCATGCATTTTTTTTTTAATGGAAGATTAAGCCTTGTTTGCCATGTTGTCCCTTAATTGTTAAAGTAATGAGGCCTTATTATTCTGAGTAATTTATTGAATACAATGAAGCAATTAGTCACTCACTGGCAATTTTTCAAAGGAGGTGGGCCAAGATGCCAACCCACTTCTTTCGGTGCTCCAGCCCTTAGAGTTGTGTGTTCCAGGGATTTGCTAATTACTAGCTGGCAACTGATTTACAAGGCGGGAAAGACTGAGCTCCTGAATGGTGGCCACTGACTCACAGGCAAGGCGGAATGTGTACTGGCTTCCAGCCTTGACTTTTGGCTTGCAGACCTTGCTGCTTGGGGAAAGAAGATTGGTGATGGCGAGGCCCCTGTATGCTACCTGTGGCATGCTTGCCAGATGTTATCAACATTGTTCTTTAACCGTCACTTTAGTTGAGCAGCTGAGAACTGCTAAGTAAAATATATTACTCCAGTTGAATAGTTCTGTTTTCTTATTTGACTGTTTCTTTGTCTATCCATCCCTCCATACTTCCATTTGTCCATCCATTCATCGGATACTGGATTTGAGCCATCAATGAATGGGCTGTAATTAACCTCTGAAAACACTGTTTGGAATTGAGGCTAGGAAACATTTTCTGTAAAGGGATAGACACTAAATATTTTAGGCGTATAAGCCATGATGTCTGTTGGAACTACTTAGCTTTGTTGGGGAAGGGCGAGAAGAGCTGTAGGTAATATGTAAATAAACGGATGAAGTTGTGTGCCATGAAAACATTGTTTACAAAGGTGGATTTGCCTGCTCTTGGTTTATACAGTTGGAAGTATATGACTGAATGAACATAGTTCGTGTGCCACACACACACATATACACACACAAAGAAAAAACCTTAAAAAAATGTTTCTGATGCTCTTCTAGCAGCAATGTGTCAGGTTTCTTGGCTTAACTGTTATCTGTGTTGAGGTTTACCCAGAAAACTAGTTTTATAAATTTTACTATTTTATTTGTTCATTTATTTCATTATACATACTAATGATTTAAAACATTCATTTCTCTCTGGCACTGGTTAAAGACAAGTCATTGGATTGGAAATATACAAAAATGCAAGGAATAAAATTTTCTTCCATATCATTGATAACAACACCATTAAATTTTTATCATTTTTGACTTACAAATATGATTTCAAAACTAAACTTTTGATGTGAAAATATAGCCAAGATATATTGTTGAGTGGGAAAGGAGATTATGGAAGGGTTCTAAATAGCATGTACAGTGTGATTATATTTGTGGAAAGAAAACAAGGTTTACATATGTCTTTGAATTGTACAGGTCCGTCTGTATGCAAATTTTTTGACAGTACCCTTTGCTGTGTTACTACAGGACCAGAGTTGGTTGAATCTGAGGATGTGGAGGATCAATTCTAAATTGTATGCAGATATTTGACTGCACAGAGAGTCCTTGCCCTTAGCCATCATGTTGTTCAAGGGTTAACTGTGTATGCATACTTACATACTATAAACATCCAAAAAGATAGTGAATCAGCCTGAATTCTTAATTTTTAAGTGGTAAGAACAACTTTGTCCAATATAAGCAGAAAAGATTCACTGAAGGATAACAAGTAGCTCAGCGATCCCTGGAGTACCTAAGAACCAGGCTTGTGTGCGTGTGTGTGTCTCTGTGTGTACTCAGTTGTGTCCGACTCTTTGCAACCCCAAGGATTGTAGCCCACCAAGCTCCTCTGTCCATGAGATTTCCCAGGCAAGAATACTGGAGTGTGTAGCCATTTCCTTCTCCAGGGAGTATTCCCTACCCAGGGATCGAGTATTCCCTACCCGTGTCTCTTGCATTGGCAGGCAGATTCTTTACCACTGAGCTACCAGGGAAACCATATATATCTAGATTCAAATACCCCAAATTTCTCTGCATAACTGGCTTTGGAAAGATATTCCAGTGGCTGGCAGTGGACATGGGACTGAATAAATGTATGAATCACTGATACCACTGAGCTTGGATGCTGGATCTGGCTCCACAGTTGCCAGTATTCTGGAATACTTGCTGGTCTCTTGTGTCGTTGGCTTCTGATTCACAGTCTGGCATGGGCGGGTGCATTTGATGGGCAGATCCCCCGTTTTATGCCCTAGCTGCATGGGAAGCTGGGAAAGTGAATGTGTAGACCTGACTTCTGTAGTGGACAAGGGGCTCTGCTTCATAAGGATCAGAGGAAGAAATTTAAGATCTTATCTTGAAGATATTTAAGATCTTGTTAACTTGCTGGACAACAGTAAGAGTGAGAACTCTCCACTGCAGACACACAGGAAATTGTTGGCACTGATTACTTCTGGACAGTGGAGTTGGAAGGGCTGACTGAAGAGCAGAGGGAACCTTTTATTTTACTCTTATGTGATACTAGAATTAAAAAAAAACAAACAATAATTTGTACAGCAGAAATTAACAGAACATTGTAAATCAACTATAATAAAATTTAAACAAAGCAAAATAAGGCAAATTCACATAACAATGATAATAAAAGGACTCTGGGGGGAAAATGAACAAAAGGGAGTGACCTTATTTTTCTTATCTCTTCCACTGTTATCCTGCTTCATGTGATAATTCAAGAAGACTTCCCATCATCATGGGGGTAATTCCATCTACTCAGTTTCACTTAAAAATTCATCATTTCATTTCCTCTTTGAGTTTGATCCACTCTAGATTACTTGCACTTTGTTGGGCAGAGGTATCATGAAATGGTTTTCTCTGGGATACCAGTGATATATTCTTTCTTTGGCTTGGTGGAGCTGATTCAGTTTGTGTCTTTGAGGTCTACAGGATTCAGATTTGAAAACTGAGGTGTTGTCATCTGCCGTGGTTGGTGTAAGTGTCCATAGCTGCACGATGCAAAAATAAAATATACTTAGAAAGTTGGCTGTATTATGTGTTTTTTTCCTGTTTTTCAAGCAGTCATAAACTTCTTTACTCTTTGATAGAAAAGTTATCTGAGAACTTAATTCAGTCCAATAAAGTTTTAGCAGGCATATTAAAATCTTTTTAAACTTTATTTTTGTATTATGTTTACAGAAAAAGTGTGAAGATACTACAGAGTTCCCATATACCCCTTTATTTACATCTTATGTATGATACACTTGGTATAATTATGAACCAATAGTGATGATACATTATTATTGACTAAATAACAGACTTTATTAAATTTTTCTTAGTTTTTCCCTATAGCTGATTTGATTGTACTTTTTCATCTGTGTAGTGCTGTCATGTAGTAATTCTATTTCAGTTATAAATAACTTATGGAATTTGGAGGAAGACTAAATAAAATAAAGCTTTGCCACAATGAGGTTCTTATATTCTTTTTGCACAAATGTTGCATAAGAATCACTAACCTTGCATTTCCCCTGCCTCTTTTTATATTCAGTGGAGCAGGTTCCTGTAGAGCCATACAACATCCCGCTTTCCCAAGCCGAAGTCATCCAAGAAGGGAGTGATGTTACCCTAGTTGCCTGGGGCACTCAGGTAAGTAACCATTACAGACCTGGTAATGCCATCTTGTGTGTGGAAGCTCTCATTTTTTTAAAAAAAAATTTATTTTTAATTGAAGGATAATTGCTTTACAGTATTGTGTTGGTTTTTACCAAACATCAACATGACTCAGTCATAGGTTTACCCAAGTCCCCTCCCACTTGAACATCCTAGTACCTCCCTCCCTGCCCCACCCCTCTAGGTTGTTACCAGCCCTGATTGCCAGTTCCCTGACTCATACAGCAAATTCCCACTGGCCCTCTATTTTACATATGGTGATGTATGTTTCCATGTTACTCTCTCCGTCCATCTCACCCTCTCCTTCCTCCCCCCACCCCCCCACCCCCGGCTGTGTCCATAAGTCTGTTCTCAATATCTGTGTCTCCATTGCTGCTCTGCAAATCGGAAGCTTTGCAAATTGGAAGCTCTCATTTTTAATTCTGATTCTATGAAGCACTAAAAATCTCTCCCTTATTTCTCAAATTTAAATCTTGTTTGATGCTATGTCTTTATCTGGTACTGATTTCTGGTTGAAGGTCAGATGCCTTTCCATTCATATGCATGTGGGGAAGCCTTTAAAAATATGCTGATAGTTTACAAAAATGTATTCATTAGACACTTTCTTTTGAAGCACACATTAGGTATCCTCACTACTTGTTTCTGCTTTTGACACACCATCTTCTTTTTTGGGCCATTATTCTTATTATGTTATTGAATTAAAGATTTCAAAATTCTGTAGTGCTTTAGAATTTTCAAAAGTTTCATGTACAGGACTTCATATAATCCCATAATAACCTCCTCCTTTTTTTTTTTTTTTATCCCCCATCCCTATAGTTCCTCTCCATGCTTCTCTCTCCCCACAGGTAACCACTAGTTGTTTTTCTGTATCTGTGAGTCTGCTTCTTCTTCTTTTTTATTTGCTAGTTTGTTGTGTTTTTTAGATTCCACATGTAAGTGATATCCTGCAGTATTTGTCTTTCTCTGTCTGATGTTTTTCACTTAGCATAATGCCCTCCAACTCCATCCATGTAGCTGCAAATGGCAAAATTTCATTCATTTTTTTTTATGGCTAAATAGTATGTGTCTATCTATCTAGGTGTATATATATATATCTCATATCTTCTTTATCCTTTCTATTGATAGATACTTAGGTTGCTTTCATACCTTGGCAATTGTAGATAATGTCGCTATGACCAGTGGGGTGCATGCATCTTTAAAATTAATGCTTTTCTTTTTTTGTATGTATACACAAGAGTGGAATTGCCAAGTCATATGATAGTTCTAGTTTTAGTCTTTGGAGAAACCTCAGTACTATTCCAGAGCGGGTGCACCAGTTTACATTTCAATAGTGTACAAGGGTTCCCTTTTCTCCTTTTCCTTGCCAACATTTGTTATTTGTGTTCTTTTTGATGATAGCTATGCTGACAAGTGAGATGTGATATCACATGGCTTTGAAATTCATTTCCCTGATGATTAGTGATGTTTGTTTTCATCCCATCTGTTTCCATCTCTCGTGATTACTTTGCTGGCTACATGGACCCATCCACTGGTTCAGCCTCATTATTTCATACCTTCCCCTTGTGAGCTGATCTGTCTTAGTTTTCCTCAGAGCTTATTATCATATTACTCTATTTCCAAACTTTTAAGCTCAGGACTCATTCTCTGGCCATACCTTCTATCTCTCTTTGGGACTGACAAGTATCCACTACTGTATGTAAAATAGATAATCAACAAGGACCTACTGTTATAGCACAGGGAACTATACTCTATACTCAGTAATGGTCTACATGAAAAGAATCTAAAAATGAAGGGATATATGTATGTGTATAACTGATTCACTTTGCTGTATACCTGGAATCACACAACATTGTAAATCAACTATTCTCCAATAAAAAGTTAAAAAAAAGAAATGATCATTTTTTTTTCTGTAAAAGGAGGTACTTTTTATTTTAGAAAATTTAATACTGTAAAATACAAAGAAGATTATGAAAATCATTTGCAATACCACAGCTTCCTTCTCTCTTCTGCACTTGAGTTTTGGCTTGGAGAGCTGTAGCCCTCATGGTTTCTCACCTCTTGTGGGAAGCCATGCTGCTTGGCCTGTCACATCTGATGATGGTGCCCATGGTGGGTTTTGCAAACCTTTTCTGCTCTTCTTGAGTCCCCCTTTAAAAAACTCACTCTCAGTGTGTGTCCTTGCCTCTCCTTTTAATAGAGGTAACTATTAATAGATAAGTTAGAGCGTGTTGGGTTGTAATTGCAACTTGCCTTTCCTTCACACCATCACCTCTGCTGCCAGTTCTTACCTCTTTTCCTTTTGTTTTTTAAGAAGTGTCTGGTTTTCACAGCTACCTTTCCAAATCTGTTTCAGAATATATTCTGTTTCTCCTTCTCCAGAACTGCTTGCCATTCATCAGCTGGTCCCTCTCTTCTGTATTTTCAGTTTCTCCTTTCCATGTCCTTCTTTTTTTTTTTATGTATTTTTTTAAATTAATTATTTTTTTCTTTACATTATCGTGTTAGTTTTGCCATACATTGACATGAATTCACCATGGGTGTACATATGTTCCCCTTCCAGAACCCCCCTCCCTCCTCCCTCCTGATTCTATCCCTCTGGGTCATCCCTGTGCACCAGCCCTGAGCACCCTGTATCATGCATTGGACCTGGACTGGTGATTTGTTTCACAAATGATAATTTACATGTTTTAATGCCATTCTCCCGTATCATCTCTCGCCCTCTCCCACAGAGTCCAAAAGACTGTTCTATACATCTGCATCTCTTTTGCTGTCTTGCATACAGGGTTATCCTTACCATCTTTCTAAATTCCATATATATGCGTTAGTATACTGTATTGTTGTTTTTCCTTCTGGCTTACTTCACTCTGGATAATAGGCTCCAGTTCCGTCCACCTGAGTAGAACTGATTCAAATGATTTTTTTTTTTTAAATGCTGAGTAGTATTCCATTGTGTATATGTACCACAGCTTTCTTTTCCATTCGTCAGTTGATGGGCATCTAGGTTGCTTCCATGTCCTGGTTATTGTAAACAATGCGGTGATGAACATTGGGGTACACGTGGCTCTTTCAATTCTGGTTTCCTCGGTGTGTATGCCCAGCAGTGGGATTGCTGGGTCATATGGCAGGTCTATTTCCAGTTTTTTAAGGAATCTCCACACTCTTCTTCATAGTGGCTGTACTGGTTTGCATTCCCACCAACAGTGTAAGAGGGTTCCCTTTTCTCCACATCCTCTCCAGCATTTATTGCTTGTAGACTTTTGGATGGCAGCCATTCTGACTGGTGTAAAGTGGTACCTCATTGTGGTTTTGATTTGCATTTCTCTGATAATGAGTGATGTTGAGCATCTTTTCATGTGTTTGTTAGACATCTGTATGTCTTCTTTGGAGAAATGTCTGTTTAGTTCTTTGGCCCACTTTTTGATTGGGTTGTTTATTTGTCTGGAATTGAGCTGCAGGAGTTGCTTGTATATTTTTGATATTAATTGTTTTTCCATTGCTTTGTTTGCTATTATTTCCCCCCATTCTGAAGGCTGTCTTTTCACCTTGCATTTAGTTTCCTTTGTTGTGCAGACGCTTTTAATTTTAATTAGGTCCCATTTGTTTATTCGTGCTTTAATTTCTGATATTCTGGGAGGTGGGTCATGGAGGATCCTGCTTTGGTTTATGTCGGAGAGTGTTTTGCCTATGTTATCCTCTAGGAGTTTTATAGTTTCTGGTCTTATGATTAGATCTTTGATCCATTTTGAGTTTATTTTTGTGTATGGTGTTAGAAAGTGTTCTAGTTTCATTCTTGACCAGTTTTCTTAGCACCTCTTGTTAAAGAGATTGTCTTTTCTCCATTGTATATCCTTGCCTCGTTTGTCAAAGATAAGGTGTCTATAGATGCGTGGATTTATCTCTGGGCTTTCTATTTTGTTCCATTGATCTATATTTCTCTCTTTGTGCCAGTACCATACTGTCTTGATGACTGTGGCTTTGTAGTATAGCCTAAAGTCAGGCAGGTTGATTCCTCCAGTTCCATTCTTCTTTCTCAAGATTGCTTTGGCTATTTGAGATTTTTTGTATTTCCATACAAATTGTGAAATTATTTGTTCTAGTTCTCTGAAAAAGACCTCTGGTAGCTTGATAGGAATTGCATTGAATCTATAGATTGCTCTGGGTAGTATACTCATTTTCACTATATTGATTCTTCCAGTCCATGAACACGGTATATTTCTCCATCTATTTGTGTCCTCTTTGATTTCTTTCATCAGTGTTTTATAGTTTTCTACATATAAGTCTTTTGTTTCTTTAGGTAGATATACTCCTAAGTATTTTATTCTTTTTGTTTCGATGGTGAATGGAATTGTTTCCTTAATTTCTCTTTCTGTTTTCTCATTGCTAGTGTATAGGAATGCAAGGGATTTCTGTATGTTGATTTTATATCCTGCAACTTTACTATATTCACTGATTAGCTCTAGTAATTTTCTGCTAATCTTTAGGGTTTTCTATGTAGAGGATCATGTCATCTGCAAACAGTGAGGGTTTTACTTCTTTTCCAATCTAAAGAAAGACCATCAGAAAATACTTGAGGAGATAATAGTTGAAAACTTCCCTAAAATGGTAAAGGAAGTAATCACCCAAGTCCACGACACCAGGAGTGTCCCAAACAGGATAAACCCATGGTGAAACACCCTAAGACACATATTAATCAAATTAACAATGATCAAACACAAAGAACAAATATTAAAAGCAGCAAGGGGAAAACAACAAATAACACACAACGGGAATCCCATAAGGATAACATCTGATTTCTCAATAGAATCACTTCAGGCCAGAAGGGAATGGCAGGACATACTTAAAGTCATGAAAGAAAATAATCTACAACCCCGATTACTGTACCCAGCCAGGATCTCATTCAGATTTGAAGGAGAAATCAAAAGCTTTCCAGAGAAGCAAAAGCTGAGAGAATTCAGCAACACTAAACCAATGTTCCAACAAATGCTAAAGGATCTTCCCTAGACAGGAAACATGGATAGAATGTATAATCTCAAACCCAAAACAATAAAGTAAATGGCAACGGGATCATACTTATCAATAATTACCTTAAATGTAAATGGATTGAGTGCCCCAAACAAAAGACAAAGATTGGCTGATTGGATACAAAGACAAGACCTCCATATATGTTGTCTACAAGAGACCCACCTGGAAACAAGGGACACAGACAGACTGAAAGTGAAGGGCTGGAAAAAGTTATTCCATGCAAATAGAGACCAAAAGAAAGCAGGAGTAGCAATACTCATATCAGATAAATTAGACTTTAAAATAAAGGCTGTGAAAAGAGATGAAGATGGACATTACTTAATGATCAAAGGATCAATCCAAGAAGAAGATATAACAATTATAAACATATATGCACCCAGCATAGGAGCACCGCAGTATGTAAGGCAAATGCTAATAAGCATGAAAGGGGAAATTAACACAATAATAGTGGGCGACTTTAATCCCCCACTCGCAGTGATGGATAGATCAACTAAACAGAAAATGAACATGGAAACACAAACTTAAAATGATACAATAGACCAGTTAGACGTAGTTGATATCTATAGGACATTTCACCCCAAAAGAATGAATTTCACCTTTTTCTCAAGCGCACATGTCCTTATTTAAAAAAAAAAGTCTCTCTTTTCTATTTAAAAAATACCTTTTCTCTATGTGCTGCCTTTCCCTTAAATATCAGTGTATCTTCCTCTTTTATCATTAAACTTGAGCAGCTACTTTCTATTCCCTATGTTTAATTCCTTCATTTTTTTTTTTTAAACTCATTTACCTATGAGTTCTGTTTCCACTGGTTAAAACTATTTCTGCTAATGTTGCTAATCTTTCTAAGTGCTAAATCCAGTTCTTATCTTACATTACTATAGTATGGACACCAACTGACTACTGTCTTTGTGAAACCTTTCTTTAGTTTCTGGGATATATTGTCTTCTGGTTTTCTTTCTGTTTCTTTAACTATTTTTTTGCTTGTTTTTGTTCTCTTCCTTCCTCCTTTTCCTCCTTTTCTTCCTCCTCCTCTTCCTATTCTTCTGCTCCTATTCCTCTACTTTCCTCTTTAATGTGGGTTGTCTCCAGGGTTCTATGATTTTTGCCCTTTACTTCTTCTACATACCTTTTCTAGAAACTCAGCCTGTTCCTATGACTTTATTAACTTTCTCTTTGTTGATATCTTTGGAATCAGTATCTCTGGCAATGACTGCTTTCTTTTTCTCAAAGAATCTCTTTCCAGCTGTTTTCTGGACGTCTGTATCTGATTATTTTGTTGGAGTACTGGGCTTCTACATCTAAAAGAAATTCTCCTTGCAAATCAAGTACTCTGACTTTAAACACGGCCCCTATTAAGAAGGTCAGAATTCACCTAGCTTTTCTCTATAGTCATCCTCTGCCTGTTTTCCTCTTTTTTTCAGGTTCATGTGATCCGAGAGGTAGCTGCCATGGCTCAAGAGAAGCTTGGGGTGTCTTGTGAGGTCATTGATCTGAGGACTATACTACCTTGGGATGTGGATACAGTTTGCAAGGTATCAATATAGTGTTGATGGTGTCCTTTCCTCAAACTCTGCTTACCGAAAACCTTTTCCCAAATTTGTTGGGTCCTTGCAAATAATTATTTTAAAATGGTGAGCTTCCTGAGCCCTTTCAACTGATTTTAAAACTTCAAAATTTACATCCTGAATGAAATGTATGAATTTGCTGCTCAACGGAACAAATCGCTTCAGGATTTTCCCCTCCCACGGTTCTGTGTTTAAAATATTAGAACTCCTGCATGCAGCCAGCTCGGGTTGACTTGTGTGAGTAGCGGACCAGTGCAAATGAGAGCATATCAGGGCTGTTGGAATCACCTGGGTTTTTAAACTTCTTATTGGTTATGGTTCAGTAAGCCAGGTTTAATATAGCCAGCTAAACGGTTTGGCTGAATTCTCATTTTGTTACTTCTCCAAAAAAGAAGCGAGGTGGATTTTTTTTTTTTTTAAAGCAACTTGTTTATATAACTTTAATAATGTGGATCACAGTTTTACGTTATGTCATGGGATTCTGGCTGCTCTGATACCCAGTTTTTTATCTAAGTGTTCTCAAGAACTTTGGCTTGTTTAGATTGATCTTGTTCTTACTGTTAATAGGATTCGTGTAGTCCCCTCTCAAGAATATAGTTTAGTTCTCACTTAATGGCTGTAACTGATATCTTTCGTATTAATGTCTAGATAAGTTGAAGTGCATCTGTTACCAAATTGGTATATAAGGAAGGTGAGGTTTTTTGTGTGTGTGTATGTGATGACCTTATCTACTAAAGTTTAGGTCACATTGTGTGTGATTTTTCTTGATCTGCTTTTATAGCAAATGAGTCGTAAGACTGAGAGTATTTCACGTTTATTATATTCAAGAGTTTTGGCATTCTTGTAGCTTTTATAGGCTGTTTCTTGGGTTATTACATAAAAATAATCTGCAGTTACTGCAGCTGTAAAAGTATAGCATAGGGTGTTTGTACATGCTTAGTTGCTAAGTCATGTCCAGCTCTTTGCAACTCCATAGACTGTAGCCTGTCAGGCTCCTCTGTACATGGGATTTTCCAGGCGAGAATACTGGAGTGAGTTGTCTTTTCCTTCTCTAATAGCATAGGATGTTTGTAGGTGGTAATTGTTTCATAATTTAGAGGAAGATTTAAGGTTTGTTCCAGTAAATGTTCCGTAGACTCACTGGACACTGGAAACACTTGAGATGGTTACAAATGGCTTCAATAATATTCTTTTTTTTTTAATTTATTTTTTTCTTTACGTTATCGTGTTGGTTTTGCCATACATTGACATGAATATTTATAGTTTTCATAATAAAGGGCAGTGTTTTAGGTTGAGCTACTTGTAACTACACAAAAATAATGCTTTTTGCAGGCATTTTCAAGTCATGTCAGACATTGTTTCCTTTCAAATAGCCAGTGTTCCAAATTATGGTTAAACAGAGGCCAATAGCTTTTGCCCCAGGGTGGACTTCTTGTTCTCAGTGTTTCTCCCTCACTTAGGGGTTTATATTTATAATGTGAATGGTGCTTTTGCACGAGCATATGATGCTATGTCATGGTGCGGTGGAGAGTGCTGATATATGGTTGGAACATATATTTACATGTTCAACCTTATTCAAATATTTATATACATTATATATTCAAAAAATTTGAAGCAGCTTATGGTAAACACAAATGAAGTAACACTTGAGTTGGTAACCATGAAAGTAAAGTGAGAAGAAGCAGAGGAAAAAAGAAGTGGGAAACTATATTTATATCAGTTTGCGTCTGTGAGTACTAATCCTGTCCCCACCCCTACCCTTTATTATATCTACTGGTTGTATCTTTGTATGATCCTGGAATGTAGACCCTGTTCCTTAGGACTCTGTATGACTGGAGATGATGAAAGAGGAGACTAAAGGCCTCTACTGAACAAAGAAGAAATGCAGCAAACCTCTGACTGATGCTTTCATCATGTTATTTTTCTAGTTGATGACCCTTCAGTTACAGTAGTGAAAGCCAGCCTGTCATTTCTTGATGACTTTGAGTGTATTTGTGCCTCTCTTCATTGTTGATCATGGTACATATACAGTTTTATTTTCATGCACAAAAGAGAAAAGTTTTGATACTTGGCATCTTCTAGGAATCAAAGATGATTTTAAGAAAGAGGACCCTATAACTAAACACTGATTTTAAAAATGAGATTTGTTTGTTTAATAATAATAATTAGATAATTAAACCATTAAATAATAACTACTAAATAATAATTCAATTATTTAATAACAATGATTCAACTTTTCTTTATTTTTATGAATTCTATAGTAATCAAGATTTATGTCTCTCTCTTTCAGTTAGTGCTGTTTTATTTGTTGTTTTTGTCTTATGATGAAATTAGATCTCTCAGCTTTATTCATTACATGTTAAACTCAACACCAAAATACATCACTTGGAATACCTAATCAAGAAAAGCCTATTAAAGGTAAACATAAGTTATTGAACATAAACAGTACCATACTGTGCATAGTAAAAGGACTCTGGAACATTGGTTAACGTGATCTGAATTTGACTATGTTTTTAAAACGTAGTCATACTTTTTGCTTAAGCTTTAAAGCATTGTGTGAAAGTTATAACCTGGAATAGTTGCTTGGAGACAGAACAACAGAGTTTTTTTTTAATTAGTTTTTTATTGAGGTATAGTTTATTTACAGTATTATATTAGCTTCAGGTGTACAACACAGTGATTCAGAGTTTTTATATATTATATGCCATTTGAAGTTATAAAATATTGGCTATATTCCCTGTGCTGTACAATATATCCTTGTAGCTTACTTATTTTATACATAGTGGTTTGTACCTCTTTACTCTTCTCTTACCCTTTCCCTTTCCCCTCTAGTAACCACTAGTTTGTTCTCTGTATCCATGAGTCTGTTCCTTTTTTGTCATATTCACTAGTTTGTTATATTTTTTAGATTCCACGTGTAAGTATCATTCTCTGTCTGAATTATTTAAGTGAGCCTGATGTGCTCCAGGTCCATCCAAACAGCAGGGTTTCTGACTGTTGCTCAGAGAAACCGTAAAGTTGGAGACTGGAGTGGGCCCAAGAACCATAGTCAGTGTATCTACTCAATTCTGAACTTGATATTAAACAGTTAAGCTGGAAGTCACTGGAAAGCAGAATAGAAATCCAGGAGACAGAGACCCACCCTGAGGCCTTGGGGTTTCAGTAGGTGTAGAGTGGTCTAGGAACAGCAGTGATGAGAGTGGCAAGACCTGGAATTAGTAGTAAATTGACACTGACCTGCAGCTGCTCTTTACCTGGGGATACCTGTTTGTCTCAATTAGAAGCTGAGAATCCAGGTGTATAGAAACATTGTTTCATGGGGTTGTAAATAGCTCAGTTGGTAAAGAATCTGCCTGCAATGCAGGAGACCCCAGTTCGATTTCTGACTGCAGTAGGATACTCATATTTAAAGGCAAGAGACTTGACAGTTATATGAATTGAAAAAGAAGAAATAAAACTTATCCATAGATAACATGACTTGTTTATAAGAAAGATCAATAGAATCTACAGGAAGATTATTAGAATTAAATGAGTTTATCAAGGTCCTTGGATGCAAGGTCAATATACAATTGTATTTTTGTATATTGATTGTCAATACAATCAATTGTATTTTTATATACCAGCCACAGAAATTGATACTTAAAATTTGATAATAATGGAAATGTTTGAAATTAATTTGAAATATAATGAATTCAGAAGTTGATAATATTTTAAAAACATAAAAAATCAAACACTTAGGGAGAAATGGAGTGACATGTGTATAAAAACTTTATGCAGAAAAGCCACAAAGTATTTAGAGAAATTAAAGAAGACCCATCCAAACAGAATAACATAGTATTTTAATTATTGCCTTGGCTATTCTTGACCTTACAATCTTGAAGAAGAATAAAGCTAGAGGAATTAATAATCAAATGTGTTATAGGAAAAATGTGTTGCAAGGTGGTAGGAATTCACAGCAGTGTACTGGTGTAAAGGTGGACATAGAGACCGAAGGAACAGAATAAAAAGTATAGAAACAGACCTTGGAGAAGGAAATGGCAACCCACTCCAGTGTTCTTGCCTGGAGAATCCCAGGGATGGGGGAGCCTAGTGGGTGGCCATCTATGGGGTCGCACAGAGTCGGACACGACTGAGCGACTTAGCAGCAGAGACAGATCCAAATTAAAAGTGGAGTCAGAATTGAAAAAAAAAAAAAAAAAGAAACAGACCTGTTGGTTATTTGATTCGAGATAAAGGTGATTGCAGTTCAGAGAGGACAGATGGACTTTTCAGTAAATGATGCTATTTTGAATACCACAGAAAATAATTATGTTAACTTGTAAAACACAAATGTCAGTTTCAGAAAATTGCAAATCTAATTGTGAGAGAGAATATGATAAAGCTCTTGGGAGAACAGATGAATGTTGTTATGATCTTGTACAAAGATTTCTTAACTAGAACAAAACAAAACAAAAACTCAGAAATGCTAATGTTAAAATAAGTTGTTGAAACTGGATTTCATTAATTTAATTTCATTAAGAATTTATTGGGGATTCTCTGGTGGTCCAGTGGTTAGGACTCTGTGCTTTCACTGACAAGGGTGTGGGTTCAGTCCAGAGGCTGGAATCTAAGATCCCACAAGCTATGTGGTGTGGCCAAAATACCCAATAAACATAAAAAAAGAATTTATTCATCAAAAGGCCTCAAAAGTGCATTGACACACTTGGAGAAATTTAATGGAAATCTATATTCAGAAATATAGAGTACTGTTACAATCAAAAGAAAAGGAAAATGCATCCCAATAGAAATATGGGTGAAAGTCTTGATAAGTCACTTCATGAAAGAATATATCCAAATGATTGATAAACATAGGGTAAATTGCTCAATTTCTTTAGTCATTGGCGCATAGAAATTAAAACCACAATATTGTTGTTCAGTCGCCCAGTCATGTCCAACTCTTTGTGACCCCATGGACTACAGCACTAGGCCTCCCTGCCCCTCACCATCCGCCCGAATTTGCCCAAGTTCATGTCCATTGCATTAGTGATGCCATCCAGCCATCTCATCACAAATACAATGTGATACCATTAAACACACCATTCTGGCTAAAATGAAAAGTACTCCTCAGAACCAAGTGTGGCCAAGGATATAGAACAATCCATCTCTCGTATATTGCAGCTGGGAATATTAAATTGCTACAACCATTTAAAAACAGTTTGGTATTATCCAGCTGATTGCTCTGACCCAGCAATCCACTCCTATGTATAAATTCAAGAATGTTCATAGTGCTTCACACTATTAGATGCACACCAACCAGAGGATGGAAACATTATCATAGGATATTGTTCAGCAGTGAAAATGGATTACCAACAAATTTAATGGAACAATGTGTATTCGCCTCACAAACAGTTTGACTTAAAAAAAGCTAGATTTGAATGAGTGCATACTGTATGATTCCATTTACATAATGTGTGCAAAGACAGATACAATTCATCTGTGGTGTTAGGAGTCAGGTAAGTGTCATATGGTGGTTAATCAGGAGAGGGCCTGAGAAGTATGGGATGCTGTAACAGTTTCTTGTTCTGGATACTGGTTATTTAGGTTCAATTTTGAAAACTGAGCAGAACACTCATTTATGTGCTTTTTTTGTGTGTATGTTATCCTTCAAAAGAAGGTAAAAGAAGAAAAAATGAAAACACAGAAAAAGCACTGTGTTCCCACTGATTAATTTTTTTGAATTTGGGTTGTAGTGGACTTTGTGTAGACTCAGGGAAAGCTGTGGTGTGCTCTGGCCAAGGTGAGTTTCTCTTGTCATTAAATGTTGTTCTAACCCAGCTCAGCTGTCACACTGATGGGAACAGGAACTCTCATCCCAAGAGCGGTAGCTCTGCTCTTCCCGGGAGTGAGAACAGTGGCTAAGTTAAGGGCTGGGATGGTCTTCCCTGCTGAGGTGCAGACCTCATTCAAAGGCATTTAGAAGTGAAGTGCAAACTAACAAAGCAGTGGACAGGTGCAGAGTTAGTCCTTGAGGTGCTGTCCAGCTTGAAATGAAGATTCTTTTTTAATGAGTAGAAATTCAGAGTAATTGCCCATGAAAAACAAGAATTTGATTTTGGCAGGAGAATGATGGGCTTTGAAAGAAACTCAAGATTTCAAGAATCACACTGGCTTCCCTGGTAGCTCAGCTGGTAAAAAATCCACCTACAATGCAGGAGACCCTGTTTTGATTCCTGGGTCAGGAAGATCCCCTGGAGAAAGGATAGACTAACCCACTCCAGTATCCTTGTGGCTCTGCCTGCAATGTGGGAGACCTGGGTTTGATCCCTGGGTTGGGGAGATCCCCTGGAGAAGGGAATGACTACCCACTCCAGTATTCTAGCCTGGAGAATTCCATGAACTCCACGGGGTCGCAAAGAGTCAGATGTCACTGAGTGATTTTCACTTTCACTTTCATTGTCATTCAACTTAGAATACAACATTCAACACTGCAAAAAGGAATAAGAAATGATCATTTACAAATTGTAGGTGATTTCCACCTGTTTATAGAGAAAATTGACACCTAATTTTGATATGCTTACACTTTAATTGAAGATTTTTTGTTCTTGTTCAGTTGCTAAGCTGCATCCGACTCCCTGCAACTCCATGGACTGCAACATGCCACACTTCCCTGTCCTTCAGTGTCTCTTGGAGTTTGCTCAAATTCATGTTCATTGAGTCAGTGATGCTATCTAACCATCTCATCTTCTGCCTCCCTCTTCTCCTTCTGCCTTTAAAATTTCTCAGCATTGAAGATTAAATAATGTTAATTACTGAAATAAATAAGGGTCTTCCTTTGTATCTTGGAAGTCTCTGATTTCTCTCTTTCTCTCCTGCTCTGCTTTCCCACATTTAATTCCAAAGCAGACCCTCCTGGCTTTGTCTAAACAATATGTACAAAATCTTACCACCACTTCTACTGCTATTACCCTTGATCCTGGTCCAGACCACTAACATTTCTCACCTGGGTTTTGGCCACAACCTCCTAACCACTGTCCCTGCTTCTGTCCTATGCTTGCCGTAGGCAGGGGTGATCCTTTGAAACATGAGTCATATAATATCCCTTTTAGTCTCAGAAGGCGTCAGTGTTTCCCATTCAACTCAGTGGAAAAGTCAAATTCCTAATCAAGGTCTACAGGGATTCCCCTGATCTCACCACACTCCACGCCTCCCTGCCCAACCACTCTTCAGGAAATGCTCCTGGTTGATTTTTGTCAACTACAAATTGGCACTTGCCATATACGTCTTCAAGGATTAAATCATCTACTGCAGCTGCTGATTTTCACTATCTCCTGAAAGAAGTTCAGGATGGAGAGCAGAAGGGAAGTACTCTGTGCTTGAGAATAACTGGCAGAACAGGGCTTCATATAGTTGGATATTTTCAGGAGCTGATTTTATGAGCCCAATTCTTGTATCTCCTTATATCTGTGGAAATACGAAAATCCTTCATGATAGTGACTTTTCATTGTGACTAGCAGAAATCTTCTGCAAAATTACGTGCTTGATTGCATGTACTCCCCCTTCACCAAAATCACATATATATTGACCTCATACTGCCTCTTCAAAGCAGTTTCTCAGAGCTATCTGAGGTGCTGTCTCCCCGGCTATAGTCCTCATTTTGCCCCAAATAAAGCCTAACTCACAACTTTCACATTATGCTTTTGTTTTTGCTTTGAAGTTGACACTCTCAAACAAGAGACTCTGTTAGGTCACCACTCAAATATCATTTTCTCATGAAAGCCTTTCCTGACCAGCTTCTTTAGTAAATATTGAATCCCATTGTTCCTGCCAAGACTCCCTTTCATCTCTTTCTTTTCCTCTAGAAAGGTGAACATGATCCAACATATTATGTAACTTTTATATTGTTGATCTTCTCCCATTGGAAGGTAAATTTTGTGAGGTCAGGGATTTTATCTGTTGGCTCAATGCTGAACTCTCAGTACCTGAAACAAAGCCTGGCTGGCTGCTTAGTGGTTGATTAAAAATTATTGAAAAATTACGAGGAATAATAGCAAAAGAAAGTTTGACAATATGCTATGAAAACCATTGTAGTATTGAAAGGTTTTGAATTTGGTGCTTTTTCTTACTCTTGGTGCTTTATACAAAAGTTGGAAAAGTAACTATAATATTTCTCTATGAATCCTCAAATTTATGCTACATCAAAACATTTAAGTCTTAATTTTTTAAAATACATTTTTCATAATGATGTATAGAATTTACTCATTTGAATTGATTTAAAATAGGACCAATATATCTATTCTGAAAAGCAAAGTGAAATTGACAACAGTAAACATAAGCCATCTGTAATTTCTGAGAAATGACTTCTTAGGATAGTTTTTTATATAGATGACAACTATATATTCTTTGTGGGCTTCCCTGATAGCTCAGTTGGTAAAGAATCCGCCTGCAATGCAGAAGCCCCTGTTCGATTTCTGAGTCAGGATGATCCACTGGAGAAGGGATAGGCTACCCACTCCAGCATTCTTGGGCTTCCCCTGGTGGCTCAGCTGATAAAGAATCTGCCTGCAATGTGGGAGACCTGGGTTCAACCCCTGGGCTGGGAAGATCCCCTGGAGAAGGGAAAGGCTACCCACTCTAGTATTCTGGCCTGGAGAATTCCAAGGACTGTACTAGAGTGTGGGACAGAAACTGGAAGTGATTCAGCTGGGGTGAGGGAGGCACCACGCTTAGGAGGGAGGGCTCAGTGTTCCTAGATTTACCATCCTATCACCCTACCCAATCACCATAGTTCTTTTCCATTCCTGCTTCAAGACACTTCACTGGGACCCTAGAGTAAGTAAGGTAAGGGAGGTTCTCAAAGGAGGGGTGGGTGTGGAAGGGTTTTGGAAACAGAGGGTGCTTTTATACTCAATCCAAGGGATATTGTAGGAGTGAAACTGGGAAGGCATTAAATGGTTATCTGAATATAATTTATATATAAAGAACCAAGTTTGTTTGGTCTTTGTATTTGCGCCTGGTGTCAATTAGTGTTAACTATGAATAGTGCAAAACATCTTTAGAAGACCCGTAGTACCACTGAAGGTAAACATAAAAACGTATGGGTTGTATTTTAGGACTTTTAATTCTTTCTTTGTTGTATTTTTGCCATGATAGGGTTGGCTTAGACTACCATAGATTCCATTTTTATTAAGAGTTCTAGCCTAGCAAGGTAATACTAGGGTCTGTGCTCTGCACTGAATGGTTCTAAATTGGTTTTATGACAAAGTTGGAGAATTTGCCCTTTGAGAATCCATAATGGTGCAGTACTGCCAGTTACATCCATCTTTTTAGTTGATTGCCGGACTTAATTGAGTAATTGAGTGATCAAATACTAGCTATTTTGCTTGAGGCTTTATATTTGTGAGGGAGAGGGGAGAATATGAGATTGAGTGAGAATTAGACTTGATCCAGGGGTGGGGGTTGGGGTGGAAGAGGAGCTAGTAACTTCTATCACCACTAGAGGCCTCTCTTAAACCAAATTTCATGCTTGATATCACCAGGTTTTTGTAGAGGGGCCTGGCTCCGTCATTGTAAATTAAGCATATTTTCTATTATGGTTCTGAATAAATAGTATGATAGAGCTTTTATTCTAGAATATAAAATGTAACCCAAGTGTTTTCTATAAAGTATGTATCTGAACATCTATGATCTATTAGTCTGAAAACAAATGAGGAATCTTTCTCTGCCCTTCACTTTCACTCTTTAAATAAGCTTTTTAGTGAAAACATGTAATCAAAGACTATGGCCAGATGAAAATTATATGTCTCCTTGACTGTGCAAGGCTATTAGGCTGAAAACTATTACTGATTTAACATGTGTTTAATCTTTGAGGGCAGTTTATATTTTGCGGTTGGTAGACTATAAAATTAAGTTATATACTAAAAATTGCATGTATTCTTTTGTGATTGTAATAAGATTCTAATATTAAAAACCTGTTTAAGGAATGATTTGAAAATCTTTCTAGACTTCATGTTATCTGGGGTAAAATTAAGTGCTTTCCTTTAGAAGTAATGAAAATAAGTCTAATTTTTAGTTTGGAATTATTTTGGATGTAGGTTGACCTTGGTGAGAAACCAAGCGGGTGGGGCAAGATCATCCCATGTGGTGAGAATGGTTGTTCTGTTCCAAAGCAGAAAGCTGACAAGTTGGAACTTTATTCCACCTTCCATGTCATTGTTCCTATTGGATTTTCTTTGTTGTGACCACAGCTAGTTAGTTGTACTAAATGGAGCAAGTTCCAGGTTGTTGGATGCCATATCTGGAAGGTAACTAAGTATATTTATGGCCCTGGTAGCGGCCTTTGGCCAATTCCTCTGAGTTCCATGAAGGCAGGGAGTTTTGCAGATCTTGCTTATTGCTGTGTGTATCCCTAAGAGTCTTCAAGAGTGTCTAGTATATAGAAGATCTGCAGTAAATTTTTCTTGAATGATCTTATTCAACTGCAAAAATAACATGTAATTAGTAATAGTAATTTGCTTTTTCAGTGAAAGAAGTTAAAGGAGAAACTTGTAATTGCTGTAGGAAAAAATACATGGCGAGTATCACTCCTGCCCCTTGACAAATTTTTGGTATGACTTAGGATTTAGATATGTTTTGAAGAAGATTAAAATATAAACTGGACTCTGATCTAATTTTGTGTTGCGTGTGTGCTAAGTCACTTCAGTTGTGTCTGACTCCTTGCGACCCCATGGACTGTAGCCTGCCAGACTCCTCTGTCCATAGAATTCTCCAGGCAAGAATACTTGAGTGGGTTGCCATGCCCTCCTCCAGGGGATCTTCCCGACCAGGGATCGAACCCACTACTCTTATGTCTCCTGTACTGGCAGGCAGTTTCTTTACCATTAGTGCCACCTGGCCTCCCTAATTTTGTGTTATATATTTTATATAATGGAGAAGGCAGTGGCACCCCACTCCAGTACTCTTGCCTAGAGAATCCCGTGGATGGAGGAGCCTGGTGGGCTGCACTCCATTGGGTCGCTAGGAGTCGGACACGACTGAGCGACTTCACTTTCACTTTTCACTTTCATGCATTGGAGAAGGAAATGGCAACCCACTCCAGTGTTCTTGCCTGGAGAATCCCAGGGATGGGGGAGCCTGGTGGGCTGCCGTCTATGGGGTCACACAGAGTCGGACACGACTGAAGGGACTGAGCAGCAGCAGCAGCAGCATTTTATATAACAAGACTTAAAATAGTGTCTGGTAAATGGTAAATAAAAGAATTAAAGGGACACGTTTTACGCATATCTCCCTTAATATGCATGACAGTTCTAGTTAGACATTAGCATCATTATTTGATAGATAAGGAAACTGAGGTTCAGAAAAGGGAGAGTAACTTGCTCCAGTCCTACACAGCTGATGAAAGGCAGAGCTGGGCTCCGCCCAGATTACTGAACTCAGTCTTTCCTTTTTCTTTTTCACTCTATGCAGTTTATCAAGCAGAGTTTGAGCAGAATCTTTTAAGTATCTTTCAAGATGTGATGAAGTAACTGATTTGTGATGTAACTTAAAAGTATAAAAGATACTGGCCATAGAAATGTATTTCGAGAGAGGGGTAGTCCTTTTTATCCATGTTTATTTCATATGGGCCTTCTGTCAGAACTCCATATATTCTGATTTAATCCTTTCAGTTATCCTATACGCTAAGAATTAGGACTCCCATTTTAGAGATGAGGTAACCGAGTCTCAGAAAAATTAGCAATGTCCCTAAGCCTTTTGGCTAATAAATGGCAGAATTATAGTAGTTCAGTCTCAGGTCTTCCTGAACCCTGCTATTTTTGTAGTACAACAGTACCTCCTGTTAGTTGTTTTAAAGTTGACTAACTTCATGCTTTAAAAATTATCGTTTGAGTTTTGCTGATGAAATGCTTCTAAATTTGAGCTTTTAACATCTCAGTAATTTTCTTTCATATTTACCCACCAGTATAACACTTTAAAAAGTGTGTAACATTCTTAATACAGCATAAGCTTATAAATCAAACTATCATATTTTATTTCATTTGGCATTGTTATTTTCCTTCCATGTACAACTAGAGAGAGCAAGATTGAACTACTAATTATATTTTTCTATTTCTAATCCTTTTTGTTGGGTCTTCTTGTACCAGCATACCTCATTTTCTTATGCTTCACAGTATATTGTGTTTTTAAAAATTGAAGATTTGTGTCAACCGTGTGTCAACCAAGTCTGTTTTGCTATTTTTCCAGCCGCATCTGCTCACTCGTGTCTTAATGTCACATTTTGGTAATTCTTGAAGTATTTCGAACTTTTTCATTATTATTATACTTGAGATGGTGGTCTGTGATTAGTGATCTTTGATGTTATTATTGTGATTTGTGGGGACAACAGGGCAGAAGACAATGAACTTAACTGATAAATATGGTGTGTATTCTGGCTGTTCACTGATCAGCTATTCCTGTCTCTCACTGTCTCCTCAGGGCTCCATATTCCCTGAGACACAAAAATATCAAAACCAATCCAATTAATAACCTTATAAGGCCTCTAAGTGTCCAAGTAAAAGAAAAGGTTGCATGTCTCTCACTTTAAATCAAAAGCTAGAAATGATGTAGCTTTGTGAGGAGGGCATGTCCAAGGCTGAGACTGGCATAAAACTAGTGCCCTTGTGCCAAACAGTTACCCAAGCTGTATATGCTGAGAAGTTCTTCTTTTTTTTCTTTACATTTCTCTTGGTTAAGCAGCTTGTAGGATCTTAGTTCCCTGACCGGGAATTGAACCTGGGCCCTTGTCAGTGAACATGCAGAGCCCTAACTGCCAGGACTGCCAGGGAGTTCCCACAGAAGAGAAGTTCTTGAAGGAAATTAAAAGAGCTACCCCAGTGAAAACATGCATGATAAGAAGGCAAAGCAGTCTTATTGCTAAAATGGAGAAAGTTTTCGTGCTCTGGATAAAAGGTCAAACCAGCCACAACATTCCCTTAAGTCAGATCCTAATCCAGAGCAAGACCCTAACTCTCTTCAATTCTGTGAAGCTTCAAAGAGGCGAGAAAGGTGCAGGAGAGAAGTCTCAATCTAGCCGAGGTTGGTGTGTGAGGTTTTCAAAAAAAAAAAAAAAAGCTATTTCCCTAACAACAGAGTGGGAAGGTAAAGTAGCAAGGACTGGTGTAGGAGCTGCAGCAAGTCACCCAGAAGATCCAGCTGAGGAACTGAATGAGGGTGGCTACGCCAAGTGACAGATTCTCAGTGTAGGCAAAACAGCCTTCTGTTGAAAGAAGATGCCGTCTAGGACTTCCATAGCTAGAGAGGAGAAGCCAGCGCCTGACTTCAAAGCTGCAAAGGACAGATTGATGGTCTTGTTAGGGGCTGATGCAGCTGGTGACTTGAAGTTGAAGCCAATGCTCATTTATCATTCTGAAAATCCCAGGGCTCTTAAGAATCACGCTAAATCTACTCTGCCTGTGCTCTGTAAATGGGATGATAAAGCCTGGATGACAGCACATCTGTTGACAACATGGTTTACTGAGTATTTTTAGCCCACTGTTCAGAAATACTGCTTAAAAAAAGGGGGGGGGGGAAGAAAAACAAAGATTTTCTTCAAAGTATTTACTGCTCATTGACAATGCACCCAGTCACCCAAGAGCTTTGTTGGAGATGTACAACAAGATTAACGATATATTCATGCCTGGTAATATAACATCCATTTGGCAGGCCATGGATCAAGGAGTAATTTTGACTTTCAAGTCTTTGAGAAATACACGTCATAAAGTTATAGCTGCCATAGATAGTGATCCCTCTGATACATCTGGTCAAAGATGATCGAAAACCTTCTGAAAAAGTTTCACCCTTCTAGATACCATTAAGAGCATTTGTGATTCATGGGAAGAGGTGCAACTATTAACATTAACAAGGGTTTGGAAGAAGTTGATTTCAGCCTTCGTGGATGACTTTTAAGCCCTCAATGGAGGAAAAAATTGTAGATGGGATGCACATAGCAAGAGAACTGGAATTCAAAGTGGAGCCTAAGGCTGTGACTGAATTGCAATTTCATGATAAAACTTGAAGAGAGGAGGAGTTGCTTCTTATGGATGAGCATAGAAAGTGGTTTCTTGAGATAGAATCTACTCCTGGTGAGGATACTGTGAAGATTATTGAAACGACAACAAAAGATGTAGAATACACTACAAACTTACTTGATAAATCAGCTGCAGGGTTTTGAGGAGGCTGAAAGGATTTCTATGGGTAAAATGCTATCAAACAGCATTGCATGCTACAGAGAAATCACTTGTGAAAGGAAGAGTCAGTTGATGAGGTAAATAAACTTCATTGTCTTATTTTAAGAAATTACCACAATGACCCCAGTCTTCAGCAGCCACCACTCCGATCAGTCAGCAGCCATCAACATCAAGGCAAGACCATCCACCAGCAAAATGATTATGACTTGCTGACTTACGTGAGTTTGGGTAAACTCTGGGACTTGGTGACGGACAGGGAGGCCTGCCATGCTGCGGTTCATGGGGTTGCAGAGAGTCGGACACGACTGAGCGACTGAACTGAACTGAAAGTCTTTTTTTTTTTAATTGATTAATTTATTTTTTCCTTTACATTATCGTGTTGGTTTTGCCATATATTGACATGAATCCATCATGGGTATACATGTGTTCCCCTTCCAGAACCTCCCCCCTCCCCAACCTCCCTCCCGATTCCATCCCTCTGGGTCATCCCGGTGCACCAGGCCTGAGCACCCTGCATCATGCGTCAAATCTGGGCTGGCAATTCGTTTCACATATGATAATTTACATGTTTTAATGCCGTTCTCCCATATCATCTCACCCTTGCCCTCTCCCAAAGAGGCCAAAAGACTGTTCTATACATCTGCTTTTTATATTTAGGTCCGTGCATTGTTTTTTAAGACATCATGTTACTGCACACTTGATACACTAGAATGTAGAGTATGCCTAACTTTTATATGCACTGAGAAACCAAAAACTTTGATGTGAATCACAGTATGGTGGCAGTAGCTTTTTTGCAGTGATCTGGAACCCAACCCACAATATCTCCCAGGTATGCCTGTACACTTAAATGATTTGAGTTTCACTCAAGATTTTCATTTTGTTTAAACTCTCTGCTTTTGCTTTTAGGAACAGCATGAAAAGAAAGAAATTCATCACCTCATTTATGGTGAACAGAGATCATAGGTACATTGTGTTCAGAGTTTAACATTTAAGATGTTATGTAAGAAATCTGTATTTATTGAATTTTTGTGTTTCTCTCTGGTGACTCTTTAACATGCTTTCCCATTAAATTGGTATTCACACTTATGGAAATTGTAGCATTTATGTAAGTTTTTTTTGCCTTTTCTAAACACAGTGGTTTCGTAGTGTTTTGCTATTAAAATTTAACTTAAAAATTACTGAAACAGTGGTCTATAGAGGTTTGAAAAAATAAAATTAGAAGGTATGCCGTTTACCTGTTCAATTTATTTAATCCAGAATTGAAGCTACTGTTATCAGTCATGGATAATCAACCCTTCCAAATATATATACTTCCTGTCACATGTTTAACTTGACCTTTCTTCCAGGAGCTTGTTTTTGCCCTCTACTTGTTTGTATTTTTTTTATATCTTTAATTAAATATATATAGTTTCTTATACATAGCTGTTTGACATTTTATTTTGTAGTATTTTGTTGATATTGTGAATAATACAAATTTTTCCCTTTTTTGCCCTCTTTTTTTTTTTGAGTGTGATATTAGAAGAGTTTAAAATAAAGTAAACATTAACATGATAATCAAACACATAGTACAACAGAGCTTGTAATGCAAGATAGTGTTTTCTGTGTTTGTCCCTAGGCCCAACCTCTAAACCCAGGCACTTTTTAATTTTTTTTATTAAAGTATAGTTGATTTATGATACTGTTAATTTTTGCTGTACAGTAAAGTGATTGAATATATACAATATGAAGTTATATGCTTTTCCATTATGGTTTATCATAGGACACTCAATATAGTTCTCTGTGCTATACAATAGGACCTTATTGTCCATTCATCCTAAATATAATAGTTTACATATGCTAGCCCCAACCTCCCACACCACCCTTCCCCTTGGCTGCTACAAGTCTGTTCTCTATGTCCACGAGTCTGTTTCTGTCTTGTAGATAGGTTCATGCCCGCATATAAGTGACATCCTACAGTATTTGTCTTTCTCTGTTTGACTTCACTTAGTATGGTGATCTCTGGTTGCGTCTGTGGTGCCTCTCAGTGGCATTATCTTTTCTTTTCTTTGAATGGCTGAGTAGCATTCCATTGTGTATGTGTGTGACATCTTCTTTATCCATTCACCTGTTGATGGGCGTTTAGATTGCGTCCATGTCTTGGCTGGTGTGACTAGTGCTGCTATAAACACAGGGGTGCATGTATCTTTTTGAATTAAGATATCTTTTTGTTTGGATATATGCCCAGGAGTGAGATCCTAAACACAGCTACTTTTAACCATTTCTCTTTTGTTCTTTTGATAGCTACTTCTATATCTCTAAATAATATATTTTACAAGTATTTCTGCTGTAAGGCAATTTATTTATTTATTTCTGCAAAGTCCTGAATTCTACAGAAATACTCACTAAAAAATGACATGGTTAATGGAAAAAATAGGTTGGACAGACTATTTAAATTTGTCACTTGGTAACGGGATCAAGAAAGAACTTATGACTAGAGTCAGGAAGAATTGAATCTGCTGAGTTATGGAGTTAAGGTCAAAGAGCATCTAAGTTGGGGAGGACCATGTAATAAATACTGCTAAAACAGGGCAGATGGGCCAAGAGATATACTGAGTGGAATGGTCTTTCTCTGAGGCTCTCAGCTCCGTGGTTATGCTTTGCCTTTTACCATATTTCTTTGTCATGTGAGACATTAGGGCAAATTGCTTGTGTGCCAGCATGCCTCTGTCAGTTGCCTTTGGCCCCCAAGTATATTCCACACCTTGTGCCCTAAATATGGGCTCCTCTCACATGGTCCCTCATGTGGCTCACTGATGAATTGGTCTTGAGTGACAGAGCCTCAGTTACATCTCTATCTTAGCTGTGATGGAGACTGGAAACTAGTTTCTTAATATTCTAGCTTGAGAAAGTGGGGGTAATAGGGAAGCTGTCGAAAGCGGAGAGTGTGTTCAAAAGGTTTGGGTTATCAGGAATAAGGTCCAACACACACATATGTGCATATGTATATTCACACACACACATATATCCGTGAGCAAAGATCTTCATTCATCAGTTTTAAACATTATTTCCTCCCCACTCTGATACATGAAGATTCCGTGTTCTCACATTACCTCTTAGCTTCACCTCATCATTTCCTCAATTTTGAGTTACAATATGTTATTTCTTCTACTATTTATTTTGATTTTTGATTATTTCTTTAAATCTCAGTGATAGTGTTCTAGTAACTCTTCTCATCATTTATAGACCTTTCATTGTGTAAGAAAGTGACATTAAAGTCCTCTCTCACCTCTCCATCTCTTTCTTCCTTTCCAATTCCCACTTCTTATCAGTCACTTATTTTTATGTAGCATAAATTCTGTCCTGTAACTACAATAAATTTTCTTCTCTTTGTCTGTATGTTGATTCTAAAAGTTAAAAACCAGTAAATACTGGTTGCTGTTATTATCATAGCATAAATATTTTTCACCACTAAGCTGACTAAAGGGATAGGATTCTATTTTTTTTTTTTTAACTTCAGACTCACATGTTCTCTGCCCCTGAGCCCCTCAAAAGATATATATTCTTGGCATCCAGATCAAGTGGTCTATCTTATCTTAGAGTGCATAGATTATATAAAATCTTGCCACGTTTTAGGTGCTTCATATTTGGGCCATTGACATTCTTCTAGATCATTTTGGATTTTTTAGAGTTTCAAACTACCTTTTGTTTTTCTCTTTGAGAAAGCATAACCAGCCTTTAATATACTTTGAGGAGCAATACTATCTCTTGGAATTGACTTTTCTCTCTGCTTCTCAAGGGAGTCCTCTGGTCCCCAGTTCCAGGCTTGACTAGGCTTTACTACCATTTTGTAAATCTTCAGGGATATTTCTTCATTTCAGTCTTACAGACATCATTTTATGGGTCTTCCCTATTTCATGGCTTTCTCCCTCATTTTGCCTAGGTAAGTACATAATTAACTTCGTCAAGCAAAAGGTATTTGGATGAGGGAGACTTGTATTTTTCTGCATTCACACTTGATTGATAGTTGGCTGTGCAAAGATTTCTGCATTCACAGTCACTTGCACTTAGAACTTTGAAGAGGATGCTTCATTATATACTTGTATTATATTGGGGTAAAAAAGTTTCATGCCAGCCTGATTCTCATTTTTTTGTTAGTGATCTCCCTGTGTGTTTGTTTCCCTGGAAATTTTTATGATTTTTTTTTTTTGTACTTTTATACTGAAATGCCGTAGGTCTGTGTTCAAATCATGTCTGTTTCACTTACCTTAATTTGCCTCTTGTGACTTCCCTCTGGAGACTTATTACTTACTTAAAAATAATTACATCCTTTTTCTTTTGTATATTTTCTTTTAAAAAAACTCTTACTAGTTGGTGAGCAGATCTTCTAGATTGATTCAATGCGTCTCTTATCTTTTCTGTCCTAGTTTTGTCCCATTGTGTTCTTGCATTATTTGGGACATTTCCTCTACTTAGTCTTTTAATTCTTACTTTGTCTATTTTAATTTCAGCAATCAGAATTTTTTTTCTTATGCTCTGTTCTTTTTGAAGCATCCTGTTTGTATTGTTTTTGTCATATCTTCTTCTCTTGTCCTGGGTATACTAATATAAATTACATTTGTATATATTATAAAATGACAATGGTTTTTTTTTTTTTTTTTTACAGTTCTGTTCTGTACATTGTCTCTGTTTCTTCAGAAGTTTGGTTTCTTTGGTAATTTCTATTTTCCTTCCTGTTGACTGTTTGGGAGAGTCGACACACAGCTCTCCCCTAGATCTCTTCACTCAGTAGGTGTCCCATCCGTGGTGAATGTAGATCTGTGTACATGGGTGAGCCTCTGCTATTTAGGGTGAGTGACTGGCAGGAGGGGGTGCCTCTAGATGTGTAACAGAGCTGGGATTGATTCTTGGACATCAACCTCCATGCAGAGGCCTGTCTTTATAGGCAATTTGAATGGTTTTGTCAGAGACTAGTTTCTTTGGATCGTCTCTGGGGTCAGGATCGGAAAGATGTGTTTTACTGGGGCTGTGGGGCAGTTGGTACAGCTGCTTTGTTTAATTCCCCAGTTTTCATTCCCAGTTCTTACACCCACCTTCCACACCTGCTCATGAGCCCATCGGGGTCTCTGAGGACACTGGCTTGCTCTTGCCCAGTCCGCCCTGCTCCACACCCCTGGGTCTGGGCTTCAGCATCCTCTGCCCTTAGTCTGCGCTCCATCCCACACTCCTCAGAGCCTTGTTTCAGTCTCTTTTGTCTCATAATCACTCCCTTCTCCTCCACTTTGTTGTTTTGGCTGTTAGGTTTTTTTCCCCTTTGTATTCATTTCCTGCTTTGGGAGAGAAGGAAGACAAAAGCATATATTCAGTCAGTTACCTTGAGTTGGAATGCTTCTCTGTTTTTTTTTTTTCTTAAACATAAAGCCTGCTGATTTGTGTGTCTTAATCTATATGTTATTTCACCTAAATCTTACTCACTTCAGTAGTTTCTTAGGTGATTTTTGTCTGATTTTCTTAGTTTGTAATCTTATTCTGCAAGTGAGACCAATTTTGTTTCCTCTTTTTAAATCTACATATATATATATATAATTTATTTATTTTTTACTTATTTTTTTCTCATTTGGCCAGAACTGCTGAACAATGTGGAGTGTTAGCTGTGATTACACACGTATGAATGTGATGTTTCTAAAGCCTGATCTTGAACTGATTGAATTGTTAAGTACAATATGAAAAATGTCAGCTGCATTATATATATTGATTTCTTGCTTATTGAGAAAGGTGTCAGAAATCTCCTGCACAGGTAGTATTTTTGAGTGAATGGATTTGGCACTTATCACCCGAGTACCTCTTATACTTCTTTAACCAGTAACCACAATTGCAGACTAGGTGATGGATGGGTAAGAAGGGAAAGTTAGCTTTCTAAAATAACAAATCTTTCCAATCAACTTTTGTCAAATTTTAGATGACAAAGATGGTAAATTATCATTGGGCAGCAAAATGAGTATTATTTCTTGACAGTAAATCAAGCAAAATAAGTCACTTAACTAGCAACTGTAATGGATCTTCTATCCTAAAGTCAATAAAGTGTTAAGGGTTAGTTTCTCAGTTGCATTTGACTCTTTGCAAGCCCATGGACTTTAGCCTGCCAGGATGCTCTGTCCATGTAATTCTCCAGGCAAGAATACTGATATGGGTAGCCATTCTCTTCCTTAGGAGATCTTCCTGACCCAGGGGTCAAACCTGAACCTCCTGCATTGTAGGCAGATTCTTTTACCATCTGAGCCATCAGGGAGGCCTTAAAGCCAATAAAGACTCAGCGAAACAAATTTAGTTGGAAAGATGCCTGCATGTGATAAATATGGCAGCTAAACAATGGGTCTTTGCAAGGACAAAAAAATCTGATTATTGATTGTAGAAGAAAGAGACTGCTTGATTTATTTTTTATTTTTTAAAAGTGTTTTAGAAATTGCCTTATAGCTATTAAAACCAATTCATGATATGAAAATCCAGAGTATAGTATTTGGAAATGCTTGGTGGAAGTTGCAGGGAAGCAATCTTATGTCAAAGAGACTGTGTATCAGTTTTATCCACAGAGGAACTAGAAATCATTTGGAGCTGTCAAAAAATGAAATGAGTTGCCTCTTGTGGTTGTGAGACCCTCACTGATGGGAGAAACTTGATGATCCTTTGGCAGAGATGTTAAGAGAAGAATTGGAGAAGGTGGCCTAAACAGCCTTCCGTGTCAAAGGCTGTGCAGACTAAAGAAAAATCATCCTTTAGCGTTTTGGGAAATAATAAATATTATCTCTCAGCATAAAATACTGTAATAAAATAATATAGATACATAAGAGGTTATCCATAGAATTCTTTCTCATTTTTAGTAAAATACCTATGAGCTCAGACTTTTCTTTTTTTAACTTCATCTTCCTTTTATCATAATTGAGTGGTCAATTATTTCTCCAGTTCTGTGAGTAGAACAGAGATCCACTAGTTTTATAGTGATTTGTGTGTGTGTGTGTGTGTTTATTTTTAAATTGAAGGATAATTGCTTTACAAAATTTTGTGGTTTTCTGTCATACATCAACAAGAATCAGCCATAAGTACACCAACGTCCCCTCCCTCCCAAACTGCCCTCCCATCTCCCTATCCCTCCCTTCAGCCTGTCACAGAGCTCCTGTTTGAGTGTCCTGAGTCATACAGCAAATTCCCTTTGGCTATCTATTTTACATATGGAATTGTAAATTTCCTTGTTACTCTCTCTATACATCTCCCCTTCTCCCTTCTCCCCTCCCCCCATGTCTGTTCTCTATGTCTGTTTCTCCATTGCTGCCCTGAAAATAAATTAATCAGTGTCATCTTTTCAGATTCCATATATAAGTGTCAGTATATGATATTTATATTTCTCTTTCGGACTTACTTCCCCTGAGAAAAACCAAAATTGAGAAACATGTGTTGGTCATTTACAATAGCTAGAACATGGAAGCAATCTAGATGTCCATTGACAGATGAATGGATATAGTGATTTTATGATAAATCTCTGACAGTTGCCTTGTAAACTTTCCCCAGCTACTCTCCCTCCACCCTTCCCAGTGGCTCACCACGCACCGCACTGGGGTGAATCACCTGTGGTACCTCTTAAACTGTTTGTTCCTTGCATTTTCCATACCTTACTTAAGCCATCATGATTTCTCTCTAGGGCATAGTGTCCTCTTGCTCTTTTGAAGCCCATCCTACAAAAGATGCCAAGGTAATTTTTCCAAATTGAAGATCCACATGAGTCCCTAATCCTTTAGTTCAGTTCTGTCAGTGGATGTGGGTTGGCCTCAAGACAATGTATTCTGACATGGTCCTCTAGTCTCCGTCCCTGGTGTGCTATCTCATATCATCTTCTGCTGTTCTCTTCACACATGTCTGCTAGTCTCAGTTCAGCTCAGTTCAGTCGCTCAGTCGTGTCCGACTCTTTGCGACCCCATGAACCGCAGCACGCCAGGCCTCCCTATCCATCACCAACTCCCGGAGTCCACCCAAACCCATGTCCATTGAGTTGGTGATGCCATCCAGCCATCTCATCCTCTCTCATCCCCTTCTCCTCCTGCCTTCAATCTTTCCCAGCATCAGGGTCTTTTCCAAGGAGTCAGTGCTGTCAGATTGACTGTAGTTCCCTGAAAACATCATGCTCTCTGCTGCTGCAGCCCCTTGGCACCTGTTGCTTTCCTCTGTGTCTCCTTCCCCTGGATGGATCTGAGGTCTGTGAGCCTTGCAACACTCAGTTACATTTACTCTCCTCCAGGAAGCTCTTCTGAACCTGTTTCCCATTGTCTGCGTTGGAGTCATTCTCTGTGTTCATGCAGCACTTTCCTTGCATCTCTGAGAGCAGATTTCCCTTTCCTCGTCTTATTCCCATTAGACTCTTCCTCTTATCTCTATATCTTTCCCAGCTACTAGTGTGTGTGTGTGTGTGTGTGTGTGTGTGTGTGTGTGTGTGTGTGTGTATGTGCTCAGTCATGTCTGGCTCTTTGCAACCCCAGGGGAGTAGTCCCCAGGCTCCTCTGTCCATAGGATTCTCTAGGCAGGAATATTGGAGTGGGTAGCCATTTCCTCCTCCAGGGGATCTTCCTGATCCAGGATTCGAACCTATGTCTTCTGTGTTATCATTGAACAACCTGGGAAGCCCATATAGTACTAGTTCATCTTATTGGATGTGTGAGATCAAAATTCCTCTCTTGTCCCATGAACTCTCTACTTATCCAGAGGTTAGGTTTCTTAGACTCTGTTTTCTAAGACTCTTGAAGTAGGTAGAAAAAGACTCCTAAGTGATCATAGTTCGTTGTCATAAAACCTATCCATAAAAGCACACACATTGATTCTGTTGAGGCCTTTAATCACATCCCTTCAATTTTCACTCTACATAGAATTCTAACAAACTTGTTTACTTAGTGTCATAGCTCACATTACATCAGAAGCACACATGAGATCAGGAAAAGCTGACAAAGGTATGTTGACAGGACAAAAGCTGGCATACTCAAGAGTCTAAAAACAAGGCACTCTTTAGGAAAAGAAAAAAAACACAGTAAAAAGTACCTAGAATATCTTTTTTTCAAAGTTATAGAAGTTTGTAGTCATTTAATTTAGAAACAAGGTAGACATCTACCTTGACTGCATAGTATTATAATTGATGTCCCAAATTCTACCCGTCATCATGAAGAGATTAATTTTTGTTTTCCATACTGTGTTTGAAATACAATCTGACTGCTTAAAGGTATGAGTCAGGTGAACTCTCAAATGTGTTAAATAACTCAACTCCCTATAGTGCTGGATAAATGAGTTCTTGCTGAGTCTCTTTCTAAAAGCTGCAGGATGACTGGCGCTTTGCTTCTCATCATTAATTTCCCTTTGGTTATATTCGCATTACTAGTAATGTTATGTAGCGATATTCTGTTAGGGCTTTTTTCTATTAATTTCTAATTTCTCATGTCACGCTTAGAAAATAACGAAATGACCCCTTCTCTTGGCTCTTCTCTTTTCTTTTTTTTTAAGTTCTTTCAATCAAGGAACTGTTTATGAAGTTTTGGTGGCAGAAACCTCAGTACGTTATTAATTCTGATACTACTTTGTATTCATTTTCTCCAGCATTTTCTAAGCTTTGCTTTAACGAGATTGGTGGGGAGGAAAAAGGGGGAGATTAAGTCTCAGTGTTCGTAGATTGGGATATTGACGTGTGACACATACCATGTGTAGTTACCGCACTTCAAGTCCCTGTGCTGGGGCTGGGGCTGTTAATCTTCTTGGTGTGACTCACTCGAGACGTGATTCTTCTGTCTCTTGGTGTGGTTAAACTCCTCCAGGGGAGGTGGTGCCAAAGGGTGGAGGGGGGTTGACTAATCTGTTAAGTAGCCTTTTATCTGAGAGTCTAGTTTCTCATTAGTACTTCTGACCAAAAGGGTTGATGGTTGGAAATATGGATTTTTTTGTTTTTAATTAGTCTCTCTAGGGATGAGAGGCTTATTTTGGAAGAATGGAATTTTAAGGAAGCCTGACAACCCCAGTTTCCATGTGACCGAAACATTTGGCAGCTGAAAAAGCTTTCACAAGTCGGAGCCAGAGGCAGACTTTCCACTGGGAGTGAGACTCACGTGGAACCTGTCCCTCTGTTCGGGGGTTACAGCAGTTCCCTTGGGACTTTTTTTCTTTTTAAATTTATTGGTGTATAGTGGATTTACAATGTTGTGTTAGTTTCAGGTGTACAGGAAAGTGAGTCAGTTATATGTACACATATATTCATTCTTTTTCAGATTCTTTCCCCATATAGGTTATTACAGACTGTTGAGAAGAATTCCCTGTGCTATGCAGTGGGTCCTTGTGGGGGTATCTGTTTTACATATAGTAGTGAAAGTGAAGGCACTCATCTGTGTCCAGCTCTTTGTGACCCCATGGACTGTAGCCTACCATGGTCCTCCGTCCATGAGATTTTCTAGGCAAGAGTACTGGAGTGAGTTGCCATTTCCTTCTCCAGAGGATCTTTCCAACCCAGGGATCAAACTCGGGTCTCCTGCATTGTAGGCAGATGCTTTACTGTCTGAGCCCGGAGTTTTTCTGACCACAAAGCAAGGCATGTGGGATCTGAGTTCCCTGACTAGGGATTGAACTCTTGCCCTCTGCAGTGGGAGCTCAGAGCCTTAACCACTGGACCACCAGGGAGGTCCTATATAGTAGTATGTGTATATTAATCCCTTGAGACTTTTGTGCTCCTTCCTCCTTAATGATTCCAAAGGCTCTCATGGGGTTTTACTTGCCATCATGTGCATTATAAATACCTTCACTTCTCTATTTGATATTTATATGTTTTAATTGGGTCAGCTGATATCTCCCACAGGCACAGGGTTGCCTAGCGCTTCATTATCTCTTCAAAAAAGGTATTTTCCTCCTCTCTTATACTGCCATAAAATGATGTTGTGTTAGTGGTTCAGTCGTGTCTGACTCTTTGTGACCCCATGGACTGTAGCCCTCTAGGCTCCTCTATCCATGGGATTCTCCAGGCAAGAATACTGGAGTGGAGAGCCATTCCCTTCTCCAGGGGATCTTCCTGACTGAAGGGTCAAACCTGGGTGGATTCTTTACCATCAGTGCTACCAGGGGAGCCCTCATAAAATGGTAACACTTCTCTATTACCATAGTTTTACAACCTGAGAGGCACAGAGATTGGTTGTTTTGCCCAAGGTGCTGGAGGAAAAATAGAGAAGTAACCCAAAGTGAACAGTCCAGCTCCCTGTGCAACATAACACCCTGTGACAGTCTTCAGTCTCAATCTAGACTCTTTCCGTACAATGAAACCTCCAGTTTTCTTGTCAGGCAGCTCTATTCGTTATAAAGACTTCAACTGAAATTTGCTTTCCTTTGACTTCTGCCTATTGATTCTTATTTGTCTCTCTCGTAAGATCATGTGTGCACCTACTTCTGCATGACTTGTTTTCAAATATTTGGGCAGCTTCCCAAGCTTCCTCATAGTCTTCTCATCTCTAGACTAAATAGTCTATCCATCCCTTTTCACTATTATTTACACCTTTTGGTTTCCCGATTCCTCATGGTACTGACTGCTCTTCTCTGGACGTAATGTCAATGTCCTATGACCCTATTAACTTCAGATTGCTTAAAAATAATACTGGAGATATGGTTTGTCTAGCCGAATGCCTAGGACTTGTTTTTTCCTGAGACCTGATGTTTATCATAACCTTGAAGGAGACTTAGGCTTTTGATGCTTCTGTTTCAGAATATCTGAAAAGGAGTGAGTTCCATGCCTTTGGCTATGTTAAGGAGATGCATGTAATGTCAGGGATATTAGAGATTAAAAAAAGAAAAGAAAGCATATTGAGTGTGCAGTATCCTTACTAAAATAAATTAAAATATCTATTTAAAAATACTTTTGTGTTGAAGCTGAAACTCCAATACTTTGGCCACCTCATGTGAAGAGTTGACTCATGATGAGAAGACCCTGATGCTGATAAGGATTGGGGGCAGGAGGAGAAGGGGACAACAAAGGATGAGATGACTGGATGGCATCACTGACTCAATGGACATGAGTTTAGGTGGACTCTGGGAGTTGGTGATGGACAGGGAGGCCTAGTGTACTGCGATTCATGGGGTCGCAAATAGTTGGACATGAGTGAGCAACTGAACTGAACTGAAATGAAATGAATTTGCTTTGATTCATGTACTTAATGTTTCAGGTTCCTATGCAATATTGCTCTTTACAGCATTGAACCTTTCCATCTCCAGTCACATCCACAACTGGGTGTTGTTTTTGCTTTGGCTCCGCCTCTTAATTCTTTCTGGAGTAATTTTCCACTGATCTCCAGTAGCATATTGGGCACCTACTGACCTGGGAGTTCATCTTTCATTGTCCTTTCTTTTTGCCTTTTCAAACTTCATGGGGTTCTCAAGGCAAGAATACTGAAGCGGTTTGCCATTTGCTTCTCAAGTGGACCACATTTTGTGAGAACTCTCCATCATGCCTGCTTCGTCTTGGGTGGCCCTGCGTGGCATGGCTCATAGTTTCATTGAGTTAGACAAGGCTGTGGTCCATGTGATTAGATTGGTTACTTTTCTGTGATTGCAAAAGTAAAAACAAATTGTGTATATACATACCATGGAATACTACTCAACAATCAAAAAGAATGAATTATTGCTGCATACAAGTTTGAATTGATCTCAGTATTACTATGCTGAATGATAAAAGTCAAAGTTCACAAACTGTTTGGCTCATTTAGATAAGGTTATTGAAGAGACAAAATTATAGATATGGAAAGCAAGTTAATGGTCGCCACTAATTAAGGATGATGGGGACAGAGTTTGAATGTGACTATAAAGGGTTAGCTTTAGGGACATCTTTGTGCTGATTGAATGGTTCTGTATCTTGTGGTCATGGTTATGTGAACTTTTATCTTTGATAAAATGACAGAACTATACATACACACTGTCCCAATATGAAATTCCTGGCCTTGATATTGTACTATAATTATGTAAAATATAACTTTGGTGGGGGGAAGTTGGATGAAGGGTACTTGGGACTGCTCTGTATTACTTTTGCAACTTCATATAAAGTCATAATTATTTAAAAAAATACTTTTGTGAAATATCAGCTATTAAATATAGACCATATTAGGAGGTGGTCTTGGGGATGCTAGTTTGCTATTTTCTCAGGTTGAAGGCTCCATGAATAAAGCATCTTTTTCCACCAAAAAAAAAATAAGGCATATTAGAGTGTGTAATATTTGAATTAATGCTTGAAAATATTCTTTTCTTTGAAGTGATAACATTATGTCACTTAGATGCTTTTGTTCTTTGACCAATCACTGAATCAACTTGGAAGGATATTTTGCTTCTATGAAAGACTGCATCTTTTGCCAAAAACCTTTAATTCATAAAAATTTCATTGACATTTTCCCTTCATGTAAACATATAGCACTTTAGTTTTCTTCACATTTGTCCACATTATTTACTTTTTCTTTATATAGAATCAAAATTTAGGGGAATACAAGTAGGTTGTTACAATCTTTAAAAAAATCCCTTAATTAGCATTTTTATAGCATTGTTTTGTTTATTAGTAACTACTCATCCATTTCTTTTATGAGTTATGTTAACTGTGTTTTCTTGTAATAGGTGATCGAAACTGTTTATCAGTAATATGTTTGTAAATGGAATATTGTTTACTCTTAATGTCAAGTTATTGAAATATGTATTGACCTTACTATAAATTTGGAGCTAGGTTGATGAGGTGTGACTGCTCAGTCACTTCAGTCATGTCTGACTCTTTGCATCCCCTGCAATGCCTGCCAGGCGCCTCTGTTCATGGGATTCTCCAGGCAAGAATACTGGAGTGGGTTGCCATGCCTTCCTCCAGGGGATCTGATGCAGGGATTGAATCTGCGTCTCCTGCATTGTCGATGGATTTTTTACCCACTGAGCCACCTGGAAGCCTGGGTAGCTGATAGATTTTGCCGCATGATGGCAATGAGAGCTTTTGTGGTGTCTATTTTAGGACAAGTAATTTCTTAGTGACTATGTTAGCAACTTTCTACTATCATGTATAGAGTCTTATTTTTTTTTCTCCATGAGGTGATTTTTAAAATGTGTGGCTGTTGTGAGATATTTAGTCCAATAATGTTGCATATAAGGACACTCAAGAAGAGGGTTTTGGGTTAAAAGGAATGGATTCTGGAAACCCAAAATCTCCCAAGCAAATTGTAGTCTGTAATAATTCCACCCTTGGGAAAGGGAGGCTCCTTGAAACTTCCATGACTATTAATCTTGAGAAAGAACATACATTGTCTAGTTGGATTGAATCCTCTAGCCATCTTATCAAGCCAGGTCTGTAAAAGTAGAGTCAGCTGGCATCCCTTTTGGGCCCATTAACCGTAATGAAAATGGTAGGAGTATGTGAACGGCATGATGGATCCTTTGACAAGTAAGTATAGGGTGTGTTTCATGAATTCTTCCCATTTCTTGATTTTACCAACAGTCTCCCCAAAGTCACTCCCCAGAAATGAATAGTAAGAAGTGAATTTTCTTGGATTGCTTCACTCGTTTTGGAGAGTGGGTGAGAAGGGGCTTCCAACTGGAGCTGCTTTTTTTTTTTTCCTTTTCTGCAGCAGGCGCCTGCCTGTAGCCTTTTGTGAGGATAATCTGATACCCTCTTTGCTACCATGAAACATCCTATCCTGGTTTCTGTAGGTCCCCAGTCTGTGCATGGTCTGGGTAGTTCACCAAGCTCTGAGTGCTTCTCATGGGAGAAGGAGCTCAGGCCCTGGGTTCAGCTGGTTGCTCTTGCCTTGGGCAAATGAGTCAACTGCTTGATTTTCTCTCCTACTTTATGAAAGTGAGACTTTCTTTTTCTCCTAGTCTTAAAAAAAAGTTTACAACAACTAAATAAAAGGTAAGTTTCTTGAGTGAGTTAACATCTATCTGGATCCTTTAGCTATATATAGATGGGGTGACTTTTCAGATTACTAGGATAAATAGACAAAATACCCCCACATGGGTTCAATATGTATTCCAGATTGTCTATGTTAAATAAGAGATGTGAGTCAGGTTTAATTCGTAACAACCGTTTCAGTCTTTTTCGAGGAAAAGCAGTGTAGTTATTTTTGTCATTTGTGTAAATTATATTACAACATTAAAGAATTTCAGGGAACCCTGAAGGATTTTGTTTAGTTACTTAAAACCTTAAACTCCCTTCAGGGAGACTAGTTGATTCATGTGGACCCTCCAGAATCATTAGTTAACCAGATTTGAAAATTGCATCATGCTTACTGCATCTCTTTAGGGCTTTCACTTTTTAATTTAATTTTATGTTCTTCGGAAAAAACAATAACAACACAGAAAATGACTTGTGCTTAGCTTGGGAAAGGGTAAGCTTAATTCCAGTTTTTGTGTCCCAAAAGTCTATTTTGCCTTTGTAATCCTATTAGCTCATTATCACTCCATTTCTTATAGTTGGGTGCCCTGTGAACCCATAGACTTCAGTAACCAGAGCTGCAGTCTGCAGTTTAATAATGCATTCTGCTCTGAGGTTTATGACCATAAAGTTCCTTTATGGGAATCCTCTGTTGGTGGCTCTAAAAGTGTTGGGCTTGAGGTAACAGTGAGGCTAAAGTCTAATGAGAAGGTTTTGAAAATTCTGAAGTGTTGGTGTTGTCTAGTCATGTCTGACTCTTTGCGACCCCATTGACTGTAGCCCACCAGGCTCCTCTGTTCTCTAGGCTAGACTACTGGACTGGGTAACCATTCCCTTCTCCAGGGGATTCCTCCAACACAGGGCCTGAACTCAGGTCTCCTGCATTGCAGGAAGATTCTTTACCACCTGAACCACCAGGGAAGCCCAAGAACACTTCTCCAGGGGATATTCCCGGCCCAGGAATCGAACCTGGTCTCCTGCTTTGCAGAAGGATTCTTCGTCTGAGCTACCAGAGAAACCTTCTAAAAATGGTAGAACTGTTATCAAATAAGTGTAAGTCTGTGACTCACTGTATTTCCTTGGCTTTTAATTCCCCATGAAGTGGAGAAAGAACCACTGTAGGGGGTTGGAAATTTTTCTTTTTTACAGTTGTGGCATGACAGAGCAGTTGCTTTTTCCAACCACCATATGTGGTGATGCGGCTCTTCGGAATGACATTGGGGTCCTCCCTGAACAAACAGCAACAGCCTTCCAAATAACTTATAATAAATGAGGTATGTAGGACGTTTTCCCCAGCCAGATGTAATCTTCAATCTTCAATATGAAAAATACATTTAAAGTGACCTCCTGCAGGAAAATTTGGGATAAATAGCTAGAAAGGGAAAATGGCCAAAAGACCCTATCCATAACCAAAACAAACTATAGTACAAATACATTTTATAAAAGAAGTGAATGTATGTAGAAAATAAAATCTTAAAAAGGCCTTAAAACAAGACTTGACCATACTGTGTTTTTGGATGGCCAAGTATGTAAACAGCATTTAATACAGCCCCAGTTCCAATTCTGATGGGAGTTTTCAGTCTTTTTAAAACTGCCTAAAAATATATGATATTTTGTATAGAAGAATAAGCCTCAAAATAGTCAAGAAAGAAGAGAGAAGGGGATTTTCCATTAGCTGAAACTAAAACAAACTGCAAAGCCAAGTGAACAATCTATGGCTTGCAATCAACATTGATCAGGGGTTAGCAGACTTTTTGTGTAAGGGACGAGATAGCACAAAGGTCAGACTATTTGCTATCATAGCATGAAAGCAGTTATACGGGTGTGACTGGACTTAGTTTTTAAACTGCGGTCTGCCAGTTCATGGTACAGACCTTACAACAAAATAGTGCTCATAAGCAGATAGCAAAATTTGTGACAGAGGTGGAATTTCAAGTCATCTGAAAATGAGAGTTTAATAAGTTGTGCTGGAAAAGTTTATGTTCATCTGAAAAAACTAATATTCCTAAAATTTAAAAATAAATTCTTGGTATGTAAGATTTAAATATAAAAGGTAGGCAATACAATAATATAAGAAAATTTAAGAGAATATTGTATAATATGCAAATAGAAGCTATATTTTTAAACAAGACAACAAATAGAGAAGCTGTAAAGAAAGAAGAGAAAGGCTACATGTAAATGAAAATTTGTTTATGGCAAGGTTATAAACTTTGATGACTTATAAACAAAATATGATAGCATGTAATCTATTAACAAAGAAATAAAATGACAGCCTATGAAAAATATTTGTAACATAGTGAAGAAAAGGGCCAAGTCCATAATATGCAAAGTGCCTCTTCACTTAGCTCAGTAAAAAGAAACAAAAAAAACAAAGAGAGTGGTTCTTGAAAGCTAAGGGCCAGTGACTGAAAGAAAAGATGCTTAATGTCACTAGAAGCTGTACTCTTCTGTAAAATGGGATAATTATAGTGCCCACCTTATAGTTTTGTTGGAAGGGTCAAATCAAATAATACAAGTAAGGTACTAAAGTGCTTGACACATTGGCTGTGTTCCACAAGTGTTAGTTTATTACCCTGTAGAGATAAAAGCATGAGTAGGCAAGGACTGCTGATAAAAGATGTTATGGTGTTTTATTTGTAGTTGGGAATAGCTGAAAATACACTAATGGAAATTAACTAAAGTATAGTTAATTCGCAACATTATGTTAGCTTCTGGTGTACAGCGAAAGGATTCAGTTATACATATGTATATGTAGTCTTTTTCAGATTCTTTTCCATTATAGATTATTTTAATAAATTGTGTGTAATTGCTGTGGAATTTTATGAAGTTATTTAAAATAACTACTTTAAATGTATTCCATAAGTTTAGAAAGTGTTGTGATATATTGTTTAGGAGAAATGCAGATTTTAGAGAAATATAGATAGTATTATTTCAGTTTTATAGAATAATAAGATAAAACTCCATTGACGTGTTTTTATATGAGGCTGAAACATTCAATTTCTGTGTTTCAAAGTCATTGTTTTAATGAAGAATATTCTGAAAGCAGACTATCCAGTTCACCGCTTTCTTCCAATACACCTTTCAATATTTGATCTCTTGTTAGACCTCTTCCTCCTTCACTAAGTTGTAAATGTACATGAGTTTTATTCAGAGAGCACTAGAAATTATACCTTGTATTTCCTAAAACTCTAAACTCAAGTAAGTCAAACAGAACGTAAAGAGCAACAGTGTATGGCACACATGGAGTCAGTCACTACCACCCTCTCTTTCTTATTATTCCATGAAGAGACCAAGGAAATAGTTTTCAAAGAGCATTGTTGGTATTCTTTGGTTATTGGTAGTTGGCGACCCAACTTTCTGTTGGCTGTTATCAGAAATGGAATAGTATACTGTAGCTGGAGGGGCAGGAGTTTACATCTGTATGTGAATTCAGCACTTGGGCAAAGGTTTGGGTAGGTTAGTAGCTTGATAATAAATGATATCTTCAAATTATATTGTTCCTTAGTTTTTAGAACAGATTTTAGCAATGGCAATAATAGTAGTTAATGTTGTGTCTGACTTTGTGCAACCCAGTGGAGCCCTCTAGGCTCCTCTGTCCATGGGATTTTCCAGGCAAGAACGTTGGTGTGGATTGCCATTTTCATCTTCAGGGGATCTTGCTAACCCAGGAATCAAACCCCCATTTTCTGCATTGCAGGAGGATTCTTTACCACTGAGCCGCTAGGGAAACCCAATACTTCCAGTGTGGAGTGTTGGCTAAGACATTACACTTGTTCCTCTTTTAATCCTTGCAACTTTAAAGGGATAGATGCTCTTACCATTTCCTTTAAAAAAAATTATTTATTTTTATTGAAGTATGTTGATTTCTAATATCATGTTTCAAGTGTACAGCACAGCAATTCAGTTATATATATATTCAATATATATTATATAGTTATATGTTATAATTAAATATGTCATTACCTATAATTATATTTATGTGTTTATATTTCTTCATTTTCTTTTTACTTTGAGGACTACATGCTTAGATGAGTTGAGTAACTAACCTTTGGTTATTTGTTGAAAACACAAAAGACAATGCCTAGACTATTTTTCTACCAAGTAGAAGAGCTAATTTTTGAATCAGTGTTTGAGCTGAGATTTGAACTTGGGTTACTGCTGCTGCTGCTGCTAAGTCGCTTCAGTCGTGTCCGACTCTTTGTGACCCCATAGACGGCAGCCCACCAGGCTCCCCCATCCCTGGGATTCTCCAGGCAAGAACACTGGAGTGGGTTGCCATTTCATTCTCCCCTTGGGTTACTATTAATACCAAATTCTATGTATGTTGTTGATTTTCAAGGTCTATTTCTTCTTATTGATTGCCACATAAATTCTGCCCAAAGACCAGCCATTTAGATGTCTTATTATTTCTAATAAAATATAAGGACATGAATTAATTGTTGCCTGGTATCTTTATTGTTCTGCTTTGGTGTTGCCCAAGCACTGTATGCATACAGCTAATGCATTGGCCATATTATGGTGATTTGTTTACATGCATATTTCCAGCTTAGCCAAGGACTGTTTGAAACAAGAGCTGTCTTACACAGTTTTGTGCTATAATGAGTGGCAGACTTTTAGGTGATCAGTTACTGTTGAACTGATTTCAATGGTAAGGTCACTATCAGTTTTGCCTTTGCTGTTCAAAATGTACATATGCATTCACTTAAATTTAACCCAGACCACAGGTCTCATTTTAGATGGAAAAATGAAAATTTTGTCTGTGAATATACAGTAAGCCCCCTGCATATGAACCTTCAAGTTGCGAACTTCTAAATATGTGAACGTGTATTTGCACGTTCAATCATGTAAGTTAGTTCATGTGTCTGTGCATGGATCCTCTGCAAATGGTGTGCTTTGGTCTACTGTACGGCACTGTATGGAGTTCAGAAGTACAGTGTCTTTATTTCAAGCCCAGGATGTATAGAAGCAAGTGTAAAAGCAGTGGTATGGAGCTGATTGTCTTAGTTAGGTACCTGCTGCTGCTAAGTCGCTTCAGTCGTGTCCGACTCTGTGTGACCCCACAGACGGCAGCCCACCAGGCTCCCCCGTCCCTGGGATTTCCCAGGCAAGAACACTGGAGTGGGTTGCCATTTCCTTCTCCAATGCATGAAAGTGAAAGTGAAGTCGCTGAGTTGTGTCTGACTCTTAGGGACCCCAGGACTGCAGCCTACCAGGTACCTCCAACCATGGGATTTTCCAGGCAAGAACACTGGAGTGGGGTGCCATTTCCTTCTCCAGTTAGGTACCTAGGCTGACTTTTTTGGACTTATGAACAAATTGGACTTACCAGTGCACTCCCAGAATGGAACTCGTTTGTATGTGGGGGACTTACTGCAAATATAATCTTAGGTCTCATATATGGTCATTTATTTCCATATATAGCCTAAAGCTGTCTATAATTTAAATGGAAAAAATGAAAGCCCTCACTCTTTAACTGTTTCAAGCTTTTCACATGTAGTAACTCATTTATCCCATACCACCTCAGCGTGAGGTAGCTGAAGTGAAAATACTGATGTATGGAGAGGTCAGATGACTAGCCCAAAGCCACATAGCAAGGAGGGCTGAGCCAGGATTTGAACCTGGTAGTCCAGCTTCAGCGTCTGTGCTCTTACCCGTGCTCTGTGCTGCCTCACTGGTCTGTAAGTGGTGGGTGCATGTAGGTGAGTCTTACACCCAGAAAGAAAAAGAGATCGAAAGAGATGTTCTTTGATACTTTGTAATGAACTTCATTGTCACTTCTTTGGAAAATATTTTGCAGAAAATTATGATTTTCTAAGGTCAACTTTTAATAGAATGTAAAATAAAATTTGTTCATATAGATTTATTATACGAGAAATTTAGGTAACTTGGGATGAGTTTGGAAGGGAACCAACAGAAGAGTAAGGAAATTTAAGCCATGTTATCATAGAAACTATTGTAAACATTTCTTCTTAAGGATGTTTTATGAAGGAATTGAAAGTGTTTTTCAAATATGTAAATATATATTTTTATGTTTAGGTCAGTTTAGGTCAGTTCTTTTTAGTTTGGGCAGATAAATTTAGGACCAATTGGTGAATGCTTCAGAGAAATAGCTTTTTGTTCAGTGTAAGGTGGAAACTTCTGCTTTGATGAACTTAGAAAATGATGAGGTTTTTCTTTCCAAAATGATCAAAAATAGGGTGGAAACAGGGAAGCTACTGAGAATAATCAAGTGTTTAGCTTTTTGAAGAGTGGAACTTGGTGACCAGACATGAAGTTCCTTCTAAACCTGCAATTCAGTGATTCTAACACCCTGCACAGAAGGGATTCTGCTTTATTATTATTATTTATTCTAATATTTATTATTATTTTACTCTTAGTACACACTGTGCCACCTGGGAAAGTTCTATGTAAGTGATTTCCAGTGAAACTTATGGTCACTCAATCCAGCAGTTATAGGAAAAAAATGCGTATCACAAAGTCATCGCCAAGATGAATGTCAAAAGAGCTTTTCCTTTTTCTAATAGGAAATTTTTGGTTAAACTTCTTTTAAGTCCTTGGTCTGTTTCTATAACTAGAATGGTTTTTGTGAATAGTGTAATGTAGGGGTCTAATTTCATTTTACTACATGTGATTGTCCAGCTTTTCCAGTGACTTTATTGGAAAGAATATCCTGTCCCCATTGAGTATTCTTGGTGCCCTTGTCAAATATTGCTGCAGCCGCTAAGTTGCTTCAGTCATGTCCGACTCTGTGCGACCCCATAAACGGCAGCCCACCAGGCTCCCCTGTCCCTGGGATTCTCCAGGCAAGAGCACTGGAGTGGGTTGCCATTTCCTTCTCCAATGGCTGAAAGTGAAAAGTGAAAGTGAAGTCGCTCAGTCGTGTCTGACTCTTTGCGACCCCATGGACTGCAGCCTACCAGGCTCCTCCGTCCATGGGAGTTTCCAGGCAAGAGTACTGGAGTATTGGGGTGCCATCACCTTCTCCGTGTCAAATATTAGTTGAACATATATTTGAGGGTCTATATCTGGGCCCTCAATTCTGTTGCATTGGTCTGTGTGTCTATTTTTATGCCAATTCCATACTGTTTTGATTACTGTAGGTTTGTAGTGTAGCTTGAAATTGGGAAGTATAATGCCTCCAGCTTATTCTCCTTTCTTAGGATTGCTTTGGCGCTTGGAATCTTTTGTGGATCTGTGCAGATTTTAGGATTATTTTTTCTCTTGCTGTGAAAAAAAGCCATTGGAATTTTTAAGTGTGTGTTAGTCACTCAGTTGTGTCTGACTCTTTGTGACCCATGGACTGTGGCCCACCAGGTTCCTCTGTCCATGGAGTTTTCCAGGCAAGAATACTGGGGTGGGTAACCATGTTCTTTTCCAGGGAATCTTCCTGACCAAGGGATCAAACCTGGGTCTCCTGCATTCCACGAAGATTCTTGTGCTTAGTCACTCAGTCGTGTCCAACTCTTTGCAACTCCATGGACAGTAGCCCACCAGGCTTCTCTGTCCATGTGGATTCTCCAAGCAAGCATACTGGAGTGGGTTGCCATGCCCTCCTCCAGGGCATCTTCCTGACCCAGGGATTGAACCCAGGACTCCCACATTGCAGGCAGATTCTTTACTGTCTGAGCCACCAGGGAAGCCCCATGCAGATTCTTATAGGGATCATACTGAACCTGTAAATTTCTTGAGGTAGTATAGATATTTTAATAGTATTACTTTTTCTGATCCAAGAACATGGGATTCCTTCAATTTATTTGTGTCTCCTTCAATTTCTTTCATCAATGTCTTATAGTTTTCAATGTATAGATCTTGCACTTTGTTGATGAAATTTATTCCTAAGTATTCTCTTTGACTATTTTCTTTATTTTTGTTATTTTCTTTGTTTTTCCTTCTTTCTTCTTTTCATTTTTGGTTTATATTAACCCACCTAATTTCTGTACATTGATTTTATGCCCTGCATCTTTACTGATTTTCATTCTAAGTTTTTTTGTGGAGTCTTTAGTCTTTTCTATATGTAAGATTATATCATATGCAAACAGAAATAGTTCTACTTCTTCTTTCTGATTTTGATATCTTTTATTTCTTTTTATTTCCTAATCGCTCTGGTGAGAATTTCTAGTTGAGTAGGAGTGGTGAGAGTGGGCACCCTTTTCTGGTTTCTGATTTTAGAGGCAAAGCTTTCAGACTTTCACCATTGAGTATGATGTTGGCTGTGGGCTTATCATATATGACTTTTAATATGTTGAGGTTCATTCCTTCTAGATTCAATTTGTTAGAAGAGTTTTTATCATGGAAGATGTTAGGTTTAGTCGAATGCATTTTTGGCATCCACTGAGATGATCACATGATTTTTACCCTTGTTTTTATAGTTTTACTACATTTGTATGTGTAACATTGCTTTGGCTGTTTTGTCTTTTTAAAATATGGTTTAAGTGACCATCATCGAAAGTGTACAAATAACAAGTGATAGGATGTGGAGGAAAGGGAAACCTAAGTACCCTGTTGTTGGAAATGTAAATTGGTGCGGTTACTATAGAAAGCAGTATAGAGGGTCCTCAAAAGTTAAAACTAGAAGCTACATATGACCCAGCAATTCCACTCCTGGATACATATTCAAAGAAAATGAAAACACTAATTCAAAAGATACACGCACCCCACCACCCCAATGTTCATAGCAACATTATTTACAATAGTCAAGATAAGGAAACAACCTAAGTGTCCATTAACAGATGTATGGAAAAAGAAAATGTGATATGATGTGTGTGTGTGAGTATATATATATATATATATATATATATATATATATGTATATGCATGTATATATATAGTTATATGGAATGTTAGCTTTAAAATGTGAAACTCTGCCATTTGTAACAGCATATATGGACCTAGATGGTATTATGCTGTGTGAAATAAGTCAGAAGGAGAAAGCCAAATAGTGTACATTATCACTTATTTGTGGAATCTAAAAAATAAAAATGATTATAAGAAAATAGAAATAGATTCACCAATACAGAGAGCAAACTCTATTGGTTACTAATGGGGAGAGGGAAACAGAAAGAGGCAGGATAGGATTAGGGAATTAAGAGATACAAACTACTAGTTCTAAGGTAAATAAGCATCAAGGATATATCATGAAGCACAGGGAATGTAGCCAATATTTTAAAATAAATCTAAATAGAGTATAATCTTTAAAAATTTTTAATCACCATATTGTACATCTGAAAGTGATATAATATTATAAATCAATTATCCTTTCATAAAGTGTATGGTTTCTTACTATCTACATTTTCTATAATTAAAAAAAATCTCCATTATATTTTTTAGAATTTTTAATTCAATGGATATTTATGGAGCACCTGCTTTGTGCTAGACATTGTTCTAGGTGCTTAGGGGGCATCAGGTAAACAAAAGAAAAATCCTTTTTCTTTTGGCATTAATATTCTAGCTAAAGGGGACAGACAATATATGTAATATATGTAAATAGATATTTTAAAAAGTTAACTATATGTATGTTAGAATGAGACATTATAAGGGAGAAGAAAATAGATTAGGATAGAGGACTAGAAATATTGGAGGGTTATGGCAGTACAATTTTAAATAATTGGTAAGGATAGGCCTCATTGGGCAAGTAATTGGGCAGTTGCTTTCTGGGGGAAGAATGTTCCAGGCGGAGGAGGGGGTCAGAAGGCAGAAGTGTGCCTAGTGTACTCAGAGCCACCAAGGGAGTTTGTGTTGCTGTGACATTAATAGTGACTCCGAAATATGGGGTGAAGTGAGAGAGGCTGAGGTGTTAATACTTCAGCTTTGGGGAGGTTCAGAGAGAGAGGGGACATGTGTAAACCTGTGGCCAATTCATGTTGTTGTATGGCAGGAACCAGCGAAACATTGGAAAGCAACTATCCTCCAATTAAAAAATTTTAAAGATACAGAAAAAATGAGGCAGGATTCTATTAAATAAATTCATGTTGTTTATAGTGAAATGCTATAATATATTGCAAAAAGCTTGATCTGGTTACTGGGTTAGAATACACTGAGTAGAGTCTAGGAGATAAATTAGGGGAGTATTGTAGTAATTTGGAAGAGAGATGGTCGTGGTTTGGACCAAGATGGTTAACAGTAAAAGTGGTGAAAGAAGTGGTCAGGGTCTGGATGTTTCTTTAAGACAGAAACAGTGGGATTTACGGACAGATTGAGTGTAGGAAATGGGAAAGAGGAGACAAGGATGACTCAAAAGGTTTGACCAGAGCTTTTGGAAGGGCAGAATTGCTGCTGAATGAATGAACTGATGGCAAGGATACACTTTGAGGAGGAAAAATCAGGAATGAGGTTTGGACTGTGCTGGGTTTCCTCTGGCTGCTGTGAGTTGGAAGTTTGGGAAGGAGGTCTGAACTGGGAGTCATCAGTGTATAGATGGTACAATCCATGAGGCTGGTTAAGATTGCCAGGAGAATATGTTGACAGAATACATACAGGGGGGCAGCCTGGGGCCACTCCAGCCTTTGGAGATTGTGCAGAAGGGAAGACAGCAGCCAAGGAGACTGAGGGGTGATGAGTGAAGTAGAATACCCATGTTGTGTGAAATCCGGGCAGCCAGTGGAGCCAAGGAGAAGGGCGGTCAGCTGTGCCATATGGGGCTGCTAGGAGGAGTATGAGAGCTGAGCAACTGGTTTATCAGCACCGAGATCACTGGTGAACTTAATGAGAAAAATTTTAGAGAACTGTTAGGGGGAAAAAAAAATCTGACTGTGGTGTGTTTAGGAGAAATAAAAGGAAAGGAGTTGAAAACTGCTAATGCAGAAAATCATCAGGGAGTTTTTTGGCAGAGGATAGGCAGAGGAAGATGACGTAGGATAGAAGAAATAGGCTCAGGAGAATGTTGTTATTTTCTTTATTTTTAAAAGGTGGGGTAAATAAGAATGTGATGGGAATGGCCCAGTAAGAGCACAATTTTGAGTTATTTAGTTATATGGATGCATATGTTTTTTCTAATTTATTCTAACTGCTAGTGTTCTGTTGATGAATATCTTTACCTTGATTTATCTGTTCTCTCCTTAATGGAGATTAAAGTTGTTTTCTAGTTTTCTCTATTATATATAAAATGCTTCAGGGAAGTGGGTATACACAATATTTTTCTCTTGTAAATACCCGCAAATGAAACTTTTAGGTCATACTTTATCTGTATTTTCCACTTAAGTAGAGATTGTCAAATTGTTCTATTAATACGGTGTGGTTGCGACATTTCTATGCTCACCAGCAATGTACGAGATGTCTTGCTGTGATAAATCCAGTTGTGTGAAAATGGTAACTTGCTGGGCTCAGTTCTGCATTTCCTAACTATTATACATCCCAAGCTTGAATGTCTTTTCATAAGTGTGTTGACCATTCTAGTTTCTTCTTATAAATTCTCTCCCATTTTTCTACTGGGGAGCAAACTTCTTAATGATTTATGGAGTTCTTTGTATTTTCTATCAGCATAGATGATGGTATCTCTCTACATCTGTTTCTTTCTCCCTGTCTATCCCTCATGTATACTTTCTCAGTCTGTGGCTTCCTTTTTCATTCTTTTAATGTCATTTTTTGGTCTACTAAAGTTTTATAGTTTGTCATGGTTATATTCATCCTTGCATTTATAGTTTCTGTCTCACTTAAATCCTTCCTCATCCCAAGGTTATTATTCTTTTATATTTCTTTGAGTGGTTTTCAAGTTTAGCCTTTCAGACTTAGATCTTCAATCTTTAATCACATGTGATGTTTTTAGCATGGTTTAAGGTAGGAGTCCTGTTTTGCTGTTGACTCTCCCATGTATTGACTAGTCTGTCCTTTTGTAAGGCAGCATCTGTCATTACCTCATGATCATATATGCCTGTGTGTGTTTGTTGGTTCTGGTGTGTTTCTCTGCTTCTTTTCAGAGCCTTCCACCAACGCATCATGTCACCCAACACCAACATGTCATCGATGTTGACATAACAACGTTGCTTTATAATAAATGTAGATATCTGGTAGAACAAGTTTCCCCAACTTGTTCTCCCTACTTTGTCTTGACTAGTTTTGGTCCTTGAGTTTTCTGTAGAAATTTGAAGATAATTTGTCAAGTCACACACACGCATGCACACACCCACACACACCCTTTTGGAATTTTGATGGGAATTGCATTTAATTTGTATACAGTCTGGGGATTACAACATTTTGACAACATCGATTCTTCCTTTTTATGAATATGCTGTTATTTTTTTCCAGCCTTTTAATATTTTCTCTGTTTTCCCACACACTTCTTGCTCACATTTAGTTAGATTTATTTCTAGATACCTTAGAGATTTAATTGCTGTAATGAATGGGATTTGTTCCTATTACATTCTCTTTTCCTATTACTGGTTCTATGGAACATTATTTATCACTGAGCTATATGCAGGCTGAGTGGATTAGTCATGGAAAGGGCACTTTGGAGGAGGCAGCAGCTCCTAAAACAGAGGGATCATACTGAGATATGAACCATGTAGCATCAGAAAGAAGAGGGTCCCATAGCTGTCTGAGGCAAGTAAACATGGTGAACAAGGAAGTGAATAAAGGAAATGATGGATGATCCTGCTAAATGAGATTGTGTGCATGAGAGCAAGTATTGAAGAGGGATAGCTGAAGGTTCATTTGAGGATGCATTTTAGTCAAGCCACTCTGATTTTAAGAACTAGAACTCATGGGCGTTAGCTCAGGAACGGCACAGACAGCATTGTGTGTATCAAACGGGTGTCTGGGGGGAGTCCAGCTGTAGGAACTGGCAGTGCAACCAGCTCTCAGGGCTCATTGTCAGGAGGTTTTGATTCCCCACTTTCCACATGCCAACTTCTTTATCATCCTGACGTCTTCGGCTCTGATTCATCCTTTCAACTGGAGCACCCACTCCCAACGAGCAGTTTTACTACACATCTTTTTAAATTAATTAATTTATTAGTTTTTTTTATTTGGCTGTGCCAGGTCTTCGTGGTAGCACGCAGGATCTTCAGTTTTTGTTGTGGCCCGTGGGAATCTCGTTCCCTAACGAGGATTGAACCCAGGCCCACTGCCTTGGGAGCATGGAGTCTTAGCCACTGGACCACCAGGGAAGTCCCCATATCTTTTTTTAAATTCCAAGCTGTGATATTGGCCCATCTTTCTAACCAGTCTCCTGGATTGCCTGCTAGCTCATAGATTGGCTGTTTCTCATTTTTGTTTGTTTTTGGACTAGTGCTCCCCATTGGTTTAGTCCTTTGTAGGATGATGATACATCCCAGTTTGCCCAGCATAATTATTGTTTCAGAACAATTATTTTTTTTCTCAGTTTTTAAAAAATTTGAAGTATAGTTTTTTTTCAGTGTGTATTAGCTTCAGGTATATAGCAAGATGATACAGTTATATATACATATATTGTAATGTATTATATATTGTTATGTGTTATATTTATATATTACACGTAAGATGGTATGGAAAAACTTGAATGAATTTTTTGGCTAACCTAATATGTATATTTCAGATTCTTTTCCCTTACAGGTTATTACAGAATATTGAGCATAGTTCCATTTGCTATACAGTAGGTCCTTATTGGTTATCTAGTTTATATAACAAGAACAATTAATAATAATGCCTTTGAAACTCTCTTAGTTCAAACAATACATTATTTGGTTATATTACTCACTGGTCTGTGGGGCTTCAAAACATGACTGCTTATTCCAAAAACAGGGATTGTGGGGCAGGAGTGTGGTGCTGGTTGGAAACTAGGCCAGGGAGGGTGGTACTGAGTAACATCTCTGCTCTGTGTAGGGTAGAGTAATGGGGTAGCTGTGAAGCATCTGTGAGATGTTCAGAGATGCCCCACTGACAATGGAGTCTTATGTTACTGGAAGAGGACAGAGAATGTGGCATTTAGTTAGGTGTCCAGAGACCCAAGTCAATCGGGATAAAGGTAGGTCTGTAGTCTAAGTATTCAGATATGTATCAGAGGAGAGAATGATTTGGTATGTGGTTAAAACTGGTGCATCTTTATCAAGCGAAGGGTTTTTCCCTCTTGATCAAGGGTTAAGGGGAGAGGACTGAGGCATGGAACATCAGAGCTGTGGTACCATGTTCCAGTCCCAGAATGACTGGGCTGGATCTAGTCACTAAAAGACTGGACAACAGAATCAAATTTAGCTGTGAAGTGACAAGGCAGAGAAGGAACCATGACTTAGCAGTGAGACTCACATACAGGTATATTTGGAAATGATACTGAGCTGGATTATTCCCAGAAAACCAAGCTCATTATGTTTTATTTATTTATTTGAAGTATAGCTGATTTATAATATTGTGTTAATTTCTACTGTATAACAAACTGATTCAATTATACATATTAATAGACACACACACATATATATATATTCTTTTTAAAATATTGTTTTCCATAATGGTTTATCATAGAATACTGAATGTAGTTGTCCATGCTGTATGGTAGTACCTTGTTTGTCCATGGAGTTCTCCAGGAAAGAATACTGGAGTGGGTAGCCATTCTATTCTCAGGTTATCTTCCTGACACAGGACTCGAATCCCAGTCTCCTGCGTTGTATGTGTACTCTTTACCATTTATAGGGCTTTTAATTTTCTTTCTTTTTTTTTTTTTTTGGGGGGGCATGGCAACTTTTTTTTTCCTTTTGGTGGTTTTTTTTTTTTTTATTAAACTATTTTATTTATTTTTTCCTTTATATTATCATGTTGGTTTTGCCATACATTGACATGAATCCACCATGGGTACACATGTGTTCCCCTTCCAGAACCCCCCTCCCACCTCCCTCCCGATTCCCTCCCTCTGGGTCATCCTGGTACACCAGCCCTGAGTACCCTGTATCTAGCATCAAACCTGGGCTGGCGATTGATTTCACATATGATAATTAACATGTTTCAATGCCGTTCTCCCATATCATCCCACCCTTGCCCTCTCCCATAGAGTCCAAAAGACTGTTCTATATATCTGTGTCTCTTTTGCTGACTCACATACGAGGTTATCGTTACCATCTTTCTAAATTCCATATAGATGCGTTAGTATACTGTATTGTTGTTTTTCCTTCTGGCTTACTTCACTCTGTATAATAGGCTCCAGTTTTGTCCACCTCAGTAGAACTGATTCAAGTGTATTCTTTTTAATGGCTGAGTAATATTCCATTGTGTATATGTACCACAGCTTTCTTATCCATTTGTCTGCTGTTGGACATCTAGGTGGCTTCCATGTCCTGCCTATTGTAAACAATGTGGCAATGAACATTGGGGTACACGTGTCTCTTTCAATCCTGGTTTCCTCAGTGTGTATGCCCAGCTTTTCTTTTTAAAAATCTTCTTTCTGTTATGGTTTATCATAGGATACTGATTATAGTTCTCTGTGCTATATGGTAGGACCTTGTTGTTTATCCATTCCATCTGTAATAGCTTAGTTATTATTATGCTTTATTCTTCAGCAGCAAAGTGAAAGCAGGGATGTCAGTGAGGATAAATCCAAAGGTAGGAATATCTTAATGATGGAAAAGAGTAAGGAGTGGGGAGTACCGTGCTTTGTGACAGACAATGATCCTTGATGAGCCAAAATCAGTATATGTCCGAAACAGGAAGATTCAAGGCGGATAGAAAGAACATTCTAGAGTCATGTCTGGATAAAACCAAATTAAATGAAGCATTGATTGACAACGGCTAAGAATTAGTGAAAAAAGACTTCAGATTATCTATAATTTAAAAAATCTTACTATAGGTGAATCTCAGTGTTCGTGTAGGCCCTTAGAATTATGGAGGTTATGTTTATATTTGCCCATTTGAATAAATTTATAAAAAGATAAATGAACAGCTCACTTTTTCTTTCAGTCAGTTCTGTGTCACAGCTCTAAATGTAAGCAATGTGTCTTTGAAAAAAATATACTATTTCCTGCTGCCTTGTTCTATAAACATGAGTCTATAAAATGACAAAAGCTACTGGGCTTTTATGCTGGGAAACTGTCACTGGGAAACACATGTTAAGCAGTGATATTTGGGGAAGGCTGAGGTGTGTGATGACAGATGGGTTGAGGGCTGGCGAGGTATGGAGAGAGAGTTCTTGAGATTACTCTCGTGTGTGTAGTTGTGAGTCTGGAACCCCAAAACAGTGTAACTTAGAGGTATGCGTTGTAGTTGAACTAAGAGGTGGTTTAAAAAACCTGTTAGAAAATTAAGTGCTCTTTTGAAATAGTATCCCATAGAGACACCGAAAGGCACTGCTCAGAAGTCAAATCTTGGAGGGTTCCAACATAATTATATTAAAAAAAAATTAGCTCGGTTAAAATTCCCATTAAAATGGTAGACATTAGGCAGACATCTTTTTGTTTTGTTGTTATTATCTAAATAGAGACCAGAAATGTCTTTGTTTCACAGGAAAAATGAGTAGCCGTCCTTTTGTTTGTTTGGTGTGTAATTTTGTGTGTGTGTCTACTATAATAGTAACAGATAATGTCTTTTTACAACTCATGGAAAGAATTCGTTTCTTCTCTACCAAAAAGCTAGCCTTGTGGGACCTGACAAAAGTCATTATATTATTATGTTTTTTGGCTCAAGAAACTAATGATATCTTGGAAAAAGTGAAGGAGTGGGGCAATGAAAGAAAGACATCTGTAATGAAACAGACAAATTATTTAAACAAAAGATACAGTGTTTCTTTAATTGGATTCTCATGGCCCGATGGCTTTAAAACATGCTGACCAAAGGCAGTGTCTGGAAGAAAGGAACTGTGGATTTCTGAATCACAGCTTTTCCAATTTGGGTTTAATAGAATTCAACAAACTCTTATTGAGCATCTACTCTGGAGCCAGACAGCCCGAGTTTGATTCTTGGCTGTATTATTTTACCTCTCTGTGCATCTCTTTCCTTATCTGTAAAATGGAGAGGATGACTGTAATCCTTACCCTCTGTAATTATTTTAAGGAGGAAATGAATTTTAGTATGTGTATTCAGACCTGTGCCTACCACTTTGACTCAAAACTGAACTGATCAGAGACTGGGAATTTAAAGATACTCGTGTTGTCTTGTGAGAGAGGAAAGCCTGGTAAGCGACCGCTCAATTTCAGTATTTTCTGATGGTGACAAGAAAACGTGGTCAGAAGTTGCTCTGGGAACCTAAAGGTGTAGTTAACAGTCTTAGAGGGATGGTTTTATGGAGTAAAACTCAAGGCAAGTTTTCTATAGGAAAGGAAAACTATCCCTCCAAGAAGTCCCAGAAGCAAAAAGTATACGACGCCGGAGGCTGGAAGACATTCATTTGCAGCTCTTTGAGCTTCCTTCGTTGGTAAATACTGCATCTGGCCACTGTTTAGGCACTGGGTAAAACCATGACTGAGGGGTTTAAGTTCTGGTATGCCTTTCGCTTGTGCCCTCAGAGTCTGGTTGAATCTAATGGGACTGTGATAACTAGAACAGCAAATGACCATCCTGCAGCCTGGTTTTCGGGACTTCCCAGGTGATACTGGTGGTAAAGAACCCACCTGCCAATGCAGGAGACGTGAGACGCAGGTTCGATCCCTGGGTCGGAAGGATCCCCTCGAGGAGGACATAGCAAGCCTCACCATTATCCCTGCCTGGAGAATCCTGTGGACAAAGGAGCCTGTTGGGCTACAATCCACAGGGTCGCAAAGAGTCAGATAGGACTGAAGCAACTTAGCACGCATGCATGCAGGATAGTTCTCTGTACTGTTGGGTAAAGTATTGACTTCTGGGTTAGAACAATGCCATGAAGAATGGTCGGCGATTCCATGTCATGGTTCTTCTCTTCTACTCTCTGTCAGCTCTAATGAATGAAGGAGAAAAGAGGTAAGTATTGTTGTAAACGAGAGAGAGAGAGAGAGAGGATGACATTTTTAAGACCAATGTGTGGGAGTCATGCTTTAGGATACTCTGTATGTTGACATAATTTGTGATTCTCTAACCTGTGAAAACTGAACTGTTCAGCTGAAATAAAAAAGTATTTTCATTTTATTCTACATTTGTGGGTGTGCAGAAGTGTGACTTTACTTCCCTGGAATTGCATGCAGTATAGCTCTGGAAACTTTTTTTCTGCCAGTAGTGAGAAAGCATGTCATGTTGCTACTTCGACTTAGTGTCTCTTTATAACACACTTGGGGGTAACTATTCAGCCAACTTTGAGACGTGATGCAGTCTGTAAAAATTTTTGGTCATTCTTCGGGCTGCTGCTCCCATTCTGTGGTTCTTCCTCCACCCCCGCCTTCACCCCCACCCCAGCGTGCTCCAGATGGAGTCTGGAAGGGGGGGGAAGGCACTGGGAGAAGGGAGGTGTCCATCCAATTCACCGTCCCATGGCCTTTCTTGTGTGTCTCATTTTGCTTGGACTTTGGCCTCTATCTTCATGTTATTCCTTGTTGCTATGTCAAAAGCTGGGGCATCTTCTGGTTGATATTTTAGGTAAGACAAAACCACGATGACTGCTTGCTGATCCTTTGGCTGGCTCTATACTCTCATGTTCACTATCCTTACCCCCCTGGGGCTTCCCAGGGGGCACTAGTGGTAAATAACTCAGCTGCCAGAGCAGCAGATGTAAGAGAAACAATTTGATCTCTGGTTCGGGAAGATCCCCTGGGGTAGGAAATGGCCACCCACCCCAGTATTCTTGCCTGGAGAATTCCATGGACAGAGGAGCTTCACAGGCTACAGTCTATGGGATTGCAAAGAGGTGGACACAGCTGAATGCACACTTACGCACACACACACATCCTCACCCCCTACCCGCTCTGTAGCTACAAAAGCTCCACCAGGCTTCCCTCGAAGGGGCTACGGGAATGATTTGGGATGGCCGACAGCCCACCGGAGCCAGGACGCCAGAAGGCTCAGCGTTCTCACTCCATTCTACCCCACCACACTTAACCACCATTGCTGCTCTGTGGTGTCTACCAACACTGACTTGGAGGATCCATCAGATGGTGAAGCACGGGCAAGCCTGGTGTGCTGCAGTTCATGGGGCCGCAAAGCGTCAGGCATGGCTTAGAGATTGAGCAAAAAGGATTCAGACTGGAATCTGGGCAAAGCCCTTGATGTTTGTGGACACGCTCAGTCCATCTGAATTTTTTTAAACCATCTTACCACCCCATCTCCTGTTCATCCCTCACCCAGACACACACTTGCTTACATACACCTTGGAGGACCTAGATGGTGTTTAAATTTAGTGAGAGACTTTGGTCCTTACCTCTTCCTGCAACCCATCAAACTTTTGTCTCTCTTCCTGGAGCCAGAAAAACTGCCCTCATATCATGTTGTGTTATACCATGCTCTCTTGATATCTTTCTTATAAACTCTCAATTCTACATGTTCCGAGACAAATGCTGTTGTAACATCAAACGTACTGTTTTTCTTTGAAGCTCTCACAGTAGAAAGTGTGGGCTCAAGACAGTTGCGTCTGCTGATCTCGTTTAAACAATTCTATCTTGAAAGTTAGAATTGAACAGCTTTGTCTTTGTTCTTGGCTGTGTCGACATGCTTCTCCCTTTAAACTGAAGCTGTCTCAGCTTTACTGGGTAGAACAAAAATATCAGTAAGAATGAAAAACAAATCAGATGATATTAAAAAAAAAACCAAACAAACCACCAAACCCACCTCACCTGTCAGATCTTATTGCCTCTGTCTGAGTTTTTACACCACGCAAGAGGACTACTCAGTCATTTATAGCCCTAACTTTGTGTTGATGAGTCAAGCTGCAATCCACACATATTTATAAACTGAAGTGTTATTTTGTCAAAGATGTGTTAAAATGAGCTAATGTTAGATACAGAGGGGAAATTGCTGGTCAAAGTTTAAATTCTGACTCCTCTCTGATTCACTTGCATGTCTTTACAATTTATTGACATCTTCCGGACTCTTATCTCTAAGACAGACTTAATGACTCACTTATGACGATAGTGCAAACTGTTGGTGCTTCTGGAGGCGATGGAAGAATGTCACCAGCCGACCAAATTCTATTATCAGAGACGAAAAATGAATAGCAGTGGTTCTTGAAATGGCCCCTGTGTAGTTCCTGAAATAGCTTCTTGGATAATCACCATTGTGAATTGCTGCTGATGGCTATTACCGGAAGTCTGTGGGGGTGATGAGGACCACTTGAACACTGGCTTTGTCAGGGTGGTTTGAGGCTTTCTGCTCCTTAATATTCAGAATGATCCATGATTCTTTCTAAATTACAGTTCAAAACCTCAGGATCTTATCAGTGGGAATCTAAGTATCATTGCCCAATAGTTATAAGACCTGCTTCCCTACCTCAGAGTTTTTCAAAAAATAACATATGTGAATGCTGCAAACCTCAGTACCATGCAACTGTTAGGTGATTGTTATGATTTTCACTATACTACTGTACTCTGTTTGGTTAGCCAAAAAATTTATTTGGGTTTCCCCTTAAGATCTTGCAGAAAAACCTGAACGAACCTTCTGGCCAACCCAGTGTTTTCCCTTCATCTATTTCCCTTTCTTTTCAGTGTTTTGGGATAGTCATGCCTATTAAGCTTGAATTTTAAAGAAGGTCATCTTTTCTCAGAGTCAGCACCCTAGCTGGTCAAGTGGTGGTTTATTCACTAAATCGTGTCCAACTCTTACAACCCCATGGACAGACGAGCCTAGCAGTCTACAGTCCATGGGATTCTCCAGGGAGGAATACTGGAGTGGGTTGCCATTGCCTTCTCCAGGGGATCTTCCTGAACCAGGAATTGAACCCGAATCTCCTGCATTGTAGACAGATTCTTTACCATGTGAGCTACAAAGGAAGCCCAAGTTAAGCTGGTCAGAGCCATCTGTATTTTTTTTCTACCCTTTAAGCCATGCCTTGGGACTTCTTTGCTTCTTACTGTGTCTACTATGCTATTTTTTGAGCATGCAATACATTTCCAAATGTGCTGCTCTTTGAACGGGGAACTACACTCTCTCCTGCCTGGTTTTATTTATTTTTTTTTCTCTAGTCATCTTTGGGCTTATCACTTACCAACTGGTTTGAAAGAAGATTAATTTGTATTCAACATGTGGGTCAAATGGCAGTTATGTGCAAAATTTAGTGATTGTTCTGGGGAGGGGAGTGACCAAGCCTTCCTACTTGGTCAGTGGTGGTGCTGCTCCCTAAGGCTGAGAATATGAGAGGTGAAATGGAGAAGGCAGGGAGGGTTTGGGCAAAATTGGGGGGTGAGGGAGTAAAGAGAGCTTGCTGTTAGCTTTGGATTGTGGCAAAGGCTGGCGGCATTCTGTCCTGTGTGTGAAGCCTGGGAGAGGCTCTTACTCTAAGTGACAGGGCTGGGAATTATTAGCATAAAGACTGTGATTGAAGCCAAGGGAATGAATGAAAGGAAATAAAGATGAATTGCCTGTTGAATATCTACCAGGCTTTCCGTGGTTATTCTTCTGTAAGCAGATATCCTGGTGGGGGAGAGCGCCTCAGAAATAGCAAGAGTGAAGTTATGTGCTGAGTGTCACTGATCAGCTTTCTGGAAACTACAGTTTTGAAAATCAGTGACAACCTTAGAACAGAGCTTCTCCGCCTCAGTACTGTGTGCATGGTATTTCAGATGAGTCCTTGTGGGGGCGCTGTGGTGCACACCGCAGGTGGTGCCTACCTGCTGGATGGTGGTAGCCTTCCACCTCCTCCCACTCCCCGCCACCCGCGCCCCGGCCAACTGTTGTGACAACAGGCACCCATCTGCAGTCATTGCTAACCGTCCCAGGAGCTAGATGGTGCCATGTGAGCAGGTTCTTCTCTGAGTTGACCTCAAGCATGTGGGGAGGAGCTCTTCTGTTCCCAAATAACTGCAAAATGCATTCACTTCTGTAATTATTCTGACCCCATTAGGAAGCAGCTTCCTTATCCCAGAGGATCAATTGAATCATTTTATAGTTTTTTTTTTCTTTTAAAATCATGTGCTGCACAGAAAAGCACTCACAGTGCTATCCTCAGATCAAATCTCATCTTTCTGTATGTGCGTATCATTGTGAAAATGAAGGTGATGCTGTATTCCAAATAGTGAAATAGCTGTGAAGACTCAGCCGTTTCACAGAAGTGGCTGTCATTCCTCTGTTTCTCAAGCGTTTTGAGGCAGACTGTCTAAAAGGGTTAGCTGAGAGTATGCTTGAGGATGGAGGTAAGAGCGTTTGTGGTTCAAGTGAACTGAACTTTGTTCCAGTAATTTGAATGTAACACATTTTTAGAAACAAGGACAAGTACTTAATATTTTTAAAGTTACATTCTTCTCTAGTTCATCAAGAAAAAGGATGTAAGAAAGTCATTTAATAAATTTCCTATCTTAGTACCTGAATCAGCTTATATAAACTCACATTTACAGAAACATGGGGTATGGTTGATTGCAAGCACGTGAAATGGTGTTATTAATACTTGGCAGCCTCTGAAAGCAGTCAGCATCTGTTCCACTCTTGTTTCTTCCCTGACCACTGGCCCCTGCATCATAAACTGGTATTCCTGACACTTCATTTGGGGAAGGAGCTGAGGCAAGGGGTTTAGACCATAGAGCATCACCTCCTGTCATAGATGTCCTGGCATTTCTTCCTAAGCTCTTGTAAAATGGTGGTGGCTATGCATTTTATATACCTCACTATTGTTCAGTCACTCAGTCGTGTCCCACTGTTTGTGACCCCATGGACTGCAGCACGCCAGGCTTCCCTGTTCTTCACCACCTCTTGGAGCTTGCTGAAACTCAACGTCCTTCAAGTCGGTGATGTCATCCAACCATCTCATCCTCTGTCATCCTCTTCTCCTCCTGCCTTTAATCTTTCCCAGCATCAGATCTTTTCTAATGAGTCAGCTTTTCGCATCAGGTGGGCAAAGTAGTTTCAGCTTTACCATCAGTCCTTCCAATGAATATTCAGGACTGATTTCCTTGAGGACTGACTAGTTTGATCTCCTTGCAGTCCAGGGGACTCTCAAGAGTCTTCTACAACACTACAGTTCAAAAGCATCAATTCTTCAGTGCTCAGTCTTCTTTATGGTCCAACTCTCACGTGCATACATGACTATTGGAAAAACCATTGCTTTAACTATACAGACCTTTGTTGATAATGTTTCTGCTTTTTAGTATGCTGTCTAGGTTTGTCATAGCTTTACTTCCAAGGGGCAAGCATTTTTAAATTTCATGGCTGCAGTCACCATCTGCAGTGATTTTAGAGCCCAGGAAAATACTCTGTCACTGTTTCCATTGTTTCCCCATCTATTTTCCATGAAGTGATGGGACTGGATGTTGTGATCTTTGTTTTTTGAATGTTGAGTTTTAAGCAAACTTTTTCTTTTTTAAAAATTATTTATTTATTTAATTAATTTTTTTTATTTTTTACTTTACAATATTGTATTGGTTTTGCCATACATTGACAAGAATCCGCCATGGGTGTATGTGTGTTCCCTATCCAGAACCCCCCTCCCACCTGCCTCCCCATCCCATCTCTCTGTGTCATCCCAGTGCACCAGCCCCTGGCACCCTGTATCATGCATTGTACCTGAACTGGTGATTCGTTTCACATACAATAATTTACATGTTTCAGTGCCTTTCTCCCATATCATCCTGCCTTTGCCCTCTCCCATTGAGTCCAAAAGACTGTTCTATACATCCATATCATTTTTGCTGTCTCGCATACAGGGTTATTGTTACCATCTTTCTAAATTACATATATATGCATTAGTATACTGTATTGGTGTTTTTCTTTCTGGCTTTCTTCACTCTGTATAATAGGCTCCAGTTTAATTCACCTCATCAGAACTGATTCAAATGTATTCTTTTTAATGGCTGAGTAATATTCCATTGTGTATATGTACCACAGCTTTCTTATCCATTCATCTGCTGATGGACATCTAGGTTGCTTCCATGTCCTGGCTATTGCAAACAGTCTGTGATGAACATTGGGGTACACGTGTCTCTCTCAGTTCTGGTTTCCTCAGTGTGTATGCCCAGCAGTGGGATTGCTGGGTCATATGGCAGTTCTATTTCCAGTTTTTTAAGGAATCTCCACACTGTTCTCCATAGTGGCTGTACTAGTTTGCACCACTACTATTCAACATAGTTTTGGAAGTTTTGGCTACAGGAATCAGAGCAGAAAAAGAAATAAAAGGAATCCAGATTGGAAAAGAAGAAGTAACACTCTCACTGTTTGCAGATGACATGATATTCTACATAGAAAACCCTAAAGATTCCACTAGAAAATTACTTCAGCTAATGAATGAATATAGTAAAGTTGCAGGATATAAAATCAACACACAGAAATCCTTTGCATTCCTATACACTAACAATGAGAAAACAGAAAGAGAAATTAAGGAAACAATTCCATTCACCATTGCAATTAAAAGAATAAAATACTTAGGAATATATCTACCTAAAGAAACAAAACTCCTATATATAGATAACTATAAAACACTGGTGAAAGAAATCAAAGAGGACACGAATAGATGGAGAAATATTCCATGTTCATGGATCAGAAGAATCAATATAGTGAAAATGAGTATACTACCCAGAGCAATCTATAGATTCAATGCAATCCCTATCAAGTTACCAGAGGTCTTTTTCAGAGAACTAGAACAAATAATTTCACAATTTGTATGGAAATACAAAAAACCTTAAATAGCCAAAGCCATCTTGAGAATGAAGAATGGAACTGGAGGAATCAACCTACCTGACTTTAGGCTATACTACAAAGCCACAGTCATCAAGACAGTATGGTACTGGCACAAAGAGAGAAATATAGATCAGTGGAACAAAATAGAAAGCCCAGAGATAAATCCACGCACCTATGGACACCTTATATTTGACAAAGGAGGCAAGACTATGCAATGAGAAAAGACAATCTCTTTAACAAGTGGTGCTGGGAAAACTGGTCAACCACTTGTAAAAGAATGAAACTAGAACACTTTCTAACACCATACACAAAAATAAACTAAAAATGGATCAAAGATCTAAACATAAGACCAGAAACTATAAAACTCCTAGAGGAAAACATAGGCAAAACACTCTCCGACATAAACCACAGCGGGATCCTCTATGACCCACCTCCCAGAATATTGGAAATAAAAGCAAAAATTAACAAATGGGACCTAATTAAAATTAAAAGCTTGTGCACAACAATGGAAACTATAAGCAAGGTGAAAAGACAGCCTTCAGAATGGGAGAAAATAATAGCAAATGAAGCAATGGACAAAGAATTAATCTCAAAAATATACAAGCAACTCCTGCAGCTCAATTCCAGAAAAATACACAACCCAGTCAAAAAGTGGGCCAAAGAACTAAACAGACATTTCTCCAAAGAAGACATACAGATGGCTAACAAACACATGAAAAGATGCTCAACATCACTCATTATCAGAGAAATGCAAATCAAAACCACAGTGAGGTACCATTTCACACCAGTCAGAATGGCTGCTATCCAAAAGTCTACAAGCAATAAATGCTGGAGAGGGTGTGGAGAAAAGGGAACCCTCTTACACTGTTGGTGGGAATGCAGCTTTTTCACTCTTCTCTTTCACTTTCATCAAGAGGCTCTTTAGTTCCTTTTCACTTTCTGCCATAAGGGTGGTGTCATCTGCATATCTGAGTTAATTGATACTTCTCCTGGCAATCTTGATTCCAGCTTGTGCATCCAGCCCAGTTTCACATCATGTCCTCTGCATATAAGTTAAATAAGCAGGGTGACAATATACAGCCCTGATGTACTCCTTTCCCTCTTTTGAACCAGTCTGTTGTTCTATAGGATTGTCTTTATAGACATCTAGCTCTCCTCTTAATCTTCTTATTTGCAACATGTATTGAGCTTACACTCAGAGCCCCATAGCTGCCTTCTCAAAATCTGATCACGTCCCTTGATTAGTAGAAACAAGAGGGAAGGGGGAAAAGGGAGGGAATACCAGAATTTGGAGGTCTTTCTGCTGCTTTTCATCTTAAAAGACGGAAAGAGTGGGATCTAGACAGTTAGGGGAAGTGAAGGTCTTTTCTGTGTGCTACTTCTGCTCTCATTTGATTGGAATGACTAAGGTCACTTTGAAACCATAGCAATATTTTATCATTTAAGGGAAAATTAGGTGTGGGCTCATCTAGTCTTATATGGAATGGAGAAGATGGAATGAAGATAGTGTGGCTAAACCAATGGAGAGAACATGCTTATCCAATCTTAGTGACTTTCTCCCAGTGACTGTACCTGGATGAGTTACTTAAAGTCTCTGGTCCTGACTCCTCATCTATAAATCCTACTCAGGATTATGTGGATTTAATGTAATTATTACATAAAGTAATTAGTAGTTGTAGCTGCAGTTTTTGTAGTTTAAATGGTGCATGTATAAATTGTTTGTTTAGGCATTATATAGCTAAGAATTGTTCTCTGTTCCAGATTCCTATTTTGGCTTCACCACCAACTAGGTAGTATCCTTGGGGAAGTCATTTCATTTTGTGGCCCCTGCCTTGCTTGTGGTGTTCAAAAACCATTAAAATTGATGACCTTTCATTTTCTAAGCTCCAAAATTCTATTTTGTTTGGCTGTTTAAAAACCTATATCTCTTTTTGTTTTCAAAAAAAAGATACACCTATTAACTAACTGGAGTTTGACTCATCTGCTAGGTTAAGTAGCCTTTGACAAATAATCCTATCATTTTCTAGGTAAGTACTCACAAGTAGAATAAATGGCTTTCCTGGTATTTTACCACTTAATTATGTATTAAAGAATCCTATTTAAGGTTAGAGTATGGTATAAACTTAGTTAAAATGTCTCCAGAACACTCAGCCTATCTCAAGAATATGTGACAAAGGCAAAATTCTACTAAGAGATATTTGTAACCAAATGCTGTTAATTTCCAAGCACTCTGTTGCTGTGGGGCAGGGCTGGGAGGGGAAATCATGGGTCCTTTCTGTGTTTACCCTCTACCCCCTCTGCCATGTGTGTATTGTATAAACCAAGGAGAGTAAGTGCCAGTAAGAGACGGCAACTCTCACTCCAGGCCTGGAGTTTTGAGTGTCTCTCCTTCTGTCTATTCTCATGGCTACTCTCACCGTCTGAAACGACTGACTTGTCCTTTTATGTATTTCTGTTTGTTTATACTGTGTGCAGCAACCAACATCAACAGATGGTGGATTCCCTCATATGTAATATTTTTAAAGATAATGATAGGGAGTTAAGTTATTAAGTCTCAAATCTAAGCCACAAAAATACTTGCAGCATTAGCTTATTGGACTTCGCTGCTACTAAAGAAAAATAGGGACTTTATTATGTAAGAATTTAAAAAACAAAGAAAATAAACACAGAACAAAAACTCAGTTCTGTGCCCTCACAATAACGCATGTTTTTAGAATGCTTGCTGTGGTTGTCGGCATTTCTTTAACAGCTTTAAACATGTTAGATGTAGAGAACAAATGTATGGACACCAAAGGGGAAAGGATGGGGGTAGGATGAATTGGGAGATTGGGACTTGCATATATACACTATTGATATTATGTATAAAATAAGTATTAAGACTAATGAGAACTTATTGTATAGCTCAGGAAACTCTACTCAATACGCTGTGGTGACCTATGTGGGGAGGAAATCTGAAAAAGATGGGCTGTATGTGTACATGTAGCTGGTTCACTTTGCTATATAGTAGAATCTAACACACCATTGAAAAGCAACTATACACTAATAAATTATTTTAAAAAATAAGGGCTTTAAACATCTCAACAATGCCTGTAGGTAGGTGTTATTATCCCATTCATTTTATAGATGAAGAAACTGAGGCTCAGGGTAAGAAACTTGCCCGTGTTCACACAACTAGTGAGTAACAGGGCTAGGGGTTGATGCAGGCTGCCCAAGTCCAAGTCCAAAGTTCATGATGAAGCTGTTTTTAAAATCCAGTTTCCCAAATTTCCTTCATGCAACACTGAGACTTATTTTTGTTTATATCAAATGAAGTGGCAAATTGAGTGGTTTCTGGAGAAAGTCAAGTCCAAACAACATTATTGCTGAGATCATTCAGATTATTTTTGTCACTAGTATTTGATGAATGAGACTGTGTCACGAACTGGACGTGGTTATAGAAGAATTAGTCAAGTACATTAGTCCTCCACTCACTGGCTTCTCAGTTGTGAAACCACATTTTGACAAGGTTATTGGTCAGAAGTTATTTTAACAAATTTTCCAAATCTTCTGAACTTAATAGAAACTGAGACAGTTTTTAAAATTTGTTTTATAAAAGCATCAAATGAGCTGAAGCCAGTATAAGTGATACTTTGTATAAAACTAAGGTGTTGTATGGCCACCATCCTAGATGGTTACTTATCCATGAAAATGTAATATCTAATAATTTAAAACAATCTAAATTGAATTTCTTAATCTTGAATATTATGCAGAGAATGATTACATATATCGATAAATCTAAGAGATACCAAGAGAAGAACAAATACTAAAAGTAACATAAGTATTAGGCATTGAAAATATAGTTAGACAACTAAAACTTAGTATCACACAATTTAAACCAGAGTCATTTAAATACATTTGTTGGTAAAGTTCCTTACATTGTGGACTTGACTTTCCTCCTCTTCCTCTTCTCCTTCCCCACCCTTTCCTCTAATCAGCATCATTGCCACCACCATCCTCTCCGTCAACTGCATCTTAACATCTACATCAGTACTTCAGTTTCAAGTGCCAAAAACCTCCTCAGGCTTAGTTGAGCAAGGAGCAGTCTATTGGAAGGACACCTTGTAGTCTGTAGTTTGAGTACAGTCTGAAGACTCAGGCCTCTTGGAGCTGTGCCAAGGCACATCCCCATGCTTAGAATGGGTGACAGGTGAGAGTAGATGTTGATTCCTCATTCTGAGGTCAGCTGGGTGGGTCCTTGGGCCATTACTTCTGGCCCGTGAGCAGCCTAGCCCTCTAACCGCAGTATGCCCTGCAGATGTTAGAGTTTTACATACGTTAAGACTTAAGGATGCCTGAAATGTATAACAGAAGATACAGCAGATAGAACAGAAGCTAGAATGGGCTATATGTCCATTCCTTGGTCCAGAGAATGTAGGGGGGCTTTGGTTTATAGTCCTTTCAAATCTGTCATCTTATGGAGGAGGATAAACTTCCAAAAGGAATGTCACCTAAGGGAGAGAGGGCACGGATGGCCGACAGGGAGCTGGTACCACGTCATGTTGTACCATCTCACTTTATCATATGGAAAAATATTTCTCTTAATCACAGATGATCTTTGGCCTAAAATTCATGACTACATATATAATGTTTTGTGAATATTATGTAGTTTTCATAATAAACCTTGGTGAAAGAAGGTTTTCAACCGTAACCTGTTTTTAATTCTAAAAGAGAAGATAGAGGGTAATTTTAGCTTTTCTAGATCATTGATTTCTGTCAAGGTTCCTAAAATTATTATGAAAATAGAAATGTTTTTAAAAATCTTTAAAACTCAAATAAAATTATCTTTAGGCAACACTTCATAAGTAATTATTTCTTTGTTGAATTAATCATGGTCATTTCTTTATTATTACAAAATAGCTGCCTAGGTTGTTGTATCAATGACGGTCCCTGTGTTTGATTCAGGCTTGTCTACTGTACGTGTAGGGTCAGCAGGATGGCCAATGAAGTGCCTTTTCTCTCTTCAGAATCAAATCTGAAAAGGCAATAATTTCTGCTCTGATTTCTTCGTATCCTAACGTATTACTAGTTCATGTCTGTTTTATCCTAATCCTCTCATCTCTTTTAGTGTAGACTTGTTTTTTTCCTCATGTCATTTTTTTCCTTTTTAAAATTTTTTAATTGGTGGAAAATTGCTTTGCAGTGTTGTTTGTTTCTGCTATACAGCAACTTGAGTTGGCCATAATTATAAATCTGTATCCCCTCCCTCTTGATCCTCTCTCTGTATCCCACCCTTCATCACAGGGCCCCAGGCTGGGATCTTTGTGTTACATGGCAACTTACCACTAACTATGTGTTTAACACATGATAGTGTATATATGTCAATGCTACTTTCTCAGTTCGTCCCACCCTCACTTTCACCTGCTGAGTCCACAAGTCTGTTCTCTACTAGGTTCATCAGTACCATTTTTTTCTAGATTCCATATGTATGCATTAATACGCAATACTTGTTTTTCTCTTTCTGACTTACTTCATTCTGTAAGGGCTTCCCTGATGGCTCAGATTGTAAAGAACCTGCCTGTAATGCAGAAGACCTGGGTTCAGTCCCTCGGTCAGGAACATCATCTGGAGGAGGAAATAGCAACCCACGCCAGTGGTCTTGCCTGGAGAATCCCATGGTCAGAGGAAACTGGTGGGCTACAGTTCATGGGGTCGTGAAGAGTTGGGCACGAATGAGTAACTTTGACTTCAGTTCACTTCACTCTGTATTAGAGGCTCTAGGTTCATCGACCTCACTACTGCTGACTCAAATCCATCCCTTATTATGGCTAAGTAATATTCCATTGTATATATGTGCCACAGCTTCTCTATCCATTCATCTGTTGATGATATCTATCTAGCTTGCTTCCCTGTCTTGGCTATTATAGAAGTTGCTGCAGTGAACACTGGGGTACAATGTCTTTTAGAATTGTGGTTTTCTCGTGGTATATGCCCAGTACTGGGATTGCTGGGTCATATTGTAGATTTATTCCTAGTTTTTTTAAGGAATCTCCACACTGTTTCCAATAGTGGCTGTGTGAGTTTTCATTCCCACCAACAGTGCAGGAGGATTCCTTTTTCTTCACATCCTATCCAGCATTTATTGTTTATAGATTTTTATGGTGGTCATTCTGACATGTTATTTTTAAAAAAATTAGATTCTTTTTGATGTGTGGTTTTCCTCTCCAGCTTCTGCGTTATGAAGTACAGTTGTAAAGTTGTGTTAGTGATCTTTTTAGTTGTTCATAAATGTTATAATATTAAAAATAATTTAAAAATAATATTAAAAAGCAGAGACATCACCATACTGACAAAGGTCCATAGAGTCAAAGCTATGGTTTTTCCAGTAGTCATGTATGGGTGTGAGAGTTGGACCATAAAGAAAACTAATCACTGAAGAATTGATGCTTTTGAACTGTGGTGTTGGAGAAGACTCTTGAGAGTCCCCTGGACTGCACGGAGATCCAACCAGTCCATCCTAAAGGAAATCAGTCCTAAATATTCATTGGAAGGACTAATGCTCAAGATAAAGCTCCAATACTTTGGCCACCTGATGCAAAGAACTGACTCATTAGAAAAGACCCTGATGCTGGGAAAGATTAAAGGCAGAGGAGAAGTGCATGACAGAGGATGAGATGGTTGGATGGCATCATTGACTTGATCGATATGAGTTAAAGCAAGCTCTGGGAGTTGGTGAAGGACAGGGAAGCCTGGGGTGCTGCAGTCCATGAAGTCACAAAGAGTCAGACATGACTGAGTGACTGACCTGAACTAAACTGACATAAGTTTTAAAAACAATGCCAAAAGAAAAGTTCTAAATATTCTACAAAAGCTTTATGATTAGAATAACAGAGTCTTTGGGTAAGTCTTTTGAAGAACAGTATTCATGGTGTGTTTAAAAATGAGTTGCATTATGTTATCCTTCCAGGTTATATTTGTTTTCTCTATATACTTCAAGGAATATATTCAACAAACTTCTCGATTGTCTGCACCTTGAAGGTGGAGCCTGATTATTATTTGTATTGATTTTGTACCTTACTGGTTTTTGCTGATTTAAATTGTGCTTCCATTAACTGCAGCATGAAAGAGACAAGGTCCATATATAATCCTTTGTGAGAATTTTAGTAATCATTGTAATTTTTTTCAAAATCAGTGTAAAATAGCCATCCTTCTACAAAAAATCAGTCTTCCATGTCAGGGTTTTTATATCCTATTCCTTTCTGGTCATTCGTGTATGTGTGTGTGTGTGTGTGTGTGTGTGTGTGTGTGTGTGTGCGTGCGCGTGCACGCACGCATTCAGTCATGTCCCACTGTTTTTGACCCCATGGACTGTAACCCACCAGGCTCCTCTGTCCATGGAATTTTCCAGGCAAGAATACTGGAGTGGTTTGCCAGGCCCTCCTCCAGGGGATCTTCCCGACCCAGGGATCGAAGTCGCATCTCTTGTGTCTGCAGCATTGGCAGGCAGTTTCTTTACCAACTGTGCCACCTTGTCATTAATAGTGGGCTCTTTTTTTCTGTATTTAAAAACTGCTCTGGTATTCAGTTCTCAAATACTTTGATTTACAAAAAAAATAGAAGGATAAGAATTCAGATCAGCTCAGTCAGTTTCTAAGAAACCTGCCATTATTGTACTGTGTGCAGTGGGATAAATCTCCAGTATGGAGAAAACAGTTTTCCATGTTATAGGGTCATAAAACTAGAAGGCTTTTTACCCCTGTCTTACAACATATAGTGATGCAAGGCGTGGGTTTGGCTCCATGTGATTAGAGAACAATGGAAATTTAGTTTTCCAAATTGAATTGTGTTGTGTAATTTCCTTTGGGATATGTTTCTTAGCCTCCTGAGCATAACGGAAATGCCTCATGTACTGTGCATAATGGTTTTTATTCTTATTAGAGAAAATACAAAGGATATAAAAATCTTAAATATATTATCCTAGTTACTAAAATTATTTATGGCCAACTAATAAGACAATAAGCCAGATGCAGAAATTTGACTTCTGGATTTTGGTAGCATGACTCTGCCATCAGGGACCTGATCTGTGCCTGATGCTGTGTGCCTTTGTTCATTTCCCCCAGATTGGAAACACCTTCATTTTCCCTTCTTCCGGGTCTCCTTTACTTTCTCACTACAGTAAGCCCCTTACATGCCAATGAGTTCTGTTCTGAGAACACATTTGCAGGTCTACTTTATTTGTAAGTCCAACAAAGTTAACCTAAACCCACCTAATAAAAATGGCTGTATAATTCTGTACTGTAATGGGTTTCTAGTACTTTTCACAGAAATAATACATAAAAAAATATTAAAACATTAGTCTTACAGTACAGTACCTTGAAAATTGTTGTTCAGTCACTCAGTCGTGTCTGACTCTTTGGGGCCCCATGGACTGTAGCACACCAGGCTTCCCTGTCCTTTACCATCTCCCAGAGTTTACTCAAGCTCATGTCCATTGAGTCGGTGATGCCATCCAACCATCTCATTCTCTTTCGTCCCCTTCTCCTCCGGCCCTCAATCTTTCCCAGCATCAGGGTCTTTTCCAATGAGTCAGCTCTTGGCATCAGGTGGCCAAAGTATTGTTGCCTTAGCACCTTGAAAAATACAGAGTACAATATAGCAGCTGGCATACAGGGGCTGGCACTGGGCAAACAGGCAAGAAGACTTACTGACAGGCAGCTAGGAGTTACTCTCTGGTTGCGGCGGATGGTCTTCTCATTGTGGTGGCTTCTCTTGTTGCCGAGCACAGGCTCCAGAGAGTGCAGGCTCAGTGGTACACAGGCTTGAGTTGCCCATGGCATGTGGAATCTTCCCAGACCGGGGAGCAAACCCGTGTCCCCTGCATTGGCAAGCAGATTCTTAATCACTGGACCACCAGAGAAGTCCAGTCTGGTAGTTTCTAAAGTTGCTTACAAATGTGAATACCTACATTATTAACAATACATTTTATACAGAGAAAGACAAAAAATAATCTCATTTTTTTATATGGAATTTTAAGAATCTGAAACTCATAGAAAGAGAAGAGACTGATGGTTCCTAGGGCAGAGGGAAGTAGGGCTTGGGGGAAATAGGTGAAGGTGGTCACAGGGTACAAGCTTCTAGATAAAAGGTGAAGAAATTCTGGGGATGTGATGTACAGCGTGGTGACTGTAGTTAACAGTACTGTATTGTATACATGAAGGTGGCTAAGAGAGTAGATTTGCAAAGTTCTCACCACACACACACAAATAATTGTTGCTATGTGACGTGATGGATGTGTTAACTAAATTATTTGTGGTGATCGCTAATCATTACATTACACATCTTAATGTTATATGTCAATTTTATCTCAGGGAACCTGGGGGAAATAGAATAAGTCTACCCACTAGAGTTATAGTTTTTTTTTTAAACTTTTAAAAAATAGATATGTAGTTGATTTACAATATTGTGTTAGTTTCAGGTTTCCAACAAAGTGATTCAGTGTTTTATATTGATATGTATCCTTTCAGGTTATTTTTCATTATACATTGTTAGAAGATATTGAGTATAGTTCCCTGTGCTATACATTTCATCTTTGTTGCTTATATATTTATGTACAGTAGTGAGTATTTGTAATCCCAAGCTCCTAATTTATTCTTTGCCCTCTACCTTCCCCCTTTGGTAACTATAAGTTTATTTTTTGTCTGTGAGTTAGTTCTGTTTTATATATAGATTAATTTGCATACTTTTTTTGATTTCATATGTAAGTGATATAGATAACATTTGTCTTTCTCTGCCTGATCGAATTCACTTAGTATGCTATTCTTTAGGCTCATTCATGTTGATGGGAATGACAGTATTTTACTTATTTATTTTATAGCTGAGCTGAGTTACATTCCGTGTGTGTGTGTATGTATGTATATATACAACATCTTCTTAAACCAATCATCTGTTCATGGGTACTTGGGTTGCTTCCATGTCTTGGCTATTGTAAACAGTGCTGCTATGAACATTGAGGTGCATTTGTCTTTTTGCGAATTAGTTTTCATCTTTTGTGGATATACACCCAGGAGTGGGGTTGCTGGATCTTATGGTAACTCTACTTTTAGTTCTCTAAGGATCCTCCATTTGAATGCAGAGTTCCAAAGAATAGCGAGGAGAGATAAGAAAACCTTTCTCAGTGATCAATGCAAAGAAATGGAGGAAAACAACAGAATGGAAAAGACGAGAGATCACGTCAAGAAAATTCGAGATACCAAGGGAACACTTCATGCAAAGATGGGTGCAATAAAGGACAGAAATGACATAGACCTAACGGAAGCAGAAGATATTAGGAAGAGGTAGCAAGAATACACAGAAGAACTGTACAAAAAAGATCTTTATGACCCAGATAAGCACAATGGTGTGATTACTCACCTAGAGCCAGACATCCTGGAATGTGAAGTCAAGTGAGCCTTAGGAAGCATCACTACAAACAAAGCTAGTGGAGGGATGGAATTCCAGTTGAGCTATTTCAAATCCTAAAAGATGATGCTGTGAAAGTGCTGCACTCAATATGCCAGCAAATCTAGAAAACTTAGCAGTGGCCACAGGCCTGGAAAAGGTCAGTTTTCATATCAATTCCAAAGAAAGGCAATGCCAAAGAATGTTCAAACTACCGCACAATAGCACTCATCTCACACACTAGCAAAGTAATGCTCAAAATTCTCCAAGCCAGGCTTCAAGAGTACATGAACTGTGAACTTCCAGATGTTCAAGCTGGATTTAGAAAAGGCAGAAGAACTAGAGATCAAATTGCCAACATCTTTTGGATGATAGGAAAACCAAGAGAGTTCCAGAAAAACATCTACTTCTGTTTCATTGATTACACCAAAGCCTTTGACTGTGTGAATCACAACAGACTGGAAAATTCTTAAGGAGATGGGAATACCCGACCACCTTACTTGCCTCCTGAGAAATCTGTGTGTAGGTCAAGAAGTAACAGTTAGAACCGGACATTTAACAACAGACTGGTTCCAAATTGGGAAAGGAGTACGTCAAGGCTGTATATTGTCACCCTGTTTATTTAACTTATATGCAGAGTACATCATGCGAAATGCTGGGTTGGATGAAGCACAAGCTGGAATCAAGATTGCCAGGAGAAATATCAATAATCTCAGATATGCAGATGACACTACCCTAATGGCAGAAAGTGAAGCAGAACTAAAGAGCCTATTGATGAAAGTGAAAGAGGAGAGTAAAAAAGCTGACTTAAAACTCAACATTCAGAAAACTAAACTCATGGCATCTGGTCCCATCACTTCATGGCAATAGATGGGGAAACGATGGAAACAATGAGAGATTTTATTTTCTTGGGCTCCAAAATCACTGCAAATGGTGACTACAGCTATGAAATTAAAAGATGCTTTCTCCTTGGAAGAAAAGCTATGACCAACCTAGACAGCATATTAAAAAGCAGAGACATTACTTTACTGACAATGGTCCGTCTAGTCAAAGCTATGATTTTTCTAGTAGTCATGTATGGATATAGGAGTTGGAGTATAAAGAAGCTGAGTGCTGAAGAACTGATGCTTTTGAACTGTAGTGTTGGAGAAGACTCTTGAGAGTTCCTTGGACTGCAAGGAGATCAAACCCATCCTAATGGATATCAGTCCTAAATATTCTTTGGAAGGACTAATGATGAATCTGAAACTCCAATACTTTGGCCCCCAGGTGGGAAGAACTGACTCACTGGAAAAGACTCTGGTGCTGGGAAAGATTGAAGGCAGGAGGAGAAGGAGACAGCAGAAGATGAGATGGTTGGATGGCATCACTGACTTGATGGATGTGAGTTTGAGCAAGACCCAGGAGTTGCTGATGGACAGGGAAGCTTGGTGTGCTACAGTCCATGGGGTTGCAAAGAGTTGGACATGACTGAGCGACTGAACTCAATTGAGGGATCCTCCATACTGTTCTCCATAGTGGCTGAACCAATTTACATTTCCAGAAGAGTATAGGAGAATTAGAATGATAGATTCTTTAATGTTACTTACGAGACTACTTTTAAAGAGGAAAGAAAATTGTAATGTATAACTCTTTAATAAATAAGTTTATGAGCAGCTGTGTGCCAAGACACTAAGACATAGCGCAAGTCTCTGCTGTCATGGGGCTTATATTCTTACATAGGGCTGGCTGACTCCTTTTGATTTAAAATCCTAATTTCTCTTGTCTTCAACATCATTTTCCACTCACACCTACATGTTGTTGTTGCTTAGTTGTGCAGTCGTGTCTGACTCTTTGTGACCCCATGGACTGCAGCACGCCAGGCCTCCCTATTCCTCACCACCTCCTGGAGTTTGCCCAAGTTCATGTTCATTGAATTGGTGATGCCTGCATACCCATCCCCCAAATGTATACATACATATGCACACGTTATACATATGATACTGTCTGTATACATATACATATATCCTATTACATTATATATTATTGATTATACATATAATATATAATTATATATTATATAATCTGAAAGATAATGTAATATAGTAGAATATGATAACATATAGTATAGCAATATATCCTGTGTGGGACAACCCATACATATATTTTTCTGCTTTTGTGTTTAAATCTATAATCAGAGATTTAATTATGTATAACTATAATGCGTATTTTAAGACTTTGAATTCTGCCTTTAAATATTCCCTCTTTTGTATCCCAAATTTCCTAGTCAATACTTTGGCTCCGTAATATGTCTGTCTTCCATATTAATTTGTTCACAGACTTCATAGTTTTCCTCGTTTGACTGAATCAACGCAAAGCATGGTGACTAATGATGCTGCATTCAGTCCACAAGTGTTCAAAAATCAGGGACAGATTCTGTTTTCCTCAGCTTCTGGTCAGTCTAATCCTTAGACTGAGCTAAGGATTCATGTTTTCAAGAGCTTTTGCAGCTTGAAGGAACTTTGGCATTTGTTTAATCTAACTTGGAAAAAACAGGTGGAACTCTGATTACAAATCGAGGCCATGGCATTGGGTTAAGATACCCCAGTCTTTGTTTAGATGGGTACAAGAGAAAAGCTTCAGCAAATTTTATCTTTACTTAACAAATTCAGCCTTGTGGACATCCTTTATCTTTTCATCATTTGCCTATATTTCCATGGAATCAAAAATTCTGAAGCAGCAAACAATGGCTGCTAACTCTCCCTAGCCTGCCTTTTGTGCACATTGAAACTTGTTCTACCTTTCTCTTGTGGTTGGGTTGATGCACTGGGGTTACAGAGAAGGGACGGTCTAAATCCAGGCAGTAACCTCATTGACAGTAACGTTTTTGTAGATCTGAGAGAAACAGAAGCGAAAATGAACAAATAGACTTACATTAAACTAAAAAGCAGTGCAATGAAGGAACCTCTCATCAAAACAAGAAGGCAGCCTTGTAAATGGGAGAAGATATTTGCAAATGATATATGTGATAAAGGGTTACTCTCCAAAATAGGTAAAGAATTCATACAATTCAACAACAACAGAAGAAAGCTGGTTAAAAGTGGGTAGAGGGTCTGAATAGACATTTTTCCAAAGCAGACATATACATGGCCAACAAGCACATGACAAGATGGTCAACATTACTAATTATTAGAGAAATGTAAAGCAGAACCACAATGAGACATCACCTCATACCTCGCAGAATGGCTAATATTGAAAAGACAAGGAATAACAAATGCTGGAGAGTACGTGGAGAAAAGGAACCCCTCCTACACTGCTGGTGGGAACGTAACTTGGTGCAGCCACTATGGAGAATAGTATGGAGGCTACTCAAAAAATTAAAAATAGAACTATCATATGATTCAGGTATTCCACTTCTGGGTATTTACCTGAAGATAATCTTCTTTCCGAAGAATATGAAAATGTTCATTAGAAAAATACACACACCCCTACCTTCCTTGCAGCTTTATTTACAATGGCCAAGATAGGAAAATAACCTGTGTCCATTGATGAATGAATGGATGAAGATGTGGTACGTATATACAACTATCACCAAGCCTTAAAAAGAATGAAATCCTGCCGTTTGCAATGACATGGATGGACCTTGAATGTATTATGCTAAGTGAAATCAATCAGTCTGAGAAAGACAAATACCTTGTGATTTCACTCATATGTGGAATTGAAAACAAAACCGAAACTCAAAGAAATAGAGAACTGATTAGTAGTTACTAGAGGGAAAGGGGTGGGGGTGAAACGGGTGAAGGGAGTCAACTGCTGTTAGTCATGATCATTCTGTACTGTATACAGATGCTGAACGGTAGTGCTGCATAACTGAGACTTCCTACTAAATAATAAAAGGTTAAAAAACAAACAAACAAGCAGGCTTCCTGTATGGCTCTTAGTCTCACCCAAGCACGAGGAGAATAAAGATGTACCTTTTCCCAGCCCAGGTTTCCTGGTTCGTGAGCCTGATGAGAATAGACGATACACAGTCCGCATTTATTCCACGAGGACAAGCGTTAGCAGAAAAAGCAACGTTTTGGCAGTACTAGTACCTTTCAGTCACTGAAGCTCAGGTTAACACATGAAGCCATAAACCACATTCTTCCCAATTAACCTGTAAGTCTCTGGGTTATACTTCTCTGCCAAACTCATCCCTAGAACTTTCTCTCAATCTGGAGCTAATTAGAGAGAATGTTGTTACTCCCCTAATTATAGTTTACTTTATTTGCATGTGTTTTTTCCTTAGTTAAGAGGTCCTGTGGTAGTATCCTATGACCAGGACACTAAGAATGGAGAATGTTCTATATTATTACGTGGACCAAGGTTGTTGACCTCTTTTAGGTCAGATCCCGTCCATGTTCTTGGCAACGTTTCTCTCTTGGCTTCTTGAGCATAAAGAATATGCTTAATATGCTGTATCTGTGAAAAAAACTTGACTTCCCAGGTGGCGCAGTGGTGAAGAAACCGACTCCCAATGCAGGAGACACAAAGAGATGTAGGTTCAATTCCTGGGTTGGGGAGATCCCTGGAGTAGGGAATGGCAACCTGCTCTAGTGTTCTTGCCTGGAAAATTTCATGGTCAGAGGAGCCTATTGGGCTACAGTCCAGGGGGTTGCAAAGAGTTGGACATGACCAAACACACAGACATGCCATTTTATTCTTGTTTTGAGGCTGTCTCAGGAACTAAGACTCAGGAGGTGACATTAAGTTAATACTGATGTTAGAAATTTTATTGCTTTTGTTTTTTAATATTTTTTTGAAATTTCTTTGGCTTATGATTGTATAGAAGCTATAGGCACAGAGAACATATTTTTATTTTGTGCACATTTGTTTTGTAAGAATAATCTAAATTTTAAAAAGTTATTTATTTGTTTTAATTGGAGAATAATTACAATTTTGTGATGGTTTTTAGCATACATCACCATGAATTGGCCATAGGTATGCCTGTGTCCCCTTTCTCCTGGACACCCCTCCCCACTTTCCTATAGAATAGTTTAAAGTTATAAACTAGTTTTGAGAGGTTTTCTTTTAGAGACTGTTTTCTCAGAACATTATTCAAGTTGAGATACACTGGACCAGGCCTCTGTGAGTGCAGGTTGCACAATGCTGGGAAAGCAAACTCTGTCTGATGACTCCTATCTCCTGGGGCCCCACTGTTGCTCAATCTTGAAGCCAGAATGTGATTTGGGGCCTTCAGTTATACTCTCTGCCCTCAGTGAGGGCTTGGAACCTACTTGAGCCCAAAAGTCACCTTAGAAATAGTTAACTCAAATGAGGTTAAATTTGATTACTTTGTATTGATTGGGCCGTCCTGCTTTTTATGACTAACATCACATTGTTTAAGTTTAGGATGGGATAATTTGGGGGTGATGGTGGTGTTTAGTTGCTAAGTTGTATCCAACTCTTGCAATGCCTTGGACTGTAGCCAGCCAGTCTCCTCTGTCCATGGGTTTTCCCAGGCAAGAATACGGAGTGGGTTGCTGTTTCCTTCTGCAGGAGATTTTCCCAACCCAGGGTTCGAACCCAGGTCTCCTGCATTGCAGGGGGATTCTTTAACAATGGAGCCACCCAGGAAGCCCAGATAATTTAGTGATGATGATAATACTTGGGACTTTCCTGGTGGTCCAGTGGTTAAGACTCCATGCTTTCAATGCAGGGGATGTGGGTTTGATCCCTGGTTGGGGAAGTAAGGTCCCACATGTCGTGTGGAATGGCCAGAAAAAAAAGAAAAAGTAATAATGATGATAATAATGGCAACAGCTACCTCTGCCCTCTACCCTCTGCCCTGCCTTGTGCATTTCACTGTTTACATTATCTCTATTTCAAAATTAAATGTATGTTTCTTAAAAGATGAGGATGTATGCTAGGGATTCCTCTTTGAGAACTGCACTTCTCTTTAGAGTGTTATATTTAAAAATGATGATTTCAGAATGGTTGCCAGCTTCCTTATCTCGTTTTCTGGTTAACTTCTTATCTTGTGGTTTGAAAAAGTAGTGCTAAAACAGTTCAGTATTGAAGGTAGGGAAGATATGTTTATTAATATTACTGATCTCACCACTTAATTTCAAAGGAATGGCCCTTTGACATTTTTCTCATGTTGAATACTGGCTCTGAATCACTGCAGCTTTTTGAGAATTTGCAGATTTATGTCTCAAATGCCTTTCCCCAGCCCCACTGCCTTGCTTAGTGAGCAGTTTAACTCCCTGATGCAGGCCAGCTTCAATATTATGGTTTCAGTGTCAGTGACACAGAGCCAGCTGTGTTCTGAGTTCAGAATTATGGTTGGCTGTCCTGGCATAAGGTGATTGCTCCGGCCTCCTGAAACTGTAGGATCAGGGAGCAGAAGTTTATGGTAATATGCCACCTTCATTGAGGTTTCTTGGTTCCACTCGGGCTGAGGTTTAAAATACATGAACTTCAAATCGTGTAGATTAAAAAAAAAAAATGTGGAAAAGGTGCACATATTTTACAGGTCATACTTTTTTTTTTTTTTTTTTACAGTAGATGTAAGAAATGATTGTTTTTTCTTTGAGACCGAGATTTAGAAGTGGTTTCTTTTAAGTTATTTAGGACTATGGATAGTCACAAGAATAACAGAACCCTCGTATATTTCTCTTAATTTATTAGAAGTAATCATAACGTGAGTTATCATCAGAACTGAAGGAGTAGTGTATTATAGATTTAAAAACATCAGCTTATCTATTTAAGGAATGAATGTATGGTTAGCAAAGACTAAGATCCAATCTGATCATTGTGTCTGGGTCTAGTTAAGATGTGCCAATTAGGGGATTGGTAACCTTTGGGAGGACAGATGGTAACAGTGATGCCGAAGTGATCAAAATCTGTTTTTCTGAGCCCACACCATGACCTTCCGAGAGAACCCATAGTCTTCTCCTCATCATTTTGATCTTTGGATTTTCTAGTCCTTTTTCTGTGGGGGTCCAGAAGAAACCCGATTATTTTCATGGTGGCACCTTCATTTTCTTCTGCTGCTTGAAAAGGTTGGCCATGACATCTGTGCTTCCCCTTCCTACCTGTTCCTTGTGCCTGAGACAGACACGCCAGCTCCGGACTTGACTCTCACTGCTGTTGGCCTGGCCCAGCTCCCAGTACTGATGGCCGAGGTTAGCAATTTACATTTCCCAGAACTGGTGAGAGCGGTGGTAGTGGGTGAGTGGGTAGGTGGAGGTAATAAAAAAGAATTCTATAGGTTCCCTTTTGTGTAAGAAAACTTGCTAAAAAATTATATTTTGATAGAATTATTAAAACTTCATAAGCCAAAATACATCTCATCAATGGCAGACTTGTTGGTGTAGTATTTCTCCTATGGAGGACTAAATTTAGTTAGCAAACTGCGTGCATTCTTTGGCTAGAATGTGAACACTCCGCAGGTCCCCTGGTAAGGCCTTGAAGGATGCTATGAATCCTTCAGGTGCAGGGTAGCCAAGGGCATTGTGCAGAAGAGTTTCAGAGTACCAGATCCTTTCTTCCTGTACATTTAAAATTTCAGATGCTGCAACTGTCCCCTTATGAGGTCATTTTGGAACCTACAGCAGGACTTCTGAAAGCTGAAACTTACACATCATCTTGGATAGCTTATTGTTTTTCTGGGTTTTGGAAACACGTGATGAAGAAAACGCTCAAATATCTTGCTTTTGAAACACTGGGTCTGCTCTGCTAAATGTTACGTTCAGTGAAATGGATGTTTACACGGGTCAGTATCCACAAAATATTTGGAAAGACCAGAATGGAAGGCTGCCTAATTCAGTGTATAATTTTGTGGGTAAAGATAACATGGCAGAGAGAACATCTTGACATTTGAAAAGAAGTGTCGTCTTGCCAGAAAGATGTTTCCTTAAAGTATAGGTTGCAAGCTCTTGGGCCAAATCCAGCTTGGAGACATATTTTGCTTGGCTTTCGCATATTTAAAAAACAAAAAGAGAGTTTGACCACCTAAGTCGGAGACGGTGTTCTCTGGTTGTCCATACTACCCCTTGCTTGTTGTTAACTCTGTTACTCACATTCCTTCCTGGGGTTCGGAAACATTGGTTTTGTGTTTCTTGCTAAAGGAAATCAGTTTGTCGGCAGTCTCTGATTTCTGTGCCTTATCTTTTAATTTGTTGTCAGACCAGGACATTTGTATCCCATCTGCCTCATGCTCCTTTCCCCCTGGTTCCAGTTCAGGCAACAGCAGGCTCTTGGAAACAGGGACATTGGATGGAGAAGAGGAGAGTGCTTGTCCAGCTTCTCTGGTTGTGGTCCTCAGATGTCCGCAGGGATGTGGGGAACCCATGGAAGGTCCTGTCCATTGTCCATTGTGCTGCTTCGTCATCTTGCCATCCTGTCTTAACACTTGCCCCTGTATTTTTATTGTTATTGTTGACACTTTTAGGAAGCAGGTTTATCCGTACCCACTCATTCTTCAGGTAGTTTTGAATTCCACTGAGTGGGTAGCACGATATTGGGCTAGCAGAAGCAGAGACCCAGGTACCCAGAACTACCTCCACTGTAGGTTTTGGTTATTCCAGTGTGGTTTTTAGTTACTCTAGTGGGCTTCCCAGTTGCACTAGTGGTAAAAGAACCTAGCCACCAATGCAGGAGATGTCAGAGATGCAGTTGCGTTGGGAAGATCCTCTGGAGAAAGGCATGTCAACTCACTGCAGTATTCTTCCCTGGAAAATCCCACGGACAGAGGAGCCTGGTGGGCTGCAGTCCATGAGGTTTCACAGTTTGGACGTGGCTGGAGTGACTTAGCACACACACACACAAGCAGTGTGGTTTTAGTTCCTGCAAGAGACATTCAAGTCTTATCTGTAGACTCCCTGTGTCTTGGAGGTTAGATCTTATGTTTTTTTTCCTCTCTCTCTTTGAACTGGAATCTAGTTGATTTGGGACTTTCTTGATGGCTCAGTGGTAAGGAATCTGCCTGCCAATGCAGGAAATGCAGGTTAGAACCCCTGGTCAGGAAGATCCCCTGGAGGAGGAAACAGCAACCCACCCCAGTATTCTTGCCTAGAAAATCCCATGGACAGAGGAATCTGGTGGGCCGTGGTCCATGGGGTCACAAAGCGTCGGACACAACTTAATGGCTAAACAACAACAATAACAGCAACAACAGAATAGTTCATTTGCACTGTTGTATGTGTTAGTTTCAGGTGTATAGCAGAGTGAGTCAGTTATCCATATACATATATCCAGTGTTTTTTTTTTTTTAGGTCTTATATTCTTTTGAATGCACAATAGATAACATGTTCTTCTAGATCTCCAGGAGATGGTTTTCAGAGGCATGCTTTTTCTTTGAGCAATCAGGATAGTTTCCAGCATTTTTTCGCCAATAGGCTGTATGGTTTATTGTATGTTTTGCTTCCTTTATTCACCTTTGAATAGATAGGGTGGTATCATTTTGTCCAGACTCCTCTGCATAAAAGCAGTGTGAGGCTTTACTTTGATTCTGCTCTCTGTCACTAGGAGATTCCCTTTCACAAATTTTCAAGCCAGAGGGTAAACTGTTGCAGCTTCCAGCCTTGTCATTCAGGACATAAGGTCTGCTTATGGGGAAGAGTTTCTCTTATGCTGCCAGCCCCACCAACTCAAGGGCCTGAATTATTGAAGCCCCTGATTTTAGACAGTGTATAATGTATGATAGCTGTGGAAAGTGTTTAAATGGAATATTTCTAAAGTGCTTTGCCCTTTTAAACAAAATTAACTTTTTTGACCCAATACATTGACATGATATATAAGATTATTTTATTTTTTTGAAATTAAAAAAATATTTTTTTTGCCACACTGCATGGCATGTGGGATCTTAGTTTCCCAACTAGGGATAGAACTTGCGCCCCCTGCACTAGAAGTGTAGAGTGTTAACCACTGGCTGTCAGGGAAGTCCTCATAAGATTATTTTGTATTTTGTTTTAGTATAAATTTATTTATATTATTTTAAAATTTAATTTCATACATATATGTATATTTTTAGTCACAGCTTTACTAAAGGATTATTGGCAAATGATGACTAGCAGAGGTCAACATGTGCAATCTGATAACTTCTGACAGGTGGACATCTGTGAACCTATCACTACAATCAAGATAGTGAGCATGTCCATCATGGGTCCCTTTCACTCCCTGCCCTGCCCATCCCTCCATTTCCAGGCAAATTGTCACTAAAGATTAGTTTGCATTTCCTAGAATTTTGCATAAATGGAATCATGCACCTGGAACTCTCTTTGTTCATCTGGCTTTATAAGTGAAATCCTGTGGTCTTTCTCTGATGTTTTCACTTTAGCATTATACATCTAGGTCCATCCAGATCGTCACAAATGGTAAGACTTTATTCTTTTTTTATGACTGAGGATGTTTCATTTTATCTATCTATATACATCACATCTTCTTTATTCACTTATTTATTGATGGACACTTGGGTTGCTTCTATATCTTGGCTATTGTAAATAATGCTGTAACAGACATAGGAGTGCATATATATTTTTGAATTAACATTCTTGTTTTCTTTGGGAAAATACCCAGAAGTACTATGTCATATGGTATTTCCACTTTTAGTTTTTTGAGGAACCTCCATGCTGTTTTCAGTAGTGGCTGTACCAATTTACATTCTCACTGACACTGCAAAAGAGATTGCAGATTTCTTCCATATCCTTGCCAACACTTGTTATTTCTTGTCTTTTTGATAACAGTCATTCTGACAGGTGTTAAGTGATACCTCATTGTGGTTTTGATTTGCTGTTTCCTGTTGATTAGTAATACTGAGCATTTTTTCCTTGTGCCTGTGGGTTATCTGTATGTCTTGTTTGGAAAAATGTCTGTCTATTCAAGTTCCATTTTTTAAATTGAGCTGTTTATCTGTTTTTGATGTTGAGTTTTATGCAGTGCAGGAGACCTGGGTTTGATCCCTGGATTGGGAAGATTCCCTGGAGAAAGGAATGGCTACCCATTCCAGTATTCTTGCCTGGAGAATGCCATTGACAAAGGAGCCTGGCAGACTACAGTTCATGTGGTCACAAAGAGTTAGAAATGACTGAGCGATTAACACCTTTCATACTTTTTTGTGATTTCTTTGTCTGTTTTGAATATCAACTTATCAGATGTATTTATCAATTTCTTCTTCTATTCAGTAGGCTGCCTTTTTTGTTTTGTTGATATTTCCTTTGCTGTGCATTTTTGATTTTTGCTTTTGTTTCATTTGCCTAAGGAGACATGTCCAAAAAAATATTGCTAGGACTGATGCCAAAGAGCATACTACCTATATTTTCTTCTAGGAGTTTTATGCATTTAAGTCTTTAATCTATTTTGAGTTTCGTTTTGTATATGGTGTGAGACAGTCATTCAGTTTCTTTTACATGTGTATTTTTTTCTTTTTTTTTGCCAGTACCATGTTGTTTTGATTAGCAGAGTTTTGTGGTATAGTTTGAAATCATGGCATGTGATATCTCTGGCTTTGTTGTTTTTTCTCAAGATTATTTTGTCTATTCAAGGTGATTTGTGTTTCCATACAAATTTAACATTATTTGTTCCAGTCCTGTGTAAAGCACCATTGTTATTTTGTTGGTGATTGCACTGAATCTGTAGATTACCCTGGTTAGTGTGGTGATTTTAACAATATAGTCTTTCCAAAACATGAGCATGGTATAACTTTCCTTCGTTTGTGCTGTCTTCAGTTTCCTTCATCAGTGTCTTATAGTTTTCTGAGTATAGTTCTTTTACCTCCTTGGTTAGATTTATTCCTAGATATTTTATTTTTGATGCAATTGTAAATTGGATTGTTTTCTTAGTTTCTCTTTCTGGTAGTTTATTGTTAGTGTATAAAAGCACAGCAGATTTGTATATATTAGTTTTGTATTCTGCAACTTTACTGAATTCATTTATTAGTTCTAATAGTTCTTTTTGGTGGCATCTTTGAGATTTTCTATATACAGTGTCATGTTATCTGCAAACTGCAATAGTTTTACTACTTTCTTTTCAACTTGGATTCCTTTTATTTCTTTTTCTTATCTAATAGCTGTGCACATGGTCATTTTAAACCAAGATGTCCAATATTTTACAACTTTTTAAATTCTTGTCTAAGGATAAAGCTTAGAGTTGATATTGCTTATTCTAGGAATCTGGACTGTTACTAGCTTTTGATAAATATATTCCCAGTCTTCTTCATAAGAGTTATGTTAGGCAGTGTAAGCAAGATTTTATGATAGGGTTGCCAGAATTAAAACTTAAATTATTTTGTGATTTTAATGGATGGGGTGCCATTTTATTCTTTTTTTTTTAACTTATTTTAAGAAATTATTATAGCACTGGAACATTTTCATTAGTTAATAATGATTTTCTCTCCTATAATAATAATCTTATTTCTCTTTGGTTCACTTTCCCTTTTATTTTTGGTTATGTAAGCACTTTGTGAATATAGTCTTAGTGTATAGTTTTATGACTTTTAGCACATGTATGGATTCCTGTAATCACCAGTATTTTTATGATACATAATATTTACATAACTTCAAAAAGTTTTCTTGGGCATTCTCTTTGTAACCACATCGTCTACTTCCAATCTCTGAAAGCAGTGATATGTTCATGGTCACTGTAGCTTTGAGTTCCTGAGAATGTCCTATAAAAGGAATCATGCAGTATGTAATATTCTGAGACTAATTTCTTTCATTTAGCCTAATGCCTTTGAAACATAGTCAAATTGTTGTTTAGCTGAGTAATTCTTTAAAAAAAATTTTTTATTGGAGTAAAGTTGCTTTACAATGAATGCTGCTGCTGCTGCTGCTGTTTTTTTTTTTTAAACTGCAGAGTAGTATTTAATTATATGGATAAACTACAGTTTTGTTAATTGAAGTATAGTTGAGTTATATTAGTTTCAAGTGTACAACTGTGTTTCACTATTTTTCCTTTTTAAAAATTTCTATTTTTATATATAATTTTTAAAGGTTGTACTCCTTTTACAGTTACTACAAAATATTAGCTCTGTTCCCCACGTTGTACAATACATCCTTGTAACCTTATAATCAGTAGTTTATAGCCCCCTCTCCCCTACCCCTGTATTTTCACGCCCCTGCTAACCACTAATTTGTTCTGTATATCTGCAGGCTTGCTTCTTTTTCGTTATGTTCACTAGTTTGTTGTAGTTTTTAGATTCCACATATAAGTGATATTATGTATTGTTTGTCTTTCTTTGACTGATTTAACTTGGCTTAATGCCCTCCAAGTCCATCCAGGTTGCTGCAAATGGCAAAACATTTTGTCCTTTCTTTTTTGGCAAGGTAATACTCCATCATATATATACCATAGCTTTTTTTATACATTCATCTGTTGAAGGACACTTAGGTTGCTTCCATATCTTGGCAATTGTTAATAATGTTGCCATAAACATTGGGGTGCCTCTATCTTTTCAAATTAGTGTTTATGTGTATTTTGAATATATACCAAGAGTGGAATTGCTGAATCACATGGCAGTTCTGTTTTTGGGTTTTTGAGAAACCTCTGTACTGTTTTCCACAGTGGCTGCACCAATTTACATTCCCACCACCAGTGTAGAGGGTTTTCTTTTCTCCTCATTCTTGCCAGTGTTTGTTATTTGTATTCTTTTTGATAAGTAGCCATTCTGACAGGTTATGTGTGCTATCTCATTGTGATTTTGATTTGCATTTCCCTGATGATTAGTGATGTTGGAGGATAGCAAAATGATGAACTTATGATAAAGTAAGTTACCAAGCATAAAATCTTCTTGGATTACTCTCAAAAAAATGTTTCTTTTTATCTTGAAAAATCATTTACAGCCCAAGTTGTAATAGGTATGTTTCACTTTTAGTGGTATCATGGCCATGATCATTTTATTCTATTATATTAGTTCTTTTCAATAAAAGAGTTGCAGAATAGAGATTTATAAATCCAGCAGGAGTGGATTTTTAGTATTTTTGTAGTTTACAAGGAAAGAAAGTTTCAGAATTATTCCCATGAATAAAAGGCTTAAGTCTAAGTGTAAATTTATTTTTAGATATTGAATTATATTTCTGGACAACTATTATTATTGCATCTTAACTTTTTATGCATGTTCCATTAGTATTGAAATTTGATGCTATAATTCTTGACCTGGAGATTTCTATGTTTCTCTGCCCCTCAGCTACTCTATCAAGTAATTAATGAATGTTTTGTAGACAGATATTATTTCTGCTAAAGGAATTATTTTCCTGAATCCACCTGTCATAGAAATAATTTCTCCCCATCATCTTGTTTAAAAGGAAAGTATGAAGTTTATGTACTTTGTTTCTCTCTGCACCATCTTAGTTATAGATACTCAAAATATATGTATCACTTTTGCTGAAATATCATCTGAATTTTCCTTTACCACCTTTTTGAGTCATAAAAAAGACCCAAAAGGTTTTAAGCTTTGCCCATGTATTATGAGCTACATATGATTTTTGTTTCGTAATGGACTAAAAATCCATTTAGTCCAACAGCTTTGGATCAGGTTTTAGAAAATAAAAGCATTTATCCATGGTGATGCAGAGTGTAGCAGTGTATACTTTTGCTCATTCCTTAGAGAAGTATTGCTTTAATAGACAACCAGATGGCTTCGGGGAAAATTGTACCCTCGATACATGCCTAAAGCAGCAGTGTAAAATGTAACTGGCTGACAATCTTGGTTTTGGTTAGGGCCACTTTTTTCTTCACAGTATGCTGGGAACTCAGGAGATGATGTCAGTCTCCACCCTTAAGACTCTTGTGATGGCCAGACATAGTATTTTCCTCTGTCGTCAACACTTGAGAAAAGCTTGCCAAATGGAGACTTATGAATAGAAAGGGAACGAGTATTAGTAATTGTTTATATTAAGAGAGAAAAATTCATTTTTTCAGTACTATTTTTAAAAAGACCTTAGGGGTTGAAATTTAAAATTTAATAAAATTTGTTTTACCAAAGATAACTTGATTATTAATTCTCGTGTTCTGCCTTAACAATCTTTAAATTAGTTTCTTTCTTTCTTGAGTGTGTTTTGTTCTAGGACATTGTGACAACCTATCTTACAGTCCTGTAGGGACCTGGGTTAACTCATCTGTGTTTCCCCAGTATTGGCATATATGAGTGGCTCAATAAATCATCTTTGACATGAACCAGTGACCTTTGGAACTTATACATTAAAAGATAATTGGGAAATTGTGTGTAATATTCAAATATGATGATGATGATAGTGATTTTCTGGTTTGTACCAAAGTTTCAAACTGTCTTAGTTGACATTATTCTATCTTCTAGTTATTGGAAGAATATGGAGCAAAGAGATGGGACTCTGAGCTTATATAATATGGAACTAGACTCTGTTGTTCCTTTGGATGGTGATTACCAAGGTCCCATTAGTGATTACAAGTTATCTTTGTGATTCCAATTAGCTGACTTACGCTGAAGATTTTTCAGGAGAGGACTGCTGTCTTAGATAATCAACTGGGCAAAGGATTTGTGTGCCATAAATCATCTTAGGAAAATATGTCCTTATGTATGTTTCAAAATAGAGGTTGGGGAGGAAACTAGATATAAGGCTTTTTCAGAAAAGACATAGTGAACAATTGAGTTTGCTTATATATTTTTTCATAGGGTATATCATATTCTGAGAAGATTTTATTTCTGTTCCCCAGAAGGGACTAATTTAAGAAATTCAATGCATTAAGCACTTAGAAAACACTATCTGTATCAATAAAAAATCAGAGGGCCTGATTCAACAATTTAAAAGATTTTAAAAAATGATTGATTATTAGACATCACTTACCATTAGGAAAATGTAATTCAAAACCACAATGAATTAACACCTCCTACCCATTAGGATGGCTACTATCAAAAAAGTAAAACACCAAAACAAGTGTTAGTGAGGATGTAGAGTAATTGGAACCCCTGTGTGCTTTGGTGATGGGAATGTAAAATGGTACAACTGCTGCGGAAACCAGGTATGGCTGTTCCTTAAAAATTAAACATAGTATTACCATGTGATCAGCAATTCCACTTCCAGGTATATACCTAGAGGAACTGAAAGCCAAGACTCAGATATTTGTACACCCGTGTTCGTAGAAGCATTATTCACAATAGCCAAAAAAGTCTGAAAGCTGAATGAACAAACAAAATATGGTTTTTAAATCTAATGGGATGCCACTCAACCTTAAGGAAGGAAATTTTAACATGGATGATTATTAAAGGGAAAATGCTAAGGGAAATAAGCCAGTCACAAAAGGACAATATTGTGTGATTCCACTTAGGTTCCTAGAATAGTGACAAATTTTAGAGACAAAAGTAGCATGGTTGTTGCTAGGGCCTGGGGGAAGGGAAAGATGAGGAGTTGTTGTTTAATAGGTACAGAGTTGCGGTTGGGGAAAATGTTGAAAAAAATTCTGGTGTTGTATGGTGGTGATGATTGTTCTGTGAATGTGCTTAATGCCACAGAACTGTAGTTAAAAATGGGGGAAATGGTGAAGCAAATAGAATTCTGTATATGGAATTTTCATTCAGCTCATAATCATAACCTAGATGCTAAACTATATGCATAAACTGTCTGTGAGTTATCAACCTCTTCCCTCAATATATATATAATAGCATGGTGACAAGTTATTACTCGAATGAAAGTAAGCTCCCTAAATTAGTGAATAATAAATGTAATGAAATGGCCCCACAAATGGTCTTTATTGCTGAGTCAGGTTCTTGATTTGCCAAGTGTGTACAGAAATTGTACTACCACTTTTTGATGCATTGCAATAATATAAGCATATTTACAGTAAGATTTAATTACATGTACTTCTGAATATTTCCTGCTAGTGGGCTTGATGGGTGGCTCTCGTGGTAAAGAACCCACCTGCCAGTACAGGAGACATAAGAGATGTGGGTTTGATCCCTGGGTCTGGAAAATCACCTGGAGGAAGGCATGGCAACCCACTCCAGTATTCTTTCTTAGAGAATCCCATGGACAGAGGAGCCTGGTGGGCTACAGTGCATAGGGTCGCAAAGACTCGGAAATGACTGAAGTGACTTAGCACACGCATATTGCACACGTCAGAGAAGCCTGGAAGAGCTTAGGATGCTCTAAGGATAGAGGCTGTAGGAGACACAACACCCTGATTGTGTGTCAAAGTACAGTTTGACTTTTTAAAACAAGTTAGTTTATTTTGTTTTTGGCTACACTGGGTCTTCATTGCAGTGCGTGAACCTTCGTTAGTTGCAGCGAGTGGTGGCTACTGTCTAGTTGTGGTGCAGGGACTTCTCATTGTGGAAGCTTCTGGTTGGAGCACGGTCTCTAGAGTTCATGGCCCCTAGTTATGACATGTGAGTTTAGTAGTTACGGCTCCTGGGCTCTAAGGCCCAGGTTCAGTAGTTATGGCTCCCAGGCTTAGGTGTCCCAGTGTATGTGGAATCTTCCCGGACCAGAGATCAAACCCATGTCCCCTACACTGGCAGGCGGGTTCTTATCTGCTGGACCACCAGAGAAATCCTTCACCTTGGCCTTTTAATTGTCTTTGTGAACAACTTTCTAAAATTCTACAACATGGAGGTCAATAAATATTCAGATGACATGTTGTAATTTCTCCTTTTCATAAAAAACATAGAGTTGAAGTGGAGATTGGGTACAAGTTTATGGAACTGTTTTAAGTCACATGGAAAAAAGATAGGGCAGTGATAAAAATGAAGATTAGAAAACAACGTGGGAAATGGCTACCTCAATCTTTCAGAATTTGTTTTGGCACACAAAAAGTTTATGTTGATCCCCATTGGTGATTGTGCTTTGCATGATGTTTAGGCTAAAGGGGAAGATGCAAAAACAAAAGAACTTTTACGATATAATTATTTAAATTTACCTATGTTTCATTACATATCTAATAAACATCTACCAGTTCAATACCTTTATCACATGATATGGGAGCTCTTGTTAATAGGAAAGAAAATTTATGTTCAGTACCAAGGAAAGGAAATGTTCTGTGTGTTCTCCCAGTCATGCATTTACAAAAAATGTATACAAAAGCAGAAATATATGTAGTACTGCTAACTTCTTATGCTATAATCAGTCTAGAGTAGGAGAAATAGGCAGAGCTGGCCCTCCTTAATTAGAATTAGAATGATGATTAGAACTTAGTTTTTAGGACTTCCCTTTCAGTGCCTAGCATGATTAGTCCCTCCTAACAGCTTCAAGGCAACAGAAAATTGGAAGCTTGTTGGTGATTCTTTTAAATCTCTGTAATGCTTTAAAAAAATCAATATTAAGAACATTTATTGAGTATCCACATTTATAATCGCATATTAGGTGTTGTGATTAGGTACGGAATACTTGATACTTTCTAAATTTTGTGCTCTTGAGTGATTTGAAGTCTGCTGGTGGAGATAGTATAGAGATACACACACCACTATATATAAATATAAAAATCCCCACATGAAGAAACAAAAAAGATGCTTAGGTAATTTTTCAAACTTTTAATTTTAATAACATATGCGTTTGTCCCCAAATAATCCAGTGAGCACCGTTTGCTCACTTTCATGCAGATTTTGTCATGTGCTGGGTTCCGTAGTAGACACAGGTTTAAATAAGAACCCTCATCTTTGAGTTTGCGGTTTTGGGTGTGGTGGAGGGGTAATGGGACAGATGGACCCAGGCTCTCCTACAGGATGGATTGCTGACACCCCTAAGAGAGGTACGGCAGTGAGTGCTGCCTTGACCTAGTGCCTGATTCTGGCCCTCAAACCCCGGTTTTCGCACTCACAGAATACCCTTGCCTTGTTGGCCACCTTCAATTCTATTAGGAAATGGTTACTAAGGGGTGTGTAATGGTGTTGCTGTTCAGTCGCTCAGTCGTCTCTGACTCTTTGTGACCCCGTGAACTGCAGCACTCCAGGCTCCCCTGTCCTTCACCAGCTCCCTGAGTTTGCTCCAACTCATGTCCATTGAGTCGGTGATGCCATCCCACCATCTCATCCTCTGTCCTTCTCTTCTCCTCTTGCCCTTACTCTTCCCCAGCATCAGGGTCTTTTCCAATGCATCAACTCTTGGCATCAGGTGGCCAAAGTATTGGAGCTTCAGCTTTAGCATCAGTCCTTCCAATGAATATTCAGGACTGATTTCCTGTAGGATTGACTGGTTTGATCCCCTTGTTGTCCAGGGGACTCTCAAGAGTATATAATATGTGTATAATATGATCAGAAAAAGAGGAAAAGGGTAATATAGGATTTAAAATAAGGAAAAGCCTAGCTAGTTGGGGGGATCAGGGAGGGAGGGGTTGTGTGAGATGATCCTGGAAAGAGCCTCCAGAATTTGGGGAACAAAGTCAGAGGCAGGAAAGCATGGGTCACAGTCATGGACTAGTGAGTAGCCTGATGTGCCTGGAGCCTGGAGAGACTCTAGGACACAAGCTGGGAAGGTAAGAGTGAGTGACGGCAGCACATTCGTCTGACATGCTTTGAAGTAGCTTTCAGAAAGACGTCCACTTTTAATTTTTGCAAAAGTGTTTTTTTCCTAGGCTCATCAGCTCCAATTATGCCAATAATTCAGGCAAGAGTGAACCAGTGAGAGTGTCTGACATTTTCCCAAGCCCTTCATGCCTTTGTCAGAGTGATTTGCTCATTCTTCTTCTGTTGACTTTATTCAGTTCTTTTTATGCTCCGCTTGCCCCCTTACCTCCTTTTTCCACATGGGTGAGAAAGCTCTAAGGATTTAGTTTTTCTCCGTTTATACCAATTTCCTATGATACCAAACTCTTTCTAACCCCATTACTGATAGCCTTGCCAAAATGGACTTTTCTGAACTTTCTCTGGAGTTCATGACTCTTGTTTCTCTTTCAGCACTGCTATTTCTCCAGAGGAATATCAGACAGTGGTCTGATTGTGTGTGACACTCTTGCAGATTAATTGTAGTTACTAGGCATATATGAATGCATTTGTTAGCCTGTGACTGATTGTGAAGTTTTTTTTTTTTAGTGAATGTGACAAATGCGCTTGGCTACTAAACAAGAAAGCATCTCAAAAATTTAATTTATCTTAGTGATATTTGGGGCTAATTAAAATCATGTCCTTCATGCTCCTAGATTATATAGCTGTTATGGACGTGCTCTTGATTGATGAAACAGGGATGCAACTTGATTCTTACTTCTGCTCATATGTATTTATAAGCAGATTTGATTTCAAAAGGAACTAGTAAAGGCCAGCCCTGAGGTTTCTTTTGCTTTTCATTATCTTTATATTCAGATAAAAAATGTTAAAAGGGCTGTAAATTGCCTATCCAGTGTAATATTCGTATTTTATCTTGTCAGTCATCAGAATAGGCCACTGAACTTGGCATAGGTCAGGTTGATTTTCTTTGTAGGAAGAGGATCTTGCTATAGGTTTTGAATCAGAGATAAAAAAAAAATGTACACTTTTGCTTTTTGAATGTGTGTTGCACTTTCAGGCGTATGCAAGCTTAATGGTCTGCCTTTCTGTATCATTTTCTCCTGGAATGACAGTTTAACAGTTTTCCTGGTTGGATTGTGTTAAAATCTTTAACGGCTGCATTCACTAAAACATATGTCCCGTGTTTGGGCAAGCCAAAATCTGTGCAGTCATTTTAACGGAGTTTAACTTTTCAACTCTGCTATTATTACAGATATCTTATTGTTAAAGCTCCATTAAAATGTCCTTAATTTAGAGTCTGTTATTTTGTATAGACAGTGTTCTGGGATGTGCTGAAGTATGCCATTGTGCTATCTTAAAAGTGGATTTTTCCTAAGAAAGCAGTAGCTTCAAGGCATTAAAGAAGGACATGCTTAATATAGTTTAGTTATTTTAATGAATTTTTAGCTAGTTGACTTTCCTGGAGTGTCTCCCATAGTCTGAGCCTTGGGCTAGGTATCCCACATAGATGACTTGCCATTGTAGTCATTAGTAGTGATGTCTGGGCAAAAGGTGGACAGTGGGGAAAAGTCATGGTGTGGCCAAACTAGGAACAAGGTATCTTGAAGGTTCTGTCAGAGCTGGGGAGCTGTGATCTGTTGGTTGTGTGTTTGTTAGTTGCTCAGTTGTGCCTGACTCTTTGTGATCCTGTGAACCCGCCAGGCTCCTCTGTCCATGGAATTTTCCAGGCAAAAATACTGGAGTGGGTGGGTAGCTATTCCCTTCTCCTGAGGATCTTTGTGACCCAGGGATCGAACTCAGGTCTCCCACATGCAGGCAGGCTCTTTGCCATCTGAGCTGCAATGTTCTTGCGTATTCAGCACTGAGCTTTTGGTGGCTCCTCTTGGATCCCCTGTTGTTGATGCCCTGGGGGAGGGTCGACAGAAAGAGTGAGAATCTCTGGGAGAAACCCGGGGCAGACCAGTGCTCACCCACTTGGCGGCCATAGGTTGTTTCACTCCTTGCCTTTCAGAATTGGTTTCAAGTTTGCTTGACAAATTTCTCCAGCCCTCACAGGGAAAGCCCTTTTGTTTCGTGGTAGGAGACACCGATAGAGAAGGAAATGGCAACCCACTCCAGCATTCTTGCTTGGAGAATCCCATGGACAGCGGTGCCAGGCAGGGTTGCAAGAGTTGGACACAACTTAGCGACTAAACTACGACTACCAGGGGAAACATTATTTGGGGTCCTCATCTTGAATCGACTCAGCTTTTCCTGGTGCCATTAGCGTCTCTAACTCATTCCTGCTCCCTCTGGCTGAGGCCAGGATCCTGGAACAGGTCTCAGTGGCAAGAAGCTGAAGAAGCAGATACTGGAAAATCCAGCCTTACGTGATCTTTCCTGGCTGTGATAGGTTTAGCTTTCCTACTGAAAAGTTGTTTAAAAACTCTTAAATTTTTTTTTTTGAGTAGAGCATAACATTTATCTCAGAAGAAAACTTGAAACTTGAAATACCACTTTTTTTTGTAAAGAAAAGGAATATTAAACCCTTATTAGTGTTTATATCTACAGTGATTTATTTTTAAAAGGTTGATGGCTATCTCCATTGAAAGGCACCATATTTTTACTAGCTAAGTAGGTCAGAATGCTAAATTTGGCTAGAAAAATTTCCCAGCAGTTGGCTATCATTGTGCTTTAATGTATGAAAACAAAATGCCTATTAAAGTTGACACAAGATGTAGTTTAATCAGAATGTCTAGTTGAATCACCAAGCATGGAAAGAGTAACACTCTACTTTGTATGTTTGCAATGATCTCATTATTGTAATACTAACAGTATTAATAGTTTCTAAAATAGGAAAGAAGCTATCTTCAGAAATTTTAGTAAATTAAAATTATGAATGATAAAAAGCACGTACCAAGTTGAATTTATATTTGTTCATTGATCATTCACTAAGTTGTGTGTGACTCTTTGTGACCCCATGGACTGCAACACTCCAAGCTCCCCTGTCCTTCTCTGTCTCCCAGAGTTTGCTCAAATCCATGTCCATGTCCATGTCCATCCAGTCAGTGAGGCTGTCTAACCATCTCAACCTCTGCTGCCCCCTTCTTCTTTTGCCTTCCATCTTTGTCAGCATCAGGGTCTTTTCCAGTGAGTTGGCTCTTTACATAAGGTGGCCAATCTATTAGAGCCTCAGCTTCAGCATCAGTCCTTCCGGTGAATATTCAGAGTTGATTTCCTTTTGGATTGAATGATTTGATCTTGCTGTCTAAGGGACTCTCTAGAGTCTTCTCCAGCACTACAGTTTGAAAGCATCCATTCTTTGGCACTCATTCTTCTTCATGGACCTTACAAAATCTTGGAATTCTGTTTATAGACTCAGCCTTTTATGATGGGTGTTAAGTTTTTGAAAATATCAGTCTTTTGTCTATATTTGGGCATTTTTCAAAATTTGATGTAATTTTATTTTATACATTTTAATACTTTTCAGGTACTAGATGATTTTAAGAAGCAGAGATGAAATTTAGGTGCTGTCACAATTAAATAAATTAAAAGACTAAGCTCAGAGCCTAACACAGAGCAACCCCTGTGATAATCAGTGGTTTAGGTAGTTTGATTGTTATTTCTGACTCCTCTTTTGTTGCTGTAGCTTCACTTTCTCACTGGTTTGTGTGCTTTGACAATTTCCATAGACTCATAGCATTGTTAACATTTCATTTTGTGTCTACCCTTTAAATCTTGGTGTTTTAAAAATTTCTAGAATTACTTTCAAAACTGTCAGCATAACTTCTGATTCAAGAACTTACATTTTTACCTAACATACTTGCAGAGGTGTTGAAGAATTTTACTTTCTCTGATGCTAATAGCTGATTTCCCATTTTGTCTGGGATCTAATTTGAAGGTCAAGAGATGGGCTGGTTATGATCTTAGCATTCAACTAATCATACAGAGCCTGGCACAGGGCTGGCTGTGTTTTCACTGTACCTCTTTGCTGGTGGAATTTTGGATCTTAGGGTTCCCTTGTATCTGAAGCTACTCCTAAGATAACATAAAAATATTATTTTTTTGAGATTATGACTGTAACATCACATATATTTGTTATCTTCAGTGTCAATTCAAAAGATCTTTCCTTTTGTTTTGATTTATTTTAGACTTATTGAGAATATTTTCAACAACATAAATATACTTTTCACATAAAGTAAAAAAGAAAAGCAAATGTTTTTTCCCCACAGTCCCTTCACTGTCAGTTTGCCGGAGAAAAAAGTTTTGATAGTTTGGAATGAATCCATCAAGACTATTTATAAATGTTGGCTCAATGTATATAGCTATGTTTACTGGTGTCCCCACTATTGAGGTGGTGGTTCTTCAAAAAGTGAGACGATGTTCTTCTGCAGTTTGATTATTTTATCAGTTAACTTATCACAGGCACTGTTGCATGTCCTCAGTCTTTTTCATGACTGTATAATACTCTGCTGTATCGATGTATCTCAGTTTATTTAGCTTTTCTCCTGTTGACAGATTTTTTTCTGCTTTCACACCATATTGCATGAATGCCACAGGTTGGAAGCTTCTGTCTTGAGTACATGTGTGTGTGCTTAGTGTCCCTACTACCCTCTGCAGGCTAGAGGAATTGAAGACCACTGGCCTTGGCTGCTTATTAGCCTTTTGAGACCATCCTCAAGCTTGTCATTTGATCTTGGATAAGCCTCAGTTCACATAAAAAATACCAGCCCTGTTGTATGAGGTTTGAACATAATTACAGCATTTTTATAGATGTTTCTCATTTCTACCCTCTAGCTATGTTGTACCGTCTAGCTGAGATGGATTTTGACTGTGTCATTCTTAGATGCTCCTATGTTGGCAGAATTCTGGGTTTCAGAGCTTTAAGAAAGGTCTGGTTGTCAAATCTGTTTATTGAATAGGCAGTCTTTAAAGTCAGGACACCTTTTTAGGAAATACTTTGAGAATGCATTTATTTTTTTCCTGATTGTGGAATATTTTTGGCTTTATATTTCTAACCAGGTGCTTTAAAATTTAATTTGTGCCTTCACATTGGCATAATTAATCATAGTCATAAAATTCAAAAACCAACATATTCCAAGGTTAATATTTCATTAGAGGCAATGGTGTTCTTTAAAGTGTTCATAAAATTTTACATTCTTCAGTCACTATTTACATAGTAGATATAGTAACTTATTTTTGTCGTGGCTACTGGCCATATCTTGGAGTTTTACATCTGCAGGCTGAAACTGCTGCATGCTCTTGAAATTCTAAACTTTAATTGCCTAGAATGAAGGAAATATTTTTAATTTATACACAAGCATACCTTGGAGATATTGAGGATTCGGTTCCAGACGGCCGGAATAAAGCGAATATTGCAATAAAGCGAGTGACATGAATTTTTTGGCTTCCTAAAGCATATAAAAATTATGCTTACACTACACCATAATCTATAAAGTGTGTAATAGCATTATGTCTAAAAAGTGTATGTTGTCTTAATTAAAGAAATACTTTATTGCTAAAAAAAATAATGCTAACCATCATCTGACAATGCCGACTTCAGTTTGTAAAAACTGCAGTTATGAGCAAAGCGCAGTAAAGTGAAGGGCACTCAAATGAGCTCTGCCTGTAAGCTCTTTTTGTTTGGAAGATTTTTATTTCATATTCCTAAAATAGTAATGTAGAATTTAAAGAAGGTGATAATCAAATGATTGGAAATGTAGAGGAGAAGTTACAACTTCTCCTTTGTAATATGGTAATTGTGTAACATTTTTTAAGCAGTAACTTGCTGTGGATTTCAATATTTTTTAACCTGCCACCCTGGCCTCCTGCTATGATATCATAGCTCCACTTTTTGATTTATTATTGTATAGAGCATGTCATGCACAGTGGGAGCAACCACACCAAGCCAGTGTTGAGTATATGTCCGTGACATTTTCTGCTTTAAAATGGACTTGTGGTCGTTAACCAAATTTCAGTGCACTTGAACGAAGAGAATTGTAATTGCCTTTTACTTTCCTGGCGATTTCTTCTTGCTTGGTTTTCTTAAATGTCTAGTGGCTTGAGCTTTTCCTTTGCTGCAGTTTTTACATGCTATTTTTATGTTTTCCTTCTCAGCACCCACACAAAAATGTCCTACGACTGCTTATATATGTGCACATATATTCCCAAATGGACAAAAAGACACTTTGATTCTTAAAGTCACCTGACGAAAAGAAATGATACTCAGATAGGAAAATGTGAGATAAAATAATTCAATTCATAACACAAAAAATATAATGGAGTACATTTTTAATGATATACATAGAATTGAAAATCTCATTTTTCTTTTGCCCTAGGATTTTAAACTACTGAAAACTTTTTTAGCTGTGCAAAAATCAAACTGTCCAGTTGAAAGGGAGTTACAACTTATTTGGCATAAAATTGAAATGCTAATTTTAAATTGTTTATTGGATATAAATAATTTATTTTTATTACTTAAAAGTACCGTTGTATACTTGAAATATGTGTTCTCGTTAGTCTCAGACTTCCTTTTCTCTTTCAGTCTGTGATCAAAACAGGGCGACTGCTAGTAAGTCACGAGGCTCCTTTGACGGGCGGCTTTGCCTCTGAGATCAGCTCAACGGTTCAGGTAGAGTAACTTTTTGGCACTGATGTAACCATTTGTGCAATTGCTTATGTCTATTCCAAGAACAAAATTACTTATCACAATATGTGAAAGTATGCACTGTTTAGAAATGTACATTTTTGCGCTAGACTCCAGTTCACTGTCCTTCAGATAATGGTCTGATTACATCTTCTTAAAAAGAAATCTTAAAAGCTGAAAAATTCCTTAATAGGAAGAAGGAAGTTTGAAACAATCTTAAGAAACTCATGTCAGCTATGTTTGCTAGGATAACAGGAAAAGCAAACTCTTAAATTTGAATGTAATGTTTCTCTTTTGATGGAACTTTTCATGATAAAGCTTATCAGGAAATGGTTTATAAGATTGATTTTAATAGCCTTCACCTTACAAAAAAAATGAATCTGTCGAAAATCAGTAATTTAAATTAAGTAAATAATTTTACAATCAATAATTAATTCGATTAACTGCATTACATTGTGCTATTGAACACTTTTGAAATGGTTTCAAAACATTTCTTTTTAAAATGTATTCAGTTAAGATGCTGATTATCAGGAAAAAATTTACAGACCTCTTTAGAGGGTTTTTATTTGAAGCTTTCATTCACATTTATATTATAGATATGATTAATATTATTTAAATGTTTCATCTTTTACAATTTTTAAAAGTAAAAAATTAAATAACTATATTTTAAGTGGAAATTTGCATGAATTTTAAATTTAGAGTATCTTTGTAGCTGGCAAACATTTAACCTTACTGGTGGTAAGATGATTCTATTATTGGGATACATATACATTGAAAATTTCTTTAAGAGTATAAGTTTTAAAACCTTGATATGAAATTATGAGATATGAACCTTGATCATTTCTACCAATAAAATATCTTTAAATATGAATTGACAATGTTATACATATTTTAAAAATAGATGAATCAAATTTAAGCATAAATATTTTAAAAACTAGATCAAAAGAATTCATAATTATGATAAAAATTATGCTGTTATTTTTACATATTGTATATATTATCATTAACAAAATTAAGAAAATATTTGAGTTTTGTAGATTTCTTTTATAGAGACTACAATTTGAAGCATATTGCCTATCATTATGTAATATAAATACGTGGTATTTACTGTGCATTTTATTCATGAGTAATGAAATGTACTATCTTTGGAAAGAAAAAAAAAATGGGGCTTGTAAGAATGAATCACTACCAGATTCATACCAAGATTCCATTCAAGTCAAAGGCAAACTGGAAAAAGAAACTAGGATTTTCTGATTCCTACTTAATATGTGGTCCACTAAACCCATCTGAATGAGAGGAATTGGCTGTTGCTAATGGAACCCCTGTCTGACAGTCTTGTTTCATTTTGCCCACTGAATATCATCACTGTTATCTCAGAAATTTCATTACCATTTAAAGGTAAAGGAAAATAAGTAGAACATAGAATTTAGAAATAACTAAAATCTGCTTTCTCTAAGTATGCTTTTAAAATTTGAATTCCATTAATTGTTATAAGCTGAAATAGAATGTAACATGTTTCAGTGTGGAAAAGAATTAGAAAGATTATCTAGACTAGTGTCTACTGATCTTGAATAATATGTGGACTTGTGTTAAATTGTCTCTCTTTCCTTTAGACAAGGAAAATTGTCTCTCAGGCTCCAAGAGTAAACCAGTGAATTCTAGTTTTAGGAGTATCATATTATGAGCTAAATACAGTCAGTGTAAAAAGTTAACACGAAGATCATAAACACTGTATCAAAATCAGATCCTGAAGTTATATGATAATAATCAGTGATCAAATTTGTGAAAGAGATGATCCACAATGTGGTCCTATTTTTTATCATAATATGAAGACACCAAAGCAAAGACCATACCTTATAGTACTCAGACTCCCAAAATAATGCCCACTGATCCTGAGTTTCTGAGGTCTGAGAAATTTTGAAGCCAAACCAACTGTGTTCCTTTAACAGATTAGTGTTTGTCGTTCATAGTGGTCATGATTGAACCAGTTTTAAAATTAAGTGGAAGATTTGGGTCTAGGATGGAGTCTTGAGTAAATGTTGAGTGCGCATTCTTTATTCAGAGTACCCCCCACCCACAGGAGGAAGATAGGAGTTTTGGATTCGTTATAAAATGTTCTCTGTTTCCCATGTGAGAACCCTTCCACCAACTAATCACAAAATGATTTAAGGCAACAATGTAAAATCTGTAGAGGGATCTTCGTTTGATGTTTTGGGGAATTAGAATTTATTAATACAAAAAAGATTTAGAAAATGTTCACAGTTGTTTCTGCCAAATTCAGATATTACTTGTACAAATGGATAAGGTAGAAAGTGAATTTTAGCAGAATATAATCAGCATAGTATCTCTGAATAGTCTGCCTGTTGTGGCTTCTGTGTGTTGGCTAGAAAGAAAAGAAATGCTAAACACTTTGAGAGGGTTGTTAAAAAAATTTTGGTGATAATGTCTGCATATAGTGTAAAGTAATCTGAATAATATAATCTACTTTTCAGTAATTGTTTCATGCACTTATTCAAATAAATGCAGCGTGTCCAATCGAGCATCTTCTTTACGGAAGATCGGTCACATTCCCTATTGTAAGTGAAGCCTGTATCAAATTACCCAGTGCCTGGGTTTATTTAAACTGAAATCACTTAAGTGTGAGGTGCAGCTGCTTTCACCACTTGGAACGGTTCATGCTTCTCCATTTCTTTTTGTTGTGTATACTTTGTGAGGTTAAAAAAGATAAAGCAGGGTTAAGATTTTTGAAAGCAATTTTCTGGGACGCAGGGAAAAGGTACATAGAGAACTTTTCATTGTTGTCCTAGAAAAGAAATTTGAAAATAGGGATGAGAGTGATCTGTACACGTAAGCACTCAGGATTGAAATGCTGAGTTATTCTTGTTGTATCAACAAATTTAAATTTAATGTGAAAGTGAACAAACACAAACAAAATGTACTCCCCAAGCATCGTTTTGTGGAAGATATTTGGTAGTTCTTTAAGAGCTCATGCTTAATCTTACAAAATTGCTCTTAAAAATATATTTTGAGAGAACGACTATTAACAACAGAGCTATTGTTTTAAATTCAAAACTGAGAGCACCATTTTCTGTTTTCCTCAAATTTTAAATTATTTCACATATTAAAAGTTAAAAATCTTGAAGAGAATACAGCGTTTTAGACAATATTTCTTCAAGTTTATAATTGATATTTTTTATGGAAAAATTATATCATGTTGTACAATATTGAATGTCAAGTAAAGGAACTTTTTTGCAAGTATGGGAAATATTACTGGCTTTCCTACTGATGATTTTTAATTAGACAGATAAAATATGAAGCAAATGAATATAAAATATGTCCATATTTTATTTACATAACTTTTCAATTTATAGCAGATGGTTCTTCTATCGTACAAGGAGTTCAGTGTACACAAGTTTTCTCATGCCCGTTGCATCTTTTTCCTAAAGCCATTTATTTTATTATTTCAATAAATATTCATTGTTACCAGTCTCAGTTGGGAGTAATGTTAAAGTCACAAAAGTGTTAGGAGACTACTTTGTATTAATTAAACCTGACATTTGAAACTTATATCTCTCAGTAGTTTCTTCATAAAATTTATGTAAATACTTAGAAAAATCAAAACCAATCCATCAAAGCTGAACACTCCTTTGCATTCCTACTGGATTAATTTGGAAGTTAACTTAAGGGCAGAACAAGCTGAGTGAGGTCTGGTGTATCTGGCACCCTCGGGGGATGATTTCTGGGTCGGTCATCCAAGGCTTCACTGTCTCTTCCCATCTAACTTTACATTCCCATCTGTTCCTACTTTGGGGTGAGGGAACTTTCCCCTTCTTTCCTTTGACACATACCGAAACTTGGAGGAGAGCTTCTTGTAGGGAGTTACACATTCCATTCTGTACCCTGATTTGTGGAAAAGCGCAGACAACAGAGTTTAGCTAATTCATTGACCTCATTGTGGAGTCTGAGTGAAGATTGTGTTGTTTTGGAAAATTATGACTTAATTTGATGTGATGTTTGTATTCCTCAGCTTTATGTAATCACAGCTTAAAAAAAGAAGCAAAAATTTTACTGTGCAGAAAAATATGATAACCTCATCCATTTAAATATTTCCCCCAATTTATATGTATCATATATCCTAGAATACAGTATTCAGAATAGGCATTATTTGTCAATATTAAGACTAAGTAGTTTCTGGTATTTTGGTAGTTTTCAATAGCATACTTTCTTTAAGCCTTGTAGAAACCAACTTTATTATTAATTTCTGATACATTCCCATAATGATCAATTAAATCTTGACTCAGATAAGCTTGAGATAATAATACAATTTTTTTTTCCTTCTCTGGATTTAGTGCTTAATAAGAGTGCCAAAAATTTTAGGGATTGGGACTGGCTTAAAGATTTGAATTTTTTTCTTTTTAACACATGGAAGCAATAAGTCTGCAATAAAGAGTCCAATTGGAGAGGATGGTGAATTTCCATACCATTGTTCCATCCTTTCTGTGCAGTCTCTATTTCTAGGGTGAGAACCCAGAAATTGTACATACAGACATATATTTTTAAGGTAATCATATTCTAAAAGTTTGAGAGGTCTTTTATAGGGTTTACATTAGCCCACGTAAAAGGAATCTTTCATAATTTTCAAGTAAAGAATTTTGTCTTTCTCACTGTTTCATGTTAGAAAGGATTATGCAGAAGGATATTTCTTCTTATAAACTTATTATTACCACCAAATTTACCAACCCTCTGGTTTAAAAACATCAGTCTGAAGAAGAGGGAAAGCATTCTAAGTGGTCTTGAGTTTTTTACCATTGTGAAAAATACGTTGAAATAAAATTACTGTGTTGAGAAAGAGTCACCAGAGAAAACTGTCAAGGCAGTAATCAGATGAACAGTTAACTAAAATTTCATAATCTTATTACTCTTCTTTTTCTATGAGTGATTTGAAGCATTTGCCAACAACAAAAATAGCAATCGGAAAAAGTGTACTTATGTACTAACATCTATCTAGATGGAGCCAAAGCATCAGAATAGAGTATTCAGATATGCAATGACCTTCTTAAAATGGAACTTTACCCTGAAGCCAGTTGAATGTTCAGTAAACAGCTTCTGTGGTCATAAATATAAACCAAAGACAGTCTTTCTGGGGATGCATTATGCGTGGAGTTCTGTATCACAATTAGAGGTTAAGTGGATGTTTTACCCTGTTGGTCTTCCCCCTTGGCTCCTTCAGTGTCTCTTTCTCCTTTGCTCATTAATGTACACATGACCAAGCTTCACCCTTCAGCTCTCTTTTTCCTCTCCCCATTTTTCCCTGGACAATCTCAACTATTTGCGAGGCTAGTCTTAAAACCTTCAAATCTGAAACCTTCATGATTGACTCTGCCTGTGGGACCTTAGACTTAAAATTCCAACTTCATGCTGATTTTGGTAAGGATAAGAACTTTGTATGATAAAATGGTTTATGTGGAAAGATTTTAACATGAGACAAGGAGAAAAGGTAGACATTGGCATATGGGTATCTGCCAGTTTCTGGAAATCAGCTTATCTCAAAATGAATTCTGGGCCTATTAAATTGTCTTCTTATCACTGTCCCTCAGCCTCTCACATTGTATCACTTTACTATGCATTATTTTCTTAACACACATGTCAAAGGTTGCCCCTCATCTATTTGAAAACCTCCAGTAGACATTCTCTGACTATAGGAATAAGATCTTTAGGTCATGATCCTTATCTGCCCCAGCCAACATTTGCAGTGTTGTTTCTCACATCCTTTTATGATTCTAGTACCATGGTGATCAAGTTGCTGGTGAATTTGAATTTTGTCATGTCTTATTACAGAAAGAATTTAGTGAGAGACAAAGTCATAGGTAAGAAGTGGATGTATTTAGAGAGAACACACTCTACAGAATGTAGGCCATCTAGAAGGTGAAACACCTGGGGAGAAACACACCCCCACAGGAAGAATGTGGGCCTTCTCAGGAGAGAGGGCCTGCAATATGCTGCGGTTAGTTTTTATGGCCTGAGTAATTTCATAGGCTAATGAGTGGGAGGATTATTCCAATTATTTTGGGGATGAGGGCAGGGATTTCCAGGAATTGGGCCACTGCCCAATTTTTGGCCTTTTATGATTAGTCTCAGAATTGGCATGGTGCTGGTGAGTATGTCACTTAGCTTATGCTATCGTATTAAAATGAGTGTACACTGAGGCTCAAGGTTTGCTAGAAGTCGAATCTTCCACCATCTTGAAACTGCTGCTGCTGCTGCTAAGTCCCTTCATTCATGTCTGACTCTGTGCGACCCCATAAACGCAGCCCACCAGGCTTCCCCATCCCTGGGATTCTCCAGGCAAGAACACTGGAGTGGGTTGCCATTTCCTTCTCCAATGCGTGAAAGTGAAAAGTGAAAGTAAAGTCACTCAGTCATGTCAGACTCTTTGTGACCCCATGGACTGCAGCCTACCAGACTCCTCCGTCCATGGGATTTTCCAAGCAAGAGTACTGGAGTGGGGTGCCATTGCCTTCTCCAATCTTGAACCTAGTTGATTCTACCCAGCAAGGTCTTTGTCATATCCTATTGTTATATCATTCTTTTAAAGGTTGTGCCCTACCCCCCTCCCTCCTATTTCAATCACAGTGGCCTGCTAGGCATTTCCTGAATGATAATTTTTGCAACCAGCCTTTATTGAATCCTCTGAGCTTATCCTTAATTTGGACCTTTCATTCAAGAAATAGAGTCCTTATTTTATAGACAGTTAATATTCAGTTGAAGAAATAGACACTAAACAGATAATTATACTGTGGTACATATTAGAAGAGAGAAATGTTCAGAAGACTATGCAGGGATTATAAAATACTTGATCACCTAGTTCAGATATGATAGCTAAGTTAACTTGGAGAAGCGAACATGGGTGAGGATTCAGGCAGAAGGAACAATATAAGGAGGCAGAAAAAATATTTGATATTCTACAGATTAAAATGGTTTTGATATGACTGAAGTGTAGTATGTGATGTTTGTAGCATGAGGTAAGGATCAATAGGTAAGTGGGAAAATCCTACATGTAATAGCAGTTTGTTTTTGTGTAGAGGAAATAGACTTGACAGAGTAGAACCAGCCACATAGATACAGATTCCAGTTTAAATACATCATATATGTATGTATGTAAAATACACCTAATAAACTTCCTGGCAAAAAGGAAGTTATACAAATTCAACGAACAGTGGTCACAATTTATCATTAGTTAAGGCAAAGGGGTGTAACTGAAGGATTTTAAGCAGGAGGTTAACACAGACAGATTTACAATTTAGAAAAACCTCTGGCATTTTATGCTGAGGATGCATTCAGAGGGGTGAGACAGGAAGTCACAGAGATTGATTAGGAGCCTATTTGGATAATTTAGATGAGAGATTTAAGGGTCTTCTAAATCAAGGACATAGAAGTGGGATGGGAGAGAAAGATGAGCATTAGAGAGAGGAGGAGAGTATGAAAGAAAGTCTTGCTGGCTGATTAAGGAGGAGTTGGGCAGGGAAGACTTAGCTTGATGTCTAGTTTGGGCGAATTTTGAATGGAGGTGCCCTTTTACTGAGTCAGGGAATATCAACAGAAGGAAAACAGGTTTAAGCACATCACCTACGGAAGATGATAAATTCATTTTAGACTTGTATGATTTGGGACGAGGAAGGGAAATGTGTCTCGGAAGCTCCAAAGAGATTCTAACATAGAGGACAGGATTAAGGAATCATCTTCTTATGTTGATGGCTGAGGTCATATAGATACGGTATGATCACACAGGAAAAGGATAGCCTTAAGAAGGGGAGTTACTGAAGCAGGCCTTGCCAACATTTGTGAGCAGAGAAGAAGAGCTGTAGAGAAGGGTAAGATGGAGTGACTGGAGAGAAGGAAGGGAAGGGGAGAGAGCCGCTGCAGAAGACCAGTAGGGAGACTTACTATGGAACGTGTGGCCAACAGTATTAAATGCTTCCAAATTTGTGAGCTAGACCGATGGTCGTACCTTGATATGGCAACCGGAAGACACTGGTGACTTTGAAAAAAGCACATGTAGCTCCCATTGTATTTGGTCTGGTGATTGAATGGTGAAGAATTAAATAGAGACGACTGTTTCAAGAAACATGACTTATAGTGAAAGAGGAGGAATAAAGTTGTTAGAAATGGGCTCAGTCTCGCAATCTTATTTGCTGAGCATGAGATACCATTTTCTCAATTCAAATCCTTTCTTGGTGTTCTCCTTAACCTCCCTTCTCCCCATCCACATCCTCTCCCTCCACCTCCATCCAGCTAGCAATTGGGTTTTCAACCTCTCAGACCTGCCCTTTGTTTTCTGTTCCCCTGATAAACTATGAATGAATCAAACCAATATCCTATATTAATGTATATATGTGGAATCTAGGAGAATGGTATGCGTGCATGCATGCTAAGTCGCTTCAGTCATGTCTGACTCTTTGTGACCCTATGGACTGTAGCCCACAGGCTTCTCTGTCCGTGGGATTCTCCAGGCAAGAATACCAAAGTGGGTTGTTATGGTATAGATGATCTTATTTGCAAAACAGAATAGAGACACAGACATGGAGAATAAATGTATGACACCAGGTAGGGATGGCAGAATGAATTGGGAGATTGGGATTGACGTGTATATGCTATTGTTACTGTGTATAAAATAAATTATTGATGAGAACCTGCTGTATACAGCACAGGGAGCTCTACTCTGTGGGAGTTCTGCTAAACGGGAAGGAAATCCAAAATAGAGGGGACATATGTATACATGCAGTTGATTCACTTTGTTGTACAGCGGAAACTCACATGTGGTTGTAAAGCAACTTACTCCAATAAAAATTAATTAAATAAATAAAGTGGAAAAGAAAAAGAAAAGGAAACCAAACTACAGAATTTAAAGGAAGAATGTAGAAAGTGACTGATTGATGTGGGCAAGAAATTTTTTGAGCAAAATATTAAAATGCAGTAGGGTCAATCATATTATCACAGATTAAAGTATTTGCATAAAGTGACAAATATTTGTGTGACATAAGCAAGCACTGTTAAAAGGAGAATGACATCTGAAGACGTGTTGGAACATATAGCAAAAGATAAATATGTGTACTGTGCTAAACATTCTTAAATATCAATAAGGAAGTTAATAGCCCTGTATTTAAAGGTCAGAGGCAGATTATTTTTAGGACATGAAACTATATACCACTTATTATGGTTAAAAATGCAAATTTCAAAATGGGATATTACTATTCTTTGTTACCCATAAAAATGGTACCACTTCAACATAAATTATGGTTATTGTTGAGATGGTGCAGGGTGAATGTAGAAACTGACAATTCGTCTTTCCAGGAAATCCGTTGGTAATGTGTATCAAGACTCTGAGTTGGGAATTCTACACCTCATCAGTTTAGAGGTAGACATAGAAATGGATAAGGGCATTCTTCTTTGTGCCATGCATTTGGTTGGTAAAATATTGGAAGCGGTTATCAATTGCAACAGGAATATAGTTGAATAAATTATTTATGTTGGTTGTTCTGGGTCTTCATCGCTTGCGGGCTTTTCTCTAGTTGCAGTGAGCAGGGGCACTCTCTATTTGCAGTGCGCTGGCTTCTTGCAGAGGTGGCTTCTCTAATTGCAGCGCAGGCCCGAGGGCCCACCGACTTTCATAGTTGCAGCACCTGGACTTGGTAGTTGTGGCTCCCAAGCTCTGAGCAGAGGTTCAAAGACTGGGGCTCATGGGCTTAGTTGCCTTGAGGCATGTGGAGTCTTCCCAGATCAGGGATCCAACTGGTATCTCCTTCAGTGGCAGGTGGATTCTTTATCACTGAGCCGTCAGGGAGGCCCTAGTTGAATGAATTATAACGAATGTTGTGGATTTATTAAAACCATTGAAAGGATAGTTAAAAACACTGCAGCATAATGAAAAACTCACTAGGCAAGCCTACAGATGTTTTACTTTGCCCAATTTTGTGAAAAGAAAAAAAATATATGTATGTTTAGTCGCTCAGTCATCTTTGACTCTTTTGCAACCCTTTGGACTATAGCCGGCCAGGCTCCTCTGTCCATGGGATTTTCCAGGCAAGAATACTGGAGTGGGTTGCCATTTCCTACTCCAGAGTATCTTTCTGATCCAGGGATCAAACCCCCATCTCCTGTGTCTCCTGCAGTGCTGGCAAATTCTCTATCCACTGAGCCTTTGGGCTTAGGAAAAAGATAAAAGTAAAAATTTCTATTACTTTTATTTTCTTCCTTATAATTTCTTTATTTTCTGTGTATATATATCATAATTTATAGTGTTGACAATTAAGAGCTTTCTTACAATTAGATATCTCTCTCACAAGACATGGTAAGTCTTTTAGTTCTTCCTAAATTGTTTTAAATAAGAAAGCTTGTTTTGCTCATCAGTTCAGTTCAGTCGCTCAGTCGTGTCCGACTCTTTGCGACCCCATGGACTGCAGCACACCAGGCTTCCTTGTCCATCACCAGCTCCCCGAGCTTGCTCATAGAGTTGATTTTTTAAATTTCACATTTCACATTGGTGTGGTTTCTTCATCATGTACATTTGAGTTTTGGGACTTGTCATTCGTAGTGGTAATCCTTAACTCAGGTTTGTGATGTGGAATAGTTTTAAAACCAGTGAAATCCCAGTGCATAGATTTGGTTATTATTCACGTTAGTTCTTTTCCCACATGCATGATATATTTGATTCATTGCTCTCATTATAAAAGTGAAAGCAGCATAATATTGGGATAGTCAGATTATTTCATTTTCCCAGGTTAAACAGTCAATGATACTGAACCTAACATTAATAGTATGTAATGATACCAACATTGGGTCCCCTGCTGATTTGTCTTCCTTTCTTTGGTATTAGCTTTACGATGGATTGCCATCTTTCTTTTTGAAATCTTTTTGGATATAAGCCAGTCAGAAAAAAAAAAGATTATCCACATTCCACCTCTCTGGGTAATGATTAAGTGCTCACTTTCTCCCATACAATCCTTAATATTTTTCCTGTCAGAAGTAGTCACCCTTGAATTCAGAGATGCATCTACACCAAACTTTCTGCACAGTTTTATCCCTTTCTTTGTAAACTCCGGTTGGTATTTTGTTGTGTCCTTTTGCTGATGTCCCAGACCACTCCTGTACATCCCTCTTAAGACCAACAGATCATCCAGTTGGATGGGAAAAATTAATTCTGCTGGAATGTTTGAAAATAAATGTGTTCAACTGAAAGGTTATGTTATAAAAATGTAGTCCTAAATTATGAGGTAGATTATTTAAAGGAATATATGGATTCTCCAGGAACCTCAGTTTGGAAATAGCATCTCCGCAGAGGGTCCCTGGGGCCACATCAATAGGAGCTCCACAACTCAGAGTCTCCCTCCATCCCATGGCTCTGTTTTCCTGTCCTCATAGCCTGAGAAATGTGTGCAGGTATCTCGTTGATTTTTTTAGTGTCTTTCTTCCCCCAAAAGAAGGCAAGCTTCACGTTTGCTCCTGTAAGCCTGGTGCCTAAGAACCCTCCCTAACACTAAGCAGATGCTCAAGAAATAATTTAAATGAATTGTTTGTCCCCAGGCATCACTGTTATTAACAGTTTCTTTGAAGAATGACATTCTTGCTGCCTTATACTGTATATAGAAATCCTAGTTACAAAACCTGCTAGATTGAAATGTTGTCTTTTTGTATATCACCATTCCAATTTGATGTCCTCTGCTCCCCGCCCCTCCGCAAAAAAGCATAACAAAACAAAACAAAACAAGATTTGCTTTGTATTTGTCGAGTTAACCTCTGAAATAAGCACTGATATTCTGCACTGTAGAATTTCACTTCCTGTCCTTTCGGCAGAGAGTTACTTCTTTTGAATAATCTACTGGTGCATTTTTCCTCCACATAATTATCTAGTGAGGCTAAAGAAAACATTTACTTTTAAATAGTTACCAATGGAGCTTCATAGAATGAACAGACTATTTAATGAGTAACATAGGTTCTCAGAACCTATGGCATTATTTTTAAAATTAAGTTTTGAGATTGACATTTGTACATTACTATATTTAAAATAGATAACCAATAAGGACCTACAGGTATAGCACAAGCAGCTCTGCTCAATACACTTTAATAACCTAAATGGGAAATAATTTATAAAAGAAAAGATACATTTATATGTATAACTGAATCACTTTACTGTATACCTGAAACTAACATAACATTGTTACTCAGCTATACTCAAAAAAAAAAAAAGTTACTAACTTCTGTAATTTGGTACCTTTAAATTGTATTTCAGCACCTAGAGAGTTGTAGTTGCCTTTGGAAGCAGTAATTCTTGAACATCTGGTTGTATTATTGAAAAGAATTACGACTGATTTTAAATATTTCATTTTCTTATTTGGTGTCAAATAGTTTCTCACATATTAAAAAAATAATTTTGTCATGTATGGCCTTGTCTTAATATTTTTCAAACTACAATAAGGTTATTTAAAATTTTGTAAATGAGAGACAGCAGAGCATGTATGCATGATGTGGTCAGTCTTTTTGGCCACCTTATACAATGTCCTAGGCAAATATGGAGAAGCTTATTAAGTCAGGCAAGAAATTTTAGGCAGGTTTTATCTGCATTGTATTTACCATCAGGGGCTGGTCAGCCTTTTTGGAGATAGAACTAAATTTCTCAGCTACTTTGTCTCTTGGTGTGTAGTAAAGTTGCTGCTGTTGAAAGTTCGTTTTATTTTGATAATTTGAGTAATTAAATTTATAGTTCAAAGTAGTTTAATTGTTGTTACAAGGCCCGTCATCTCTTTCCATGAAGAAGTTCACAGCTCGCCAAAACACAGTTGAGTTGAAAATAGACATGAAAATAGAGATGAACTACTGCTAATGAATTTTCTGCTCAATTTGAATCTAAACACTTATGGAAATTAAGACAAGTTACAGTCAACACTTAACTGCCAAAACAAGCAGTTGAAAATGAAAGCTATAAACAGAAATCATGTAGTTTTGATTTGAAAAAAATCTATTAATATTAATGAAAGCATTCAAGAGGTTGTTTTAATTTGCAGAAATGTCTGAAAAATTACATTTGATTGGGGAAGTGTTTGTATTTGATTATATTCTTTAAAATTGCTTTGAAGAAGGGATTTTATTTTTAATTCTTGATCCATTCGAAGAGACCTACCTTCTGTTTTTAATCCTTGAAAGGATCATATAATGATGTTTAGTATTAAAGATGCTTTCATATTGCAGATGGCACCATGAATCAATTTGTCTTTAGCAAAATTACTAAGTGAAATTTTCAAATTTTCAAAATTTACATATATAACATCCACAATTATGCCATTGTTTAAAACAAGTCCTGATTATTTCCTGTCTCTTGATAGGTCTAGTTCACCGTCAAAATAACTACATTTTTGTGTTTCTTTCCTGGACTAATTCTTAATATGCAGCTTAGAATGCAGGTAGTATGAAATACTTGCTATGCCTGTACTGTTGAATGCTTTCTGGACCTCAGACAATCTGTTTTCCCTGAGATGATTTGCAATTTTAAACGTTCTAGCACCATTTTTCTCCTTTATTCTACTTGCCTTTTAAAAATAGTACCAATGGTTATTCCAATTTGTATTAACAGGTAAGAAAATTGAAATTTACTCTTACCTTTGCAGCTCATTATGGAAGAATCTCCAGCCTCTGCGCTCTTGACAATAAGTTTATGCTTTCGCTTTTTAACCATGAACTTTTCTGAGCATAGGTTTCTACCTCAGTGTGCACAGCAGACCCAGTTGAATGTATTTTGTGAATAATATTTCAACATCACACCACCCTATACTTTATTAAAACCAGCTTTCCTGTGGCAGTTCCAAAAACATAATTCTGGTACCTTAAAAATAATGAAGTACTATATAGATGTTGATAAAAATAGTCTTTTATTATGATGGAATGTTTTATTATGTATGTAGCTATCAATTTACCTAATAAACAGTGTTCATTTTAATAAAATCCAGGTACTTTATGCTGGTACATTGATTAACCCATATTCACATTGAGTCATGGAAGGTACAGGTGAAGCTGGAAGCTGCCTGTTGGTCGGGATGCTACCTGGATATCTTCTTAGCCTTTCAGAGAACTACAGTATCTTCCTTCTCTCCTTTTCTTCCTTCTTGCCTCCCTCCCTCCCTCCTTTTCCTTCTCTTTGCTTTTCTTGACAGTATTCTCCATGCTGGTCTCAGCAAGCCCATGGATCTTTGCAGCAAAGTTATAATTCTGTGCTATCCTTTTAGATAAGAATCAAAAGTGCTCTATAATACTAGAGGCAGTTAAAGGATTGAGGTTGGATGTTGGCATATATTTTCTTTTCACATGGTTGATCAAAAATGATATTAAATGGGGAGGGAGGTGGGAGGGGGGTTCAGGATGGGGAACACATGTACACCCGTGGCAGATTCATGTCAGTGTATGGCAAAACCAATACAATATTGTAAAGTAATTAGCCTCTAATTAAAATGAATAAATTTATATTAAAAAATTATAGAATTACTTAATACCATCTGAAAAGCATTTTAAAATTTGATCATCTATCAGTACAAAGTGTGTGTATTTGCTCCCCACCAAAGAATATCTGATTTCACCTTTTAACCGATGATTTCTTAAAATGGTATCGTGGAGTAGGGTGTTATATGTGAAACTTCTGCCTACATTGTTAATTTCCTCCAAGGACAGTGTAGCTAACAGTAGTTTTAATGATACTGTTGGAGGATAATTTGCTAAAGTTGAATTGAGGGGGATCATTATGACACATAATTAAGAAAGACAGTCTTTTCCAAATATCAAGAGAAGAACAAAAACAAGCAGAGCCCATAAAACATTTTATAATGATTTCTCCAAAGAGTAAGCCCAATTCAGATTTTTTTTTCCTTCAGAACAAATCTCTTCCAAAAAAAAAAAAATCCCACTTTGAAATATTGATTATTCCATTTGAAGAAATTTGCTAAGTAGTTGAAAAGTTCATTTAATATGAGTTTTCTGACTGCTTGCCTTATTATTCAAAATTGAGACAAAAATATTACTTGTTCATTGCCAAAGCAGCATTTAGCTAAGAATGGAAAATAGAGTTATAATTAGCATCATAATTGTGTTGCTTCTGTTGAAAAAGTTCTTTTAGGAGGAAGCTTTGCCTCATTTCAGTTCAGTTCAATTGCTCAGTCGTGTCTAACTCTTTGCAACCCCATGAATTACAGCATGCCAGGCCTCCCTGTCCATCACCAACTCCCGGAGTTGACCTAAACCCATGTCTATCGAGTTGGTGATGCCATACAGCCACCTCATCCTCTGTCGTCCCCTTCTCCTCCTGCCCCCATCCTTCCCATCATCAGGGTCTTTCCCAATGAGTCAATTCTTCTCATGAGATGGCCAAAGTATTGGAGTTTCAGCTTCAACATCAGTCCTTCCAATGAACACCCAGGACTGTCTCCTTTAGGATGGACTGGTTGGATCTTCTTGCAGTCCAAGGGACTCTCAAGAGTCCTCTCCAACACCACAGTTCAAAAGCATCAATTCTTCAGCCTTCAGCCTTCTTCACTGTCCAACTCTCACATCCATACATGACCACTGGAAAAACCATAGCCTTGACTAGACATATGTTTGTTGGTAATGTCTTTGCTTTTTAATATGCTGTCTAGGTTGGTGATAACTTTCCTCCCAAGGAGTAAGCGTCTTTTAATTTCATGGCTGCAATCACCATCTGCAGTGATTTTGGAGCCCAGAAAAATAAAGTCTGACACTGTTTCCACTGTTTCCCATCTATCTGCCGTGAAGTGATGGGACCGGACGCCATGATCTTAGTTTTCTGAATGTTGAATTTTAAGCCAACTTTCTTACTCTCCTCTTTCACTTTCATCAAGAGGCTTTTAGTTCTTCTTCACTTTCTGCCATAAGGGTGGTGTCATCTGCATGTCTGAGGTTACTGATATTTCTCCTGGCAATCTTGATTCCAGCTTGTGCTTCCTCCAGCGCAGCATTTCTCATGATGTACTGCGCATATAAGTTAAATAAGCAGGGTGACAATATACAGGCTTGACGTACTCCTTTTCCTATTTGTAACCAGTCTGGTGTTCCATGCCCAGTTCTAACTGTTGCTTCCTGCCCTGCATACAAGTTTCTCAAGAGACAGGTCAGATGGTCTGGTATTCCCATCTCCACAGTTTATTGTGCTCCACACAATTATTCTTTGGAGACAAATACCCTTAAAACAGTGTTTCTTGAGAGGACAGAATTCCAGGTTACACAAATAGAGGTATTTCCCTTGAGATACTGGAAAGGAAAGATGGACTTATCAGGTGGATACTAGTTTGTTTGTTGAAGGTCCTTTCCCTTACAACAGTACAGCTAACAGTCAGTTGTCTGTGACATTTTAAAAATGATAACTGCTTCATAGATAAAATATAAAGACCTTTGTTATCAGTGAAGATTTTGTTAGTGAAAATTTATTTTGTTTTGGGGGGTCACCAGTGTGAGGTGTGATGACCTGTGATAATATTGATCTTTCTGTGCCATCTTCAAGTCAAGCATTTTAAGTATGACTTCATATTTGCATTGATTTTCACGAAACCCTTGGTCATCTGTACATCAGATAGAGCTGGCATTTGCATTAGGGTATGTTTATCTAAAGAAATGCTCAATATGTACAGTAAGTGACCATAGAGTTCTAGCTTCTGTGTCAGGCTAGGGAGAGAGAACGCTGAAAGGGACTTGAGAAATTAGATCCACTTCTTTGGCCCATTAGGGCCAGCTCCTAAAATAGTTGTTCTTGTTTCTATCCGTTCTCATTTCCTGTTGTCTGGATAGGAAGATTGTCATAGAAACAGATAAGACTTGAGCTGCTAGTGGAATAAAGGTTACCGTATACTTTATCTTCCAAACTTGGACAGTAGGAGTAAACTAGTTTCATGCAAGACAAGCTATAAAACCAAGATGTTACCTATTTATGCTACTTTATGGGACTACATCACCTACTGCATTTTACAATTAAATCTTAAGTAAATTGTTAGTGACAGTGGAATTAGAATTATATAAGAAGGATTCTTATTAAATTAAATCAAGTCAAATTTAGAGCTCATAAATGTCCAAGAGATAAAAAACATAATGAAACTCAAGAACATAAGTGCCGTTTCATTATTCAGCAGTTATTTCTTTTAAATGTGATGTTAAAGAAAAATTTAAGATGGGTTACTTTGCTAATGACTGCTGCTGCTTCTTCTTACATGTAGTTATTGGCAAACTACCTGGGAATTATTAAATGAATTGGTATTTGTTGTGTTGGAAATTGTCATCTTTAATAGCTTGAAAATGTCAACAAGTACCAAATATATTGAAAATAATTTAAAATGTCTCATTCCCCCAAACTAGTTGTTTAATTTTTTGTGTTGTGTACATAATGGAGATGAAAATATAATTATGTGCCTTTTTAAAAAAACTTTTTGCTGATCTACCAATCAATGAATGATAAATGACCTTTTCTATCAATAACAACTTTTGATTTTTTATAAGTTTGGCTTTTTGAAACAATTGCCAAAGGGAAAAATATTTCATTGTTCCCTAATAGTAAATTAAGGATTCAGAGAGATCCACTCACTGTTTCAGTATGTTTAGTCTTTCAGCAAACTTTATTTTCATTACACTGAATCATATTATTAAAAACTGAAATGATTCTATAAAAATTTATTCAATGGCACACTGACTTTGGGGTGTATGTTTTTGAAAAATGCCTTGATGAGAGAAACTCTGTTGGCAAGATCAAGATCTCACAGAAAACAGAGATTTAGGAGTAAATAAATAAAATACTATAAATATGTATTTAAAATAAGGTAAATGAGAATACTGCTTCCAAAAGGCAGTGGAATCATGTGTAAGGCCATGGCATAAGAACCTCTCCTGAATGACCTTCAGTTCATAAAGTGCTGCTGAAAGGTACGTGGCATTAAGTACATTCTCCCACGTTTTGTATTATACAGACTATACTTCATCTTAGGGATTTTTTTAGACCAACTTTTATTGCATTGCACCTTTTTTTTTTTCCTTTTCCTTAAATCCAGGCAGAATACTTGTGAAACTGCCCAGCCTTTCTACAAATTATTCTGGGACTGAAGGTTATGGTTTTCCTTTCCTGGTCTTTGTTCATTTATGGAGTGGCTGAAGTAACACGTAGTGTGGGGAAGCCTAAGGTTGGGGTAGAGGTTTAGGGAACATGAGTGGCTAAGTGTCCTTTTGTGTAAGGGGAAGAATATAACTGTGTGTCATAAACAGATCTCACATTTTAAAACTGAGGTGAACAGGTATAAAGTTTTTTCCCAAAACAAGAGTTGGTGAAATCCTCATTGTTAATGGATTATTGAGTGGCCAGCCTGCATCTGTTTAGGACTTTCAATCCTCCCCCTCCTTTTTCTTTTTTTTTTGTTGAGGGAGGGAAGTTTCTTGGAGTGATATTTTTTATGATTCTAGTAAGGCATTTTTAGATAATATGGTTGCATATAAAATTTCATTGCATGGTCTTAAATTTAAGCTAAAAACAGTCACTTTTTCATTCTATAAGTCCCTTAAGGATTATATACAGTACGATGTGAATTTGTTCTTTTTGATCTTTAAAATACTAAGCCTGCCAGTTATATCAGCAGGTGGAGTAATTGATAATTATGTCATAAATGCACTGATTAATTGCAAAGAGGATCAAGGAATAAACATGTAGTGATGATAAGAAATTTTATAAAATAGTGATCATTTGTAATCTTAAGTGATAAATAGCTAACAAATAATTTGTCTCTCAGTATAGTTGGTCAGTTCATGTAGCATCTTGGTTTGCTGTAGTAGAAAACTTACTTGAATGTTTTTAGGGATGACCAATACTATCGCACATGTTAGTACTTTCATTGATGGATAATTCTTATTGGATTCTTCAGGGAAACCATTGTGCTAAAATAACTGATCAAAGAGAATTTCTGCTGTATACTGTAGATATATTTGCTTTTTATAGTCACTCTTTGGTAAAATCATTTAAAGAAAGTTACTTTTCAAATTCATTTAGTGAGGTTCAAAAGAAATATTCTAAAATATTACCTGATATTTCTTTCTACGTAGAGGGTTTATATTATGAATTATTTTAATTTTATTCTTTATCCTTTTCTCCATTTTCCAAAATTTCCAGCTACTTGCTTACTTCTCAGTTTGCCTGTCTATTAAGTGTGTCAAAAAAACCCCCGATCCTACTATTTTCTAATTGTTCCCTACCTCAGACCAGAAGCTGGAAAGTGAAAAGAAAGTGCATTTCAGGCAGATTCTTTATCATCGGAGCCTCCCGGGATGCCTCATTAATGCCTGACTTTCCCTTACACCCTGCATTCAGTCGACCTGGTGGAGCAGGACTCGTAAAAACAAGGCTCTAACCCAGCCACTTAACTTAGTACCTTTGTTACCTCAGGCTTCCCTGGTGGCTCAGGTGGTAAAGAACCTGCCTGCAACGCAGGAGACCACGGTTTGATCCCTGGATTGGGAAGCTCCCCTCCAGAAGAGAATGGCAACCCACTCCAGTATTCTTGCCTGGAAAATCCCATGGACAGAGGAGCTGTGTGGGCTACAGTCCATGGGGTCACAGAGTCAGAGGCAACTGCGCAACTAACTTTCACTTTGTTACAGCAATGAAAACCACCACCTTTCTTCTCTGAACTATCACTTTCTCCTCAGAAGTGCTTCCTACAGAGTAGTTTGAATGCCCTCTGCGAAATGCAGATGAGATCATGGCAGTCCCTGTCTCCGTGGTGTCCCGGCACCCTCGCAGTGAAACTCTAACTCCTTATTTTCTAGCCCTCTCTACCCCCTTCATTCTTCTCTGTCCTCAGGGATCTTTTTGTTCCTTGAATGAATGTAATTGTGGTCAAAAAACACCAGTCTAAAAACATGTACTTCTGACCATAGCTTCAGAATATCTTACTGAGCAGACAAAATTAGAAAAATTGATCAGATAAGACAAAAATGCCCTGGATGAGTGATTTCAGTGTTTTATGGTGTGATGTTATTATTATTATTCTTTACCTTTTTCTTGACACCATATTTTGTATAACATTTAGAACTTCTATAGCTAAGCTTGATTATGTAATTATGAAAGTAACTAGGAAAAAATACTCTTTTAGTTTCTTGGATAAATGCTACATTTGGTCGCATATGATTCAGATTCTCCTGTAATTTTAATCACCAACTCAGTAGTCATTGAACAGAAAGTTAGCATATGATATTCTTTTTAGTTCTATATTGGCTATTACTTCTTTCAAATGATGATAAGAGTAGTCCTCAATTACATTCTATTAATACTGTTGCAAAGATCATGTTGGAATTGAGGGAGAGGAAGGAGATGGGAAATCCCAAAACATAGACAGAATCTGTAGATAAATACAGTATAGCCAGAGGGGGGGGACCCTAAAATATGATGTATAGGGTATTATACTACAAGTGGTGACTTATTTCTAATCAGAAATGATGAAAGCCAACATATGACATTTTTAAAGGGCTGGAGTTAAAAAATACCTAACCATCTGGAAATCTATATTCAGTCAAACTGTCCTTCAAAATAGAGGAAAAATTAAAAAAAAATCAGATAAATGAAAAATGAAAGGATTCACTACCATCAGACCTGTATTGCAAGAAATATAATACAAAAGGAAATTCTTCTGAATTCATGTTGAAAGGAACACCACCAGTTGTTAAATCTGTAACTAAAAACTGCAGAACGTATCTTCTTTTAGTTCACATAGGATGTTTGCCAAGATAGACCATATGTTACACCATAAACAACTTTTAATAAGACTTAAGCATGCAGATGACACCAACCTTATGGCAGGAAGTGAAGAGGAACTAAAAAGCCTCTTGATGAAAGTGAAAGAGGAGAGTGGAAAAACTGTGAAGAAAAAATAATAATAATAAAAAAAACAACAAAAAAGAAAACATTGGCATAAAGCTCAACATTCAGAAAACTAAGATCATGGCACCTGGTCCCATCACTTCATGGGAAATAGATGGAGAAACAGTGGAAACAGTGTCAGACTTTATTTTGGGGGACTCCAAAATCACTGCAGATGGTGATTGCAGCCATGAAATTAAAAGACGTTTACTACTTGGAAGGAAAGTTATGACCAACCTAGGTAGCATATTGAAAAGCAGAGACATTACTTTGCCAACAAAGGTCCGTCTAGTCAAGGCTATGGTTATTCCAGTGGTCATGTAGGGATGTGAGAATTGGACAGTGAAGAAGGCTGAGTGCCAAAGAACTGATGCTTTTAAACTGTGGTGTTGGAGAAGACTCTTGAGAGTCCCTTGGACTGCAAGAAGATCCATCCAGTCCATCCTAAAGGAGATCAGTCCTGGGTGTTCACTGGAAGGACTGATGTTGAAGCTGAAACTCCGATACTTTGGCCACCTCATGCGAAGAGTTGACTCATTGGAAAAGACCATGATGCTGGGAAGGATTGGGGGCAGGAGGAGAAGGGGATGACAGAGGATGAGATGGCTGGATGGCATCACCGACTCAATGGATATGGGTTTGGGTAGGCTCCGGGAGTTGGTGATGGACAGGGAGGCCTGGCATGCTGCGGTTCATGGGGTCACAAAGAGTCGGACATGGCTGAGTGACTGAAATGAACTGAACTGAACTGAAGCATTTTAGATTGTTCATAATGTTGTCCGATGAAATTAAACAAGACATTAATAACAATGAAAAACCTAGAAAATAAACAAGCAAGTGGAAATTAAAAATACAAGTCTAAATAATGATGGGTCAAGGAAGAAGTAATAAGAGAAATTATACTCTTATGAAATGAATAATCAGTTCAGTCACTCAGTTGTGTCCGACTCTCTGCGATCCCATGGACTGCACCCCAACAGACTTCCATGTCCATTACCAACTCCTGGAGCTTGCTCAAACTCACATCCATCGAGTCGATGAATAATAGTGAACATATTACACAAAATTTGTGCAAAGCGGCTAAAACAGTGCTTAGATGAATATAAATAACTATAAATTGTATTATATATACATTTTAGAAAGAACAACAACAACAAGAAACAAACCTTAAATCAACATTCAAAGTTTCCACCTTCATGTAAGGAATGAAAAGCAAACTACAGCTATAGTAAGTAGAAAAAAGAAAATAAAGACAAAAATAGAAATCAATAAAGTAGAAAATAGAACACAAAGGAATGGAAAAAGCAAAGAAAGCAGAAAAAGAAAATTGATTCTTAGGGAGGATTAATAACATTGATAATCTGCTAGTAAGACTGACCAATGAAAAGAGAGAGAAAAATAAATCACCAGTATTGGCAATGAAAGTAGGAATATCATCACTGACCTAACAAACATCTAGATGATGTAAGAGAATCATATGAATGACTTTGTGTACTGGGCATGCCTTTGCCTGCATGCTCTAACAGTGGGGGAGCCCCAGGAGCAGGGTTCAGGAGCGGGTGGAGGAGGGGGGATAACTCTCCGCATCTACTGTGTGCTCTTTGCTCTGCTGGGAATTTACACACCTTCTGTTATTTAATCCTTTCAGTCTCTTAATAAAGTTTCTGTTATGCTCATTTTTATAGATAGGAAATTGAGGCTCAAGACCCAGAGAGAGGGAATCGGGAGGGAGGAGGGAGGGGGGTTCTGGAAGGGGAACATATGTATACCCGTGGCAGATTTATGTCAATGTATGGCAAAACTAACACAATAAAATAAAGAAAATTTTTAAAAAAGTAATTAATTTACCCAAGGCTAGATAGCAGGCAAGTAGAGGAACCAAAAACTGCCCCATGTCTTATCTCATGGAAGAATCCAGCGTGCTCCCCTGACTCTTTTAATGTGTTGAGAACAGAGCAATAGTTAATCTCAGGAACTAAAGTACAAAGCTCATGGAGCACATGAAGCCGGATTTCCTCTGTGGGTATTACACAGCACCTTCTCTGATGACCGTGTTGTTTCCTCTTGTTTATTTAATCCAGAACGCAATTATTCGAGTTTAGTATGTTGAATACCCATTTTCTCTATTTGTACAATGACCTGGTGGTTGTTACAAAATGTACTGAATGTTAAGAAAACTTTTATTTTGTCTTAAAGATGCAAGTGCCCCCCTACTGCTCACCTGCACCATGGATATGAACATCATTTTAGTAATTCAAATGTTAATCTTATAAGGGAGGAATAATAACACTCTGAAAAATACATTTTATTTTGCTTTCTTCTAGGAACTGTTATATTAAGAAGTGGCAATTAAGCTTTTTTACAACTCTTTTTCTGATATGTTAGGAAAAGGATGCTCTTTTTCCCCCTTCTGAATCTGGCAAGTTGAATGTAAAATATTTTGGGACATATTTTAAAATAATGAAAAGTAAAGTAGAAAACATTTTTGTAGGTATTCTTTTTACAGTCTGATTAAGCTTATAGTTTTGAAGCATTTATTAGGAAATGAATTAATAGTGTTTCCATGATCCATCTCAGAAATGAATGTGAAGCTCATGTTGAAAACTCTAGGAGAACAGTATCTTCGCATGTATTGAAATATATTTCATAATTAAAATTATTATCCTAAATTATTTTTAAGTATAAACCATAGAATGTTTCTTACGAGTATTGTAAATGATCTCTTGTGAATGATGAAAACTTGTTACATACCTTTTTATTTTGTAAGATGTGTATTTCTGTAATCTTGATATAATCAGCAATGAAATATATTGGAGGACTGGATGTTTGAAATGCTCACTTCTCTAGCAAAGCCATATGTTGTCATATTTTCTGATATAGCTATCTCAAGTTATGTTTGTTAGATGTCATTGTAATCCAAAAGAATTTGAGATTTCTAGCTAGGTAGACTTTGAAGATAGCCACCAATTCTAACCATTAATTGTGCTTTTATTTTTGTTTTGCTATAAACTATATTTTGAGTTCATTGCTTTCTTCAGTTATGTTTGATAGGAAAAATATTATATGCAGTTGTGTGGAAACAAAGCTCTGAAATAAAATGAAATATGAGCTCTGCTGTGAAACAGATATTGCAGTGCACACATATGGAATGAAGCAGCGTTTATTGGAAAACTCAGATCTGTGGTGTGACACCACTACTTATACTTAAATTTCACCATTAGCGTTGCTAAGCTTAAATGAGATGATGCTTTAAAAGAAAAAGAGAGCAGAATGTGGAGAAAAAGGAGCCTTCATGCACTGTTCCTGGGACTATAAATTTGTGCAGCCACTATAAAAACAGTTTGGAGATTCCTCAACAAGTTAAAAATAGAACTACTGTATGATCTTGCAGTTTCACTCCTGGGTATTTATCCGAAGAAAACAAAAACAATAATTAGAACAGATATATGCACCTCTATGTTCATTGCAACATTATTTACAATAGTCAAGATATGGTGCCTATCAATAGATGAATGGGCTAAGAAGATCTGGTATATCTATATATTTAATGGAATCTTACCCAGCTTACAAAGAATGAAGAGTCTTATCCATTCTTACAAAGAATGAAATCTTGCCATTTGCGACAACACAGAGGGACCTAGAGGGTACTCGGTTAAGTGAAAAGTCAGACGGAAAAAGACATACTGTATGGTTTCACTTATATGTGGAATCTTAAAAAAAGCAAAATAAATGAACAAACATCAAATAGAAACAGTGTTTTAGGTACAAAAAACAAACAGGTAGTTGCTGGAGGGGAGAGGAATGGGTAGAAGAAAGAAATAGGTGAGGGAGATTAAGAGGGACAAACTTCCAGTTCAAAATAAATTAGTCACAGGTATGAAATATACAGGCTTCTCAGGTGGCTAGGTGGTAAAGAATCTGCCTACCAGTGCAGGAGGTGCAGCTTCGATCCTTTTGGTCAGGAAGACCCCTGGGGAAGGAAATGGCAACCCATTCCAGTACTCTTGCCCAGAGAATTCCATGGACGGAGGAGCCAGGTGGGCTACAGTCCATGGGGTCACAAAAGAGTCGGACACGACTTACTGACAAAACAACGCAGCAGTGAAATGTACAGTGTGGGGAATATAATCAATAACTAATAGTTTTGTATGGTGACATATTGTTAACTAGATTTATCGTGGTGATTATTTTGAAATCTTGAAATATGAAATTGAGTTGTATAGCAGGAACTAACAATGTGGTGGATCAATTATATTTCAAAAACAAACTCAGAAAAGACGTCAGATTGTTTGTTACTAGAGATGGACAGTGGGAGGAGGGGGAATTGGATGAAGGATGTCAAAAGGTACTTCTAGCTAAAAGATAAGTCCTTGGAATATAATGTACAGCATGATAAATGTAATTAACAGTGTTACATAAGGAAAATAAGTCTTGACATTTCTCTAATTTTGTATCTATATAAGCTGTTCACTAAACTTACTATGATAAACATTTCATGATATATGTAAGTCAAATCACTATGCTGTACACCTTAAATTTATACAGTGATAAATGTCAATTATATTTGCATAAGACTGGGATTAAAAGAAGAAGATAGTGTCTCCAGTGTGGATAGGGCCTTAAAATAAAATTATACAGGGAAAAGTTTTCATTATGATATTGCCTGAATTCAATGGATGGCTCTGTTATATTTTATGACTTCAGTTAGTGGTATTTACATAACCCTATGTCAAGATCCTTTAGTGTTGAATTAGGGCTACTGTAATAAATCTAGCCCACTAGATGGAGAAAAGTAGGTATTTTTTTAAAACTAGCCAAGTCCACTGCTGAGTTGTAACTGAGTTGTCTGGCAAGAAATATGAGAGACAAAAGGAACTGATAATTAGAGTAGAATATATGATATTAAAAAAAAAAAGACTCTTAGAGAATGCACAATTTAGCTTCCCACTTCTTCTCTAATCTGTCTTGATTCCCTTGTAGTTTCTTTGCACACTCATGAGTCTGCCCCCAGAAAACTACCTGTGGGGCAGACAGGCATCTGCATAAAAGTCAGCAAGGGTCTTTAGCTCTAGAGCAAGTTAAGAGACTCTGCAGAGTCAGTTCTGCTGGTACCAGGATCTCTTTTTCAAAAAATCGGTTCATGATAAAATGAGAACAATAAGAGCGCTGTCTCTGCCTCCCTTCCCCCTCCCTCCACTTCCCTCTGCCTCCTCTCTCTCTTATTTCATGGAAAGAAAGAGTTTCATAGAAACTCTTCAGATACTTGAATACTTCCTTTGGAAGTTCAGTCCTTTATTCTACAATTTTTTTTTCATCTTCTATTATTAATGTTATATACATTTTCCTCATTAACTGATTATGTTAATTGGTTTTAATGCCTTTGTCAACAATCCAATGAAATGTACATTGCCTGTTTCTTTGTTTTTGTGTAGGAAATTGTATCAATTCATATGGTGATGCTGTAGACCAATTTTGTCATTATTGTGCAGTTGTTTTAACTCTTTATGTTTCTCTTTTGTCTTTGCTTTTTTACACAACTAAAAGGTCCACTTTAGGTGGGTTCCAAGAAAATAATTAATAGAAACAGCCTGTCCTAAAAAGTGTTCCAGGAATGTTCAAGATTTTTAATAACTTCTTAAAAATCTTATGTATTTCAAGGTTATAAAATGTTCGAGCTATGATTGAAAGTCGTAGGCTTTCAAGTATAGGTAATAACGTTGGATTTTTGAAGTTCAAACTAGATTATTAATTTGAAAGAGATGCATTGCTTTTCTAAAGAATTTTCCCCCTTTGTTATTAAGTCACTCAGTTGTGTCTGACTCTTTGCAACCCCATGGAGAGCAGCATGCCAGGCTTCCCTGTCCTTTAACATCTCCTGAAATTAGCTCAAACTCCTCTCCATTGAGTCGGTGATGCCATCCAACCATCTCATCCTCTGTTGTCACCTTCTCCTCTTGCTTTTAATCTTTCCCAGCATCAGAGTCTTTTCCAATGAGTTGGCTGTGTGCATCAGGTGGCCAAAGTATTGGAGCTTCAGCTTCAGCATCAGTCCTTCCAAAGAGTATTCAGAGTTGATTTCCTTTAAGATTATCTGGTTTGATCTCCTTTCTGTCCAAGGGACTCTCAAGAGTCTTCTCCAGCACCACAGTTTGAAAACATCAGTTCTTTGGCATTCAGCATTCTTTATGGTCCAACTCTCACAACCCTACATGATTACTGGAAAAACCATAGTTTTGACTATGCAAACGTTTGTCAGCAAAGTAATGTCTCTGTTTTTTCCCCTTAAGTTCATTTTTTAACCATTTGTTGTTCATTGACCAGTAGTCTGTTTAGGGTAAATGACAACCAATGAAAAGTAAAAATAGAGCAAAAATGTTTGGCCAACATTTATTATGCCAAACCCCTGTCTAAACTCTTCACTTGGATTATTTCATTTAAAATACTGTTAACACAAAGCTGTAACAAAAACCAATATTATAAAAATAGGAACCACTGTCATCTCCATTTTTACAGATGAAGGGACTGAAACGCAAAGATCAAGGTCACACAGTGACCTTTAGCACCTTGATCAAGGTCACACAGTGAGTTTTGTTGTTTTGCCGCTAAGTTGTGTCTGACTCTCTGCCACCCCATGGACTGTGGGTAGCATTAAACTTTGGCCACCTGATTCCATATTGCTAAATTTCCCTAAAATCTGTCTCTAACAGAAAACCAGAGGCTGTATCCTTGGTAAAAGTTGAAAAATGCTTATATTAAATATTTATGAGAATATTTATGGAGCATTTGGATCCTTGGAATTGGTTTTACAATGGCTTTTCAGTTTATTTTAATATGTGTCTGATACAAGTTTTATTGGTTAAAAATATACTATAAAGAATCTCTGGTTGAATAATCCTTTTTTGTTGGAATAAGCATTATAAAATTATCTAATTATGCAACAGTTGATATTGTCAGAAGGTTTGGCAAATTTTTTTCCACAAGGAGGCATTATTTATAACATCATGTCTATGATACTGTTTTTTTTTTTCTTTAACAACTAAAAGATTTCATTATCTTTTTAAAAAGTTGTAGGTAATCTAAGTTTTAACAAACTTTTGTATTACTGATAGGAGAAATTTGGTTAGCTGAGTTTCTGGCCTTGTTCACAATTCTTCAAAGACAGTGAGTGACTGAAAGTTGCTCAGTTGTGTCCAACTCTTTGTGACCCCATGGACTATACAGTTTATAGAGTTCTCCAGGCCAGAATACTGGAGTGGGTAGCTTATTCCTTCTCCAGGGGATCTTCCCAACCCAGGAATTGAACTGGGGTCTCCTGCATTGCAGGCCGATTCTTTACCCACTGAGCTATATAGTTAACTAATTGTTAGATGGTTTGTCTATATGCTGTGAGTATTGAGCGTGAAGGGTTTGACCGTTAATTTCATGTTCACCTTGTATTGTTATTTCACACCATTGATTTATAACCTTCTTTGTTAGATGACCAGATCCTCGCCTAAAACACACAAATATAACTCAAGGAATCTTTTCTATATTTTAATATCCTATAAAATTTGTATTTGTCTATGTTCTAGAAGACTGGAAAAGCAATTTTAAAATCAACACTATAAAAGAAGTGAAATATATAGCAAGTTTATTGTATGCTATTTCTTTTTTTAAAAATTGCTTTTACACTCTCAACAAATGTGAACAAGAAGCTAGATAAATAAGATTCATTGTGAATCTTTATACTCTATATTTTTACTTTATACTTTGGAAAAAAGTATAGGTTTTTTTTTTACTTTTGTTACTTTGTTTACTCAGTTCAAAGTCCTCAGTTAAAAATAACAGCATCGAGAAAGCACAACTGACTTTTCTGTGCCAGGTACTTTCTAGTCATTGATTGATTTCTTTGGACTCATTTTGTGCCCAGTTTTTGTTTTACTAGTGATTATTTTATTTGAGTTAATTGTGAATAGATTGGAAGTACTCATAAATCCTTTAGGGAAGTTGTATCTTATTTTCTTCAGAGCACTTTGAAATGGCACTTTGCTGGTTAGACAGAGCTTATAACTCAGCCTCACAGGAGGATGTTGATACATCCTTAAGCTGTAAGCTTTGCTCTAGGGAAGGGAGAAGGAAGCAAAGTCTTTACTTCAGGCCTGTTTTTTTCACTCTCATTTTTGTTTTCAACTTCTTGTTGCCCTAACCTTCTTGTTATTTGTACCATCTTTGTATTTTCTATTAAATGGAGAAGAAAGGGTAGACACAGAGGTTCTTAGATGAGTTTGTTTGCCTGGGCTGATATTTTAGGGAAGTTGGCTAGCTCTATTTCAGCCTATACCAGGTGGAGATTGCAGGAACCTCTAAGATGTCAAAGTGAAAAAATTGGACATGACCCTATAACAGCTTAGGGTAAATTGGATGCAGTTAAAACCATCTGTGAATGCTTTTCAGACTGTCACATATTCTTTCTTTACTATTCTTTCTTGTTTTTCTCAATTAATGAATTCCTCCCCTACTTTTTTCTCTTTCTCTCTAAACCACACTTTTCTCACTTTACAGCTTCTTGACATTTACTGTTTCTTTCATAAGCCTTTAAAAATATTTTATAGGCCATTTAAGTATCCTTTTGGGGGCTTCTTACTTGTCTTTAAAAGAACCTGCCTGCCAAAGTGGGAGATTTAAGAGAGGAGGGTTTGATCCCTGGGTTGAGAAGATCTCCTGGAGAAGGGCATGGCAACCCACTCAAAAAATAAATAAATCAAAATAAAATAAAATTCCCCTCTGTTGTGGAGCTAATGATTGAGTTGTTTGGTAGCAGTTTGGGAGCTCAGTGTGCCACTGATTGAATTCACCTTGGTCTTGAAGATGAACGAGGCGTCACTTCTTTTAAGACAGCTATTGTCTGAAAATGTTAACTGGAGTACTTCTTATAAGGCTTTTAGAAAATATAAGTTTTATATTCCAAATCCCTTATGGTGTTTTAGAAAACCATAGCAAGAAGTAATCTTTTTATTCCAAGATTCTAAAGGACCTTTTAAGGTAACAGTTCTCTAACATGAGCTTTGAATGGAGAGGGGGTTAATTGGAGGTGTCACAAAGGAATACTGTGTACATTTTTAACTTATAAATTCCTTAAATTTATTTGTTGTACCTCATCTTTCTTTTCAGAAATTCAAAGGAAGAAAAGGTAGATTGCCGACACACATCAGTGACATACATGTATGGATTTATAATCTTTTTCTCTGATTGACATATGTGAAAACCTAAGGTTCGACTTTAGTTAAGACTGAGGAATGACTCTACTTAGTGTCTTTATTGTTGTTGTTTAGTTGCTAAGTAGTGTCCAACTCTTTTGTGACCCCATGGATTGTAGCTTGCCAGGCTCCTCTGTCCATGGGATTCTCCAGGCACAAATACTAAAGTGGGTTACCATTTCTTCCTCCAGGGGATCTTCCTGACCCAGTGATCAAACCTGCATTACCTACATTGGCAGGTGGATTCCTTACCACTGAGCCACCAGGGAAGTACTTGGTGTCATAGTTTTATGCAATTTGACCCACATCTTCCTTAATACTATTGAAATGGGGAAAAAAATAAAAAATGGAACCAAACTAAAGATTGTTTCCTGGAAACAGAAAGGAATGTTGGGGGAAAAGGTAAAGTTTAGAAAATAATCTATAATTTGCTGATGATAGGGAAGGTTATGGTAATACTAAGTGATTAATTGAAAAGTAGTTGCTATCCTAAATGCTCTAAATACAGTTCTAAAAATGCAAGAAGTCTAAGAAAGTGGACATGTTATCAATGTCATGGTCCTTTCATTGATTCTTTATGTGTAAGAGACTTTTGGCAGATCTGATTGTCTCTTTTATCTCTGGTGGGGTAAATACCTGTTGATCATCTTTTACAATTGCCATATTTTGGACTTTGGACTTCTGAAGCTGATTTAGTGGATTTTCTATACATTTTAATTTCTTCTTCACTCTCCCCCAAACTTCTGAATTTGATTTTTGTGAATGTCAATTAACTGTGTACTTCTGATTTTCCCAGAAAAATAAAAAGCTGTCAAAATTAATGCAAGAAAAAAAAAAGAAAACTCAAATATTCTTCTAGTATGACAGAAATTGAGTCAATAGCTTATCTTTCTCTTAAAGAGAGCATTGGGCCTAATTGATTTTATAGGTGAATTCTACTGGCATTCAGTTTTATAGACAAATTCTTTTCAAGAGGATAGAAGAAAGAACATGGTCTTTCTCATTTTATGGAGTTAGTATAACTTTAAAGCCAGACAAGGACAATTCAACAAGAGAAAACTATAGGCCATTCTCCCTCATAAACTTAGATTTTTTTTTTATTTTAATAACAGACTGAAGCCAGAAATATTCAAGACCAAGTTGAATTTATTCCAGGAATGGCAGATTGGTTTAACATTAGACAATCTATTAATATAATTCATTACACTAGCTGACTAAAACAAGAAAATCTACGTTATCATCTCAGTGAATGCAGAAAGCACAGTCAAAAATTGATACTAATGAAAAAAGAAAATAAAATTAGTAGCAAATTAGTAACTTATTTTATCTGATAAGGGTTATCTACCAAAAACCTACAACAAACATTATATTTATTGGTAAGTATTGGAAACATTACTTGTAAAATCAGAAACCAAGAAATTCATTGTGACTAATTATATTTATTGTTGGACTGGCTGTCCTAGCCAAGATAGCAAGATGAGAATAAAGAATTAAAACTCTCTAAGGAGAAAAGAAATGTCATTTATTGACAAAGGGTATGAGTTTCTATATAGAAAATGTAATTTATACATTGCTTATTAGAATTAATTGGAGGGTATAACAACATGTTATAGATAAACATCAAACCCAACTGAAAATATAATTTAGAAAAATCAGTATTTACAGTAGCAGTTATAGATATGTAGAAGTAATCTTTAAAAAAGTCATCTGAGACCTTTTTGGAATAATCATAAAACTTAAGCTCATCAGAAGAACAATTTTAAGTGATTTTTTAGAAAGATTATATTCACAGATAGATTCATTATTATCTAACTGACCTGTAGATTGAGTTCAACTTCAAACAAAATCCAAGTAGATTTTTTCCTTGAAACTTGTCAAGTTGATTCTAAAATGTAATGGCAGCATTAGAGCCTGAAATACTCCAAACAGGTCAAATGGGGCAAGGGATAATACCCTATTGATGTGAAAAACAGCCCACCCCACGTGTGGACCACATTGGCACCACGCTCACCTGCAGAGCCGTGGGACCGGATGGAGTACGTTCCCCTTGACTTCTCCTAGCACATTCCTCCTGTCTTACAGTCTGCTTTCAGGGATATGTAAACGGGAAGGAGCATATACAAGACCACCTGGCAGTAGCTCAGAGCAAGGACTTTAGAGCCAAACCACCTGGATTTAAATCCCAGCTCCACCCCTTATTAGTTGGATGACCTCATGGTAATTTCATCTTCCTCTGCTTCAGCTTCTTCATCTGGGATATGGGGGCAATAACTACTTTTTTGCACAATGTCATTTTTAGGATGAAATGAGCTAAAACACATAAAACTAGCAGAGCATTATCTGGTAGGCAGTAATAGTTCTCTTCTTATTTTTTATTTGGAAGGTAATTGTTTTACAATGTTGTATTGGTTTCTGCCATACAGCAGTGCAGGTCAGCCTTAGTTAGACATACATCACCTTCCTCTTGAGCCCCCCTCCCCTCCCCGTACCCCACCCCTGCAGGTCATCACAGAGCACCAGGCTGGGCTCCCTGTGTTATATAGCAGTGTCTCACTAGCTCTCTCTCTTACACATGGTAGTGTATATATACCGATGCTGTTTTCTTTGTTCCTCACACTCTTTCCTTCCCCTGCTGTGTGTTTTTATTTCTTTACACTGTTATACTTTTTCTCAAAAAGCTTTCATCAGTGTGTCATTTTTTGACTCTTTTGCATCAAGTTTCATTCTGTGTTAAAATGCTGGTATTCAAACAATATGTTCCTTAAGTGCTGAAAACAATGGCTAGTGGTTTTATTTGACAAATGAATGTGGAAACGTCTTTAAAAGCTGGGGTTTGAAGAACTGTCAGGTCAAAGATCGATTTAGTAGGGGGAGATATTTGTCGCTGAGATACCAGTACAGTGGGAATAGGTACACAACACAGTCTAAATACAGAGACAAGATGCTTGAAGGGACCGAAGAAAATCAGTCCTGCCTGAAGACTCATAAAGAATGTAGTAGGATTTTCTCTGAGATTTGAAGAGTGAGGAAAAAGTGTCCTGGGCATGTAAGCAGAGAAGCCAGGGCTGATATGACAGAATTCCATTCATAGGAAGTAGGTATTTAATGACCTTTACAAGCTTGGGGCAATAGGATGTGTTGATAGAAAGACACCATCAGACACAGGGGGAGAATTTCATTTCATTAATGGTAAATGAAACAGATACTTATGAACACAAATAAGTCAGGTGATGACACAGCACGCTGTCACACAGAGGAATAGTTTTGCCTTTTCCCTTGGAGTCATGCTGCTGCGGATTGACGTCAGGTGTGTGAGTGCTCCCTTTGCCTCCCTCCTGACCCCAGCTTCATCCTGAGAGCTGGCTCCCTGCCCGCTTGGGGTCCTTCTGGAGACTGGCTCCAGGCCTGTCCACAACCAGCAGCTAGTGGCTAGTACAGTGAGGCCCTTAGAGGCGAACCTTCAAGTTACAAGTTTTCAAAGATGCAAACTTGTGCTCACACGTCCAATCACGTGAGTTAGTTCATGTGTCTGGCTTACACTGTCAGGTGGGTGCATCCTCTTCGAGTGGTTGTGCTCTTGTGTACTTTGCTGTATAGAGTACAGTAGGGTGTTTTTGTTTCAAGCCCAGCATGTCTGGAAGCAAGAGGGAAAGCAGTGATGTAGCTGCCACACTAGTACTCAGACATCACTGGATCATTTTTCCAAGAAGGGAGATAGAATTGAATCCAGCAAGAAATCTGAACCTATTACATCAGCATCAGGCATGAGTGAAATTGCAGCTCTCCTTCCATCTCCTATTGCTGACAGTCCTTCAGCTCTACCATCTCCCACCTCCTCTCTCTGCCCCGCTGTTCACTCGATGCCAGCCCCTGTATGCCAGCTACTGTACTGAACTGCTATACTTTTCAAGGTGCCGTACTGTAAGATTAAAATGTTTTCTTTTTGTGTGCAATTTTTATGTGTTACTTGTGTGCAAAGTATTATAAACCAGTCATTACAGTACAGCACTATATAGCTGATTGTGTTAGTTGAATACCTAGGCTAACTTTATTGGACTTACGAACAAATTGGACTTACACACTCTCAGAATGAAACTCATTCATATGTAGGGGCCTTTCTGTATAAGTAAAGCATAATACACTTCTGCTTGGTGTTTACTGTGAGACGGAGTAAGGTGAAGGTCACTTTCCCAAAGCATTCCTCATCAGATCAAGTACCAGCCCATCTAGATCTGTTCATGAAACCCCTTCTCTACCCTTGAAGCAGAAGCTTGGTCCTCAAATCTCTCCTATCATTTAAATGATGTAGTTAAGTGTTAAATGTTAGTTTCTCAGATGTGTCCAACTCTTGGCAACCCCATGGACTGTAGCCCACCAGGCTCCTCTGTCCATGGAATTTTCCAGGCAAGAATACTGGAATGGGTTGTATTCCCTTCTCCAGGGGATCTTCCTGACCCAGTGATCGAACTCGGGTCTCCTGCACTGCAGGCAGATTCTTTGCTACCTGAGCCATGAGAGAAGCTCTTAAATGATGTAACTAGCAGCTCATTCTGAAACTTGCTTCTCATGGACTGTAGCCCACCAGGCTCCTCTGCCAATGGAATTTTCCAGGCAAGAATACTGGAATGGGTTGCCATTTCCTATTTCAGGGTATCTTCCCCACCCAGGAATTGAACCCTGTGTCTCCTGCATTGGCAGGCTGATTCTTTACCACTGAGCCACCTGGGAAGCCATTTTGAATTTTAATATGAAACATAACCTTACTGTCTAAACTTAGGTTTGTTATTTCTTATCTTATTCTTTTTAGCAGAATGTGAATTTTATACACCACAATGAAGTATTTTTTTTTTAATGAGGACATAAACCCATTTAAAGAGAAGAAATTTACTGAAATTGTAGGCAGTCTATCCAGATGGAATTGTGTCCAGATGTGCTTTGGACTACTTACTGCTACTACTTACTGCTAGAAATGTGCCTTCAAATAAAAACAAACTTTAAAAGATATAGAAACCCTTCTTAAAGTAAATCATAGACTACCTTACACTTCATTCAGTTTAATTTAAAACTTTGTGAATGACAAATACTGAAAAGGTCTCTAAAATTGCAATGTAAAGGATAATTCCTGGCCTCACAAAAGTTTACCGTCTAGTGAGAAATAAGACACACATTAATTATATTAACATAAAATACAATAAAATGAGCAAAGTTGAAAAAGATTACACTAAATTCTAAAGTTCGTGAAGCAATGACTATTCCTTATCATATTAATTCCTGTGCACCTAACTGTATATGTGTATCATTTTAGTGTTACGCTGTTGGGATTTTCCTGTGTGTGTCTTTTGTCTCCTATTGTTCCCCCACTCCTCCTCTGTTGGCATTATGTCATGAGGTCCTATATTCTTATGTTCAAAACTGTTTAATGACTATAAGGAGTTCCATTATATAAAAACAATGTAAACCTTCTGTTTGACCATTTAGTTTGTCTGTCCATCACTTCAAGCCTGAGAAAAAATGAAAGCAGAAATTTGCTAATGTTTATTTTAGACATAAAATGTGTTCAGATATCTTTTCTGCTATATACATAAGAGTTTCCTACTTTTGATCATTTCATTGTATTTCAACAATAAAGTTAAATACCTTATACATATAATTGTTAAACATTACTGTTCAGATCAAATGACAAAAATAGCTAGGTTTTCTTATTTACTAATTTAGCTTGCCATTCACCCACACACATATATATATATATATATATTTATACACATATGTGTGTGTGTGTGTGTGTGTGTATATATATAATTACACAACTTTTGTAATTTTACTCAAATTAAATAACATAACCTGTTTTATACCTATTATTAATTATAATATTATTTTGTTACTTGTTAAAATATTTCCTTATAATAAACCTATTGGTTAGTTTTTGGTCTATTATTAAAAATATGGGCTCCCTTGAGAGCTCAGTTGGTAGAGAATATACCTGCAATGCAGGAGACCCCAGTTCAATTTCTGGGTCGGGAAGATTCACTAGAGAAGAGATAGGCTACCCACTCCAGTATTCTTTTGGACTTCCCCATGCTCAGCTGGTAAAGAATCTGCCTGCAATGTGGGAAACTTGGGTTTGATCCCTGGGTTGGGAAGATCCCCTGGAGAAGGGAAAGGCTACCCATTCCAGTATTCCGGCCTGGAGAATTCCATGAACTCTACAGTCCATGGGGTCACAAAGAGTTGGACATGACTGAGAGGCTTTCATTTCATTAAAAATATGGATCCTTGACAGTAAATTTGAAAAGCAAGAATACGTTTGGCCTACTATTTTTGTCTGTTTTCGGTAGCCTCATCATTAATTTGATGGCATTGTTTCTCTGAAATATTTACTTGTCATATATCATTGACTTTTAGTTATTTTAGTTAGCGAGGAAGTAGAATTACCCTGTATTTTAGCCTGTCATTTTTTTCATCTATAAGACATGGCTCGTAATGTTTCCTTGGGATGAAGTGAAGACAGCAGGCGTGTGTGCTCAATCGCTTCAGTCATGCTCGACTTTTTGTGACCACGCAGACTGAAGCCTGCCACTCCTTTGTCCATGGTAGTCTCCAGGCAAGAGTAATGGGGTGCGTTTCCTTGCCCTCTTTCAGGGGATCTCCCCAATACAGGGACAGAACCTGAGTCTCTTGCATCTCCTTCATTGCAGCAGATTCTTTACCCACTGAGTCACCTGCAAAGCCTGTCAAGAGTACATTTAAAAAATATATATATATATAAAGCTCCCACTACAATATCTGACATGTTGTAGGCACAGAAGTGGCCACTTCATTATCTTTTCTTTCTATCTGTAGTATAAAAGAAAGAAAGAAAGTGAAGTCGCTCAGTCGTGTCCAACTCTTTGCAACCCCATGGACTGTAGCCTACCAGGCTTCTCCATCCATGGGATTTTCCAGGCAAGAGTACTGGAGTGAGTTGCCATTTCCTTCTCCATCTGTAGTATAAGGTCAACCATAAACTGTAGAAGATTATATAAGGAAAAATGCTCTATCAATTGGAACCTTTTAAAAACTGAAAATATCTGTCAAGGATGTTGCTCCCATCAGGCAAGTTGCTGGACTAGAGTGACTAATAAGATTTCCTACATATTCTGTAACTTCAAGGTTCTGAAACAGTCAAAGTAACTGGTAGGCTTCACTAGGTAGTACAGTTCCAGTTGAGGATAATTTAGTTTGACAGTTAAGTCATAAAACAGATGTTAAAACATTTACAAACCTCAAGGAGCTCTTTTTTAATTGAGAGTCCAATCATCTTAAGAACTTAAGCTATTCTTGTCTTAGAGTTTCCTTGAATCATAATAATTTAATTTGTTTATAAAAGTATTTCTGGTTCTGTATCCTTAGGAGACAAAATATTCAGTGAAACTCAAACATAAACAGGTTATTTTTTTCTCATTTTACATTAGTTTTTTTTTTTCCACATTACATAGTCATTATTCTAACTTTTTGCAGGGATAAAAATATACTTCTTTCCATTAAAACTTAACTTCCCAACAACCACTAGGTTCACATCATATGATTATATGCAGGGTAACATAAGCAAATGTATATATGATGTCCATCCTTCATGGAGTTCAACTTCCCTTGTCATTAAAGGAGAAAATAATGAAATCAAGATAACTTTCCACAAAGAGCCCTTAAACTGCTTCCTAGCACCAACTTTTGTCTTAGGATTTCTGCTTTCTTAGCCTAGAAGTACTGGCAGAAGTGACAGGAAAGTGATCTTACTTGTTTTAATCCCTCAGTGGCTAGCTGTTGTTTCTCTGCCTCCTGGGTGCAGATTGGGTTACAGAAAGCTGTGCACAAACCCCTCTGCCCTTGGATCGCAGGGGCCAGCAGAAACCATTTAGGAGCACCTAAGAGTGTGGCTTTTATTCTGCTTGTTTTTTTTGCTGTCCTAAGTTGGATCAAATCAGGCTTTCCAGAAGAGAGGCTTGGAGTGGGGTGTAGAATTATAGCAGTTTTTCTCCTAAGATGAAGATGATTCACCCTGTCACCCTTTGACTTTAGGCCCTCTTTCTGGGCTTGCTCTAACATTTTCCTTCAGTTCCTTTCAGCCTTCCTTGAGCTGCTGGGCTCCGAAGCGGCCTTCCCTCTGGGCCTGGGCTTCTCCCACACACCCTCCGGGTCTCTGCGGCTTCTCCCTCCACCCCCCTGGGGGGCAGACACGACTTAGAATTGGAAGACCCTTGTTTGCTTTTCCACCGCAGCCATAAATAATGACCCCAAATTTAGGAGCTTAAAACAACACAGATTTCTTACTTTGCATTTTATAGGTCTGGAGTCCCACATGAGTCTCACTGGGGCTCACACCCAGGTGTCAGCAGGACCTTACTCCTTTCTGGAAGATTGTTTAGGGCTCCTGTTTGTTTCCCAGCTCCTAGAGTCTGCTTGCACTCTTTGGATCGTGGCACTTCCTCTGTCTTTAGAGCCAGCAATGCTGCATCTCTGGGTCCCCTCTGGAGTCCCATCGCCCTCTCACTAAACACAGCTGGGGAGGGTTCTCCAAATTGAAGAAAGTAAAAGTGAAGTCGCTTACTCGTGTCCGACTCTTTGCGACCCCATGGACTGTAGCCTACCAGGCTCCTCTGTCCATGGGATTTTCCAGGCAGGATACTGGAGTGGGCTGCCGTTTCCTTCTCCAGGGGATCTTCCCAACCCAGGGATCGAACCTGGGTCTCCTGCATTGCAGGCAGAGCCTTTACCGTCTGAGCCACCAGGGAAGCCCAATTTATGTAATCCCCTGGATTACTCCTTCCTGTCTCAGGGTCTGGAACCACTTCTGCCAAGTCCTTTGTGCTGTTTAAGGGAACATAGAGTTGCTGAGTTCTAGGATGTGGGCATTTGTCAGAACAATTATTGCTCCTGCCTTGGCCTCCTCCTTTTTGTTAGTGGGCCCCACGAGGCTGGGGACTTGAAGGAGAATCCCCATCTCCCTTCCCCCTCCCCACAGTGAGCCAGGATGTAGTCTCCCTCAAAGCCCAAAACTCAGGAAGCTAACAGTGTAAGAGTGAGATATGCAGTGTGATCACTGCTGTGGACAGGATGGATGTGTGTGCATATGTGTCTATACATATACATACGTGTGTGTTACAATGGGAGTTCAGGAAAAGTAAGTCCTCAGGTTCCCCTGGGGGATTCAAGTCACATTGTTTGAAGGATGCTACAGTTGGACAGCCAATAGCATCACCATCCTAAACCAGAGAAGTCTTCATTTTCCTCTGAGTCTTTTTTTTCTTTTTTAATTATTATTATTATTTTATTTATTTATTATTTTTTACTGTAACAAATTCAAGAAAGACTTTTTTCTTTACAATATTGTGTTGGTTTTTCCATACATTGACATGAATCTGCCATGAGTATACACGTGTTCCCCTTCCAGAACCCCCCTCCCACCTCCCTCCCGATTCCATCCCTCTGCTTCCCCTCGTCTTTATGGAAAGAGCTCTGCTTGTAGAATTTTCACTATGGAAGAAATTACAAGTCACAACCTGTATATTTCTTCTCTCTCTCTCTCTCTCACCCCTTGTTTTCAGAGGGAATCATTAGGAAATCAGAATAGTGGCTGACACCTTGCTAAGAGTATGGTCTTGCACACATTTCTTTTCCCTCCTGTTTTCTCACTAGCGGTACCCCGGTCACCACACTGTTATGGTTAAATGAGTTAATAATGGTGAGCTTTTAGAATGGCATACAGCATGCAGAAAACATTCAGTAGCGTTATTGTAAAGTATTGCTGTCATCATTTATCATCACAATCTCTTTTGAATCACTTTCCCGCCATAATCATATGGAAGAAATGTCTTGATTCAGGCCAGCTTTTCTCTTATTTATGGTTCAGGAGTTATCCTCTAGGATGTCTAAGGAAACTTGTAGTCCTCTGGTTATATTGGGTAAGTGGGTGTGTAATGGAGCCATGTGGATACCGCTTCCAGATGAGGGGCTGTGTTTGTTTAGGAGTCAGACATGACTGAGCGACTGAACAAATTGTCAGTTTTCTATAAGATCATTAATAATGCTTAATTTATGTTAGAAAGTTGACTTCACATTTTTTCTTTATGTAATTATTGTTTTTAAGAGATAATGAGAATGGTATTTTAAAAGACACTGAGTTTTATTCTAAGCTATATAATTATCATCTTAATAAAAGTGATCTTTGAAGTAACTTTTAAAATATTAAATAGACAGAGTTGTAGAATCAGGTTTTGAGAGGGTTATCAACCATATGTTGTATTTGCTTATAAATCTTTAATGAAGTAGCTGGCATTGTATAAATGTTGCTGAATTTAGATATTGCCAAGTTTAAGATGTACTAAATATGAATACTTTCTCCTTACTCTTCAATGAACAAAATGAAATCTAAGTCATATCAAAGTGAACACATTTGTTTTTTTAATAGGGAAAGCTTGAATTCAACTTTTATAAAACTATTATAAATGAGTCAGTCCTTGTTTCTTCCAAATTTGATAGAGTATGTTAACCTTTTAAAATTTGTTTTATTACAGTATCATATTGTGAATAGTGGCATATATGTCTTTATATCATTTTCTTCCAGCTTCTTCCTTCATAATGTCTATAAATATTTTCTTATAATATTTATACATATGAAAGAATGACTATATTTTTGAAATATTAATAAAAATGTAATGCCTTCTCGGAGAGAGTCTTTTTGGCCACTGATTCAATTAAACCTCCTATACTCACAAAAATGGGATATTTTCTCATTGTTCCTGGAATACAACCCCCCCAAAAATGTGTATTTTATAAAAATCTAGTAAAAATACCAAGGCACACAGTACCCCCAGGACAGAGGCTATTGTGACCTAAGTAAGTTTACGTTGTGAAAGTGGTAACATTTTTTAACAGACAAAAAGTTAGACAATATACAGTTGACTCTTGAACAATGCAGGGGTCAGGTGTGCTGCCTCTGCATATAACTTAGAGCTGGCCCTTGGTATCCGTGAGTCTCCTCTTTCTCTGTGGCGTCAGAGTATGTGTAGTTCCATAGTATTTATTATTATTTTTTTTTAATTTTTATTTATTATTTTTTTAATTGTTTTTGCCATACATTGTCATGATATCACCATGGGTTTACATATGCTTCCCCTCCGGAACCCCCCTCCCTCCTCCCTCCCCCCCGGGAAATCTCGCTGTACCAGCCCCGAGCATCAATCCTGGGCTGGCGATTGATTAGACACATGACAATTAACATGCTTCAGTGCCCTTCTCCCATATCATCCCACCCTTACCCTCATCCACAAAGTCCACGAGTCTATTCTATACATCTGCGTTCCTTTTGCTGTATTTATTATTTAAACATGCATATAAGTAGACCCCAACAGTTCAAGCCTGTTATTCAAGGGTCAGCTGTAGCTAAGCTAGGGCAGACAGCTTTTCCTGCACCAATGCAGCACTCTTGGTAGGAGTTACCTAGAGCAGGGCTGAGAAGGTTCCTGGGCTCAGGGGAAAAGGGTGGGGGATCCGTTAGTGATGTCCGCCATGGGGGGGGACTGGTAGCCCTGGGTGGGGAGTGGCACCTTTTCCATCCTTAAAAGAGTAGGTGGGAAGGGGAGCAGAGAACAGTAGCCCTCTCATCTTCACCTTCTGATTTGTAACTTGGGAGCTTCCCCCAATTCTGCTGATGATGCCCTTTCCGTTAAAACCCTGCTTCTGTAGCACAGCCTTCCTCAAGGAAGATGCCCTGAACAGGATTCCTTTGGAAGTGAACGCTCATAGCAATTTAATCTACCAGGAAGTAGATGAGTCGCCATCTTTGTGGTTTTGAGAATGCTGTTAAATTCCTAATATATTCTTTTCAAACCTAAGAATGTTTATATTTTTTATTAACATGTCCGTAATTGACTGAATCCTCTGAAACTTTCAGAGAACCCAGCTTGCCTAAATTTTAAAGAAGATATCACACTTAAACAAAGATTAGCTTTTTATTCTGATGGAATATCATCCTTAATGTATCTCAAGAAATAGGAAACTAAAGTCTAATATCCCTGGGAGATGTAAAATATGCAGTAGTAATTAAAAGATAAAGTGTTCCTCTCCTGATTTTCTGTCACTCTGTACTACCAATAACATTCTATAAAATATAAATAATTACATCTGGGATTTCCAGTAGGAAAAGAACACTCATGAAATCAAAATACATAGTATTTTGGTGAACATCGAATTTCCAATAAGCTCAGCAGATATTTACATGAAGTGGACCACATATGGCAGGCAATAGGGAGTCAGTGATGGATAGAAAATGGTACCTGCCTTGGGGAGCATTCATTTGCGAGCAGAGGTCCTCCAGGTATATAAACATTAATTAGCACCTATGAGGCAAGTACTTATGTAGAATACTGTGATCAGTTACCTTTTGTTTACTATAAAGCTATCATCCTCAAGTCCATGGAAGCCAGCCTGTGGTGTATGTGTTCTGAACAAAAGTGGATCCATTAGGATTTTAGGATCTGCCTAGCCATCTTTAGCTAGAGAAGGCTTTGGCCCAGTGACTTGTATTTGTGTGGAAATGAAAACCAGAGTTATTGGGAAATATAGTCACAAAGGGAGGACTTTAAAATTGTAAAAATAGCATGAATCAAGAAGAGTATAAAGTTATAATTTCTCCATCATTACCAGTAAACATTTATGGGGCTCCCTAGCGTGACTGTTCTGGATTTTATATCTTGGGCTAGACTTGCCTTTGCCTTCTGTTCTTGCTGTCTTGTAGTTGCGCAAAATGTTCTCTGTTAATTTGCCAATGACATTTAAAAAATATAGGCCAGTGTGTCTCTGGGTTTTAAAAAACTTTAAATTAGTTTTGGTGAATCTATAACAATTTATAGACGAGCATAACAATTAAGGCCTCAGGCTCTGGAATTGGACAAAGTTGGTTTTTGCTACATGCAAACTTGGACCAGTCGCCTGCCTCTCTAAACTTCAGTTTTCTTATCTCTAAAATGAGATAATGAAGCTTCTTTCTACTTATAGGATTCATGAGGATTAATGAGGTAATGCAAGTCACATACTTAACTCTGCTTCTGTTATATGCTCATAATATTATTAGTGTTCTTTTAGCTACAGAAACACAACTTATTTTGTTTTCTGCTAGTAATGCCTTTTGAGTTATTGTGTTATATGCAAAAACATAATACAAATTGATCTCTCTTTTTTAGAATGATCATTTTTCTCTCTGAAATTGCACAAAAAAAAGTGATAAATTCTGTTACTTCACATTTCTTTTCACAAACACCACCTCCCAACACAAATTTTAAGGCACTGAAACACCTTAAAGAGATGTTCTTAATCAGAACTTAACAAGTGGGTTTATACCCCAGTATAGAGACCCATTTCAAAGTGTTTTAAAGTAAAGAGAAAGTTGTCAACAGTTTTGTATACAGCTATTTTTCTTTTTTACCCATCAGTATTACCCTAACACATACTTTCTCAAAAACTATGTTTTATCTTTAAATTCTCACACTTTAGCCACCATACTCACTTCTACCTTCCTAGGGTTCTTTCCTGCACGTCAATTTTGCTATTCCTCTGTTTCCAACTTTATGAAATCTTATTCACGAGAAGCTTATTGTTTCTCCTATTTGGTGACTATTTTCCCCACTGGGTCAGCTTAAAGTAGAGACAGCAGAGGATAAACCCTTGATTTCAGTGATTCAGAGGTTATTTGTACCAGCCATTTAGCAGTGCGCTGGTTCTCAATCCTAGCTAAATGTTAGACTCTCCAGGGTTTTAAAAAAAAATCCTGATGTAAATGGAGAGAGATCCCATAATACCCTGGCCTTATCTCAGAATAATTAAATCAGAGCTTTGGGACAGGAGTGGAATGAGACATCTGTATTTATAGCTTTTCGAGTAATTTTAGTGTTCAGACAGTGAGACCTGCTCAAGAGAGGGTTCTGTGAGTTCTGATTATATTGGAGTCATCGCAGGAGCAAGTGAACCAGCAGGAAACCATGGCAAGAAATGTGGGCCGCCACGCTGACGTGTTTTGGTGGGGAAGGGAAGAAGAGGGATGGGCCTGTACCTCAAGGAGCTCTTCATACCAGGAATGGCGCTCCCCAGGTGGTGCAGTGGTCAAGAATCTGCCTGCAATGCAGGAGAGGCAAGAGACATGGGTTCGATCCCTGGGTTGGGAAGATCCCCTGGAGGAGGAAACCCACTCCAGTATTCTTGCCTGAACAAGTCCCATGGACAGAGGAGCTTGGTGGGCTACAGTCAATGGGGTTACAAAGAGTCGGACACTACTGAGCAATTGATCGCTCATGTCAGGGAAAACACACTAGCCTGTCTGTGCTTACATATACAGCAGTGAGGCTCAGCCACTCCCCTAGGGCGGGGAGTCAACCATGTAGGGGTTGGAGAAGCACCAATAGTTTGTGAAAGCTTCTAGATAATTTTATACACCTGTCTTTTCCTCACTTCCCTCCTTTCTCCCCGCTCCCTTCTCTCTCCAGCTTACCCGCCTGCCTTTGGCTATCTTTCCATTTTCTTTAGATCAGATAGGAGGGGCCTGGGTATCAGATGCATGATCTCAGAGTTGGCTTCCCTCTTGGTGGTCAAAGATCTGTAACAATTCCCAGTAAGAGTTCAAGATTCAGCCCTATTAGATCATAGAGATCACACTTCCTGAACCAGTGACTGAAGTCAAGGAAAGGAATATGCCCATTTGCTAAGTCAGTGGAGACCCACCCTTTAGCTGGAGGAAATGTCAGCTTCCCGCCATATATGTGGGAGGGTATAGGAAGAATGGAACCCTACAAGGAATCCAGATATTATTATTATAATTTAAGAATAGAACCTGTAGCATGCATCCTAGGTGTTTTGTCGTTGTTTTTGAGTTTTTAGAAGTATTTATTTATTTAATTATTTAGCTACCTTGGATCTTAGCTGCAGCCTGTGGGAATCTAGTTCCTTGACTGGGTTGGAACCTGGGCCCCCTGCACTGGAAGCATGGAGTCTTAGCCATCGGATCACCAGGGAAGTCCCTGGAATTATGAGAAGGAGAAAAGATGGCCATGGGTGCTCCTAGACAGCCAGTACTACCCACTATATATGTAGAAGTCATGGTGATTCAGTATAATGAATTACTTTATGGATATAAATTATTGATAATTTTTTATAGGGACATTTTGAATGGCATACAGAAAATACTACAGTGTTAACTAGAACTTTTCACCATGTATCCAGCCTACATTTGTGTGTGTAGTTCTGTGCAGGTTTATCCTGTATACAGACTTGAATAGACATCATCACATCCATCACAATACCCTTTCCCTATCCCCAGTTTACTGGCAACCACCAAACTTTTCTCCATCTGTATAGTTTTGTCAGTTCAAGGCTTATATAAATGGAATTTTTTGAGAGCTAACTTTTTTTGTTATCATGCCCTTGACCTGCACCCCTGTGGTGCAGGTCAGTACTTCATTCCTATTTATGACTGATTCGTTTTTCATGGTGAAGTGAAGTTGCTAGGTCGTGTAAGACTCTGCGATCCTGTTGACTGTAGCCTACCAGGTGCCTCTGTCCATGGAATTTTCCAGGCAAGAAAAACCCCTGGAGTGGGTTGCCATTTCCTTCTCCCTGACCGAGGGATCAAACCCAGGTCTCCCGCATTGTGGGCAGACGCTTTACCTTCTGAGCCATCAGGAAAGCAGATATGACTGTACCACAGTTTTTAAACCATTCTTCCACTAAAGAACACTTGAGTTTTTTTCAGTTTTTGCTGCTATGAAAAAACTGTGGATATTTGCCTACACATTTTTGTTTGGAGGTAATTTTCTGTGAGATAAATGCCCAAGAGTGCAGTTGCTGGGTTAGATGGTAAATTTAGTTTCATAGAAAACTGCCAAACCGACTTCCAGAGTGGCTGTGCTATTTTATCTCTCCACTACCTATGTCTTTTAGATCCCATATTCTCACTAGGGTTCAGGGCTGCCCGCCCCCCTTTTTTTCTGCTCAGACAAGTGTGTAGTGATACATCATGGTGGTTGTAATTTTCATTTCCCAAATACCTAACGTGTTGAACATCTTTTGATGTATTTGTCTATCCACCTCCCCGTTAATGAAATGTCTGTTATCCCTGTCTTTTGCCCGCTGTCTGATTGGATCATTTCTTTTTTCACTGTTGATTTTTGAGAGTTGTTTATATCTCCTGTATGTAAGACCTCTCTCAAATATTGTACTTTGCTGATATTTGCTTCTAGTCTGCCCTGTGCCTACATTGACTAAATCTGTAACATTTGATGATTTTCTAGAGGTTCTGATCTTCCCTTGAGGAGATGGCTCCAACTTTTCAACCAGGAAATTATTTTTTGCATTTTACCACTAACGGACATTTTTGTCAAACTTTCTGGGGTTTTATAACAAAAAGAAATGATGTTTTCTGTTTCTTTGTCCTCCCTGTACTTTCTATTCAGTAAATTTGTCTGCTTCCCATACAGATGTCTTTCTCACCCATTTTGTTTATGGTGATAGGATTATTCTTCACCAAGATGGTCAGCTTTCATGAACTTTTTAATCTTGTTACTATGAAGTTAGCCCTCTTCGGTATTTATCAGAGTAATACCTTAAACAAAAATATTTTGTGACTTGGTAAGGTCCTAGGATTTTCTTTTTGCTTGTTTGTTTTGGCTCTGTGGCCATCTATATTTTGTTGTCCCTTTTTGCCACTTGTATCAAAATGGTCATCAGAGATAGCATTCTAAGCTTTGTCAGAAATTCAGGGCGAAGTCCTTTTGGTTTGAAATCTATTACCTCTGTTATCAGTGTTGAAAGGCTAACGGCTCTGAAATCCTTGCCTCTCTCCAGCTGGAGAGATGTGCAGATAAGTAAAAACTGAAATTTTTCAGGTGAACTACTTCTGATTAGTGAGTGCCTGCTGTGTGCCAGGCATTGCATGCTAGGGTGACTTCTGTTAAAAAAATTCAGGAAGGGCATTTTCTCTTTCAGAACTGGAATTTGATTTCATTTATTATCTTTCTGATCAATGTGTACCTGCAGTATGAATGATGGGGAAAAACTAGAGCCACCCTGGCTTGTCACTTATCTAGCTGATACCAGGTTCAGGACAAGGACTTAGGTCTTCTACTCTCTAGAACAGTATTAATCTGAAACCCAAAGAAGTCGAGATGTTTTGTTGTCAGGGAATGTTTTTTGCGTAACACCAAAAGATAGCTAACTAGAATTTAACTTTCTAAGAGGCCCCAAATAATAGAATTTTTAAACAATCAGAATTTTCTATCAGAAATAAAATAAACCCAAAGCAAAAATATACCCTTCTAAACACTGGGTAGTGTGTACCTAGAAAACTTTCTAGTCATATTTCACCTTCATTTTTAGATTACCCCACAGTTATTAACATCTCAAGTTTCTAGGTCTTGAAATTATTTTGGGACTAGCTCAGAATTTGTTATATTATAATCAGCTTTGATCACAGAAAGTCCGGGTTGTGGTGGGGGAAGTGATAAAGGGGAAAGGTTTCTCTCTACTGCCTCCAGATAAAGCATATGAAAATCTGTTTCTATCTGCGGCGGATTTCTACGCCTCTTGCCAAAGGGACAGTAGATAGCGCTTCTAAAATATGATCTCTGTACACGTTGCTAGGTTACTCAGTTTGGAGTCTTTTTTCTTTACAATACATAATCGTAAAAAGCCACTGGGAGAGATATAGAGATAAGAGACAGGGAGAGGAAGTCGGTAGGGTGAGTAAATGGGAAATTGATATTATCATTAAGGCACTGGATATGGTAATAAATGTGTCACCAGAAAAGATATTTGAATCCTAGCCAAGATGGGGTTCCATGTAGCCGCAAACTCTAGTCAAATATTTTCAATTTTAAAATCTTAGGTTTTTATTTTCCAAACTTCCTCAGAAGTGAGCATTTCTGTGTAGATCCCTAAAAAAGTCTTAGCAAATGAAATGATAGTTTCCTCCAAATTACACACAAGAAATGACCTGTTCCTGTTGTGTTTGACTCACTGCCCTCATCCCTGCCTTACTTTGTGCCTCACTCACATCGTCAGGAGCTCTAGCATTCATCTCTAACGATATTTCTGATTTCCTGGAAATGAACCCTGAGTTTACCTGAAGAATCTAAGTCTCCATAGCTGCTCCTGTATGTCCTCTGAAGAGTACAGATACAGAAGCTATTAGAACCACTCTCACTGTCTTCCTCCCAGGGCCGGTCTGTTGGCCATCTGACCTCCTGGCCCCCTTCCCTTCTCATTGCTCTGCCATCTCTCTTTGGATGTGTACTCTCCCCGCTCCTCCCATGCCGCAGTCCCAGGAGCCATCTTTCCGTCTCTGGATCCCGCGAGCTCTTCCCTGCCCCCATGCCTGTTTTGTGAACTGGCGGGGATGCTCCTGGTACCTCATGGTTCCCAAATGTGGCCTCCTTAGGAAACCTCTCCCTGAGCACGTACAGCTTGCTAACTGTTACCGACCTCTGCCTGCACCCTTTCTTTTTTTAAAAAAATTTATTTATTTATTTTTGGCTGTCCTGGGTCTTCTCTAGTTGCAGCGAGCGGAGGCTAGTTGCGGTGTGTGGGCCTCTCATTGCAGTGGCTTCTGCTGCGGGGCACCAGCTCTAGGCCCAGAGGCTTCAGTAGTGAGGCTCCAGGCTCAAGTGCTCAAGCTCAGTAGCTGTGGCGCACGGGCTTAGTTGCTCTGCAGCGTGTGGGATCTTCCTGGATCTGGGATCGAACCCGTGTCTCCTGCATTGGCAGGTGGATTCTTTACCACTGTGCCTGCTCCCTTTCTAACACTTCCTCATACCTATTTCTCCCACTGGAATGCAAAACTCTCTGAAGATAGGCTCTGAAATGTTTGATAGATGAATGATGGAAGACATTAATTTAAAAAAAATTTTTTTTTGGCTATGCGGTCTTGCTGCCCACAGGCCTTCTTTCGTTGTGGTGGGCTGGAGTTACTCTCTAGCTCTGATGCATAGGCTTTCATTGCAGTGGCTTCTTTTGTTGCAGAGCTTGGATTCTAGGCACGGGGGCTCTAGTTGTGATGAATGGGCCTAGTTGCCCCATGGCATGTGGAATTCTAGTTCCCAGACCAGGGATTGAATCCATGTCCCCTGCATTGGCAGATGGGTTTTAAGCACTGGACCACCAGAGAAGTCCAAATTCCTGAATTAAAAAAAAAAAAAATCAATGTCAAAGTCCCCAAAGCTCCTTGAAAATTGGTACTTGAACTGAATTTTAAAAGTGATCTGGGTGAAGATAGCAGGGGATAGTGTTATAAAGTAGTTGGTTTGGGGGACTTCCCTGATGGCCCAGTGGTTAGGATGCTGAGCTTCCACTGCAAGAGACATGGGTTTGATCCCTGGTCGGGGAACTAAGATCTTGTATCCCTCATGCCATGAGGCTTGGCCAAAAGGAAAAAAAAAAATGTTTTGGAATGGAGGTGGGCCTGTGTATATCTGCACAGGGCTGGAAGGGAGATGAGGATAAAGAAGAATAAGCTCTGGGGAGCCAGGAAAAACTTCGAACCCAATTTCAGTGGCAGCAGTGTGGCATCTGGTGGGTGAGTGGGGAGATTCCGTTTGAATCGCCAAGGAGTGAAAATCTGCACACTCCACTGACTGTCTTGTTGATTTTTCTGCCTCTTCCGTGACTAGGCTCCTTGACACCCCAGAGGGAGACAGAATAGAAGTAAAAACTGGTAGGGTTGGGTTAGCCGGTATTTAGATGCCTACTCTGTGTCATGCATTGTACCTCTATGACTGTGGGCTGTAAAAGCCAGCATACAGCGTGCTTTGCAGTGGTGGTTTTGCCAGCATAAAAGGATTCACATCTTAAAGATTTACCTATGGTGCTTGAGCCCGTGAAGACAAATAATTATCTCCTTACATAGGAGTGGGTTGTAATGTAACTTCATAAGTGTGATGAATTTAGGTAATTACCTTGTACTGTAATAATTGTGTGTCTGGAGACAACCACAGATAAGAAACAGAACTGTTGAAATGTGTGCTGCTTTTCCGAAACTTCCAAGAGCTGCTTGGAAGCCCGTGTTGTTTTCCTGCTTCCAATGTTGCTTTTCACACGGCATTTGCTCTCTGGAACTTTGATTTTCTTCTCCTGCCTAGACCTCCACACATAACCCACTCCAGCTGTAGCATCCTGAGATTACTTATGCCACAGATTTGACCGTGTTTTAAAACGGAACTGGAGTATAATGGCTGACTTCACTATTTTTGCATTTATTTACAAAGCTGCATTCTAGGGAAGTAATTCAGTCAGCAAAGATACTGTTTTAGCATCAAGAGTGGTCATTTCAGATTCGAAACTAGTTCATGTTGTTATCTCCACAGAAAAGGAAACAGTGTGTGTGTGTTTTCCAGAATATTAGTGTTCGGGGCTGTTGCTTATTGATAGGATCAGAGTGGTTGCCATAACAATCTAACAGCCCCTGGAGGGAGTGTGGTCATGTCCTTAACACTTCCGGTATCCCACCCAGTTTGGAGAGAGCCCCTCTGAAAAGAATTTCCTTTCATGGAAATTGCGTTACTGAAATAAAAAGAGTTGAATTTCTGTAGCTCAGATGTGTCCATAGGTTTGTGTTGCACATTTACTGTGATAAAAAGAAAAGCATTTATTAGTTGTGTGAATGCACAAATGAGACCTAGAAGGACACATCAAACTGTGAACCGCTTGTGATGAAGGAAGGCTTCATTGTTTTGCTTCTTGTGTTTTACCCATGTTAACTTTTAAGAAGCAAGTGTTATTTTAAAGACCTTTTTTTTTTTTAAAAAAAAAGCATTTATAATAAACACAGGATATGGGATTTTCTTGAGGAATGAACTTCAATCTATTGCATGTTCTTTCTTCCCTAAATAGGCTCTCAAACACCCAAAGCCACCTTTCCTCTTTTTCACATGAGCTACAGAACTGGAAAGTCATTTCAGCAAGATGCTGATCAAATGCTTTTATCAATATTTGGGGTTTCTGGCGTTTCCATGAGTGTTCTCAGGTAGAAGAAACTCCCAGCGTGTCACAATCTGCCCAAGCTGTGCTGGGCGAAACAAGTGACTTAATACTCACGTATAATCCTCATATAACTGTAATAGAAACCAGCAATCGTTGGGTCTGCCTCCGAAATTGCTCGCAGGGCAGATTGATGTGCGAACACTATATTTACAGGACCAAAACCCCACCACATTTGCTCCGCAGCTGTGTTTAACGGTTATCAGTTTGGCGTGCAGCGTGATTGTTTTGGAGCAAGAATAGACGCTTCAGCTTTCCTTTTGGCAACTCTGGAGTCCCTGAAATACCTACTGCTGAAGTGAATCATATGAACTTAATTAGATTTGCTACATCATTAGCATTTGAGGAAACCTAAGGAAAATCCTTGTGGGTTGGTGATTTGCAAGGTCACAGAGAAGCACGCTCATTGAAAACGATGGCATTCTAATGTAGCATAACCCAGGTATATTCTCTACATAAATCATTTTTTAATCCGGCTGTCAAAGTGATACTTTCCCAGGGATGCCCAAATTGCTTCAGACCACGGGGACCGCTCCGCTTCCACACAGGAGATGGATCCCTCTGCACACGGCCAGCTCCACTCGAGGACACGTATGCATGCATGACAAGCTTTACACCTAGAGTGAGGAGAGCTCCCGGCTCTTTAATCAACATCCCAGGGCCAGCGGTGCAGACTGTGCCAATTACCACTAACTGAAGCCGGCAGACCCCGTACCACATTTACATTTACATTGTAACTTGAAGATGAACTTCATTGCAATGTCTGCTCTGTTGTTTTCACTGCAGGAAAAGAATTTACTTTTCTTCTCAACAGACATTTCTTTAAATGCTCCAGAAATGTTCTGTAGTTTTAGAGTTCTACAAAGTGACTTAATCGTGGAGAAAGGCCATTAAGTATTTACTGTGAGGAGAGGACTACGTTTCATATTCCAGCTTAAGTCTAGGATACAATTTGTAGCCTATGTTTACTGAAACGATTTTTGTAATCTATGAAGAAGCCACCGCATTCTTTATCCAATGACTTAATTACCTTACGTTAATCTAGACGCTGTCAGCAATAAAGAAATAAATGAAAGCAAGCAAATTTAATTTCCTGCTGAAGCACTTTAATGATATGTGTATTTTTTGGAACTTTTAGAAGAAGAAACTTTAGACATATAGCCTACTGTGGACTGAACATTCAGTTTTTCCTAAGAATACAGGATCAGCTTTAGAATCCCTAAGTGGCAGCTTGTGCCCTAAACTCAAGCAAGCTGCTGGCAGTTAACCAGAAACAAGTTCCAGTCTGGTCCCCGCTGCCCCTCCACGTCTCCCCAGTGAGTCTCTAAAACATTCAGAACATATATATCTGAGCTTGTCTTCCTGTAACTCTAAGAGATCCATCTATTTCACATCACCTCCCCCACACAAAGGCTCTAAACTGCTAAGCTTTTTATTAAAATTGAAAAAAAAAAAATCTTGATCAGATTTGACATAATGAAACAGACAGTTCCACCAGTTTGTATTTCCCCGGTATAATGGTAGCACTGGCTACAGATTTTCCTTGAATCCAAACAAGACTCTTTCGCCCACTTTTAAAGTCTTTTGCGGCTGCACCCCAGGGTAACCACGCCAGCTGATTCAGATACCACCAGGGCTTGCTTGCACTTACGTGACCTCGGTTGCCTCACTTAACCTTCGCCAGCCTTAGCGCCTCCCTTGGTACTGCCACCTAGATTGTTGAAAGGATTAAGTGAGACGATAAACGTAATTGCACCTGTTTATTATTCAAGAAGAATATCTATTGGTTTCTATGTAGTGAATCTGGCTTTTTCTGTCCTCTGTCTACATATACATGCTCCTTTTCTGAACAAGAGGCCATATCGACAAACAGCTTTTTTTTTTTTTTTTTCCTGTAGCCTCTGTGTTGTTTCTTAGGCTATTCATCATGTATTGACTAAAGGCAAAATTATTTGCTTGTGTTTGTGTGTGCTTGCATGCATTGTTATCTGTGCTATATGACAAGCAGGGAGTCTCCTGTGATCTCTTTGGGGGGTCAGTGCTGTGTGTCTTAGCATGGTGCTTAATTGAGGGATGTGACTGCTCAGATTCAAATGGGATAAAAAATAGCAAGTAAATGCCCTGGTTGTATTCCAGATAATATATGTGAACATCGCCTGTTTATAGGAAATGTATAAATGTAGTTCACCAAAAATGCATTAGTGAACAGTGTCTCTGGACTGTTAAATTTTTGCGCTTAACTCTAAAAGTAACCGGAACCAGGTCTCCGCCACTAACTACACCTTCACTGTTGTAGCTATGGTTTAATCAGGCTCATTAGAAATCTGTCCACCCTGAGCATGCAGTACAGATTTTTGTGAGACTCAGCAAACAGTTTATACAAAATTTGAAGTAGAAAAGGAGGGCATGTGTATTATTCCCCTAATTCTCAAATATCTCTGGATTCTTGAAATTTTAACTGTATGCAAATACATAGACTTTCAACCGGAAAAGCTTCTTTGTAAGAACTATTAACCAACTCTAAAGGTAGAAACATACATACGTAAACACAGTAAATAGGAAAATATATTTTGGATTCTCTGTGATATTTTTATTGGCTGCAGACCATAGTTACAATGGCTAGATATATTTTATGAATAGATTAAACTCATCATGTTAGCAAAAGTTATCTGCATATCAATAATGAGTACCCTTACAAGCCTTTTTCTTTACTCAGGTCAGAGACTCCTGCCCAAAACTTGTTTGCTTGGTTAATTTATTCAATTACTAAAGCTTGAGAATGCTACTACAACTGGGATCCAATTAACAAGTTTGGGAAGAAGACTCCCTAATAATTGATGTAGCCTAAAACATTTATTTCTGTGCTTTTTTTAAAAAATATTAAAATCGCAGTGATCTGATGAACAGAATTAAACTACTGAAAAATAACTTGCTCTGATTTATTCATTCAGCAAAACCAACCTTAGAGGCTATGTTGCTATGACACCTAAGATTAACTTTAAAAAAAAAGTAGGTTTAATTTCAGTGGAAACATTGATGCATCTCCTTTGGCATTATGTAGATCAAGTTGATTTCCTCCTTTAACTTTTTCTTTGCATTTAGCAAGTTGTTTTAGCATTCTTTTAAACATAAACTAGAAATTTAACATGAAGAATAAGAAAAAGCAGTAAAGAAGAACGCCTTATATTATAACAAAAGAGTATCATTTGTAAAATAGCAAATGTTTTAGAACCCCCGCCTTTTTATTTTAAATCCAGCTTCTTAAACTTTTTAGAAAGATGGTGCCAAATAGGGAGAGATCACTCTATCTTAGTAGTTTCGTTTTATAATTAGTGTTGAAACTTTAAAAACAGGTTGCAAAATTGAGACTGTGACAGATCCTACTAGAAATTTTGTGAGTGCAGGTTCGATCCCTAGATTTGAAAAGAATATATTTTCTACGTCACGATAACAAAAGAATCACCAGGTCACTGCAGCCAGAATTGATTTCTGCCTGCCGAGCACCATTTGGTGGGGTGAGAATGTTATACAAAGAATTTGGTTGCCAAACAAGCAAAAAAGTTGAATGCTTTGTAGGATCATCAAAAGTTGCTTTACAAGAGTAATTTAAATTTCCTAATGCCAAGCAAAGCAAAAGTCCTACCTTACAGAGGGCGATTTGTTCATGAGACGACCCAGTGCTGCTGGTCGCTTATGTTTATCATTATGCATTCACATCCTAGGGAAATTCCACTTTCAAAACTTTGCTGCTGTGTGGATGCTTTCTTCTATAGGAAGAATTTTGAGCTATAAAATTTGAGAGGCTTTAGCGTCTGTGGAAACTTGAGAGCATTGCCTTTTTTTTTTTTCCCTCTCTCTATTGAATGTAAAGTGTTTTAACAAAAGCGTTGTAGCCACAGTACATAGTAAATGTCCAAATTTGTCCATGGTATATCTCAAAAGCATTTAGACTTCTGACTTTTTAAACCTCAGAACATCATTGAAGATAGATTGCAGCAAATCAATAGACTGTGTTGCAGGAAGATTTAATGAAGAAATTATTGTAAATGATGAGGCTGCTTCAGGTCATAGCACAAGTGTATATCTGGGGTAAAGTTTGAAACCAGAACCAAACCAAAGTGGTTTGGATGGGATGCTAAGTTTTACCTTTGTGACTGCTAATTTAGTGTTTATGAAAAATTGAAATGAGTTAATATTTGTGAAATATTTGGTATAGTCCCTGGGCCAAAAGGAGCACTATGTACTTTTTTAAAAAGTGAATTCAGATAAGATTATAAATTATAGAAAGTTTTCTCTTGCTTTCGCTGCTTTCCCATTTTAAAACAGTGAAATTTACAGAAGTATCATTTGGAGGAAAAAAAGGCAGTTTCTATTATGTAACAAATTGTTGATTTTAATGTTAAATTTTGATTTTAAAATTTGCTCTACCTCAGTTTCTACAATAAGATAGAGTTAATGCACTGAGATTCATAGATAATTCTATATTAACATTTGTATATTCTAATACAGCTATTGAATTTGAACCACGAATCATTTCTATATGTATTTTAATATCATTCTCCAAACTTGTGTTAGGTAGCTAGACTGTATCCAGCTTAAGTCAGAAATATTTCTGTCTAACATCAGAAAAGAAGCTTCCATTTGAAAAATGGAGTTTGAATTTCAATGAATATCCTGATTTAGAATTCAGTTCCACTCTTTCTTATTATTAAAGTCAGCAGACATTGAAGGTGTTCTAATAAAGTTCAGTAATAGAGACTTTAGCTTTTAATATAGTCAAGGTTGTGATTTTAAATGAAAGCTTTGCTGAAATAATTGAGATTGACTAATGTTTTAGGTCCTATAGAAATCTGGATGAAATTATATGATTCATATACTGTCTTATTTAGTTATATTGGTTCCTCTGTGTTTTAAAAGTGAGAGACATCATATCAACCAGTGTTTGTTTAATGCATCTCATGTGCATAGTATTAGAAAAGTGAAATAAAAAGCTGTTAATGGGAAGCATCCTGTTAGTTCAGAGGTACATTAGGGACTCTGCTGTCTGTGAAGAATAAGTTTCACAGGTCAATTTCATAGGTCTGAACAGAAAATTGGTATAGACATAAAATGTGTATTTTAAGCTCCGTTTTAAAAATGTGCTACTTTCTGTTTAAACCATTAACTTAATGAAACCTACTTCATTTTGCGTTAGTAAAGTTGTATTTATTTAATCCAGGAGTGAAATTAATTTGCAGTTGCTGGCATAGTACCTTCACAGGTTTCTGGGACTCGTTTGTCATTCAAGACACCAGCATCATTTTTCTCTCTGCTGCTGAAACTCATGTTTCGACTATGGGCACATTTTCATGGTAGATTAAATCTACATTTATTAATAACAAACATTCTCTGATGGTATTTGGAAGCCAGGTGATGTCTCACCTTACATAAATAACTAGAACTAATCAACCTAAAACCAACACGTAAGTCTCTAGTTCATGGACTTTCAAGCTATCAAATATGCCTCTCTTTGGTATATTAATTTAGTTTTTCTTATATTTTTTTAGTTTAACTCTTGTGCTGCTCATTATAATCCCTAGACAATGTATTGCATTTGGAAGAAAGTATCCTTAATTTAATTTCAAGTAACCATTGAGAAAATTGATTTTTAAGTGACCTTGAGGTCCAGGCTACATCACATAAACATTATTGCTAATAATAACTAACAGGGACTAAATGGTATTGGAATTTAGATTTAAAACTTCACAAAACACTTAAAGCTATTTCTTAATGTTGTCTCCTAGAGAAGAAATGTTAAGTCTATGATCTATATGTCTTGTTTCAGTACTTATCACATGTATAGCTTATTTTACTCTCATCCCAACCCGCTCTTAGAAACAAAGTATGTTCTCCTAGTTTAAATGTGTTATGATGACATAATATTTATGTGATGTAACCTGGACCTTAAAGCCGTTTAAAAATCAATTTTCCCAATGGTTACTTGAAATTAAATTGTGGAATAATGCCTCTCATTGTTCCAAGAAAGAACATAATATCCAGATTTATAAGATAATCCTATAGGCAATGTACTTTGACTTTGATATGTTTCTCATTGCAGTGACCTGCGTTTCTACCTTTCCATTAAATATTTAGGAAAATTGAGTAGTTTTTCAAGAAAGTGAAAGGAACTCATCACCCTGTAATCAGCTGTAAGAAAGTAGAAGCATATATGCAAGACCTAAATTTTTCTTATCACACTGTAAACTTAACAGCTTTCCAGCTCAAGATGCTTTGTAGTCTTACAGAGTGGGCCATATCCAGCTTTCTGTCATTAGAAGGACTGAATAAAAATTATTGCAAAGTTACTCTCAGAAAGAAATGTGAATCTGAAATTGCCTTGAATTAAAAAAACAAAAAGCCAGACCATAGCTTTAAAAATGAATCAAATGATATTATACGGTCTTTATTCTTGACTGTTTTTTGAAGTGTTTGTGCCTTGATTACGTTCACTTATCTCTTGGGCACTTGTTCACTTGGAGCCTTCCAGTACCTGACCTGCAGGCTACTTTTCTACAGCACCCATGCTTGGAAATTACCTTCTTTTGCGGGGTACGGGGGTTTTTCAACCATTTCCAGGGTTTCTGACTGAATCAGTCATCTGTCCTTCTAGGCCCAGGAGCGGGCAGGGAGAGGCTCCCTGCTGCCCACCAGGGGGCAGCACCAGATCCTGCCTTTGATTGGGTGCCGCCTGGCTCCTTCAGTAACCTCTGTGTTCCCCACCCTCCTTCCTCATAGAGCACCGATACTTGTTTTGGTATTTTTTTTACATTTTTTAAGGCTTAGTAAGTGTCTAATAAATGGTAGCTGTCAGTCACTGAGCAATGATGGATATTACATCCCAATATATTTGAAGGTTCCGTGTACCCAAATCTTTATCTTCAGTGATGATTTGGGCTATTTCTGATACCTTGTGTTTATTATCACTCGAAAATTTGTAAGAGGAGAACAAAAACTGACCTAGCAATTATTAGGTCAGTTGTACTTCAAAAACAAACTCACAGAAAAAGAGATCAGATTTGTGGTTACCAGGGGCAGGAGATGGGGCAGGGGGAATTCAAAGAAGACGGTCAAAATACACAAAATTCCCAGTTTTAAAATAATTAAATACCAGGGATTCCATGACCAATATGATAAATATAACTATAAATAACTCTGCTGTTTGTTATACATGAAAGCTGTTAAGAGTTAATCCTAAGAGTTCTTTCACAAGGACAATATTTTTTTTTCCTATTTTGTCAAGTTTGTGTCTAGATGAGATGATGGATATTCAATAAACTTACTGTGATAATCGTATCATGATATATGTAAGTCAAATCACTATGCCGTACACCTTAAACTTACACAGTGCTGTACGTCTATCATATCTCAGTAAAACTAGAAGGAGGAAAAAAAACTCTGCAATTATTGAGCACTGTGCTATGTCAGGCATGAAAGCAGATACTTCTCATAGCCTGCTGCTCAAGCTAGGGAGGCAAGGTAACAGTAGAGTATAAAAACAATAGGGTAAACACAGGGACAGAATTTTTAATACTTTTGCTGTTGAGTAAACAGAGCCTTAGAAAGGTTACATCCTAGTAGAACAAAGATTCCCTTCAGACAGAGTTCCAAATTACATGCTGTATCAATTATATTAGACAGCTTTGCCATGAAAACAACAAAAAAATTGGTTGAGAGTGACCCCAGCTACAGTGTGGAATGCCTGAGACTGATTTCAGTGATGCAACTGCTGTGACACGGTGACAGGAAAATTTATGGCTGGATGTCCATAAAACTTTTAATGGGGAAATGAGGTTAACGTTGAGACGTTTTGAACGATCCTGTGAAAGCCAAAGCATATATGTATTTACATGCACATATAATAACATATAACCTGTATTATATTTATGAAAAAATATGTGAATAAATGCAGTACTCAATTTTTTGTGTAATGAGGACTATTAATTAAAATCTACTCTTAGCAACTTTCAAAGATGTAATACAGTGTTAATATAGTTAATATTAAGTACATTTAATTTTTAAAACCTATCAATATTTTAAGACAACCATGAATCCTATTTTATTGATTTTTATTTGCCTTAAAAACTTATAGGATCTCTGTCCTCTGCAATTTCTACAAGATACTTACATTTTTATTTTGTTTTGGTGCAGAAGATAGGCAGATAAAGAAATTCCCTTGCCTCCATCTATGACTTTTATGATTTGGAATTGTTATTTCACATTGCTTGTTTCTTTTTCTGGTTATAACATGCATAGCAACCCAGATGGCTAGTATATAAATAATTTTAGTTATGCTTTTTAAAATCATTTAGGAGAGCCTGGGAGTTTTCTGATACCCAGGACCATGTGTTTATCGCTCCGTGTATTACCTTCATGCTTATGCTTATGTGTGCTTTTAGCTTTTTCACATGTCTTAACCGTTACCTTCCTTTTATGTATGAGAAAAGTTTCCTAGACTGAATTTAACCCTCTTAAGGCTCTGTTGTGAAACTTTAATCCCAGCCTGCCTGCTGTTTTATTTATTTATTTGTTTCCCTGTTATTGCTGTTCTCAGTAGTTCTGCCTCAAAGTTTGCAGAATGAAGGTAGTCAGGTTTGGATCTTGTCTTGGCTCTGTACGTAGCTCATCAACCTTGGGCAAGTTCCTTCACCTAGTTCCCTCGTCTGTGAAGTGGAATATCATACCTACCTCACAGGTTTGTTAAAATGTTTAAATGAGATAAAATAGAACTCATTTACATCAGAAGTACTTGTTACCATTGTTATGGTTAGCGTATTTTGGAAAGAAAATTTTCATACTCTCAGAAAGACATATTCAGAAGTAAATTCAAATACCACGTACTGGAGTTTCATGCAAGGGTCTTTTGGAAGAAACATCTGTTTTTCTCAAAGCATCTGAGTATTTATGTGAAAGCACATTCCACAAGCACAGTATATGTGTTAACTACCTGATAGCTTTAGGGTTTACTTTCAGTTCTTTTTACTGGATCCAAGGTGGAACTTTGGATCATGGATAGCTGGAGGAAAGTTTCTCCTGGCACCTGCCTGTGTTCTTTTCTGTTGCCCCTGGTTACCTGTTCCACTGTGATCTGCTTTGGAACCTCACCATCCCATCTGTCATTGTTCCACATTGGGTAATTATTTATTCCTAATATTATGCGGATTACTATTTTGGAATCAAAAAATCATTACACTTTGAAAAGTATGAGTGTACTTATGGAAAAGAAGGATATGATAAATCTAGCTGTTGAAAATTCAGAGCTTATGGTTGCTATAGTTATGGTATCATAATGTATTTAATGAAGAGAGAGATACTTTGTGTGGGATTAATGTGGCCCATTGATCTACAAATCTGCCAGTGAGTTTCAAATATTCTTTTTCTGTGTGTGTGTGTACAGCTTCGATATGGAAAATAAACTGATCTTGAAAAAGGATGCTCATTTTGATGGTTGACGAGAAAAACATATAGTCACATATAAATCATTTGTATGTGAACCAGTTCAGTGGGAAGAAACTCTGTGTGCCAACTTGACCCAAACATCTTATTTCTAATTGCTTTAAAAGGAAGTTTTAACCCAAGTCCATGGAAGAGCTTTGCCTCTTTAATGTGCTTGAGTTAGCAAAGCATTAAAATTTCATACTGTTTCCATCAGTTAAGATTTATCTTTATAAATGTGGCACTAGTGGTAAAGAATCCTCTTGCCAATGCAAGAGATATAAGAGACTTGGATTTGATCCCTCGATCGGGGAAGATCCCCTGGAACAGGGCATGGCAACCCGCTCCAGTATTCTTGCCTGGAGACTCCCATGGACAGAAGGGCCTGGTGGGCTACAGTCCATAGGATCACAAAGAGTTGGACACGACTGAAGTGAGTTAGCACACAAGCGCGCACACATACACATCTTTATAAAACTGAATCATATATTCTTGAATTATCTTCTATGATTTTTATAATATATCTTATATACTTACATATAGTACTTTATAATCATTTAGTTCCACATACCTAACAGTAATTGTTTCCAAATTAAGCAAATGCTATGTGTAAAATCACAAATTTGTGTAACATAAAATAGGAACTTTTATTCTCATAAAATGATTCTCCTTTTTACTCTTTTGTATCAGCGCCACTTAATTACAAAAGTAATCACTCAGTTACTAAATGGTGTCTGACTCTTAGCAACCCTGTGGACTGTAGCCCGCCAGGCACCTCTGTCCATGACATTTCTCAGTCAAGAATACTGGAGTGGATTCCCATTTCCGTCTCCAGGGGATCTTCCTGACCCACGGATCAAACCTGTGTCTTCTGTTTGGCATATGGATTCTTTACTGCTGTGCCCCCTGGAAAGCCCACACAAATAATACTGTGTCATAAAAGCTTCAACAATGTGTATAATGTACATGTGGAGTCTGTTGTCCCCTCGTCGTCACTGCTAACCTCCAAGGCTGACCACTGTTGACAGTTCAAGAGCGACCTCACAGACCTTTTTCTATGCCCCTGAAAACATGTAGATGTATTTCTATAGAGTGATTCTTACATTCCTGCAGAATTAGAAGCATTGTTATTTGAAAAAAAAAATTAGTTTGGTGACGTTGATCATTCTGCTCAAAGGAATGGTTTTCACAAACACTGGAACATCATTTTATCATAAACCAGCTTTTCAGGGAACTACTTTGGAAGGATAATATTTTCTAATAGGTGTAAAATCAAGGGTATTTAAGTAAAACGTTTTGCTCTGGCTTTTCTGTATTTTGCAGTACCCATGGATAGTTTGTCTATGAAGAATACAGTATTCAGTCTGTCATCATCTTTTGAGCTTATTAGTAGTGGAATTTCTTAGGTGACTCTTCAAACCCTATGCCTGCAATGTTCTCAGGTTATTGATGAGGCTTTCCTGTTGCTGAAAAAGCAAACACTGTTTGTTGTTTGATGCTTTCAAAAAAAATTATTTATTTATTTTTTTTAACACCAAAAACATTTTGTACCGATTATCAAGTTGGGACAGTTTCAGGTGAACAGTGAAGGGACTCAGCCATATATGTGCATGTATCCACTCTCCTCCAAACCCCCCTCCCATCTAGGCGGGCACATAACACTGAGTGGAGTTCCCTGTGTTATACATAGAGCTTTGTTCCTTCTCCATTTGAAAGATAGCAGTGTGTACCTGAAAGATAGTCCTTAACTATCCTTTCTCCCCGGCGACCATGGGTTCGTTTTCTGTCTGTGAGTCTCTTTCTGTTTTGTAAGTAAGTTCACTTGTATCACTTCTTTTTAGATTCCACATATAAGAGATGTCATATGATGGTGTTTGATGCTTTAAGTCGCAGTGGTTTTGGGGGACAAGGGGAGCGTGCAAGTGAGCTGGCTGTTATATTCCCAGACTCTTTCTGCCTGGATGCCCTTGTCACTGAAAGAAATATATACAGAAGATAGGGACAGCGCATCAGCACTACTTCATTCAAAGCTTTCTGCTCAAATGAAAATGTAAAAATACAGTTAGTGAAATATGTAAGAAAATGTGGACCTTTTCAAAGCATTTGTGACACAAAGCAATGTAGCAAGTGGATACATAAAAACCAAAGGTTTTATTTCAAGTAATAGCTTTGAATGGTAATTTTCTTCTCCAGGGGATCTTCCCTATCCAGAGAATGAACACTGGTCTCCTAGATTGCAGGTGGATTCTTTACCAGCTGAGCCACAAGGGAAGCCCTTTCATTTTCTTAAGAGTAGTCTAATCATGTATCTCTTTATATTTTTTTAACTCTCTAAAAATTTTATTTTTATATTTGAATTTGTCACTTGAATGACCTTTTTCTTTTTTGAAGATAACTTTCTACAGGTTTCCTGTGGTTGAGATCTTACATTTTTTTAAGTTAATTAATTTACTTTTTTATTGATGTGCACTACAGTCCATAGGGTTGCAAAGAGCTGGACATTACTGAAGCAACTTAGCACACATGCAAAACTTATGAAAGTAACACATGTTTAGGGTATATAAAATTTGAAAAATGCAAGACACAAGAGAAGACACATACCGTCACTCATTTCAAGCTGCAGAGTTTACTGGGAGCATTTGTCATGATTTTGTCATACATGACATTTATATTTGTAGAATGACCTGTTAGGTATAATCACATTTTGTCTTAAGCACAGATGTGTATGTAGGCATAAAATGCACACACATATATGAAAATATATCTTCAGTAAAACTTGGATAAGGCTAAACATACTATGTGTTACCTCCTTTTTTCACCTGGTTTTTTTTTTTTTGCATTATAATATACATAACTATTTTAATGCCATTGTATTTGGAAGTGAAATGTTTCATTTCTGTGAATAAAAAGTTCTTAAAGTCAACCATCTGGATCCTTCTCTGCAGGAAGAATGTTTCCTGAACCTGGAAGCTCCTATATCAAGAGTATGTGGATACGACACACCGTTCCCTCACATTTTTGAACCGTTCTACATACCAGACAAGTGGAAGTGCTATGATGCCCTTCGAAAAATGATCAACTATTGACCACAGGTAAGTCTGCCCTGTGTTTTAAGACAGCTAGTGAGCACCGCTGACGTTAACGTCCGGTTGACCAAGAAACAGCTGTCATCAGTCTGTTGTCTTTTCATAAATGGCAACTTTCAGAACAAAGTATGGATTTCAGAAAAAAAAAATTAACTTATGATAGTATGTTTATATTTAATAGAAACATATCAAGCATATGCATTATCTGATTTCTAGAAAGCAGATATATTCGTATGTTACCATTGAATAATCATGGGATGAACATGCCATCTGCCATGACTCTAAATACAGCTTACCTTGTTTTTCTGACTTTTACCATCATTTCTGCATATTTTTTTCAGCAATTTAAACCATTTGTGAGTAGAGGTAATTTCTGTTATATAAAGATAACTTTAAGCACCATTCATTTGAACTCCAGCTGTTTAAACTATATAAAGTGATCCATAGCACTCTGAAATTTGCCTTTATATTATCTTGAAAGATAGGTTTGTTGAGCAGGAACCCTATTTATTATGTATAAGGGGAACTGTTACTTAAAAAAAAAAAGAGAAAAATCCAGTACCATTACCATTTCCAGAACCTTTCTTGACTAGTGAATGTTTTAAAATGGGGGATAATGCATGGTATCTATTCATTGTGATTTTCTAGGTCATGCTTTTCTGTCCCTCCAGCAGTGTTATTCTAGCAAAAAACGAAAAACCGTTAAGTTCGTTTTCAGGGTTTTAATATAGAAGGTGCTATCGATGATACACTGATTTATTTTATCTCTAGCATTTTTGAAATGGTTCAAAAATGTGTGGCTAGGGATTAAACGCTTTACATTTTAATATCTAGGTTGTCCAAATAATAATATTATTAGTACATTTTGAAGAGCCAGGATCTTTGAAAGGAAAAGTGAGAATGGGCTTCTATAATAAAGCCCATATGTTTTAAAGATTAGAAAATACTATGATTCTTAAATTCTGTGTGTGGGTAGTAAATCAGCTCACCTCAAACCAGAGAAAGAGATAACCTTTACATTTGGGCATATAGAGAAAATAATGCCTTTTCTGCCACTGGGATCCTCACCTATTTTTGTAGTTCTATTCTGAGGATGCTGGAGAAGGGAATGGCTACCCGCTCCAGCCTGGAGAATTCCATGGACAGAGGAGCCCGGCGGGGTCCATGGGGTCACAAAGAGTCAGACACAACCAACACATTCAGAGGCTATCGTCATAGGTGTTAGGAGGGCGGCTAGTTTCCATGCCCCAGCATTCTCAGACGTGCCGAGGTAGACGCTGTATTTCTGACGTCCTCTTAGTGTCTGTGAGTGCGCCTGGTGTCAGCAGTCTAACTTAGGTCTGGTTGGAGGACTTCTCCCTTTATGTACATCTTGTTCCTCCTGTGGACCGCCCATTATGGACAGTCCAGGTAATACTGTGCAGCTCTGTGCCTTGTTGCTATTTTTAAAGTCATATTTAGGTGCTGATTTTAAATTTGAGTATGTGTTTCTTTTTAAACCTAAAAAAAAAAAGTTTAGACCTTTCATGAAATTATGATAAGACTACTCTTCTATGCTAAAAATTAAAAGTGGGCTTAAAGAGAGTAGTCATGTAATTGAGAAAATCTGTGTTTAATTCACTGTGGCCAGAATGTCTATAATCGTTATTGATTTCTTTTGCAGAAAAACTGGAAGATTGTGACTAGATATGGAAATATTTTTTCTGAATTTTTTATATTTCCTCTTCTTGAAAATAGAGTTTTTATGAAATGAAGCGACTTGGATATTGGCTGAAAAATCATGAATTAATTATTGTATTCACACATATGAATTGATCATTTCCAGTGAGTGTTTCAGATTCATTTTTAAAAACAATCTCCATGGTAGGCTTATAATTTCATTCAGTAATGTCTGTAAATACTGGATGTGGGACACTATTCAATAAAGCAAATATCAGATTGTCTTCAGCTTGTGTCTTTTTTTTTTCCATTTAGTTAAAAGAACTTTTGTAGAAGAGTGAAAGAGTCCTAGTCACTTGTTAATTAAATCTGAATGAAAGTGAAATGTTCAGAAATGTTGATTTTTCAACTTTATTGTTTTTGGTTTCGTTCTTTATGGCTAAGATGGTTGTATGTTGGCGACACTTTTGGAATGTTTTTCTTTTTCTTCCATCTCTTTCCAATGAGGTGGTGTAGTGAGGGGGACTCAATTTTTCTCCAGCGCGTAGTGAGGCAGGATCGTCCTTGCTGCCTCGCTTCTTTTTGTGGAAGATAGACATCCTCAGCCTGTCTTTTGTTACAAAATCACCAAGCCTTTGTTTTCTTTTGGTTTTGGCCCTGATGTTGCAAAGCAAATATTTTTTTCCACTTCCTTTATATTATGATGCAGCTAAAAAGAAAAACAACATTAACAGCTAGGAAAGGAGGAAGCCTCCTTGTTGAGGGCTTTCTCAGAGTCCCTTGTTTCCGTCTGTATCTTTCCTGCCCTTCACCGTAGTTCAGAGAGGCCTCACAGCAGCTTTAGGGGCCCCTTTGCAGAGCCCTAACCCCCAGCCCTGTCCCCAAAGGGTCTGCCTTCCCCCCATTTACCCCAGAAGAGCTGCTCCTCACCAGTTCCAGTGGAAAGATCCCTGCCCTCCTCCTCCAAAAAGCAGAGAAATAACATCATAACCCTGGGGGTTAAAAAAAAAGGACTTGTTTTAATGATTGCAAATGTATATGTTACTTTAAGGCTGCAATTTAAAAGTTGTGTTCTGTTTATTTTTATCAAATATTTGGAGGAGGATATGGAAAGTGACATTTGCAGACAGCCAGAAACTTGGAGGAAAGTAAAGGCACATTGGAACAGATTCTGGAGAGCAGGGGCTAAAGTAAAGAAGCAAAGCATTTGTTAGGGGTGAAAATAAGGCCCTGTCCTTGGTTTAAAAATAGAAACACCTGTACAGTATAGGACAGGAAAGGATGTACTTACTTGTCAGTGAGAAGTTTGGAAGATTTGGGGAATCCATTTGACTTACGGTTCAGGACATTCTGAGTTGAAGGAGCCAAAGCTCAGTATGAACCTTGGCTTTGTCCCTCACTCTCCACTGAGTCTCTGAGCTTCTTTGCGGGAGCTCTGTGCTCACGTGGTCAGTCCAGCAGAACAGAGAATGTGAGCTGGTCATCCACGTCCTGGCCAATAATGGTTTCTATTGGAACATCTTTTAGTTGCACTTAGTCTTTTAGTTATTATTTATGATTTCAGTTGAAGTTACTTGTTTTCTTGCCATTGGTATCCTTTTTAATACTATTTTAAAAATTCATTTGTTATTGTAAGAATTTTCCCTTAGCTATTTTAATATTATTTTCTTTGACTCTGCTTCCCTCCTCCAGTTAGCCCTGCAGTGCCCACCAGTAAATGACCCCTTCCCTCCAAAATAAACAGCTTACAGTTCATGTTAAACTCAGTCTATGGCACGTGGTGAACATATACATCTACGTAATTGTCTTAAATACACTTTTTTTTTTAACATGAAACAAATTGTTCTGTATTGTAAAAATAAGAAAATAGAAATGAGAAGACACTAAAAAGACGTTAAAGGAATTCCAGACTCTACACTACTGCCAGCTTTAGGGTAAAGTCTGCTCCATGTGACAACATGAATGTACAGTCAATGTAATCTTCTATAGTTCCAATTATCCAGTTCCTTCAGGGCTTCCCTGGTGACTCAGTGGTTAAAGAATCTGCCTGCAATGCAAGAGACCCAGGTTCGATCCCTGGGTCGGGAAGATCCCCTAGAGAAGGAAATGGCTACCTAGGCCAGTATTCTTGCCTGGCGAATCCCCATGGATAGAGGAGCCTGGTAGGCTACTGTCCATGGGGTTGCAGAGTTGGACACGACTGAGCAACTAACACTTTAGGGGAAAAAAAAACAAAACCTAATTCATGTCCTATACAATTGATAGATGTCATCCAAGCTAAATAAACATTAGGGGAAGAAAATGAGGCATAGGGGCAAGACAATGACCTCATTTCAGTGTCTAAAATTTAAGTCATGGAAGCGAAAATCTCTTGTGGGATCCTGAGACGATGTCCCACGGGGTACCCACACTCAGTCTAGTGAAGCCTCCTTCCCGTCAGCCTGCCTGTGGTGGGCTCATGTGGCTTCTGGCTGCTTGACCTCCCCACCCCCACTTCTTGTAACAGCACTGCTGTCTGTTTAGAGAACTCCCTCTCCCAACACATGTGGCTCTGGGGGGGCTGCCAATCCCAGGGCATCCAGACCAGCCACAGAGGTGGCCCTGGCCCAGGCTTGCTGGGTACCACAGATCAGAAAGTCGGGTTACTCATGCAGAAGCACAGCTTAATGAGTCTCAGCCTAGCCTTGCTAATGACACTAAATTTGAAGTTCTCCCACCTTAACCCATTCCTTGTACACTAGGGATAGAATCAGTAAGTGTAGGCACAGAGCCCTGCCTTAGCAGAGATGCTTGGCTGATGGGAGGAGGAACATGACCTCAAGGCATCAAATTGGGATTTCTAGAGAAATGTGAGGTTTGGAGACTGATATGTCTTCTTAGGCCATTGAACTTGGAAAGAAATGGGAAACATTCACATAGGGGCAAAAAGTTGGAAACCCTGACACCTGATATGAAAGTGAGAGTCACTCAGTCTGACTCTTTGTGACCGCATGGACTTAGTCCATGGAATTCTCCAGGCCAGAACCCTGGTGTGGGTAGCTGTTCCCTCCTCCAGGGATCTTTCCAACCCAGGGATCGAACCCAGGTCTCCCACATTGCAGAGGGATACTTTTACCAGCTGAGCCACCCAGAGAAGACACCGGATACCTTCCCGAATATGGTAATTAAAGATATTTGCCAGGATAATGAGAAATAAAATTAGGACAAGAATGAAAAAGTCATAGGTATAAAAGACTGGAAGTGAAAGTGGAAACAAGTTAGATGAAAAGATACACGTCAATAATTGTCCGAAGTACACCGTTTTTTTTTTCTTGGCTGAGCCACATGACTTGTGGGATTTTTGTTTCCCAATCAGGGACTGAACGTGGGCCCTTAGCACTGAGATTGCAGAGCTTAACCAGTGGACTTCCAGGGAATTCCCATAAATGCACTTTTTATGGGTAACAAATGTCCTATATTTGACAAAAGGAATGTATCACAGTGAAAATATAACAGCTAAAATTCTTTACATTCCAAATGCATACCATTAAAATAACTTATCAATACAAAAACTGTGAACAGAGCAATTGTAGAAGGCTTTTTACTCTGCTTTCAATTTGATAGGTGAGGTAGACAAGAAGAAATAATGGGGTTAAGTCAATAGAAATATATTTTAAATGTTGTATCTTCATAAACAGAGAATATGTTGCTTTTTAACCTATGCATAGCAGTTTAAAAAATTGACCATCTACTGTATTAAGGCACAAAGAAAATTAAAAGTAAGTTCCTCCAAAAAAAAAAAAAAAGATTCAAAGGTACCACATTCCACTGAGAAATAAAAAAGCACCTAGCCAAGTAACTGTGGAACTAAGAAGGAAAACAATTACAGCATAATTAGAACGTAAGATCACTGATGTGCTTCAGCCAAAATTTTACTCAGCGGTAAATTCATAGACTTTAAATCTTCAAAAAAATTACTGAAAATACAGGGATGCAGAATGAAAAGAATAAAAAAGTTAAAAGCAGAACATTCCAAATGAGAAAAATAAAACCATAGAAGTTTTTTTTTTTTTTGGCAAAAATGAAAGTTTTTCTTTCATTTTATACTGTTTATTTCCTGCAAAGATGGACGTTTTTGTGTGCTCTCCTGTGGCACTGGTGGTAAAGAACCTGCCTGTCAGTGCAGTAGCTACGAAACACATGGGCTTGACCCCTGGGTGGGGAAGGGCCCCTAGGGGAGGGCATGGCCACCCACTCCAGTATTCTTACCTGGAGAATCCCATGGGCAGAGGAGCCAGTGGGCTACCGTCCATAGGGCCACAAAGAGTCGGATATTACTGAAGCAACTGAACATGCGTGCACGCACGAATTGAAAGCAAATAAAGGCTACATAATGGCTGTTCCTATATCAGTTAATAATTCCCAAGGTCCTTTGTTTGAGGAGAGGAAAAAAATTTGGCCAAATCTAATTGTTTATCCTAAGTATTGATACGCAAATATCTTTGTTATTACAATATTTTATTCCATCATTTTAATAAAATAATTATTAAGGTCTTGTTTTCCTAAGTCCTTCAGTTTCTTGCTGCGGCCTACTTGACTACTATAAATATTATGTTAATGATGAATTTTCATAAGATACAGTGACCGTTGTCAAAGAACTTTTGATCAGTCAATCTAAGAAAGAACTGGAAAATTTTTTTCAAGTCAAATTTTAAGATTATAAACCGGGAAGAGCATCTCAGAAATCTCTGAGAACTGTTGCGGGGGTGATTCCTTGGTGACTTAGATGATAAAGAATGTGCCTGCAATGCAGGAGGCCTGGGTTCAATCCCTGAGTCAGAAAGATCCCCTGGAGAACCTACTCCAGTAGTCTTGCCTGGAAAATCCCATGGACAGAAGAGACTGGTGGCTACAGTCCATGGGATCAAAAAGAGTCTTAACTGTCCTGCCCATTAGAAGTCAAGGCACAGTTCTATCAGTTTTTTGAAGCAGAGGGCTGTGCATTAAATGGTGTATTGTTGAAAGGTACGTAATTCATATCTAAGCGTCATTATGGCCCCTGACAATACCAAGAAGGAACGCTGTCTTTAAGACATTGTCTTAGGAACTTCACTACTGGTCCAGTGGTTAAGAACTTGCCTTGCAGTGCAGGGGATGGGGGTTCCATCCTTGGTTGGGAAATTAAGGTCCCAGAAGCCACAGAGCTTGTGTACCACAAGTAGAGAGTCTGAGCACCACAATAAAGGTTCTGAGTGCTGCAGTTAAGACCTGATGCAGCCAAATAAGTCATTTTTTTGGAAAAACGTTGTCTTGTTGATGCTAGGAGAATTTTGCTCTTTATGGTTGAGCAACATTGCTCCTGATGGGAGAGGTTTGGTCAATTCAAAACGCAGATTAACAATGCACAGTGGAGGGAGAATGGTCAAAAGGCAGAGAACATTTTTATGTTTAAATTTTCCTTGTCTTGCCCTACAATATGAATTTTATTTCATGTTATAAAGAATTTGAATAACTCTTGAGAAAAATTTTTTGATCGTTTGGAATATCTACCTAATTATTATCCTGGGGGTTTTCCCTTTGCATTCCCAGTTTTTAAAAATTGAAGTATATTTGATTTACAATGTTGTATTGATTTCTGCTGTAGAGCAAAGTGATTCAGTTACGAGTGTGTGTGCATGCGTGTGTGGGTGCATGCTAAGTCGCTTTAGTCGTGTCTGACTCTTTGCCACCCCATGGACTATAGTCCACTATGGTCCTTTGTCCATGGGATTCTCCAGGCAAAGATACTGAGGTGGGTTGCCATTTCTTCCTCCAATATATATATATATATACATTTTAATATATACATTCTTTTTTAATATTCTTTTTCATTGTGGTTTCTCACAAGGTATTGAATATAGTTCCCTGTGCTATATACAGTAGGACTTCTGTTATTTATCCATTCTAGATAGAAAAGCTTACATCTGCTAACTCCAACCTCCCACTTCACCCATTCTCCAACACCCTCCCCAGTGGCAACCACAAGCCTGCGCTCTCTGTCCATGAGACTGTTTCTGTTTTGTAGATAGGTTAATTTGTGTCATATTTTAGATTCCACATGTTTTACTGACTCCACAAGGCAGGGAGCTTTGGTCTGTTTATTACAATTCTGCAACACCTGGAGTAGCCCTGGTCTACAGAGGCTCTCAATGTGCTGCTGAACAAACCAATGAAAAGGAATGCTGTCCTATACCTGAATCAGACCTACACCTGAAAAGCACTTAGGTGGAACTCTCTTTGAGGAGTATAGACATTTAAAGTAATATATTGATAGTGTTTGATGTTTTATACCAGTTGATATTCCAGACCATCAGAGACATAGGATTGTGTTTCATTTCTTAAGGCATTTCAGGATTAGAAGAAGCTTTCCTTTGTGTAGGGCTAGACCTCAAAAGTCCCCAAGAGATGAGCATCGTTTCTATATTTTTAGGTCCATTTCTTCAGCTAGATCTCAAAACCGTGCATTTTTTAAGGGGCTCTAAGATAATATTGTATATTAAAATGTATCTGTGAATGGACAAACCAAAATAGAATGGAGAAACAGCCTGGTTCAGAGTTATTGTCTCAATGGCCCCATCTATGCTTTCCCCCTTTCTGGTTGGCGTGCAGACTCAGAACTGGGTCAAGGGTAGGACACCATCTCCTTGGCCACAATGATTGGTGGAGGAATATGACCCAAACCAACCAATCCAAGCCCTTTTCAGGGTTTTTCAAACAAGCAAACAGATTTGGGATGATATTATTCTGGAAGGACCTACTGCTGCCTTCCTTGTGGAGGAAGGCCATCTTTATCTGAGAAGAAAGGAACTAGTGTACCAAGCAAAGATGCTATTCAAGATGGGGTCAGTCATGCCCACGGCTGATCGCCCAGCTCCACTGTTGCCATGCACAGCCTCAATTCCCTTTCACTCTGTGAGGAACCACCCCAGGATCCTTCTGCTTACTTTGTTCTACGTTCTCTTTCTGTTGCTTGCAAGTAGAAACATCCTGATTCAGTCATTCTAATGCTTTCAAATACTTTCTGTTTGAAAGAAGAAATTCCGTATGTTTTTAATACAATATACTTGGGGAAAACCCTCCACCCTTGGGACTAGTCTGCATATCATGCTTACTTTTTTTCTTATCTACAACATGCAGATTAGATGCAGATATTGCTGTGTTAATATCAAGTATCTTAGCCATAAAATAAATGAATTCAGGCTTCCAGCCTGAAAGTTGAACACTGGTAACCTTCCCTTAGGCCAAGAAAACCAGCAGTTCCCGAGCATCTGTCTTTGAGAAGCCTTACTTTTTGGAGGCTTATTCATATGAAATTCTTTACTGAAGTCATGAGACCTTAGAACTGTTTTTAAACGTATCCAGATAGCCCCAAACGGCCCTTGAGAATTTTCTTTTTCAAAGAAGTTTAATATGCCTGTGGTCATTCTAATAGCAAATGTTTCTCTGAGAATACTTTATCTAAATTCCACATATTTTCCTCCTCCCATTGAATCATGTGTTTACTTTCACCCTATTTCATCTTTTATGTGAAATGTTTCAAGGCAGTCAGAGGATATACGTGTAGTGACTGTTCATGTACCTTTCACCAAATGTAAAGATTACGAAGTACAATTCATCTTCCCTAAGGCTACCCTAACCAGAGGAAAAATTAACATTAATAGCAGCAGTGATTTTCTTTTTTTAAAAAAATCTATTCCAACTGCTAGAGAGCCTCGTAAAGGTTTCCCTAATTATTTGGGGGAATTGCTGGAGGGTTGCTTGAACCCCCCTGTGGTGTCCGCAGTTCTCTGGCTCCAGGTCTCTGATGAGGTGTCTGTTGCCAGCAGCTATGGAAGGCACCGCGGGGCTGCCGCTGTGACAGGGGCCACCTGCAGCTGACACTCCCTCCCCTGAAACCCTCAGAGGCCCCTCTCCCCCAGGGGTGAGGTATAGGTGTGGATGCTGAGGATGCTGTTCATCTTTGGGCCCCTAGAACAGAGATGGTGCTCTGTGTTCTTTCTGGGAGCAAGAAAATCTCTTTTCTCCCATTGAGATACATGGATCCCAGAAGCATGTGGCCATGTGCCCCCAACATCTCATGGGTATTCGGTGAAACTGGCCATGTGCTGTTCACCAGCTGTTGTACTTGGAAGCTCTGTCCCTCTCGAGAGCTCAAGCATTACTGGTCCATTCTGGGTTCCCCAGCTCCTTCTTCTTTGAAACCAGGCTCTTCCGCAGGGCTCCTCCTTTCTCTTGTGCAGGGAAACCATTGGCCAACTTGCCCTCCTATCCTACAGACCCATCAAAGTCAGAACAGTGTACTTTAATCCTAACTTGGTTTACTCTTCAAGGAAGGATCTCATGTCTGTTAGATTTATTTGATCTTATTATGTGCATAGTAGCTATTTTCATAGAGATAATGAGAAAATTGCTTAGAAAATGGAACAACAGTCATTTGTCACTTATGGTATGCCTATATGATTAGGTACAATATAGAATTTGCAAGTAATGAATATGAAAATTACACAGCAACATGGAAGCATGCTCAATATATACTTTTAGGTGGAAAAATCAGAATATGGAATTATATGTTTATTATAACTATTATTTCTTATGATTATGACCATTATTATTACTGATTTTTCTGTGTAGGAATAGTTAGAGACTGTAACAGCAGTGTTAGAATTAAGGCCATGAGTTATATCATAATAAAAAGGTATTTTTTTAGCATGTTGATTATGCAAAGTAATAAAGGTACTGAATACATACTTTACTAAACTGTTAGCAAGTATTAAACATACTTGTGTGTGTTTAATTGCTCAGGATATATGAGTTGTTGCTTTTTTTATGAGTGTTATTGTGTTCTCTGAATGGTATTATTTCCTCTGATTTCCATTTTTCTACTTTTTTGGGTTTCTCTCTTTTGTCTTACTGGTTAACATTTTTTAAGACTGAGCATCCGAAGTCAACTTGGATTGTGATGGATACCTCCAATGGAATATTATTCAATCATAAAAATGAAAAAAATTCTGATACACATAACAACAGGGGTGAACTTTCAAAAAAGTGCTGAATAAGAGATTGTGGACACAAAGGGTCATGTGTGATTTCATTTATATGAAGGATCCAGAATAAGTAAACCCACAGAGACAGAGTGGAGATCAGTGGTTGCCAAGGGCTGAGGATGGGAAGAAAATGCTTAATGAGTACAGGTGAGGGAGCTTATTTTGTAGCCATGAACATGTTGTGGGATTAAGTAGAAGAAGAGGGTTTGTGCCAACTGCCACTGGATTGTTTATTTTGATGCAGTTCATTTTGTTGTGTGACTATCAACATCAATAAATTATTTTTTTTTTTAAGCTAAAGGGAGAGTTGTGAATGTGTGTGTGGCAAGATGAGCAGTGGCCTTCATTTACAGATGATTAGTCCAATATGTTGGCCACCTGATGCAAAGAGCCAACTCACTGGAAAAGACCCTGATGCTGGGAAAGATTGAAGGTGGGAGGAGAAGGGGACAGCAGAGGACAAGATGGTTGGATGGCATCACTGACTCAATGGACATGAGCTTGAGCAAGCTCCAAAGTTGGTGATGGACAGGGAAGCCTGGTGTGCTGCAGTCTGTGGGGTCGCAAAGAGTCAGACACAACTTAGTGACTGAACAACAGCAAAAGCAGATAGTGCCCCACTTTGAGAGCACCCCAACATTGTTGGCACAGGAAAGAGTGTCCTCTGTGGCTTTTTCCCAGAAAATATGTCCTTATCTCCTGCCTAAAGGGTGACATCCTGGTTCATTAAGCACCAGTGGAATGTGGGGTCTGGATTTCACATTCAATTCCATGCTTTCTACCTTGGGCATCATTCCATTCTTCCTCTGTACCACTTTTTCCTGATCCCAAAGGCTGTCTTTCTCAACCTGTCCAGAGGATAAGCCCCTGGTTTCCACAGGGCAGGCAGATACCCAGTTCTCTTTGAAGGGGTGAAGGAAGGGAATGCCTCCAGGTTCTTCCCTGGCCTCATCCCTGCTGTGGACCACACCAAGACCCTCCAAGGTCAGCCTCTTTCGGTGACTGGTCCTGCTCTCCATTGTCTTTCCCATTCCGAGTTGGGGCTTCCTTGGTTGCTCAGTCATGTCCAACTCTTTGCAACCCCATGGACTATATAGTCCATGGAATTCTGCAGGCCAGAATACTGGAGTGGGTAGCTGTTCCCTTCTCCATGGGATCTTCCTAGCCCAGGTGTTGAACCTAGGTCTCCCACATTGAGGTGGATTCTTTACCAGCTGAGCCAACAGGGAAGCCCAAAAATACTGGAATGGGTAACTTATCCCTTCTCCAGTGGGTCTTCCCGACTCAAGAATCGAACCAGGGTCTCCTGCATGACAGGCAGATTCTTTACCAGCTGAGCTACCAGGGAAGCCCTTCTTGGATGTAACACCTCTTATTTCATTCTTCTGACCTTACGCTCATCTCCCTCTCCTGTTTTCTTTGTCCTTGGGGCTTATACTTTTAAAAAACATTTTCTTCATTACTGTGTTAATGCCCTCTCAGGAAGGACGGGTGAAAAACCTGTTTGTTGTTCAATAAGCTGGTTTAGCTCATACCATTTTTTTTTTTTGGCAAAACTTTCCAGGGGAAATTTTACCTGAGAATGAAAAGAATGGTCAGCTCTGAAGGAGACTGGGTTCTCAGCCAAGTTAATGATTTGCTGATCTTTTTTTATGCCAATTGTTTTTACTGTTAAAGTAGTCATGGAAGGTGGTAAGAAGTGGCAGGATATGGAAAGGCCTACATTTATTAAATGCCACTTTTGTGCCAAGAGAACAGCATGGTACCTCCTCAGGCTTCAGGTGAAAATTACTGAGGTTAAACTAATGTTTCCCAGTCTTGGGTGATTGTTCCAGCAAAGTATAATTCTCCTAATTCTCTTTGATGTAGGTGAAAATTAGATAAGGAAGTGTCTCCTGAAGCCCAGAACCTCAGCCCATGCCTCCAGGACAGGCTTCTCACAGGCCATTATCATTGATCTGTTTACGCCTTTGACCCCCCCCAGCCTCCAGCAGGAAGAAATCCTGCCTTAGTTATCACCATGCACAAAGCAGCTCAGTGAATAATTGTTCAATACATACGGCACTCCTGCTATAGGAGAAATTTAAATGGATGAAAATAAGTTGGTAAATGTAATGTGGTCTTAGAACTTCTTATCAACTGTGATGAACACTAAAAACTGTATGTTCACAGGTCACTATCTAGTGGCCCTAGTTTTACTCTTGAGAAACCCACTGATACATGCGTGTTTCATTGTAGGGACTGGAGATCTACTCATATTAATTTATGCAAAGGGGAATTTGTGCTAAGGAATCTAATTGCAGGAAGAACTCTAAGACTTAGAAAAATTAGAAAATTACACATGTTTTAAAAATAATTTCCCTCCTTTCTCTCTATCTTTCCCTGGAAACTTTGGGTATCTCCTCTCTGCTACATGCCAGTTTCATTTTTTTCCCCCCTCTTTGTTCATCTCCTAAATGCACTCAGCGCTTCACGCTTGGCTGCCTTAAAAAGGCAGCCTCTACCTGGCTTTCTAGCTTGGTTTCACATAATTAATGCACTTGATATTTGTTCATTTTAATTCCGGGTTCCCAGGAGTAGAAATACTGGGGTCAGGAGTCTTCTGGTCCGCAGTGGGGATGGGTGTGCCGGTGCCCGGCATACGGAAGCCAGGCAAAGATGGCGTCTCCACAAGAGCGTGCTTGACCAGTCCCTCTCGCTCTGAAGGAGATGATTGTTATTGATGTCCTTGTTCATTAGAGGAGCACCTGAGGGGTGGGAATGGGAGTGGGGGTTCTTTCAAGCCCTATCTGGTGCTGCTTAGTGAGTGAAAGTCGCTCAGTCGTGTCCGACTCTTTGTGACCCATGAACTCCAGGCCAGAATCCTGGAGTGGGTAGCCTTTCCCTTCTCCAGGGGATCTTCCCAACCCAGGCATCAAACCCAGGTCTTCCGCATTGCAGACGGATTCTTTACCTGCTGAGCCACAAGGGAAGCCCCTGGTGCTGCTTAGTTCAGTTCAGTTCAATTAAGTCGCTCAGTCGACCCCGTGAACCACAGCACGCCAGGCCTCCCTGTCCGTCACCAACTCCCGGAGTCTACCCAAACCCATGGCCGTCGAGTGGATGCCATCCAGTCATCTCATCCTCTGTCTTCCCCTTCTCCTCCTGCCCTCAATATTACGAGGCATCAGGGTCTTTTCCAATGAGTCAGCTCTTTGCATCAGGTGGCCAAAGTATTGGCATTTCAGCTTCAACATCAGTCCTTCCAATGAACAGCCAGGACTGATCTCCTTTAGGATGAACTGGTTGGATCTCCTTGCAACCAAGGAGACTCCCAAGAGTCTTATCCAACACCACAGTTCAAAAGCATCAGTTCTTCGGTGCTCAGTTTTCTTTATAGTCCAACTCTCACATCCATACATGGCCACTGGAAAAACCATAGCCTTGACTATACGGACCTTTGTTGGCAAAGTAATGTCTCTGCTTTTTAATATGCTATCTAGGTTGGTCATAACTTTCCTTCCAAGAAGTAAGCATCTTTTAATTTCATGGCTGCAATCACTTCTGCAGTGAATTTGGAGCCCAGAAAAATAAAATCTGACTCTGTTTCCACTGTTTCCCATCTATCTGTCATGAAGTGATGGGACCAGATGCCATGATCTCAGTTATCTGAATGTAGAGCTTTAAGCCAACATTTCCACTCTCCTCTTTCACTTTCATCAAGAGGCTCTTTAGTTCTTCACTTTCTGCCATAAGGGTGGTGTTGTCTGCATATCTGAGGTTATTGATATTTCTCCCAGCAGTCTTGATTCCAGCTTGTGCTTCCTCCAACCCAGCATTTCTCATGATGTACTCTGCACTTAAGTTAAATAAGCAGGGTGACAGAATACAGCCTTGACACTCCTTTTCCTATTTGGAACCAGTCTGTTGTTCCATGTCCAGTTCTAACTGTTGCTTCCTGCCCTGCATACAGGTTTCTCAAGAGGCAGGTCAGGTGGTCTGGTATTCCCATCTCTTTCAAAATTTTCCACAGTTTATTGTGATCCACACAGTCAAAAGCTTTGGCATAGTCAATAAAGCAGAAGTAGATGTTTTTCTGTAACTCTTGGTTTTTCAATGATCCCGCGGATGTTGGCAATTTGATCTCTGATTCCTCTGCCTTTTCTAAAACCAGCTTGAACATCTGGAAGTTTGCCGTTCATGTATTGCTTAAGCCTGGCTTGGAGAATTTTGAGCATTACTTTACTAGCATGTGAGATGAGTGCAATTATGCAGTAGTTTGGGCATTCTTTGACATTGCCTTTCTTTGGGATTGGAATGAAAACTGACCTTTTCCAGTCCTATGGCCACTGCTGAGTTTTCCATATTTGCTGGCATATTGAGTGCAGCACTTTCACAGCGTCATCTTTCAGGATTTGAAATAGCTCAACTGGAATTCCATCACCTCCACTAGCTTTGTTTGTAGTGATGCTTCCTAAGGCCCACTTGACTTCACATTCCAGGATGTCTGGCTCTAGGTGAGTGATCACACCATCGTGATGATCTGGGTCGTGAAGATCTTTTTTGTATAGTTCTTTGGTGTATTCTTGCCACCTCTTCTTAATATCTCTGCTTCTGTTAGGTCCATACCATTTCTGTCCTTTATTGAGCCCATTTTGCATGAAATGTTCCCTTGGTATCTGTAATTTTCTTCAAGAGGTCTCTAGTCTTTCCCATTCTATTGTTTTCCTTTATTTCTTCACACTGATCACTGAGGAAGGCTGTCTTATCTCTCCTTGCCACAGTCTTTGGAACTCAACATTCAAATGGGTATATCTTTCCTTTTCTCCTTTGCTTTCCACTACTCTTCTTTTCACAGCTATTTGTAAGGCCTCCTCAGACAGCCATTTTGCTTTTTTGCATTTCTTTTCCATGGGGATGGTCTTGATTCCTGTCTCCTATACAATGTCACGAACCTTCATCCATAGTTCATCAGGCATTCTGTTTATCAGATCTAGTCCTTTAAATCTGTTTCCCACTTCCACTGTATAGTCATAAGGGATTTGATTTAGGTCATGCCTGAATGGTCTAGTGGTTTTCTCCACTTTCTTCAATTTCAGTCTGAATTTGGCAGTAAGGAGTTCATGATCTGAGCCACAGTCAGCTTATACTGTGGTCAAATAGGAGCACACACCACACAAGAAACAGTACTTGCTCTCTGCTTCAGCTAGATTTCTGAAAGGGTCATTCAGATTCTAGCAGCTAGTAAGGAACTGGCAACTAAAATTTAGGAGAATGGAGCCCCTGTTATACAAAGCTTGGGGAGTCTCACTTGGACAGAGGGATTAGCAGGTTTCCAACTCTGTGACTCTAAATACCGTGTTGGCACACAGAGGTCACACGTTGTAGATATTTTTAGAAAATTTGAACCATTTTAAAATTGAAATTAATTTTACAATGTCATTAGTTTTCAGGTGTACAGCAAAATGATTCCATTTTCTAATATATATGCATATTCTTTGTCAGATTCTTTTCCATTATAGGTTATTAAAAGCTATTGAGTAGAATTCCCTGTGCTTTACAGTCCTTTTTGTGTATCTATTTTTTTAAATATGTACAAATCAATCCCAAACTTCCAATTGAACCATCCCCTACTATCCCCTTTGGTTAACCATAAGTTTGTTTTCTGTGTCTGTGAGTCTACTTCTATTTTGTAAATAAGTTCATTTATATCATTTTTTAAGATTCCACATATAAGTGATATTTGTCTTTGTCTGACTTAGTTCACTTACTATGACAATCTCTAGGTCCATCTATAGTGCTGTAAATGACATTATTTCATTCTTTTTATGACTGAGTAATATTCTATTGTGTATGAAAATAAACCATATCCTCTTTATCCATTCATCTGTCAGGGGACATTGAGGTTGCTTTCATGTCTTGATTATGGTAAATAGTGCTGCTATGAACATTGTGTGCGTGTATCTTTCTAAATTAATTTTCTCTGCATGTATCCCCCAAAGTGAGATTACTGCATGATATGGCAACTTTAATTTTAGTTTTTAAAAGAGACTGCATATTGTCCTCCATAGTGGCTGCACCAATTTACACTTTCACCAGCAATATAGGAGGGTTCTGTTTTATCCAACCCTCTTCATAATTTGATATTTATGGACTTTTTGATGATGGCCTTTCTGATTGGTGTGAGGTGCACACACTATAGATTGGGAAAGACCCTAGAATAGGAAGTAGATTCTGAGAGAGAATCAGGTACCTGGCATGTTGGTGAGCTGAAACAGTGGTCCTGAATATTGCATAATTAAGACAATATACAATGTGAAGAATATAGTCAATAGCTATGTAATATCTTTGTGTGGTGACATATTAAAAAAGTGGTTATTTATTTATTGTATTGTTACTTAGATTGTACTCTGTGTGCAAGGAAAGCTCTGAAAATTAATGATTAATTGCAAGGATAGCCATGGCTGAAACAGGAAGCTTGTCTGGGCTCTGAAGCAGCGCTAGGAAACTGACTTCCTGTTTCTTTGTGGTGGTCAACTTAATTCTTCCTTTCACACTCATTTATTTCCTCTCTTACCTTCAGTCCTTCAGATCAGGGAATCTGATTTCATTTTGACTCAAACTGAAATCTTGAACTCCCCATTCTTCAGTTTCCTATAGCCAGGATTGAAGTGGTTTTATAGAGGGTACATCAATGCTTTCCTCTAAAAGGAGTCATATAAGGGGTCAGAGTATGTGATAGGTGTGATAGTGCTTAATGAATTCCCTATGTAATCAAAAGTTGATGTCATTGATTTTTCAGTCCTTCACCCAGACAGTAAGCCACCCACAGTCCCTCTCTTGGGGCTAGAATCGCATAGGGTTTAGAATAGAATAGAATAGCTATTGTAGATTCTCTGGGCAGAAGGACAATGGAAGACTGTCATAGGACCTGCCAAGTCTTGTATGGTGGGGACATGATCTCTTGGGATGATCTCTCATGTCCTCTTCTAGAGGACAAAAACTTAAGTAGACTCTGCAACCCAAAGGGGCAATAGTGGCAAAGAACCTGCCTGCAGATGCAGGAAACATAAAAGAAGTGGGTTCCACCCCTGAGTGGGGAAGATCCCCTGAAGGAGGACATGGCAACCCATTCCAGTAATCTTGCCTGGAGAATCCCATGGACAGAGGAATCTGGCAGGCTGCTGTCAATGGGGTTGCAAAGAGCTGGACATGACTGAAGTGACTTAGCAGGGACATACAGTGGCAGAGAGCAGGTAGATAGGATCACATGCGAAACTTGATGTGAAAATAAGATCAAGTTGGCCTCACAGTGTTAAATGACACTTTTCACACACACACACACACACACACACAAGCCTAAAACTTTCCAAAATTGCAGTCTGCTTTAATTTTAAACTTAATAAATGTTGTCAACTTTCTCACTTGACACAAAAGTTGCATTACCAAAGACGTGCCTTTAGATGTAAGTTTAAATAAAGCACCTCTAAAGAAGACTACAATTCTATGTAATTTTACATAATTAACTGTAGCTATTTTGTCATACTACAATTTTCCGCTTTGCTCCTTGTGTCTACAATTTTGATGTTCGTCATGGATTTGGATGGTTTATTTCAGTGCAAACTTACCCACATTTGTAGGGTGCAGATGGTAATTACTCTCTACCCAAAACCAGACAAGATGCCCCAAGTTTTCAGTTTGATGACACTTGGAAAATTTTTAGCAAAGAAAATAATGATTGCTCTTCAAATCTGAGCACAAACATGAAGGCAAAAGTTGTTTCAAAAGGCTCCATTTATTTCGGCCTCTGTTCTGCCTTTCCCACTTTGGCTTTTCATTGGTGAGACATGATCGAGCATATTGACATGAACCTTTCTCAAAAGGCTGAGACTACTATACCATGTCAAGGGCTAATATGGTTTTGATTACCAGAAATTATGTTTTCAAGAGCCTATCTTCGGGATACATTTATTTTCTTGTCTCTTCAAATAAAAGATCATGCAGAATGTGAAATTCTGAAGTCCTCAGAGTCTTGGATGCAATTTTTTTTCTCATTTTCTCTCCATCACACATGAAAATTAATATTTTGAATTTTCTATGCTTTGGGTGTAGAATATTCTTCATGGATTAATCTCCTTGAAGTTAGAAAAGTTGGCCTCATTCTCTGAGTGTTGTTGTACAAACTGTATTCTTGCAAGCCTAGCAGAGGGCTGTGGCCAAGGAGATTGCAAAAGAAATGTAGGATCAAGTCCATGCCTTCCGGAACATATAATCCAAAGTAGCAGAAGGAGTACAGCATTCTCTCATTAAAGTTTTCTTTTAAGAAGACTGTATAAGTATGTGTGTGTGTGTGTGTGTATGTGTATGTATATAACCACTTTGATGTACACCTAAAACTAACACAACATTGTAAATCAACTATACTTCAATGAAATTTTTTAAAAGTTCCATCTGAAAATAAAGAAAAAAAACTAATAAAATTTAATTAGGTAAAAATGGTTTCCTTCTAAAATAAATAAACTTGACTTTCTAAAACTCTGAGGAAGTCTGTAAGGTAAGGGAGTTAGAGAAGGCGAGGTTCAGAAAAAAGAAGGAGACCAGTACTTTACAGGAACAGATCACCTTTAATGAGGCAAGAAGAGGCCACAGTCAGATTAGTGGGCTGCTGTGCTAAGTCAAGAAGAGAGTAGGTATATATAGAAAACATATATATGCAAAGATGCATCGTTTTGAGGAGGTCTGTTTTTTCTCATAATTATTTTTGATTAGTTAGCTTTCGACAACTGAGGTAAGGAATTCCTGAGACCTGCCAGAGACTGGGATCGGCTGGGAGCAGAAGGTAATCAATTCCTTTCTTCGGGGGAGAAAGTTCTTTGTATAGAAGGATGGACCTGGAGGGGAGTTTTAACTCCAAGCTACTTTAAGCCCTATAGCTTTCCCTCAAGGTCTACATAAAAATACTGAAATGAAGAGTACAAAGAGTATGTTAATATGGCAAAAATTTTGTAGGTGGCTGGAGATGACAGACATTTGGGGGATTCTGTGCTTAACAGAGAGATATGGCTTTGCAGAGAGCACTGGAGCTACTTCTGGGAACTCCAGAATGGTTGTTAGTTCTACCATTGACACACATTGGAGGCAGTGAGGTGAGAGTTACAAAGAATTCACAAATACACCCAACCTTCCTTATGATGTTTGGAATGACTAAAAGCTGTGCAACAGTGATGTTATGGGCCTTTTTAAATCTGAATGTATATGAGTCATGTGCATTTGGATTTAGAAAGTATTTATCACTGACATATTCTTTTCTCTTTTGCTGTGAGCTCAAACATGCAATGACCCAAACCTGAAACTAACAGGACCAACTGAGGAAAGAAAGAACAGCTAGCTAGCATCCTCAAGACACACCTCAACTAACCAGGGATCTGAAATCGACTGCTGGCTTGCAAAGATGCACGGATAATTGAAGTGGGCATTACTGTTGGGTCTGAAATGAGTGATGGACAGGGGGACAATGGAGCTCCAGGTCCTATCTATCTTGATGTGGGGTGAGGAGGTCCTGAGGAATGAAGTGGGGGAAGCAGGACATTTCTGCTCTCTGATAGTTCAAAATAATTTTCAGATGAGTATTATTCTACAAGAAGTAGAATCTCTCTGTTTCAAAAGTAAGTAGAACCTCTTATCCTTCCCTTCCCCGCCCCCCCAAGCCTCTTTGTTACAGCCACTGACACCACCGTAGGTAAAGCCCATCATTTGTCAGGAGCCTCAAACTTGGTGGCTCTCAACTAAGATTAAAACCCAAACTTGTTCACGCTGTGAAAACAGACGTGATAACAGGACTAAGAGTCAGCAATTCAGAGAAAGATAGATTGGTTCCTACTGTGGCTTTCCCTGTGTAATCAGTGAACCTGTTGAAAGCAAAGTTGGGGCCAAGAATTCGTTCTGAATGGGAAGCTATAATACGACACCCTTGGAAATATTTAAAAAGCAAATGATCTCACTACAGCTCGTATTTGTCCTTCAGGTGTAATCATTCAAAGACGCCTTGTGGTATGTGCAGTTTTGTGTTTTTATTAGTACAGAATGTGTTTCAGTTTCCTGCAAGCCAGTTTCAGTTTGGAGGCCAATATCATAAACTTGAACCTGGAATAATCAAAGCAGGAATTTCCCTGTTGTTTGGCCTTGAGCTGTACTCATTAGCTGTTAATGAGGCAGAAGTTATAGAGCCAAGTCCCATGTGGGCTGCTTGGCTTTATGTTGAAGGAAGCATCTTTCAAGGGCATAGATTGAATTCCCATCTCTAGGCAAACATCAGGCCGATTCTTATCATGGGATGCAACTTGATCCTAAGGAAGACTATGGATGTTTAGTTTACTGTAGCCCATACCTACCACTGGACTAAAAGTACCAAATATGGCCTGCTGTCTAGAACAGCCCTGCTGCCCGTCCATAGGCATAGACCGCAGCATTCCCCTTTCATGGTGAGAGGAAAATCTAGCAAACAGAAAGGAATTGACCAAGTTGCCTAAGTATGAAAGTCTGATTTTCACTTATAAACCAATGTCCTGTTGACCTAAAAGTGATATTTTGTTCCACATAGAATTTTTATTTTTGCACAATTTTTTTTGTTGTTGGAACCATGCATTCCAGGAATCAAACTCACTCAGGAGGACAATGCAGATAGTAGGGTACAGTTTATTACACCAGGGGCCCCAAGGCAGAGTCTCCTCTTAGCCAAGGACCCTGACCAGTTTTTGTGAAAACCATGTATACCCAAAGTGTACGTGCCCAAACCCACCTCCCCACATTCCCTGAAACTAGTCTGAACAAGGGAAAAAAAGATACAATCAAAGTTAACCCGTGATTCATATGCCTTAAGCCTAGGTAGTTGACAGTGGACAATTATCAATAAGCCTGTGGTCATACCCCAATAAGCATAATAGAATTTATGATTCTATTTGGTTACACAGATAATTAGGATATTCTTTTAGGCAATGGAGATTCTAGGTACAAGCCCTGGGGCTCTTCCGTCGGGGGCTCTGGTTTTCCATTTGGTGTGTCATTTCCATGGATACTGGTTGTATAGCTCAAAGTCCACAGTCCAGCCCAAGATGGAGTCCTGCTTTCAAGATGGAGCACCTGTTCTGTTTCTGCCTTCATTTTCAGTGATGTTCTTGGCTTTCAAATATCTTAATACAATAATCTCCCATTTTTCCATTTCATAATATATTAGTGCTAAATCTGTTGAGTAGAATGGAAAGTTGTAAGTTAATTTATCCGTCCATCTGTTCATCCATCCACCTTTCCACCCATCTATCTGTTCATCCAGCCATCCATTTATCCAGCCATCCATTCAGTCTTCTACCTATCCATCTATCTAGATTTCCAATACACTTCTTGAAGGTGTAGTTTATCCTTGCTGCACTCATGTTCTCTTTGCTGATTCCTTAGTGTTTTGAAACTGGCTTCCAGTCCAACTACTCTCCCCATGTTGCTCTCTCAAAGATTACCAGATTAACCTTTATGCCCAATGTCTGTTCTCAATTCCCAGCCCAGAGACAAAAGGGAAGGGAGGTGGACATCAGAGTTGGGTTCCCTTGTTCAGAAAAGAGGAAAAGTACTGTGAAAAATACTAAAAAAGCCCTTTTCTTTCTCGTGAAGTTTCTCTCTTCATTTGTGATGGTGTCTTTTAATTTGCTATTTAATGTCATTTTAAATAAGGAAAAATTAGAAATAAAAATTTTAGTGTGGATTTTACCATTCATCTTTAATTTCTACACCAGTTTTAGATATAAATTTAAAAGCATTTAGTTTATATGTGGAATCATTGAAATTGCACAGTTAGGATTTTTTAGCTGATACATGTGTATTCATTTCATTTTTACCAGAAGAGTGGAATCACTGCATTAAAACAAACTGCTGGTTTTTTCTAAAGTCCACTTATTGATATACACACATTCTATTGACCCTCTACCATGGGTGAGTAAGGAAGGACTGAAAGGACAAGGAACTGTGGGTCACCTGATTGATCCCTTTCCTTCCATGTCACTTTCAGTGCAAGCAACTGGCTAATGCAGGGAAGTAGCACAAGTAAGAAAAGATATAAGAAGTTTTCGTGGTAATTCATGTTTCTCAGAAAGGCATTGATTTCTTTCAAGCCAGCAAATTCTGGTTTGAACAGAAATCATGGCCTCTTGGGGCTTTCAAACTTCCTCCATGGCCCGCTTCCTCATTGAAGATCACCTGGTACTCACTTTGAGACTTGCCAGACTCCGTCTACACATCATGGATATTGGAATTCTGTGTCGGGGGACAGCATGGCATGTGATGGGAAGGCAAGGAGGGGTGAACATGTACAGGGTGTGTATTTCCTCTGCTTGCTCACGAGCTCCATGGACCCATCCAATTTTCCTTACAAAACAAGTTCAGAGATCAGATTACGAAGTATTTTGAGACTGTAGTAGGACAGCCTTTCACTAGACTTGGAGTCCTTGAGACACCTCAGGTCATGGCCATGAAGCTGGCCCTAGACTGTCTGATTTCTTTCTTTCATCCTGTCCACCTACAAGGGTCATGTGAAATCTGTCATCTCCTCATTTATTTGTTTATTTGGAATATAGTTGCTTTACAATGTGTTGTTTCCTGCTGTACAGCAAAGTGAACCAGCCACACTTTATCTCTATATCAAGGTATACACATATTGCCTCTTTCTTGGACTCCCTTCCCATTTAGGTCATCATCATCATCTTTTCCTTGTAGATTCTTTGCACTCTTACAGATTCAATTTACACCCCTGTCTCTAGCTCTCAGCTTTCCCCGAGGCTCTGAATATTCAAGTGCCTATTCATCCCAACACGCAACATGTCTCAAATAAAAGCCACCATTTTCCTCCTACAGCTCTTCCTCCCTGCTTCTGCTACTGAAACCAAAATTCTCGGTCACTTGGTTCTCCGTGTGCACAATGCTGATAATGCAGTGGCTGCTCAATACACACCAGTTCATTGTTTATTTTGAAAATCTTCTAGTTACAAATTTTCAGCATCCAGTCTCAACCACTCAGAAGGTGGTCATTTTGGTGGTAGATGACCCATGTCTCCATTTCTATTCTCTTCCACTTTAAAAATTACTCTTATACATCTTCAACACATTGTACAGAGACAATGAATTAATGTAAAATCTAACCATCCATTTGTATTTAACCCTCACTAAAGTCTTTTAACAGAAAAAGCACTGATATTAATAGTTAAAATGGATACTGGGGCTTGAAGTGGATTTCACTTACATATGCTTTCAACTTTGCCTTTCAATTATTCTCAAATAAGCAGTTTCATTTCTTCTTTTCTATTTCCAGATTTATATATATTTGCAGTTTAAAAAAAAATGCCAGTAGGCCTCAGACTTAATCCTTTCAAAGCCACATTGGCTACTGTTTTGTTATTTGTATTCTTTGTTGCATGAATTGTAACTGGATGGATTTTAATTATGGTATCTTGATATTTCCAGTGCTTCCCACTTCTGGTTAGGACAGAAATACAATGGCAGTATTTGGTGTTGTTTTTTTGGCACTTACAGTTCCAGACTAAAACCCAGGAAAGGTTCAACAGTATTAAAAACAACAATAACAACAAAAAGACAAACAGAACTAATAAAGTTGGGGAGTTGGATGATTTCAAACTTTATGCTGGTATTTGGTTTCTATTAGGTGAAGTTCAAGTCAGTTTCTGTTTTTATAGGCCCCTCCAAGCCAATTCCTAGCCATCTTTGCTCTAGGTTTGGCAAGGGGAATGACTAAGCTGCCTTCTTGCTTGACTGGGGCTCATCCAGTCATTAACTGCCTGTAACACAGAGGTAGAATTTTTACTTTTTTCAGATGGCCCAGGCACTGGAAACAATGCGTTACTTGTATAATAAATCCAAAGAAATGCCAGAATAATGTGTGGCTTCCAAAAGTGACCCAGAGAGCTGTTAGGCACAAGAAATTGGAAGCCAACTTTGAATCTAGTATCAACCACTCCATCCAAATATGCATTCTGGCAAAAATAAAGGTGCTAGTTATTTGTGAAATTTGAAAGTTAGAGTTCAAGTAACACTTACTTTTAGGCTGCTCTAAGATAGATATCATTTATGGTCATCTTCTAATTTGAGTATATCCCAAACTATTTTACACTACTCCTTTAGGCTGTCTTAACAATTTTGTGACATTTCATTATGCAACATCAAAGCCAATAAAGTAAGATATCAGTTCAAAAACTTGATTGAACTTTTGATGCATCTACCACAGGTATAAAAGAGCAGTAAAATGAATAACTCCTACCTTAAAAAAAAAAAGTCAATTCTTTTGAGGTTTAAAAACAAGACAAAGTGAAAGTGTTAGTAGCTCTGTTGTTTCCAGCTCTTTGTGACGCCATGTTCTGTAGCCTGCCAGGCTCCTCTGTCTGTGGAATTCTCCAGGCAAGAATACTGGAGTGGGTTGTCTTTTCCTTTTCCAGGGGATCTTCCTAACTCAGGGATCAACCCTGAGTCTCCTGCACTGCGGGAGGATTCTTTACTGTCTGAGCCACGAGGGAGACCCAGTAGATGAATAATTAAAGGATAATACAGTATAGTATATAGTTCTATATTATATAAAACACAGAACAATATAGTATTTAAAATGGGGTCAGAAGAGGAAGAAACCGTCCCTATCGGGAGGAGAAAGTTAAGCTTAAATAGTCTTACTCCTTGCAAAGTTGCTAAGGACCAGAAAAGGCATCTTCAGAGGACTTGTGAAAAACAAAATACCTCAAGGGTTTTAGGCATTGATAGATGCTGCATGATATTTTGCATTTCTTTTTCTGTAAACGACTAAGACATTTTCAAAGACTGAGCAGCGTGGAACAGCGAAGAGCTGGAATGTGCCTCAGATTATAGAGGAATTAAAGATTTTGAAGCATAGCTTGTCTTGATATAGTTGATAAAAACTGCTTCTTAATGGGAGTGAGGTGGCAGAGGGACACAGAAAGGTCTACTCAGACTATTTTTAATTGGATTCCTTTTTAAATATTAAGTTGGAAGAGTCCTTTATATATTCTAGATAAATGTCTATCAGATATATGATTCGCAAAGCAGATTTCCCCCATTCTGGGGATTATCTTTTCACTTTTGTGTGTGTGTGTGCATGGTGTTCTATGAAGCATGAATGTTTTACATTTTCAAGTCCAATTTATCTATTTTTTTTCTTGTGTTGCTCATGCTTTTGGTATCATATCTAAAAGTCACTTGAAACCCAAGGCCATTAAAGATTTACTCCCATGGTTTTTTCCCCTAAGAACTTTAGTTTTATTTCTTACTTTTAAGCCTTTTATCAATTTTGAGCTGATTTGTGTAGATGGTGCAAGGAAGAGCTTCACTTCATTCTTTTGCATGTGGTAATTCATTTGTTGCAGTGCAATTTGTTGAGAAAATTATTCTTTCATCATTGGATGGTCATGACACCACTGTCAAAAAACCAGTTGACCATATATGCATTGGTTTATTTCTGAACACAGTTCCATTCCATCAGTCTCTCTGTCTGTCCTTATGCCAGCACCACACTGTTTTGATTACTCATGTAGTAAGTTTTGAAATGGGAAGTGTGATTCCTCCTACTTTTTTTTTTCAGGATTGTTTTAGCTATTTCAAGTCACAATATGTGTGAATTTTGGAATCTGTTCATTTCTACAAAGAAGTCTGCTGGGATTCTTGATAAGGATTGTAGATTAGTTTTTTGAAGGATTGTTGTCATCTTTTTTATTTCTTTCTTGCCATCTTAACAACATTAAGTCTTTAGATCCATGAACATGGATGTTTTCCCATTTATTTAGAGCTTTCATATTTGTATAGTGTTTTGTAGTTTTCAGAGTATATGCTTTATACGTCATTTGATAACTTTGATTCCCATTTTATTCTTTTTTGATGCTATTGTGAATAATATTGTTTTCTTAATTTTATTTTTGGACTGTTTTTTAAAAAAAATTCTGATTTTATACTTGAATATAACTGGTTTACAACATTATATTAATTTCAGGTGCACAGCAGAGTGGACTGTTTATTGTGTAGAAATACAACTGATTTTTGTGTATTGATCTTACTGATATAGCCTACAACCTTGCTAAACACATTGATTAGTTCTGATAGTTGTTTAGTGGATTCCTTAGGATTTTCAACTTACAGGATAATGTCATCTGCTAATAGTTTTCCATTTTCCTTTTCAATCTGTATCAGGAAAATATGATTGATATCCTAGTTCTGGAGGGTAGGTATACAGTCCAGGAATACAAAATTATTGGTTTGTTTTTTTCCCTGTATCTCTTAGGCGCTTTCTAGTCTCATTTCACCTTATCTGCATGGCCTGTTGTAAAGATGCCCGCGTTTGTGACATTCACTGTTATTCTAACATCTCTTTTGAATAAGGAATCACTTCCTACACTGGATAAGCCCCATCTCATCAAGGTCAGTGACACCTCTGAGGACAGAACTACCAAATGCTAATGTATGTCCATAACCCTGGACCCAGAATTAGGATGATTCCAGGTGTTCAATATATTCGATTCCTTCTTCATGTTGCAGTTAAATATAGTTCGCCTTTCATTCATGATCTATAAAGCCACAAGCAGAGGAGAGTTTTATGCATGATGTTTTTTCTCACCATCTGTTACTTTTAGCAGTTACATGGTGTTTGTTACGCATTTCCCCCAGAGTCCATCATATTTAAATATTAAACTCACTTAATGAGGTCAGCAGGCTTCTAACGAGAATATTTTCCTTGATCTTCATTGAGATAGGTCTTGTCTTTCATGCTTTCAGCAGCTTTTATGTCTAAAAGCATTCCACCAAATTATGCTTCTGTGGTTATTTTTGATAACCAAATATTTAAAATAAATTCTGCATCACTTTTCTGTTTAAGGACATTTCTAGCCACCAGCTATAAGGTTTATAAGGTTTATTCTTCATTTTCCTGAGTTGCAAAATGGTGAGCCCTGTAATCCCCATAGCATCTATTTTATTAGCAATGGCTATATTCTTAGAAAAGGTGTTTCATATTTTGCATATTCAGTGTAATCCTCTGAAGCTTGAGGAAATTTCTAACACCTGATTTAAAAGGTAAACATGTCATATATTTTCTACATATTATTTGCTATGTTTTTATTAAATTCAGTCTCTCTCTCTTCAGTTGCTAAGTTGTGTCCAACTCTTGCAACCCCATGGACTGTAGCCCGCCAGGCTCCTCTGTCCATAGGATTCTCCAGGCAAGAATACTGGAGTGAGTTGCCATTCCTTTCTCCAGGGGATCTTCCTGACCCAGGAATAGAACCTAAGTCTCCTGCATTGCAGCCAGATTCTTTACCAACTGAGTTTTGAGGGAAGCCCTCATATTCAAATTCAGTCTACCTTGTGGTAAATCACAACCCATGTAGTAAAAAGCCTATTAATGGTCAATAGATTTCTTCTTCTGATGATAGCATGTTCCAGGAAGAGGAAGCAAATGTTGAAAAAGCTTACCATCATCCTCGATGCATTTTTGACAGTCATGAACTCTAGACTAAGAAGTATCTCTTTTATATTCCTTTCAACCATCAAATCTATCTAATAAGATTTTAAAGATACAAAATTAATTTATAATATTCAGGGTTCTGGAGGTATCAAGACATAAATTGTGGTTTATCAATTTTGGCTTTGATAAAATTGTGTAAGAAAGAAAACTGTAAGAAAGCTATTGAAACAGCATTGAGATAACAATTGGTATTTGAAATCCCTTCTCATCTAGAGAGCCTACCATTCTAATCATATGGAGCCTGGGCCTGTCTTGACTTCCCAGGTGGCACTATCAGTAAGGAACCTGCCTGCCAGTGCAGGAGACAGGAGAGAGGTGGGTTGGGTCCCTGAGTTGCAAAGATCCCCTGGAGAAGGGTATGGCAACCCACTCCAGTATTCTTGCCTGGAGAATCCCACGGATGGAGGAGCCTGGCGGGCTACAATTTATGGGGTTGCAAAGAGAGATGGCTGAAGCAACTTAGGATGCATCATGCACGCATGCAGGGGCTGTCTCCATTAGATTTGAAATATATATATTTTTTGGTGTTACTAAGATCTACTCTATGGATACATTTTACTGAAAATCTCTATATAAAATACTTTCATTTGGCATCATGCCTTTGGTTTGTATAGAATCTCCGTAGATGCTTTAGTTCAGCACCCAAACTACTTCCCTGACCTTCATCTCCCATCTATCCAAATGTCCATCCTACTCTCCAGGGTATTACATCTTCCTTAATTTTCCCTTCTCTCCACCACAACCCTGGAAGTCTTCTCTTTCTTTGACATATAATAAGAATATTTGTATTACGTGCCATAACTTTTATAAATATATCCCTGTTTTGTTTGCTTTCCAGTCTGCAATTTGGCTTTAAACACATAGAGAATAATTTTTTATGCAACTAATTATATAAAAATTTCATTCTTCAAATGACTATATAGTTTAAATGCCCTTTTACATAATAAAGTTAAGTTCACTAATGATTTTCAAGAGTGTTAACAGTTTCACATTTTGTGTTTAAATAGTCAATTAACTTAAAATGTGTGTTTATAATATGAAGTGAGGATTTAAGTTTTTTCCAAATTATTCATCTCTTTTAAACTAATTTTTGAATAAGAGTACATTGATAGGGTTCAAAATTTTAAATGTATAAAGTAGCATAGACTTACTGTACAGACAGTTGTTGTCTTTTCTTCATAGACATTCTATCTTGAGAATTATTTTTCTGTATTTTGTTGAATAAGATGATAGACTTTGAACAATTATTTAGAAAATCACATTTTATCTGCCAATACTTTATACCACAATTTCCTCATTCATGAGCTCTTGATTTTATTCTCTTAATCAGCTGGAAGATATTTACAAGTAATTTTTTTTCAAGAAATTAACATAGGTGGTATAGTGAGCTGAATGGTGGCCCCAAAGAAATATCCATATTATAATCCCCAGAAACTGTGATCATTACCTTATTTGGCAAAAGATCAAATATTGTCTTGAATGGCAAAAGATGTGATGAAGTTGAAGACCATGAAGAATTTATTCAGGATTATCTGGGTGAACTCAGTGTAATCACGGGTCCTTATTAGAGAAAGGCTGAGGGAGTTTCAACAGACCCATGAATAGGAGAAAATAGGAAGAGAGAGGCAGAGACTGGACTGATGGAACTATGAACCAAGGAAATCCTGGGATGCCTGGAAGCCATCAGATGCTGGACAAGGTAAGGAATGAATTCTTCCTCTGAGCCTCCAGAGGGTGTATAGCCTAGCGGCCACCTTGGTTTTAAACTTTTGGCTTCCAGAACTCTGAGAAAATAAATTCCTGGTGTTTTAAGCCACCAAGGTTGTGGTAATTTGTTACAGAAGTAATAGGAAACTAATAAGGTGATGTTGTATGAGCAAGGGTATAAGAAATAAGAATGTCTTTAGAAAACAAATTTATGGTTACCAGAGGTGAAAAGGGGTGTGGAAAGAATAAATTCAGAGTTTGAGATTAATAGATACACACATTATAAAATAGATAAACAAAAAATTCCTCCTGTATAGCGCAGGGAACTATATTTAATATCCTGTAATAAGCTGTAATGGAAAAGAATACGAAAAAGAATGGAAAAGAATATGGAAAGTATCTGAATCACTTTGTTATACACCAGAAACAAAAACAAGATTATAAATCAACTATACTTCAATAAAAAAAAAGAAAGAAAAGAAGTGACAATGTCTTTTTCTGATTTAATGTATGAACTACAAACTGGCAAGTTATAAAATTGAGAGAGGGTTTCCCACGTAGCTCAGTGGTAAAGAATCTCCCTGCCAATGCAGGAGCTGCAAGTGACAGGAGTTTGATCCCTGGGTCAGGAAGATCCTCTGGAGTAGGAAATGGCAACCCAACCCAGTATTCTTGACTGGAAAATTCTATGGACAGAGGAGCCTGGTGGGCTCCAATCCATGGGGTCTCAAAGAGACAGACAAGACTGAGCAACTGAGCACACGCAGACCTGAAACTGAGAGGTTATACCCTTATTCTGCTAATATTCTCTGGACATTACTTTATTGACTATTATCCTTGACCATCATTCTTTTTAAGGGAACATACATTTTCTTCCTGATTATCTGTAAGATCCTTTTCCTTCTGCCTTTCTTTTTCTTGGAGGGGTGGTTAAAATTGTTCAAGGATGTGCTTCTTTTTATTGATAAACTTTCTAGAGTAGAGGGAGCCTCTCAATGTACAGAGGTTGTTTCTTTCAGCTCAGAATATTTGGTTCTATGTGGTTTTTGTATTAGTCTGTCCAGGCTGCTGTAACAAAATACCGTAGACTGAGTGGCTTATAAACAACAGAAATTTATTTTTCACAGTTCTGGAAGCTGGGACATCCAAGATCTAGGTGCTGGTAGATTTGGTGTCTGGTGAAGAAAGACGTCTTTCTGATTCTGTGCTTTCTTGTTCATAGATAGCCATGGCATTGCGGAAACCTTGCATAATGAAAGGGTCCAGAGTGTTCCCAGACCTCTTTTTCAGCTCAGTTCAGTCTCTCAGTCATGTCCGAGTCTTTGCGACCCCATGGACTGTGGCCTGCCAGACTCCTCTATCCCTGAGATTTTCCAAGCAAGAATACTGGAGTGGGTTGCCATTTCCTACTCCAATTTTCACGTATCTACCATTAATTCATACATAGACTTTTTCACTGAAGATTAATATCCTCCTAATTTGTCAGTCTTATATATCTCCTGGAGGTATCCTTTCTACTTTGATTGGGACTCTCTGCTCTCTGGACCAGCAGCACCGTTTTGAAGGCTTTGCTTCCCTACTATGTTAAATTCCCTTTTACCATCATTACCATCCTCAACCCCTTCATCAGAATTCACTTCTTTCTGTGTCAAACCCTTTCTTTCCTGGACTCTTGTGTACCTCTTTCTTAGTTTCTTTTCTTGCTTCAGTAGAGCTTACTTTCTAGGAACATCTAAGAAAGGGTATAAGTGAAGTAAAATTTTGAGAATTTGAAGGTCTAAAAAAATTTTGTTGTTGTTGTTATTCTACCCTCACACTTTTTTTCTCCTTTGGCAGGATATAGAATTGCAGTTTCTAAATATTTCTCTTTTATAACTTGACATTTCTGTTTATTTGTGGAGTCTAGTGTTACTTTGAGGAGGCTTTGGGGCTCTTTATCTCTGAGGTTTCTTGAGTGTCACAACCAAATAACTTGGGAAGTGTGTTTGTTCACTGAGATATGTGAATCAGGCCCTCAACCTGGAAGATCATGCTATCTGGTTCTAGAAATTTCCATTTTAATTTGATATATTTTCTCTTTTTTTTTCCCTCTAATATTTCTTGTCCTTCTTTTACTTGGTTATTTACCATCCTGGTTAGTATCTCTAACATTCTTATGTTTTCCCTACCATTTTGTTTTTTCCTGGCAGTTTTTTTTAACATTTTAATTGAATTTTGCATTTATTGTATCAAATCCTTAATATCCAGAAGTTTCTTCATGTTTCCCTGAACATGTCTTAAAAACAGAAATCTATTTTTTTTCTTTTGGAGGCAATATTTTATTCATCATATGAGAATATGAATTAATTATTTTTTCCAAAAACCTTACTTGTGTTGTCTCTAGCTTTCCTGAGGTTCTTTGTTTCTGTTTGTATATTTCAGTCTCAGTATTTGGGATTCTCTACAACCTCCAGTAATCCTAGGACACTTAGAGCTGATTGTAGCTGTGTGCAGTGTGAGAGAGGCTTTTTAAGTAAAAGCTTCATTAAAGTCTGGGTGGACAGAGATTCAGACAGTTTTCTAGGAGGAATCCTGAACTGTCTGTGCCTGCACACCTTGCCTCTGGTGCAGCTGTGTTTCCCCAGTGAGGACTCCAGTCCCGGCTTACAGGGCACAAATGCAGCTGCCATGTTTTACAACCAAGAGCCAAGTGCGAAGAGGGAGCCTGAGAGTCACAGTTGTGTATGTTGGACCTCTTAGTTTGCTCTTCTAAGTCTTATATTACAGAACTCTACCTCTGCTCTTAAAATTTCCAGTTCCAGAATTTCTAGATCAGCTTCTCCAAAGAGCTTACTTAGCCAAACAGGGGTGAGTGTTGGCCAAGCTTCACACAGTTCGGGGTCTATCTGCTTCCCTTTATACTTTTAAGCAATATATCTGCTCTTAGTTCTAGCTTATAAAAGCCTAAAGGCTTTCCTGGCTCCTGTGGTGCCAACGGGCTTGTGTGTATTTACTTGCTCCCTATGATCAGCACCCTTGAAGGGTCAGATACTTTCTCTGCTTTTCAGTTTTCAAATTTTTATTCCTATTTCTTGCCTACTCTTACCTTCTTTTTTTCCCTTTGTCCTCTTGAATTTAAGTTAATGTTATGTGTGCTTCTGTATCTGTTTCAAATTCCTTTAAATAATTTGATTGGTATATCAAGAGAAAGCAGAGGTAACTGCTTTCAATCTACCTTGAAGTCCCAAATGTGACTTTATTCTCTTTCTTCTGCAGTGCTTTTTTATCAGCCCTTTGTTGTCAGTTTCTTCTTAGTTTCTCTCCTTCCATACTTTATAACTTGCAGGCACCAGCTGGGTTACACAATCATCTCACTCTGCTCATCTTTCTACAAATCTATAGATTTATAGCAGGTTCATCTCCACACCTCATGAATTTGTCCCAGTTTCTATATTGCTTGCTTTGCTGGAGTGTATCTCTGCTCTGTTCTAGCAGGCTTTCTTTTTCTTTCTCCCTCCCGCACCCTCCTTTCTTCCTTCCGTCCCCACTCATTCGCTTACTGTTTATTTGAACTAATAACAGTGTCTGAAGCACTATACTGTAGGCATGCGCTGCACTTTTGTTTTTCCTTCCCAAGTACTTTGTCTACTATCAGGACATGCAGAATGTCTCAGAAAATGCACTGCACCCAGAGATGGTTCTGGGTGTCTTTTACTTTGTGTCTGAGTTTTTCCAGGAGTTTGCAGCATCTGGAGTTAGGCAGAGGATACTCTGGTTTAGACACCATCTCTCAGTGGGTAGAGAGATATTTGCAGTGTTCTGGCATTTATAGGTCCTGGGACTCTGAACACATGGATGGTGGCAGAGGCAGGAAGTGCATTCTTTGGAATTCTGTTCTGTGAAGCCAAGTTAGAATGTGTCAGAAACTACAGCTCCACCAACTGTCTTTTAATGAGTGCTAATTCCTCCCAGATTCTACATGTCTTTCAGTCTTTGTTTTCACTGTTATTGAGAATTTTCATCAAATTTTTATTTTCAACAGCTATTAAGTTAGAAGTTGAAAGAGGGTGATGGGGATTGCCACCCAGATTCTCTTTGAGCCAGAATTCTTACTGTATTTGAAAATATACTTGTCATTAACTTTAAACCTTAAAAGCATCCTTTTAGCCCAAAGTTCCCTGATATTCTTTCTAACATCAAGACTGAAAGGTGCATTTTAAAGAATATTGAAAATTTCCACTCTTTCCCCAATTCACCTCTCATCCCTATCATCACTTCCCAGTTTCTGGTAATATAAGCCAGATTCATGTAACTACATTATTTTATATTATATATTTCCTTTTAATAACTATCTTGGACATTTGCATTCAGTTTTGTAAAGACACAGTTTAAAAATTCTAAGCTATGCTTCCTGTGTTTTAATATTTACTTTCAATACTAGGTTTTACCCATAAGACTCTCATTCTTGAGGCATTTAATTTGATTTGCACTCATTTAGAGTATGCTATTCAGTGAAAACATTTTGGTTTTGTTCTATATTTCCTTTCTTTACTTTGTAAAGTACTACTTGAGTCAAATGTTTCTGAATTCTACCTTTTTTTTTGAGAATTTTATTCTGCTGTGTTAGCACTGAAACATTGACTCTTCATATAAAATTCTTTTCTTTTTTCATCAAAACTCCTTCCCCCAAATCAAAAGATGTTGCAACATTGTCTCCTGGCATCTCAAGAAGCAGAGGAAAATAGTTGCTAATTCAATTTTGTTGCTTTGTTTATAATCTATTGTTGATTTGTTTCCTTCATGTATGCCTGTAGGATTTCTTTTTTCTTATCCTTCTAATTCCAAAGTTCTTCCACATGTATTTCGCATGAGTATCTTTCGCTACATTTACCTGGACCTTGGTTGGCTACTCATATCTACCCATTTGGGCCTCTTGTTTTAAATTTTTTTTTCTTCGGTTGCATCTTTGTTACTTCCTGTCTATTCTTTGTTCTGGTTTCTTCTTTTAGAGACTGAAATTAAAATCTCTGTTCTCACATCTCCGCTTTCCATGTCTGTCGTTTTCTTTGACTCTTTTCAAATCTTTTTCTCCTTCATCTGTATTCTGGACAGGTTCCAGAAGTTTGTTCCCTATCCTCCCATTTCAGTTATCCTCTTTGCTTCCTGCTTCAGTTTTTGTTTGTCGTTGCTCTTTTATTTCCACCATTATCTTCCTTAGCCCCTCCAGGTTGTTGTATGTGCAGTTTGTTTTGTAGGCCTTTTGTAGTCGGGGTACTAGAGACTGACTAGCTGTTCACCTAGCCTCCTTCTCCTTTCTCCTGCACACCCACTAGACAACATTTCTCAGCCCTTCTTGAAGCTGTGTGATCATATTTTACCAAAGAAGTATATGAAGAACAGATTTAAAATCACTTCGACACCTGGCCCATAAAAATCTCCCACTTGTGCTCTCCCATGCTAGTTCTCATTCCATGGCAACCTTAAAAGCCATGTGTTGGAGATGGTGGCGCCACATGGTAGAAAGAGCCTAGTTCCTTGAACTGCCATTTGGAGGAGAGCCATCTGCTAATCAGGAGCATCTGTTTTGGATTTCACATACCAGAGCAATAAACTTTTATTTCTTGTCCCACTGAAATGTAGGGGTTCATTTGTCATAAGTATTATCTTAGCTAATATCTGAGCCTATTTGTTCATTATGCATTTCTTTTTTTCCTCCCCTGCTTTTCTTGTAAAAGTCATGTATCTTTGACATCGTTTTGAGAAAGACCAAGTTTCTCTAATTTTCTATCTTCTGAGTCTTGTGCTGATCTCTTTTCCTTGCATTGTCACATTTATAAGTTCCATGTTAATTTTTGTCTCTTGACTCATTCTTTAAAATGCAGTAATTTTTGCGAAATGGAGATTGTCAGTAGACAGTGTTGTTTTTACATGGCTATGTTAACCTTACACTTATTTTTATGGAGGCATCTCTGTCTAGGATCTTGTTGAAAAGTTTTCAGTGTCTGATTAGCATCCATATAGAGCTCCTTTAATACATCAAGGTGCAATTCTATATTACTCCCATGATTTGGTCCTTAAATACATGAGCCAAAAAGTGCACTGAAAATCAAAGTCTCCCAGCATGCACTGCTGCAGGGTTTTCTTGTTTCTGCTGCAGTTCCAAGGCTTTACCTCAGGACAGAACGAGTGACCCACCCACTCCCTCCACACATGTGTATTATTGTAACTACAACTTGCCAGGACTATATGGGATGAGGTACAGAGACTAGTACTCAGATCACCTTGTTAGGTAGTTAGACTAGGAAATAGGAGTCCAAAATGGCGGTGGCTAAAAGACAAGGAAGGGAAGAGCTTGCGAAATAGAACAAAGGAAGGTCAAAGGAAGGTCCGAGGACCAGAGTGAGGACCTCAGGTAGAACAAACAGCACTCCTGGCTAGCCTAATTTACATAGGGCAGGCCCAGAGGGAGGAAAAAACATATAAAGAGAGGAGCCAAAGGGCCGGGGCTCTCTCTTCTCTTTGTGTCTTTGGGTGGGCATGTCCTCACGCTTTGAGGATGTGTTTTCCTGCTATTTCCTAAATAAAACTGAGCTGTAACACGGAGCTGTAACACTGATCTATCTAAGAGCTATAACACGGTCCAAGAGCTGTGATGCTCCGAGGGCTTTAATGTCTGTCGCTTCAAATTTTTGTTGAGACAAGACAGAACTGAGGAGATTACACTCACCTGACAACCCCACAATTTTTTTTTTTAAGAGGGGACACAATTGTATCTACACAATTACTTTTTGACATGAACTTAGGCCTTTAGTTTTTCTTAGAATACAGATTCCTAAGCCCTGTTATGAAAATTTTGATTTAGCAAGTCTAGGGTTAAGGCCAGTAATCTGTATTCTTAAAAACTACTACATGATTTTGACATGTACCTAACAACCTGATTTGGAAGAAAGTTAACACTATAGCAGATAATCTGTTTAAAAAAATCAGTTTTCTCACAACATAAGTTTCCATTGACAGACAAGTAGAATTTATATAAAAATATTTAGATTTAAAAAGGAAGGGATTTCTGAAACATGCTACAATATGGATAACTTTTTTTTTTTAGTTTTTTAATTGAAAAGTAATTGGTTTACTGAATTTTGTGGGTTTTGGTCATATAGCAACAAGAATCAGCCATAGGTACACCCATGTCCCCTCCGTCCTGGGCTTCCCTCCCATCTCCCTCCCCATCCCACCCTTCAGGCCTGTCACAGAGCCCCTGTTTGAGTTCCCTGAGTCATATAGAAAATTCTTATTGGCTACCTATTTTACATATGGTATTTTAAATTTCTATGTTACTTGAAGATATTATGCTAGTAAAATAAACTAGTCACAAGAAGGACCAATAGTGTGTTACTTTGCATATATGTGAGACATAAAGTAGTTAGAATCATGGGAACAGAAAGTAGAATTGTGGTTGCAAGGGGCTGAGGGCAAGGAGAAATGGAGTTACTATTAAGGACTGAAAAATTTTAGTTTTGGAAGATGAAAAATTTCTAGAGATGGTTCATGGTAGTGGCTGCACAATGTAGATGTACTTCATACCACTAAAATATGGACTTGAAATGACTCAGTTGGCAAATTTTGTATTATGCAGCTTTTCCCACTTTTTTAATGTATCTTTTATCTTTTTACCATTTTTAATATAAAACAAATACAAAAAATTAAGTGATCTCCTCACTCTAATCCTTGGATTTTTACATCATTTGAAATGATGGACTTTGAGATCTCAAAAGATCTTAGAGATGTGAGACCCTGAGAGATGAGGAGTTTTATATAAGATGAGCAGGGAAGTGAGAAACAGACACAGAACAAGCTGAAAGTCTTGGCTGTATTTATCAGAATACTGTATTTTAAGCATCAGGTGTCTCTTTCTTCTTGGTATGGAAGGTTTGTACTGGGAACTAATGAGACTTTCATCAGTCCCTTTCTTGAAACAGGAAAGTATCTTCAGTTGTAAGAAACATGGTTGACTTCATTTCTGGTAAGTCCAATAAAAGTCTTAGACTATTGTAAACAATTAAGATGGTAAGAAACAGGTGTATCTGGGGCCATTTCTTAGGTTGACAGGAGGACTCAGGAGTTGAAGTCATGGTTGGGTCCCTAGTATGGAGAGCCCGGTGCTCTGGAGTGGAGAGAGGAAAGGAGATCAGGAAAAGCTTGTCCTTGTGTCTTCCTGGCTTCAAAGCTTCCAAGGGAGCTTAGATGGATCCCCTGTGGTGTTTTATGACTAACTAAGTTATACTTATGAAAGGAGAGAAATGACCAACATTATAGATGACTATCTGGTAAAGACTTTCCCAGACTAAAGAAATGGAACAACTCACTGATAGAGAATTTAATGAAGTACAGCTTGGAAGAAGCCAAACAAAGATGAGTTTACATTAATTTGCCACACACAAAACATTCTCAAAATATACAGGGGATAATGACTAAGCCTTGTGTAAGGGAATTAAGTGGGTTATATGTACACCACAACTTTGGAAAAAGAGACTGCTAACATTCCTTAGGCCACACTGGAATCAAGACCAAATACTTAACTCCTCCAATGGTTGAGTATGAATTCTGCAACCACTGCGTTGCCAGAGTTTCCTCTGGTTATGACTTGCTACAGATGCAATTGCCACATGTCATGAGAAATCGTAAGAGCTTGGTCATGTCAACTGAGAAAATATGGATTCAAAGAATTTGCTCTTTACAGCATTTTTCAGAATAAACCACTTTGTGGTCAGTGAAGGGATTACATCTGGAGTGCCTGAAAATAAAAGTCATTGCAAAAACAGGATGAAATGGAAGGATTTAAAATTTCATGTATAGGGTTAGGTTATTTTATTCCCAGGAAGGCATGACAGTTTTGGACACTTAGCATAGCAGGTGATGACAATTAAACCTAAGAAACTGAATCACTTTAGCATGATCTTCTGCAAGGGTCTTGAAAGTACCATCTCATTAATTCACATTTCGGTGAATTTCATTTTCTTCTTGTTCACAGTATTATTGAACCCAAGATCATGTGCCCAACAAAGCAAAACGTTGGCGTTTGAGGAAAGGTTTATTGCAAGGATCAAGCAAGGATAATGGGCACCTCTTACTCAAGATGTTCTGCATGACAGGCCAGTGAATCCAAAGGATTAAGTATTGAGGCAAGGAATAAGACTTTATGCAGAAAGCTGGCTGACTGAGAAAATGGCAAACTACTGTCTCAACCATCTTGTTGGGGTCTGGTTGCCAGATACTTTTATAGAACCAGAGAGAGTAGTGAGTAATTAAAATCCAAAAGCAGAATAGAGGGGAAGAGGCAATGAGGAAGTAAATTGAAAAAGATCTTTAGTTTTACAAGACATCTCTGGGAATGGCCAGCTTCAGGGAAGGGATGTGCTAATCTCTTCTTTCCAGTAGCCATTCACAGGTGGGCAGGGTCAAATTATCTCCCTGTGAGCTGAACAAAGGCACTTTAGTCCAACAGTCAGGCAGAGGGGCAGGGTCCTCTGAGGCAAGCCATTATGTATGATTATAATAAAAACAGCAACAAAAAGCAAATCAAAGAATCAGCCAACACAGAGCCAGACTTGGTTCTTCTCTGCAACAAAAGGATTTGACTCCCCTGTGGTTTTCAGGGAAGAGTTTTGTAAAGGCAAAGTATGGGGTGAGCAGTGCAAGGCATATGACTTTCATCTAATTAGTTATTTAGTTCAGTTCAGTCGCTCAGTCGTGTCCAACTCTTTGCAACCTCATGAACTGCAGCACATCAGGCCTCCCTGTCCATCACCAACTCCCGGAGTCCTCCCAAACCAAACTCATGTCCATTGAGTCGGTGATGCCATCCAACCATCTCATCCTCTATCGACCCTTGTCCTGCCCTCAACCTTTCCCAGCATCAGGGTCTTTTCCAATGAGTCAGCTCTTCACATCAGGTGGCCAAAGGATTGGAGTTTCAGCTTCAACATAAGTCTGTTAGGTAGTTAGGATAGGAAAGAGAGTCCAAAATGGTGGTGGCTAAAAGACAAGAGAAAAGCTGGGCTGGAAGAAGCACAAGCTGGAATCAAGATTGCTGGGAGAAATATCAATAACCTCAGATATGCAGACGATACCACCCTTATGGCAGAAAGTGAAGAGGAACTAAAGAGCCTCTTGATGAAAGTGAAAGAGGAGAGTGAAAAAGTTGGCTTAAGGCCCAACATTCAGAAAACTAAGATCATGGCATCTGGTCCCATCACTTCATGGGAAATAGATGGGGAAACAGTGGAAAAAGTATCAGACTTTACATTTTTGGTCTCCAAAATCACTGCAGATGGTGATTGTGGCCATGAAATCAAGAGACACCTGCTCCTTGGAAGGAAAGTTATGGCCAACCTGGATAGCATATTGAAAAGCAAAGACATTACTTTGCCAACAAAGGTTTGTCTAGTCAAGGCTATGGTTTTTCCAGTAGTCATGTATGGATGTGAGAGTTGGACAGTGAAGAAGGCTGAGTGCCGAAGAATTGATGCTTTTGAACTATGGTGTTGGCGAAGACTCTTGAGAGTCCCTTGAACTGCAAGGAGATCCAACAAGTCAGTCCTAAAGGATATCAGTCCTGGGTGTTCATTGGAAGGTCTGATGCTGAAGCTGAAACTCTAATACTTTGGCCACCTGATGCGAAGAGTTGACTCATTGGAAAAGACCCATATGTTGGGAAGGACTGGGGGCAGGAGAAGAAGGGGATGACAGAGGATAAGATGGCTGGATGGCATCACCGACTCGATGGTCATGGATTTGGGTGGACTCCGGGAGTTGGTCATGGACAGGGAGGCCTGGCCTGCTGCTGTTCATGGGGTCGCAAAGAGTGGGACACAACTGAGCGTCCGCTAACAGACTGAAAAGACAAGGAAGGGGAAAGCTTGAGAAAATAGAACAAAGGAAGGTCAAAGGAAGGTCTGAGGACTTGAGTGAGGATTTCAGGTACAACAAACAGCATTCCTGACTAGCCCAATTTGCATAGGACAGGTCGAGGGGGAGGGAAAAACATATAAAAAGAGGAGCCGAAGGGCTCTCTCTCTATCTCTCCCGTGTGCTGCGGCGTTCTTTTCTTTGGGTCTTTGGGTCAACCTGCCCTCAGGATTCAAGAATGGTTTCTCCTGCTAGTATATAAACAAAATAGTGCTGCAACACTGAGCTGTAACACTGATTTGTCTAAGAGCTATAACACGGTCTGTCCAAGACCCAAGAGCTGTAACCTGCCAAGGGCTTTAATGTCAAAATTTTTGGACATTACTCCAAAAATTTTTGTTGTGACGAGACAATCAAGGAGCATACACTCGAGTGACAAGTCCTTCCAATGAACACCCAGGACTGATCTCCTTTAGGATGGACTGGTTATATCTCCTTGCTGTCCAAAAGACTCTCATGAGACTTCTCCAACACCACAGTTCAAAAGCATCAATTCTTCAGCGCTCAGCTTTCTTTCTAGTCCAACTCTCACTTCCATACATGACTACTGGAAAAACCATAGCCTTGACTAGATGGACCTTTGTTTGCAAACTAATGTCTCTTCTTTTTAATATGCTATCTAGGTTGGTCATAACTTTTCTTCCAAGGAGTCAGCATCTTTTAATTTCATGGCTGCAGTCACCATCTGCAGTGATTTTGGAGCCCCCCAAAACAAAGTCAGCCACTGTTTCCCCATCTATCTGCCATGAAGTGATGGGACCTCATGCCATGACCTTAGTTTTCTGAATGTTAGGCTTTAAGCCAATTTTTTCACTCCCTTCTTTCACTTTCATCAAGAGGCTCTTTGGTTCTTCTTCACTTTCTGCCATAAGGCTGGTGTCATCTGCATATCTGAGGTTATTGATATTTCTCCCCTCAATCTTGATTCCAGCTTGTGTTTCCTCCAGCCCAGCATTTCTCATGATGTACTCTGCATATAAGTTAAATAAGCAGGGTGACAATATACAACCTTGACATACTCCTTTTCCTATTTGGAACCAGTCTTAGTTCTAACTGTTGCTTCCTGACTTGCATACAGGTTTCTCAAGAGACAGGTCAGGTGGTCTGGTATTCCCTTCTATTTCAGAATTTTCCAAACTTTGTCATGATCCACACAGGCAAAGGCTTTGGCATAGTCAATAAAGCAGAAATAGATGTTTTTATGGAACTCTCTTGCTTTTTTGATGAACCATTGGATGTTGGCAATTTGATCTCTGGTTCCTCTGCCTTTTCTAAAACCAGCTTGAACATCTGAAAGTTCAAGGTTCACCTATTGCTGAAACCTGGCTTGGAGAATTTTGAGCATTACTTTACTAACGTGTGAGATGAGTGCAATTATGTGATAGTTTGAGCATTCTTTGGCATTGCCTTTCTTTGGTATTGGGGTTAATTATTATGGAAGTAAAAATGTGGCTTCCAGGAGTTCCAGTCATCAGCCTTCTGATTAGAACCAGGGACTTCCCTGGTGACTCAGAGGGTAAAGAATCTGCCTGCAATGCAGGAGACCTGAGTATGATCCCTTGGTCAAGAAGATCTCCTGGACAAGGAAATGGCAATCCTCTTCAGTATTCCTGCCTGGAAAATTGCCTGGGCTACAGTCCATGGGGTTGCAAAGAGTTAGACACAACTGTGAGTCTGACACTTTCCCTTCTCTGGTACCAGTTAGTTTGGAGTCCATATTCTTATGCTCATCCTGAAGTTACCGTTCTCCACCTGGGTAGGGCCCTTAGTCCATATAGAAGAACTCAGAGATATGCATCATATTGTTATATGTAACCCATGAGGAAGAGCAGAAGAACTATACAAAAGAGATCTTCAGGACCCAGATATTCACGATGGTATGACCTAGAGCCAGACATCCTGGAATGTGAAATCAAGTGGGCCTTAGGAAGCATCATTACAAACAAAGCTAGTGAAGGTGATGGAATGCCAGTTAAGCTATTTTAAATCCTAAAAGATGATGCTGTGAAAGTGCTGCACTCAATATGCCAGCAATTTTGGAAAACTCAGCAGTGGCCACAGGACTGGAAAAGGTCAGTTTCCCTTCCAATCCCAAAGAAAGTCAATGCCAAAGAATGCTCAGACTACCACACAATTGCACCCATCCCATACGCTAGTCAAGTAATGCTCAAAATTCTCCAAGCCAGGCTTCAATAGTGTGTGAACTGTGAACTTTCAGATGTTCAAACTTTATTTAGAAAAGGCAGAGGAACCAGAGATCAAATTGTCAACATCCTTTGTATCATCAAAAAAGCAAGGGAGTTCCATAAAAACATCTATTTCTGCTTTATTGACTACGCCAAAGCCTTTGACTGTGTGGATCATGACAAACAGGAAAATTCTAAAATAGATGGGAATACCAGAGTGCCTGATCTGCCTCTTGAGAAACCTGTATGCAGGTCAGGAAGCAACAGTTAGAACTGGACATGGAACAACAGACTGGTTCAAAATTGGGAAAGGAGTACATCAAAGCTGTTGTATTTTCACCCTGCCTATTTAATTTGTATATAGAGTACATCATGAGAAATGCTGGACTAGATGAAGCACAAGCTGGAATCAAGATTGCCAGGAGAAATATCAGTGACCTCAGATATGCAGATGATACCACCCTTATGGCAGAAAGTGAAGAAGAACTAAAGAGCCTCTTGATGAAAGTGAAAGAAGAGAGTGAAAAAGTTGGCTTAAAGCTCAACATTCAGAAAACTAAGATCAATGCATCTGGTCCTATCACTTCATGGCAAATAGATGGGAAATAGTGGAAAAAGTGACAGACTTAATTTTTTGGGGCTCCAGAATCACTGCAGTTGGTGATTGCAGCCATGAAATTAAAAGACGCTTACTCCTTGGAAGGAAAGTTATGACCAACCTAGATAGCACATTGAAAAGCAGAGATATTACTTTGCCAACAAAGTTCCATCTAATCAAAGCTATGGTTTTTCCAGTAGTCATGTATGGATGTGAGAGTTGGTATGGATGTGAGAGTTGGACTGTAAAGAAAGCTAAGTGCTGAAGAGTTGATGCTTTTGAGCTGTGGTGTCCCTTGGACTGCGAGGGGATCCAACCAGTCTATCTTAAAGGAGATCAGTCCTGAATGTTAATTGGAAGGACTGATGCTGAAGCTGAAACTCAAATACTTTGGCCACTGGATGTGAAGAACTGACTCATTTGAAAAGACCCTGTTGTTGGGAAAGATTGAAGGCAGGAGGAGAAGGGACAACAGAGAATGAGATGGTTGGATGGCATCATCGATGGGATGGACATGAGTCTGAGTAAACTCTGGGAGTTGATGATGGACAGGGAGGCCTGGCATGCTTCGTTCCATGGAGTTGCAAAGAGTTGGACACAACTAATTAACTGAACTGAATCGAACTGATTGTTTCTTGCCTATTTTTCTTTTATACCTGCATTCCCTCACTCCCCTAATTAGTAACTGTTTGAATCTGTCCTTTGGAGGAAAGATGTAGGCGGCTGAAGCCTTTTTCCTACAAACTATAAACTGAGGACACAGAAAGGCTTTCGCACCCCAAGAAGGTCCCACAGGGTCCTGGTTGGGTTCAATAGTACTGTGTGTTGTACATGGAAAAGGGTTAGGTACTGTTGTGAGTCGAAACCTCTTTCTCTTGGTTTGAAAAATCAAATGAAACAAATATAATATTGCTGTTTTGAATGCAAGAGGATTTCTTTTTCAGTTTAGAGACTGTCAGAAACATTTTCTCCAACTTTGTATGTAAGAAAAATGAACCTATTTTTCTGTTTCATTTCAGACCTTCCTGGCAAAGATTTACTGCCGACACGAGTCTGGAACAGGCTGGTGTTTTCCTCCTTGGTTATACTTTAGCAGAGTCTCATTATGAATTCAGCTCCCACATGCATAATCACCCTGCTTTGCAACCAGGGAAAGTAAAGATGGGCTATTTATATCTGTGTTGGATTTTCTGGAAAACAGAAAGAAAATGTTTTCTAGTAACAAGGGTAAACAGTAAGAATGTGTCTGCCAGGGACTGAGGAATTCCTGGTGATTAATGATAACGTTTGTTTGAGGTGACTTGATACTGTACCAGATAATCTGCTGAATTCATTTTGCCTTCTTGGCTGGGCACAATCATTTCTAGAAACTAGAGCTTCATTTGTTTTCTTCATTGTTTTATGATATCCCTCTTATTTCACCTTTATTAATTGCTTCCTTCTTTTTAATTCGGGTCTAATTTCTTTTCTCCATCTGGTTTATTAAATGAAAATTTAGATCACTGATTTAAGAAGCTCTTTTCTTATATAATCATGTAATGCTATACGTTTTCCTCCAAGCATTGCTTTAGCTGCTCTCCATCATCCAGTAAGTCATATTTTAATTTTTATTAAGTTCAAAATGCTTTAAAATATTCCACGAGATGTCTTTGTTGGCTCTTGGGTTGTTTAGAAGCATATTTTTAAAAATTTCAGAATATTTGGGGGATTCCTCAAACATCCTTTTGTTTTTAAACTTCTAGTTTAATATTTCATTGTCACAAAATATGTTTTATAAGAATTTTACTTTTTAAAAATTTGTTGAGCCTTTATGTCCCAGAATATACTCTTATTTTGGAAATGTTCTGTATTCATTTGAAAAATAATGTGTATTCTATGGTTGTTGGGGAGAATATTCTATAAATATCTATTAGATCAAGTTAGTTGATAGTGTGGTTCATGTTTTCTATATTCCATTGATTTTTTTTGGTCTAACTGCTCTCCACTATTGCAAGAACATTTTGGCAATATTTCAGCTTTAATTTTGAATTGTCTGTTTCTCTTTTCAGTTTCATCAATATTTGGTTCATGTATTTTAAAGTTCAAAATGTATTTGTATATACATTGCATACACAAACATTTAGAATTATTACATCTTCTAGATGAATTGATCCCACATTAATTATGAAGTATCCCCTATTATTCCTGTTTGACATCTCTTATTCTAAGATCTACTTCACCTGAAATTAACATAACCATTCCAACTTTATTCTGCTTAATATCTGCATAGTATGTTTTATTCCATTCTCTTATTTTTAACTTATTTGTGTCTTCATATTTAGACTGGCTTTCTTAAAAGCAGAGTAAAGTTGAATGGTTCTTTTAAGTTCAGTTTGGTAATCTCTGACTATTAAATGGAGCATTTAGCCATTTGCATAGGGCTTTTTCTTATTTTTTATTTGTCCCATGTATTCTTTGATACTTTAATTCCTATTTTCTGCCTTCATTTAAATTAAGTATTTTTATCATTCATTTTATTTTTATTGGCTTTTATTTTTCTTAGTGATTGCTTTAAGTTTTATAGTACACATCTTTAATTTATCATAGTCTACTTTCAAAGAATAATGTTACACCACTACATAGAGTATAAGAATCATCTGGTGATTCTTACTATGGTATGCTTTCATTTCCCTCCTCCTGATCTTTTTTCTCCTGCAGTGATCTATGCTTCTACAAACTCTAAATCCCAAAATACATCATTATTTTTGCATAAAATAATTATCTTTTGAATGTATCTATGCTGGACTGGAAGAAGCACAAGCTAGAATCAGGATTGCTGGGAGAAATATCAATAACCTCAGATATACACATGACATCACCCTTATGGCAGAAAGTGAAGAAGAACTAAAGAGCCTCTTGATGAAATTGAAAGAGGAGAGTGAAAAGGTTGGCTTAAAGCTCAACATTCATAAAACTAAGGTCATGGAATCCGGTGCCAACACTTCATGGCTGGCAGATAGATGGGAAAACAGTGGAAACAGTGGCTGACTATTTTATTGGGCTCCAAAAATCACTGCAGATGTGATTGCAGCCATGAAATTAAAAGACGCTTACTCCTTGGAAGGAAAGTTATGACCAACCTAGACAGCATATTGAAAATCAGAGACATTACTTTGTCAACAAATGTCCGTCTAGTCAAGACTATGGTTTTTCCAGTAGTCATGTATGAGAGTTGGACAGTGAAAAAGGCTGAACGCCAAAGAATTGATGCTTTTGAACTATGGTGTTGGAGAAGACTCTTGGGAGTCCCTTGGACTGCAAGGAGATCCAACCAGTCTGTCCTAATGGAGATCAGTTCTGGGTGTTCATTGGAAGGACTGATATTGAAGCTGAAACTACAGTACTTTGGCCACCTCATGTGAAGGGCTGACTCATTTGAAAAGACTCTGATGTTGGGAAAGATTGAGGGCAGGAGGAGAAGGGGATGACAGAGGATGAGATGGTTGAATGGCATCACCAACTCAATGGACGTGAATTTGGGTAAACTCCGGGAGTTGGTGATGGACAGGGAGGCCTGGCATGCTGTGGTTCATGGGGTTCCAAAGAGTTGGACACAACTGAGTGACTGGACTGAACTGAACTGAGTAAATAAGAAAAATAAGTTTAAAAGGATTTCACATTTATCATATTTTTGCACTGATTTACCATTTTCTAATTATCACTGTGCCACCTGAGAAGGCTATGCACACACACGCACACACACACACATATGCAAATTGTTGTTCAGTCACTCAATCCAGTCCTACTTTTTGTGACCCCATGGACTGCCACATGCCACGCTTCCCTGTCCTTCACTATCTCCTGGAGTGTGCTCAAACTCATGTCCTTTGAGTCAATGATGCCAGCCAACCTTCTCATTCTCTGTCACTCCCTCCTCCTACCTTCAATCTTTCCCAGCATCAGAGTTTTTCCAGTGAGTTAGCTCTTGGCATCAGGTGGCCAAATATTGGAGCTTCAACTTCAGCATCAATCCTTGCATTGTATATTCATAGTTGATTTCCTTTGGACTGACTGGTTTGATCTCCTTGCAGTCCAAGGGGCTCTCAAGGGTCTTCTCTAGCATATATTTCATTTTCAACATTCTTTATTCTTTTCTGTAGATTTTAGTTTCTATTTGTTCCCATCTTGCTTCTGTCTAAACTCTTCCTTTAATATTTGTTTTTGTGCATATTTGGTGACAATGAATTTTTTCAGCTATTTTTGTTTGTTTCTTTTTTCTTTCTTTCCTTTTAATCTGAAAAAAGTCTTTATTATGCCTCATTTTTGCTAGATATTTTTGCTCATTACAGAATTCTTTAAGTTCTTCAAAGATCTTATACCATTGTGTTCTGGCTTGTATCCTTCTTGACAGAAATTCTGCTATAATTCATATCTTTGTTTGAAAAAACATGTTTTCTCCATCATGGCTAATTTTAAGTTCTTTTTTTTTTTCTTTGTCACTGATTTTCAGTAATTTTGTATGATGTGCAGTTGTGTGAGATTCTTTTTTCTTTCTTTGCTTTGGATTCATTAAACTTCTTGGATATTTGGGTTAGTTGGTTTTATCAAATTTGGAAAAACTTCAACCATTATTTCTTTAAATATTTTCTCTTCCTCCTACATTCCCTTATCTATGATTTCAATTGCACATACACTAGACCACTTAATACTGTCTCACAGGTTACTAACACTCTATTTGCAGGTAGGGGCAGGTATCCTTTTTAGTCTTTTTATCTCTCTAGCTTTCTTTTGAATAGTTTATATTCCTATGGTTTGGATTCACTGATCTTTTTTTTTATAATCTATTGTTAATCACATCCAATGTAAATTTTTCAATTTCAAATATTGCTTTTTTCATCTCATGAACTTCTATATTTTTCTTTTATTTAATGAAATTCTATTGGGTGATTTTTTTATGTCTTCCATTTTTCTCTTCATCATTTTAATGTGTTTCTCTACTTTGTGAATACATGAAACATTGATAACATTTATAACAGCTGTTCTAAAGTCTTTGCAGTTTCATCACTTCACTTGTATATGGATCTGTTTCTGTTGATTGATTTTTCTCTTGATTGTGGGACAAATATTTTCCTGATTCTTGCATGTGTGCTCAGTCATGTCTGACTCTTTGTGGTCCCATGGACTCTGCCCACCAGGCTCCTCTGTCCATGGAGTTTTCTAGGCAAGAATACTGAAATGACTTGCCATTTCCTTCTCCTGATCCTTATAGGCTGGTAATTTTTACTTATTTGAATATTGTTATTCTTTTCATTGCTAGATTTTTTAAAAATTTATTTAAAGAGTGTTGGTTTTGTTCTAATGTATAGTTATTTGAAAATAGCTTAATTCTTCTGAGGCTTTCTGAGGCCCAAAGCCTCTTGTCTCAAGCTAACTTAGCCCTACTACTAAAGCAATATCCTTAGGGGATTCCACTCATTTTCCTGTATATTATAAAATTTTTCTACTCTGGCTGGCAGGAATATGAACTATTTCCAGACCTATTTGAACTCTACAACTTGTTTACCTTCTGCTTTTCAGTGATTTCCCCCCCAGCTTTGGGTAGTCTTGTCTTTTGCATTTCCAGAACTGTGCTCAGTTATAGACTCAATTGTATTTTTCTGTAGCTTTTTGGAGCTTTTTCTCTTTATAGTTTTCTCCTCTCCAGTACTCTTTTCTACAATTTCTATCTATTTTGACTTTCTTGAATGCTAATCTAAAAATTTAGGAAGATTGCCAGGCTCTATTTGGATTTCCCCACTCTGTACTTCAGCCTGGAAACTTCTAGGCAGCCAGTTGGAGCACTTGTACAGTTTTCCTCATGTGTTTCCCTTCTCTTAGGGATCATAGTTCTGTGCTGTTTATTATCCAATGTTTTAAAACCACTGTTTCATATGTAGCTGTCTCATGGCTAGCAACAGGAATCTGCAGCTGGAGACTGTCATGTCATTCCTCAACTATTATATCTCATTTGATTTTTTATATTCAGGAGCCAGCATAGAGTAATGAGAAAGAATCAGGTCATGGAAACAGACAATCCAGACCTAATCATCTCTCTCATTAAATATGCATTAACTTAATTATTCAACTTATTCATGACAGTATTCTTTTATTTTTGTAATAGTGCATATTACTTTGTGTCAGGTATTGTGTTATGTTCTAGCTTTAGTTTGTCATCTATAACATAGGGAGAAATAACACCTACTTAATTATGGTAGGGGCTTCCTTGGTGGCTCAGTCAGTAAAGAATACACGTGTAATGCAGGAGACCTGGGTTTGATCCCTGGGTTGGGAAGATACCCTGAAGAAGGGAACAGCTACCCACTCCAGTATTCTTGCCTGGAGAATTCCACAGACAGAGGAGCCTGGCAGGCTACAGTCCATGGGGGTCGCAAAGTGTCAGACACATCTGAGCGACTTTCACTTTCACTTTCATTGTGATAGATTGCAAAAATGGCCACAAGTTATTCCAACTTTTCTTTGTGATCTTGTAATGTGACCTTGTAGCTTCTTCTACCAATTTCCTTTATTCATTACATCTGGGCTCACCTGTAACTTGCCTGGGTCTGTATCCTGTGGGAGAAATGATGTATGTGAGTTCTTAAGCCTGGACCTTAGGAGACCTTGTAGGTTTCCCTTCTCTTTCCTAAAGCCTTGTGCCTGCCAAGTGAATAGATCTGAGCTGGCATGACAAAGAATAATGAAGGGGAAAGACACGTTGGTTATACTACCTATCCTAGTTAAGCTATTGTAAACCAGTCAGCCCCAGCCTATCCACTAATCTGTTATGTACCAGGCACAGTGCTAGGTTCTAGCCTCAGTTTATCAACTTACGTTATCCCAGTTAAGATGTATTGAGCAGTATTCTGGGCTATCTGTGAATGTACTGGTTAGTTGATGATTTCTGAAAAGAAGATACGTAGGGTGCATAGTTGTGCACAGTTATTTTCAAGTAAACAGATTTTACATTTCAACTTAGAAGTCATCTCCTCAGGGAAATTTTGTTGACATTTCTTAACAAGTTATATTTTCCAACTATATTTTTTGGGGGCTTCCCTGGTGGTTCAGACAGTAAAGAATCTGCCCACAATGCAGGAGACCCAGGTTTGATCCCTGGGTTGGGAAGAGTCCCTGGAGAAGGAAATGGCAACCCACGCCACTATTCTTGTCAAGAGAACTCCATGGACAAAGGAGTCTGGCAGGCTACAGTCCACTGGGTCGCAAAGAGATATTCTTTTAGTGCATACCATATATATTCTTTTTGAGCCAACAATTGAATAATCATTTCTCCAGTACTCTTACCTGGAGAATTCCATGGACAGAAGAGCCTGGTGGGCTACAGTCCATGAGGCCGCAAAAGAGTCGAACACAACTGAGTGGATAAGACATTTTCTATAATTCATTAATCGCCAACTCCTCTATTCCAGAATAAACTCTGCTTCGACATTTATGCCTGGCATTTAATGCCGTGCCTGACACTTAGTAGATATTTGGTAAATATTGTTTGCGTGTATGAGTAAGAGGTAATATAGGTTAAGGACTGAGAAATGTCACTTGGATTTAATAACAAAGAAGTCATTAACACTCATGTTTACAGCAATTTCAGTAGATTGATGGGAAAAGACGTAAGACCACAGGTGAGTGCATATTGCAAAAAGCATTGAGAACAGAAAAGAAATCCGTTACTACCTTTATTTCAAAATGACAGATTCCTTTTACACTTGATTATTTTTTTCTTTTAAATTACAAAAATCTAAAGTGTCAGGTAAGAAAAAAAATCACAAAATTATTTTTATTAATTATCATTGACATGTCTCTGAGAATCAGCACACAGAAGCTCTTAATAAGTGGCAAGTGCCATCATAATATTAACCTCTCTCAGTTTTACTTGCACATTTGTTTTGAGTGCTCCAGAATCTGACAGTTAAGAGGACATGGCATAATAGAACAAGGCAATATTTTTAATATGGTTACTATGGACTAATTGAAGAGGCTCCAGAGAAATGACTATTTGGATATTTGAATAAGAATCCCATTTAAAAATATCTTTCAGGACCCGATATGTACATTATATTTACTTCTCCTCTGGCAAAAGGGGAATGTCTTTGTGTGTTGACTCTCGGTCTTGGAAACTGATTTCGTTGTTTAAAATGTCAGTTTTAATCATCATGTGAAGTGAAAGGCCAGAATGGAATGACCTTTACTTTCAGTGCAATAAATATTTCAAAGGAAACAGACCTTCTGTGTTCAGAAAAGGGTGTGTCGGAGGAACAGGTGTCAATGCAGGCTAAAGTGTTGTCTTTCATCACTGACCCTTTGGACCGTAATTTGGCGTGGGTCACACGTGTGCAGAAGATCGGTCCACTCCATCCTCACTCTCTTGGAATCATCCCCCGATTAGAAAGCCGTCAGACCAACAGTCCACTCAGAACCCTATCATTGGCCTCCTAGAGAAAGACTGGAGTTGGGATAGTGAGGAAATTAAAGCCAGATCCTTGAGCAGGCAGTTGGCTTGGACAACTTTTCCTTTTGTATCATGCTTCCCATTAAGCAACTAATGAGTCCTTGTCACAGGTGAGTGGCATTCAACTGGAAAGAGAATGATTACTAGTGAAGGGAAGTCCCAGAGACACATTTTTGGAAAGGAAAATGGACCAAGCCAAACACATGAGTGAAATATATCTTTAGGTAACAAACCTGGGCAAGTAGGAGGGTTATGAGCATGAAAGAGACTAATCACTGTAATATACAAGGGGCAGAGGCTGGAGGTGTCAGGGACTCCAGAAAAAAATGAGCAAAGTTTCTTTAAAACATTAGAAGTTCTATTTTAAAAAAAATGGGAGAAAGAAACATGCTGAAGTAGTTGTCCATTCATTCTCTTCCTTTGATTCTTTTTATATAACATTCACTTATTATTTATGACCATGCTTAGAGACGCCATCTGGTAAATTTAATGGTAAACTACCTACTCCTCTGTTCTATGTTGAGAACTTAGTCATCGTCTCACCTTTTATATGGTCCTTGGCTCCTACATGCATTCCACAGAATCCCTTGTTTATGAGGTCAGAATGAAGCTGGCTGCAGGCTCAAGTCCTGAAGTTACCTTGATTGGTACTTATCTCTGAGTCCTTCTTCCTCTAAAAATAAACAGGCCTGCCAGGCTGAGTAGAGAGTGACAGCACATCAGAAGCTCTGGTAACATCTCCAGCAGTAAATCTTGATCACATTTATGCATCTGATATTACTGTCATTACTATATTTCCAAAGTGCCCTTTTCACATGGCCATTTTATTGCTCCCTTTGAGTTGCCAAAGTTCCCTGACTCCATCTCTCACTGCCAAAAAACGCATTAAACAATTCAGCTGGTCTTATCATCTTCCAGAAAACAATAAAGGATCTTTTGTATGCCTTTAGTGAAATGTGTTCAATGTGCCAGCAAGACTAGAGTTAGGCCTGTCTTCCAGGGCAGGCTTGAGTCCAGCCAGAGAGGATTACGGCTTCCTCAATTCTCTCTCTAGCCCAGACCCTGCTTGGAAACTGACATCTTGCTGTAAGTAGAGCATACTTCTGGTGGCTTTTCTTCTAGACTCTAAATTCTTTTCAGGCCTCTGTGTGTCTATTTTTCAAAATGATAAGTTATTGCAAATTCGTTTTTGAAATGTGGCCCAGAGTTGAACAGTCATGAGAAGAAACTGTCACAGAGTGAGGAAAAACGGGTGACGAGCGGGATGTCCTGGGACTTTCCTTCCAAGTCATTGCAATTGTTAGAGAACTTTTCTGCAAATAAGGGTACATGACTAGTGTTTTCGAGACAGGCTGGGACCTGGACCCTTTGCTGCAGGGCTACAAAATTCGCACTCAGACACACCTCTTCTCAAGCTACAAAATATAAAGAAACTATATAGAGCTATGCAGTTGGGGCAAATTCTGGACCCAAAGAAATATATATATATATATAAAACCCAACAGCCATTTCTAAAGACCCTGGAGCAAAATGGGTGTCAGGAGCATAAAACACAGTACTGTGCATGCCCCCCTCCACTCAGCACCACAAAGGTGAGGGCAAACCACCTAAGCCACTGCTCCAGTCTGGCCCCCGGACACGCCCCTACCCTCACGCCACGTAAGGAATGAACGCGCCTCATCTTGGGGAAGGGACAAGGGGACCTGTTATTTGGTTTTGCTCCTCCTGCAGCCACTGCAGAAGCTCTAGCCAAGACCTGCCTGGATCCCTTGCCTGGCTTCTTCTCAGTGTCTACTGATGGGGAAAGTCAAGAACCCTAGTCGGTATCACCTTTAGGTGACAGGGTGGACCACACAGTCATTGTTCAGTCACGAAGTCGTGTCTGACTCTTTCGGACCCCATGGACTGTAGCCTGCTAGGTTCCTCTGTCCATGGGCTTTTCCAGACGAGAAAACTGGAGTGTATTGCCATTTCCTTCTCCAGGGGATTTTCCTGACCCAAGGATTGAACTTGCATCTTTTGCATTGGCAGGTGGATTCTTTACCTTTAGATAGCATAAGGTGAACCACCACACAGTAGTAAACATTTCCACCAAAAAAAATCATTGGAAGAAAATTTCTGAGTAATCTGAAACGAAGTGCTCTGTTTAAATCAAAGTCTGTGTGTATATATAAGCACATATATATAAAAACACTACCTTTTGAACATAGCAGTTGTATCTTCTCCTGGATTTGACTTTAGGAAATGCTTTCTCCTTAATTTAGTTTCATCACTTGAATCACTACTATGATATCTGGGGATTTAATAAGTGAGGCAAGACTGATAGCTCCACCAATCCATTCTCCCCTCTGTCATGAAAGTAGAATTGTGGTTGAGTCCAGGCCTTTTGGGACTGGTGGGTCAAATGGTATAGAGTCTGCCTGCAGTGCAGAAGACCTAGGTTCCATCCCTGAGTTGGGAAGATCCCCTGGAGGAAGGCATAGCAACCCACTCCAGTATTCTTGCCTGGAGATCTTCGTGGACAGAGGAGCCTGGCGGGCTGCAGTCCATGGGGTCACAAAGAGTTGGGCATGATTGAGCAACAAACAATTCCACCTTCCAAGCCTCTTAGCTGGACCATATTTCCCAGCCCTGCTGCAGTTAGATGGCCAAGTTCTTGTCAACAGAACATGAACAGAAGCGATGTGTCAGGGTGTGGAAATGAAAGCATGGGGCAAACCTCCTCCAGACTCTTTCTAGATATGTTGGTATCCAGCTTCTTTTATGTTCTATAGGATGGAGAAGCAAGGTGGTCTCTGAATGATGGTACATAGTTGATCTGTCCTGTCCAACTGAGCTGTTCATTTCAGTTCTGTTACATGAAAAATAAAAGAATTTCTGTATTCTGTAACCCACTATATTTTGGGTTCTCTTTCTTGGAGGAGCTAACTCTTTAACTAACACAGTTATAACTTCATTTAATTGGGAAATGATGTGGTCTCTTTATATCAAAGTTTGTGGTTTTAAAACTTATGGAACGAATAGACTTCAAAAATGTTTCTTCTTGAATTGGAGATGCAAACACCAATATACATGTTTCATAATTTATTTTTCATATATCTATAATACAAAGTTTTCTCCTTTATTATTCAGCATTGATAAGAGTATAAGGAATCTTGGATTTTCATAGTGTGGAATGTAATTAATTATCGCAGTCTTTTAGAAGCTGTTTTGTGGTTATCTATCAAAAACAAAAGACTGCATCACCTTTAGTTTTACTTCTTAAAACCCGCCTTCCAGAAATGTTTGCACGTGTGAAAAGACAAGAATTGAGAAGATTTTTTTTTTTCTGGTGACAGGAAAGCTGTAAACAACCCAAGCATCTATCAATACAGAAATGATTAATAGGTTATGGGAAAAACTATGTGTTGAGATTGTCATTAAGAAAGGTGAGGCACAGTCACATATTCTGACATGGAAAGAGGACTAGGAAATAGTAAGCTAAATGTGTCCCAGAGCTGCGTGTATAAAGCGACATCGCTTCAGTACAAATGCCTCTGTGTGTGTGTGCACATAGGTATGTGTGCATATGTGTGTTTCCGAGTGTGTTTATGATGAGAGGAAGAAATCAAGGCCAAGATAATGTGCTTTTGTGCTTCTTCGTTTTCTGCAGTATCTCACATGTAATGGAAGCCAGATGTTGACCCAGATATAATGAGCTTCATCTCCCCCATCAGCCAAAGTGTGAAAGCTGCTTCCGCGTGAGTCAATAGGGAAAAGCACAGGAAGACGACGTAGTAAGGTTACTTCCGTCAAGGCAAAAGGGATTTGCGGCATAGATTGGAATACAAAGGAGGGACTATCACTTTTCCATTCTATGTACTTCTCTCTCCTTTAACTTTTAAACTATGTCCCATGGCTCCTCAACTCAAGCATAGCATAATATTTAGAACCACAAAACATTTAAAGTGTTTGGTGAAAAAAATGTATGCACTGTAGGAGTTTTTCCAGAGTGTCAGATGCTGCGGTGGTTCTCAAAACCACCAGCTTCAAAGAAATTAGTCTTGATCTAAGGCTCCGGATCAGAAAGAAAATAAAAATGGAAAATATGACTTATACTGGAACTCTTCAAGCAACTTTTGGCTTTTTCTGTGAGAACACTGCAGCTTCCCTGTTGGTAAACTTGGGAATCATAGAGAAAGTGTTGTGGGCTGAGAGTTTCTAAGCTAGACGCTTCACTGCAGCTGGGAGATTGTTGTTCCAAAGAGAGCTGAAGGAAACAGCAGGTTAACAAGCAGACAAGCCTGCTAAATGCGGCTTTTCAAAAGTCAGGCCCTTTGCAAAAATGGACGTAGATACACATCCCTTGTTAGGTTTTCAAAGAAGTGATTAATGAGTATTATTATTTTTTAAATTTTATTGAAATGCAGTTTATTTACAATGTTGCATTCATTTCTGCTGTACAGCAAAGTGTATAAACGAAGTATGTGCTGTTCTGTGCTAAGTGGCTTCAGTTAAGTCTGCCTCTTTGCGACCCCATGGATCATACCCCACCAGGCTCCTCTGCCCATGGGATTCTCCAGGCAAGAGAATCCCATGGGCTTCCATAAATGAGTATTATGAGTATCCATAAATGAGTATTATGAGTATCCATAAATGAGTATTCTTTAGTGTCAATACTGCTTTGAAACTTCCTTTTCAGAAACACAGATTGATGTGTAGCAACAGCTTAGATGATTATTTTTAACTGCTTAGTGATTTATTCATATATGCAGCTGTAAGTGTATACACGGTCTTCCCAGGTGGCACAGTGCTAAAGAATCTGCCTGCCAATGTAGAAGATACAAGAGATGTAAGATTGATCCCTGGGTCGGGAAGCTCCTTTGGAGAAGGGAATGGTTACCCACTCCGGTATTCTTGCCTGGAAAATTTCATGGGCAGAGAAGCCTGGTGGGCTACCGTCCTTAGGTTCAGAAAAATTTGGACATGAGTGAGCGTGGTTGCCATGCCATAAGTAGATATATAGATATAAATAGATGATAATATGTAGATATAGCAAATCATGTATATATATATTTTTCAAACTAAACTTTGTGATGGTTTTAAGTATTTTATTCAGGGCCAGCTATAATGTGAATACTGGATAGGTCTCAACTTCTGAGACAGTAGGATTTTTCAGAAGTTTAGAAATACAGACCCATATCAAATCAAATATTATTTCAGATGCTCTTAACCACTAAGGAAAATAAAGCAATACCCAAATCTTCCTTTCCTCATCTAGTAATATTAGGGGTGGGTATGTTAAAATCATTTAAATAAGTTAAAAGAAAGCTAACATCCAAAGGTTATTTCCACAGACTACCCTGGAAAGTACCAGTGCTTGGCATGAGTGGTTCTGGACTGTTCTGCCAAAGCATTCAGTAGAGTAGTAACAATCAACCTGCAGTTTGGATTGTTTTAGTATAAGAGTGAAATATATTGTTAGAAAAAGCAAGCCTGCTACCAGGCATTTATTCAACACATATTCATGAATCCCCACATAGATTTAGGGAAACAAAGTTTAAATAAGCTGTAAGTTTCCTCAAAGGGAAAGAGAGTATTAATCCAATACTTATAAGGTGAAAGCCCTGTAAATAACACTGTTAAAATTCTTTGGGATCTTAAGTAAGGGTAGAAAAACCCCTCAGAGTTGTTAATAGTTTCACAGAGGAGGTGGAATTTAAGAGTTTTTCAGGGTACCTAGGATTATCTCCAGATATAGAAAGAGACATGTGAAGTAGAGGCATGTATGCATAGCATGTCTTAAATACAGACTGTAGGTAAAAATATAAAATTATGACAAGGTACCATTTTGAAAAATTAGACTGTTGCATTCAAAATAGAATTTTGCCAACAGGCAATAGATTGAGAGAATAAGGACTTTAAAATTTTAGTTATTATTTAACATCAAGGACTGAATCTGATGGCTACCATAGCTATTTTTCTGAGTGTATAGAAGAGATTACTTTAACCAGTGTTATGCTTAGTCATGAGAATGGAATTGAGCTAGTGGGGAAAGAATGACTTGAAATACTGGAGAAGATATGGAACTTCAAGAACCAGTGAGACTTAGTTTTGTTCTGAAAGTGAAAGTCATTCAGTTGTGTCCAAATCTTTGTGACCACATAAGACTATACAGTCCATGGGATTCTCCAGGCCAGAATACTGGAGTGGGTAGCCTTTCCTTCCTCCAGGGGATCTTTTCAACCCAGGGATCAAACCCAGGTCTCCTGCATTGCATTGCAGGTAGATTCTTTACAAGTTGAGCCACAAGGGAAGCCCAAGAATGCTGTAGTAGGTAGCTTATCCCTTCTACAGAGGATCTTCCTGACCCCAGAAATCAAACCGGGGTCTCCTGCCTTGCAGGCAGATTCTATACCAACTAAGCTACAAGGGAAGCTCTGTTCTAGAAAGAGATAACTTGTGGGTTGCCTCCAGATTAGTTGAGGGACATTCCCATATTGTAGATAAACATGATAGCAGAAGGTGATTAAGTTGAAGGGGGCTCTATTATATTCTTCTTTATCGAACATTCTTGATTCCTGTGTTATGTGGCTAGAGGAAGTTGCTGCAATGGAAACGAGGAATTCTACAGCAAATGGAATGGGTTGTACCATCTGGGACAGGACCAGGGGGATAACATAGTCACGTTGCAGGAAACAGAATGGGGTGCGAAAGGATGGTCACATCCCAGATCATGTCTGAGTCCCTGGGATAGCTGCCAAGTGTGGGTTCTTGGCTTTGTGCAGGAAAGAATTCAAGAGCAAGCCATAGTGAAATGCTGCTGTTGCTGCTAAGTCACTTCAGTCGTGTCTGACTCAGAGATGGCAGCCCACCAGGCTCCCCCGTCCCTGGGATTCTCCAGGCAAGAACACTGGAGTGGGTTGCCACTTCCTTCTCCAGTGCATGAAAGTGAAAAGTGAAAGTGTAGTCACTCAGTCGTGTCCGACTCCTAGCGATCCCATGGACTTCAGCCTACCAGGCTCCTCAGTCCATGAGATTTTCCAGGCAAAAGGACTGGAGTGGGGTGCCATTGCCTTCTCCGATAGTGAAATGAAAGAAGGTTTATTCAGGGAGGAAACACACTGCAGAGACAGAGTGTGGGCCATCTGGAAAGGCAGGAGAGGGAGGAGGGTATGGGTTTTCAATTCTTATAGGAATGGGCAATTTCATAGGTAAATGAGTGGGAGGAATATTCCAACTACTTAGGAGGAAGAGTGGGGGTTTCCAGAAATTGGGTCATTTCCCACTTTTTGATCTTTATAGTCAGCTTTGGAACTGACTCTTGTGGCACCTGTAAGTGTGTCCTGTAGCTTGCTGATGTGTTACAATGAGTGTATACTGGGGATCAAGGTCTAGTGGAAGACAGCTCATCTGCCATCTTGGACCTGTGTGGTTCTAATGAGTTTATGTCATGTCTTCCGGCTGTGTCATTCTTTTTTTTAAATTAATTAATTAATTAAAAAAATTTTCTTTACATTATTTTGTTGGTTTTGCCATATATTGACATGAATCTGCCATGGGTATACATATGTTCCCCTTCCAGAACCCCCCTCCCACCTCCCTCCCGATTCCCTCTCTCTGGGTCATCCTGGTGCACCAGCCCTGAGCACCCTGCATCATGCGTCAAACCTGGGCTGGCGATTAATTTCACATATGATAATTAACATGTTTCAATGGCTTTCTCCCATATCATCCCACCCTTGCCCTCTCCCATAGAGTCCAAAAGACTGTTCTATACATCTGCGTCTCTTTTGCTGTCTCGCAATTAGGGTTCTTGTTACCACCTTTCTAAATTCCATATATATGCGTTAGTATACTGTATTGTTGTTTTTCCTCTGGCTTACTTCACTCTGGATAATAGGCTCCAGTTCCGTCCACCCCAGTAGAACTGATTCAAACGAATTCTTTTTAATGGCTGAGTAATATTCCATTGTGTATATGTACCACAGCTTTCTTTTCCATTTGTCTATTGATGGACATCTAGGTTGCTTCCATGTCCTGGCTATTGTAAACAATGTGGCGGTGAGCACTGGGGTACACGTGTCTCTTTCAATTCTGGTTTCCTCAGTGTGTATGCCCAGCAGTGGGATTGCTGGGTCATATGGCAGTTCTATTTGCAGTTTTTTAAGGAACCTCCACACCGTTCTCCATAGTGGCTGTACTAGTTTGCATTCCCACCAACAGTGTAAGAGGGTTCCCTTTTCTCCACATCCTCTCCAGCATTTATTGCTTATATACTTTTGGATGGAAGCCATTCTGACTGGTGTAAAGTGGTATCTCATTGTGGTTTTGATTTGCATTTCTCTGATAATGAGTGATGTTGAGCATCATTTGTGTCATTCTTTTAAAGTTTGTGCCCTGCCTCTTTCCTGTCTCAGTCAGACCTATGTATGGTTGGGGTCCAAAAAGAGATCAGAGCTAAGAGGAACCCCAATTGTCCAGGAAAATTTATAAAGTCAACAGAGACTAGGCAGACAGAACATTGGCAAGGACACTAGGTGTTTAGGTGTCACCTTTCCCAGCTCCTAAAAAGCACTGAGAAAGACACCAATATCTAATGCCAGCCCCATTCTCCCTTTCCATTAATGGGGTCAGAGCCAGATCATCTCTTCTGGTTCCTCTTTTACAGATTCGGGTGAATATTTGGCCAAGTATTTATCCATAAGGTGTAAGCAGAATTTGCTGGAGTGGGAGGGGAGGATTTTGTATAATGACTTTTTTTCTAGATAAAATAGAGATATGGGTAGGAGCACCCCCTTTTATTTTTTCGACTGTGAACATGTGCCTGAAGCCTCCATTTTTGTCCATGAAGCTAGATACCTGAGGAAAAAGCCAATATGCTGAGGGTGTGGAGTGAAAACCAGAAAGAGCCTCTCATTCATATTATTTCTAAACAGATACACGAAGAATAACACTTGCTAAACTTTGGCTTTCTTGTCATGTAAAAACAAACTTTTTTTATACATTTCATGAGGTTCTCACAGCAAGTATCCTGGGGTGGTTTGCCATTCCCTCCTCCAGCTATTCAAAATCCTAAAAGATGATGCTCTCGAAGTGTTGAACTCAATATGTTAACAAATATGGAAGACCCAGCAGTGGCCCCAGGACTGGAAAAGGTCAATCCTCATCCAAGTTCCCACGAAGGGTAGTACTAAAGACTGTGCTAACCATTGGACAATTGCACTCATCTCCCTTGCTAGTAAGGTCATGCTTAAAATCTTGCATGCTAGGCTTCAGCATTATGTGAACCAAGAACTTACATAAGTCCAAGCTGGGTTTAGAAAAGGTAGAGGAACCAGAGGCAATTTGCCGAGATTTGCTGGATCACAGAGAATACAAGGGAATTCCAGAAAAACATCTACCTCTGTTTCATTGACTACTCTAAAGCCTTTGACTGTGGATCATAACAAACTGTGGGAAGCTCTTAAAAAGATTAGAATACCAGACCATCATACATGTCTCCTGAGAAACCTGTACACGGGTCAAGAAGCAACAGTTAGAACCCTGTATGGAACAACTGATTGGTTCAGGATTGAGAAAAGAGTATGAGAGGGCTGTCTGCTGTCACAATGTTTATTTAACCTATATGGTGAGCTCATCTTGGGAAATGATGGGCTGGATAAGTCAAGCTGAAATTAAGATAGGTGGGAGAAACATCAACAACCTCAGATATGCAGATCGTACCACTCTAATGGCTGAAAGCAAAGAGGAACTAAAGAGCCTCTATGAGGGTAAAGGAGGAGAGTGAAAGAGTCAGCTTAAGTCTTAATATTAAAGAAACTAAAATCATGGCATCTGGCCCCATTACTTCATGGCACATAGAAAGGGTAAAGTAGAAGTGACAGATTTCCTCTCCTTGGGTTCTAACATCACTGTGGATGGTGACTGCAGCCATGAAATCAGAAGATGACTGCTTCTTGACAGGAAAGCTATGACAAACCTACACAGTGTGTTGAAAAGCAGAGACATTTTGGTGACAAAGGTTCAGAAATCAAGGCTACATGGTCTTCCATGTATGTGGTCACATACAGTTGTGAGAGCTGGACCATAAAGAAACCAGAGCGCCAAAGAATTCATGCTTTCGAACTGTGGTGCTGGAGAAGACTCCTGAGAGTCCCTTGGACTGCAAGGAGATCAAACCAGTCAATCCTAAAGGAAATCAGTCCTGAATATTCATTGGAAGGACTGATGCTGAAGCTGAAGATCAAGTACTTTGGCCACCTGATGCAAACAGCTGACTTCGTTGGAAAAGTCCCTGATGCTGGGAAAGATTGAGGGCAGAAGGAGATGAGGGTGTCAGAGGAGGAGATGGCTGGATGGCATCACCAGTGCAATGGACAGGAACTTGGGCAAACTTTGGGAGATGGTGAGGGACAGGGAGGCCTGGCCTGCTGCAGTCTATGGGGTTGCAAAGAGTCAGATATGACTGCATCACTGAACAACAACAACAACAACAAAACAAACTACTATTTATTTGTGGATATGTGTTTAGCCATTCAATCCTGTCTGACTCTTTGCAGCCTTATGGACTGTAGCCAACCAGGTTCCTCTGTTCTGGGATTTCCCAGACAAGAATACTGGAGCAGGTTGCCATTTCCTCCTCCAGGGGATCTTTCCGACCCAGGGATTGAACCCATGTCTCTTGCGTCTCTCCTCTTTATTTAGGTCACAGGTAATCATCTGATCTATAATTATCAGCCTTCTCATCAAAATTTTATCAAAAATTTTACTATCTGATAGTCATGTAAGCACATTGAGAGTCTGTCTAATGAACAGCTTGCAAGACCCTCCCCTAATCTCATGTATGCAGACATGCAGAACACGGATGTCTCTGCTGGAGTCATCTAAGCCTAGGCTTGGTTTTCTAAGTGATTGAAGCAAGCTTTCCCTCTATGTAGTATTAAAGCCAAAATAAAGAAATAATATTTTCTACTACTCTGTAGATTGTAATATGGGTAAGTTGATAGTCCTATCATAAAATGTTTAGGAATTACTAGTTTCAGCGAGCTGGAAAAATATCTTTTTTTTGGTGTGAGGGGTTGAATTGAAGGTAAATGAGACTAGAGGGTTAAGAACCAGCCATATTGTGAAGAAATTTTTATGCTGCAATTTAAAAATGGACTTTTTTTTTTAAAAAAAGGAAATCTTTTTTCTTTTTTCTTTTTTTTTAAATTATAAAAGTATGATAACACATTTACAAGAGACTTGGAAAATACAAAGTTATGTATAGTTCCACTATATATTATAGTTATTTTTTAAGATTTTTAGTTGGAATTTTAATATCAAACTCTCATAAATTAATAGAATGAAAAGTAGAAGGATATAGTGGACCTGAAAAGCACTGTAAACCAATTCAACATAATAAGGATTTATACAATTTTCACACAATAGTAGGATGCAAATTCTACTCAAGTTCCCATAGATCATAATCCAGAAGACACTGGAAAATATCCAGGGACAGAAAACAAGGTTCAAAAACTTTATGGTCTACAGGTACTGAAATCACACAGAGTCTGTTCTCTTATCACCATGAAATTATGGTAGAAATCAATATCAAAAGACATTTGAAAGTAACCCACATATTTTCAAGAGCAATGTGATTTATAAACGAACTTTGAAGACAATATTTGTCTACCTATCTATTATCTATCTGAATAACTTTGCTATAAAACCGAAACTGCTGCTGCTGTTGCGAAGTCACTTCAATCGTGTCCGACTTTGTGCAACCCCATGGACAGCAGCGCACCAGGTTCCCCCGTCCGCAGGATTCTCCAGGCAAGAATACAGGAGAGGGTTGACATTTCCTTCTCCAAACCTGAAACTAACACATAGTGAATAACTAATTCAATAACAATTTTAAAAAATAACTAAAAATTAAAATTAAAACTAAACTCTGACTTATAAGTCATTGAGAACCATGGAAAAGTTTAAAATAGGAGATTAATACCAAATATGTGTTTTAGGAAGATTTATTTTTGGTAACTATGCAAAAGGAAGAATGGAGGGGAAACAGAACAAGGACAGTGAGAATTATAAAGAACTTAACGTAGTTCCACATTACTTCATGCCTGAAACATGATTATTGATATTTTTTGAAAGAATTTAACCTTTAGTTCTGAATGTGCTTAACATTGTTAACATATGAAATATCAGATACAGATGACAAAAAACTCAAAATTTAAGACTTTGTTTAAAATTACTTTAGTAGAATCAACAATGCTTTGTGGGGCGTGGATGAGCGGCTCCAAGATGGTGGAGGGAGGAACGGCAGGAATTGGATGAAGTAATTGATCACTGAAGAACTACAGTGCTGGTGAGATGTGTAAGAAATTATAAAGAGCTCTGATGGGCTATTTGGGTAATACCCAGTGCAGTGAACTGCAGGATTTTTGTCCCTGAGTCATGGAAGACAGAAGAGCTGAGAAGTCATGTGAACGAGCATGTGAATCACTGAAGAGGCAGGATTATGAGATGGCCCTCAAGCACTGAACAGAGGCCCTCCTTTCTCTTGGCCAGTACTCGGTGGCTGACTTCACAGGGCCATGTCCGCTGGAGACAGGGAGCATCAAGATCGAGAGTCTTCTTTATAGAATTGCCTCCTTTTTGCAGCTGGTGTTTTCACATGCCTATAAAGAAAGCTGAGCACTGAAGAATTGATGCTTTTGAAATGTGGTGTTGCTGAAGCCTACAAGAATCCCCTGGACTGCAAGGAGATCCAACCAGTCCATCCTAAAGGAAATCAGTCCTGAATATTCATTGGCAGGACTGATGTTGAAGCTGAAACTCCAGTACTTTGGCCACCTGATGTGAAGAACTGACTCCTTGGAAAAGAGCCTGATGCTGGGAAAGATTGAAGGTATACCAAGCTTGGCTACGCAGGCAACACAGAGCCACAGTTCATTATCCCTTCATCTTGGGTGGTCGAAATCTCCAGGGCAGAGCTCTTCTCTGAAACTGTAACTGCTGGGTCACTGTTGGGGGACTGTTGACCGAAGAGTCGGGTTGTCATTCAGGAGTGAGGTTCTGCCTCCGACACTTGTGCCCTCGTCAGGTATCGCCATCAGGGAGTTGGCAAAGGTGGTGGACCAAGCCCAGAGGAGGGTGCTGAGGGGAGTTGACGACCTAGACTTCTTCATAGGGGACGAAACCATAGACAAACCCACGTACGCCACCAAGAATGTCGTTCTTTCAGGAGGCTCAACGATGTTCAGGGATTTCGGATGCCGCCTGCAGAGAGACTTAAAGAGGGTGGTGGACGCCAGGCTGAAGCTCAGCGAGGAGCTCAGCGGAGGCAGAATAAAGCCCAAGCCCGTGGAGGTCCAGGTGATAATGCACCACATGCAGCGCTACGCCGTGTGGTTCGGAGGCTCCATGCTGGCCTCTACTCCGGAGTTCCTGCAGGTCTGCCACACCAAGAAGGACAACGAAGACTGCGGCCCGAGCATCTCCCGCCACAACCCCGTCTTCAGGGTCATGTCCTAGTGGCGGCTTGGGAACCGCCCCCACAGAGCGGTCGTCGGAGCGCAAGTATCCTTCAGACCCGGAGATGACGGGCCCTGTACATAGTGCGCGAGCCTGGTGTCCCCGTGCAGGCGGCGCGCCCGCCGCCCGCCCCGCCCCGCCCCGCAGCCCACCTAGCCCCGGCCGCCGCCCCGCCTTGCCCGCCCCTCAGCAGCACCTAGTCCCCACCCATTACTGCACCATCACCCGCCCCACCCCACCTAGCCCCTCCCATCACCCCACGATAACCCACCCAACCTAGCCCCGCCCA
>ML662442.1:18438430-18513687 GCA_007570785.1 Antilocapra americana
AAAAAGTGAATCTGTCAAGCAAGTAAACATTGACTCATTCCCCACAAATCCAAATAAGTTAAAGTTGAAGGATCTCTATAGATGAAGGCACCTTAGATGGATCATGGGCTGCACAGTTGTGTGTGAGATGTTGACTTGGTTGCTCAACTTTGACACTGTATGTGTGTGTGAGGTTGCCAGTTCCACAGCCTGACCCCTGGGCATTGTCTGATGTGGTGGAATAATTGGGCTGCTCCACCACAGCCCTTCCCGAGAAGGTCCAGAGCACATCGTACTTGGTTTCCTGTGTTTGTACAGCCTGTTGGCGCCAGGACAACAGACCTGCTCTGCTTAGGAGAGCGGTGTGGCCTGGTAGGCAGCACTCGGCTGAGCCCCAGAATGTGAACAAGCAAGTCCAGAGTGGGAGGGATGGATGACGGTGGTGAAGCTTGCAAACTTGGGTGAGGATCATAGCAGGTGTGGGAGAGTAAAAGTCAGGTTTTTCTGGGCGGGGTTGGCTGTGTTCAGATAAAAGTCCAGATGAGAGTCATGTTTCTGATCTGTCCTCCTGTGCCTCAGTTTTCTCATCTGCCAAATGGAAACAATAATTCCTGCCTGATAAAATATTGTTATTATGAGGATCACATGTTATTGTGAAGATCAGGAAAGAAATAGAGGCCATTTATCAAACATCTATAGTGCACCACCAACTGGACCAGCTCTCTGTTTATTACTTTGTTTAACCCTTGTAGAAACTCTCTAAGGCAAGTATTGGCTTCTCCCTTCCACTGATGTGGAAACCAGTTTGACAAAGTTAAAATTACCTGTTCATGTGTGTATTCAACACATTTGCATTGAACACCCATGTGTGCATTTTCAGTTGCTGAGTTTTTTCTGACTCTTTGCGACTCCAAGGACTGTAACCTGCCAGGTTCCTCTGTCCATGGGCTTTTCCAGGCAAGAATACTAGAGCATGTTGCCGTTTCCTACTCCAGGGGATCTTCCTGACCCAGGGAATGAACCTGTGTCTCTTTTGTCTCCTTCATTGGCAGGCAGATTGTTTACTGCTGAGTCACCTGGGAATCCCATTGAACATCCAATATGTGCCAAACATGGTAATAGAACCTGGGAATAGAGTTGTGGATCAGTTATATAAGGTCCTTGTGCTATCGGAGTTTATATTTCACAAGGGCAGATGGATAGTTAAAAAATATCAAACATTATTAATACAGGAAAATAAAACAAGATTTTATCAAACAGATTCTACTTGTTCTATATCCTCATATTGCCTATAAGCTCAAAGGTACAGCTGAAGTCTTGATAGATGCAGGTTCACCTTTCCTGTCAAAAATCATTCGTAGTTTCCTATGAACTTTGTATTACATCACATCAGGGGGCATGCCATGTCTGGATGTCACATTTTTAGAGATGATGATATGGACAATCAGACTCCTTCAGTGTAAAGTTGTATTTCACTTTTTATAACGAGGCATCAGCCCATACAATAATAGTTTGTCACATTGCAAATACTCAGCTCCCCATTGATGTTTTACCAAATGGTTTTAGAATTTGTTGCTAATCATTTCCTGAAAACATTATTTTATTAGGGGTTGTGAAATTATAATTGTATAATATTAATAAATAATTATCTATTGCATATTCTTTACCTGGAATTCTCCTGTCAAGAAGAACCTTCCCTCATCAAACAGTACTATTTGTTTTACTGGAAAAGAATTTATATAGTCCATATTGAAATACTTAAGTGTGTAATTTTTCCCATTAGTTTCCAATAAAATTTGGTTCCCAGGCTATCTCAGTGGTGACTAATAAGTTTATTTTTGGCTTTTCTTTTTTTGAGTATTACAATGAACTCATGGATTTTAATATAATAATATATTTCAAGCTGTTGCAGTCAAGTAGTCTTTTTGCATTCAGTTTGGTTGACTGGGTGGAGTGGAAGGGAAAAATTGCCTCTGATAGAAAGAGATGCAGAAAAAAATTTCTTCCTGAGAGAGTGTTTCATATTTCCCAAGATGAAGTAGTTGATAAAGTGGCAGGTCTACTTGATACCAACGCCCACTCTCCTTCTATTACGCCCAGTTTTTTCTACAAGGGAAATGTAAAAGTACATTACTCTTTTGTAATATCCTGCTTTGCATGGATACTAATCAGTTTGTGCTGTGATAACAAACAATCCCCAAATCTCCGTGGGCTGAAGCAACAGTTTGTTCCTTCTCATAATATGGTCTTTGGCTATGAGTTGGCTGTGGCTGGTGGACATCCGCTCAGCTCCACTCCAGCGTCTTCCCCTTTTGGGATTCAGGCTGTAGGAGTGGTCACTATTTGGAGCAGTCTTGCGGTGTAGCTGAAAACTCGACAGAGCTGCAGGAAATGAAGAAGTCTCTTAAATCTTTCAGGGGTGTTTATACCACACTTGATCACCTTCCATTGACGAAACGGGGTCGTATGTCCAAGTGCCATTTCGCGGGGTAATGATGTACATTTCTCTGATGGAGGAGACGCTGTCAATCACATGGCAAAGACAGGAAATTAAAGTTTTATTAGGGGGAAAGGGGTTGGTGCAAATACTTGAGAAAAAGATTGCAATCTATCATAGACTGTTATTATGTGATATCTTTCAAAATAGAAATAGAGATATAACATGGCACTATGCAACCATAGTTCCCAAATGGTCAAAATAGATACAGGGCTCTAAGAATTAAAAGTGGTCACAAACGTAAAAAGAAATGCAGTCCTTTCTATACCGTAAAGGATTATGAAATGTTAATTTTATTAGTTTGGAATGTCCACACGTGACTCCTTAACTTCTTTCTCACAGAGGTACTTTCAGTCCCCCATTCAAAAGCTAATTGCTCTTAATTTACCCACAGTTTTAAGATGCACCTTAGAAGTAGAAAGTTGTCACTTGTGTGGACAGGGAGCATGCTGAAGGCAAACAGTGACAAAAAGAGGCAGGACAGTTGATAGCAAAGGAAGTCATAAGAATAACTAAATCAAGTACAAACAGAATGTCAGGAATCAGAGCTATTTGGGATGACTTGGAGACAATTAATTTGTGAAAACTATAATATAATATAGGGTATATAATATAATACCCCTTAGCATACAAGAAACTCTCTTAAAGAAATTTTTTTTTGCCATATACATTTTTTTTAATTGGAAAATACTTGTTTTACAGTGTTGTGTTGGCTTCGGCTGTACAACAATGTGCATCAGCTATATGTGTACATACATCCCCTCCCTTTCAGATCTCCCTCCCACCCCAGCCCCATACCACCCCCCTAGGTCATCACAGAGCGGGGAGCTGAGCTTCCTATGCTTTGTAGTAGCTTCCCTCTAGCTACCTGTTTCACACATGGTAGTGTATATATGCCAGTCCTACTCTCCGAGTTCACCCCACCCTCCCCTCCCCTCACTGTGTCTACAGATCCATTCTCCATATCTGCTCTACACTGAGAAAACCATAATTCAAATGGACGCATGTACCCCAGTGTTCATTGCAGTATTATTAAGAAAAGCCAGGATGTGGAAACAATAAAATGTCCCATGGCAGATGACTCATTTACTGTCAGTGCTCTACCTTCTTCATTTGTCTCAAAGTACATCCCTTCCCGACAAGTCACATACACAGATACACACACACACATACACACAAACATGGACCAGGTATAGACCCCCATACATGAAAATCACATGCATTTATCCCATTTCCAGAAAAATCACTGTTAGGGTACATACGTACATCAGTTTGGAGAGACCATGTTGCTCTGGGGTCACGAACAACTCCCAAAATGTTGGTGAATAAAACTAACAGAGGTTTATTCCTTTTTTCCTGCTTCATCTCCAATAAGGTGAAGTGTGTGTTTTGGGGGGAGGGTCTGCTCGTCATAGTTACCCAGGGCCTCTGGCTGATGAAGATCGCATCTGAACACAGGCTTTACGGTGATTGAAGAAGCGAAGTGGCAGGTGGTGAGTCAGGCTCAGGCGTGGAAGCTTCTGTGTGGAAGGGCCACACGTCACTTCTTCACATTTCTTGGCCAAAGTAAATCACGGGACCACTTCAAGAACAGAGGAAAGAGCAACCTGAAAACACAGGACTCTTCAAGGGCAGGAAGCTATGACTGTGCTGTTCATCCAAGGGGAGGAATCAGAAATATTTATTGAAAGGTGTTAAGGACCAACACAGTGAAACCTATGTGTCTGGGCCTCCTGGAAACACAAAACAACTTAGCTGAAAACCTAGGCAGAAAGATGCAAGGCCCTGAGAATCTGGGATGCTTGGCTAGTGAGGTTTGATGGGAAATGGCAAAATAAAAAGAGAGGCATGAAGTGATGCCAAGAGGAAGCCCAAATATTACTGAGTCCAAGCTCATTCTGCTTGCTGCATGATAGGCCACTAAATGGAGAGACACGGGGCAAAGAATAGCGACTTTATTGTAAAAGCCATTTAGGCAAGAAGATGGTGAACTAGTGTCCCAAAGAAACATCTCACCTGAATTAGAATTCAAGAATTTTTTATACTAAAAGGGGAGGGAGTGTGGCTGGTTGTTGCAAACTTCTTAGAGTCAGAATCCTTTGTCCTTGCAGCTGTCCATGTGGCTCAGGTCAGGATCTTCCTATAAACCTCCAATAAGAGGTTATTCTCTGTTCTGCAACTTCTTATCTCTTTATGAATGGAAAAGTGTTATTCCTTTAATGCTCAGAATCTTGAATGGGCTATCCTATGTTTCAGGCTACTGGCAACATTCTCAACTGAAAGCAAAAGCAGTAGTAGACTACAAAGGTTAAAGTAAAAGAAACAGTTCCAATATGGAATCAGAGTTGTTCTTCCCTATGACACAACTTCCCTATGATACAATGTAACTTATATGCAGAGTACATCATGAGAAACGCTGGGCTGGAAGAAGTACAAGCTGGAATCAAGATTGCTGGGAGAAATATCAATAACCTCAGATATGCAGACAACACCACCCTTATGGCAGAAAGTGAAGAGGAACTAAAAAGCCTCTTGATGAAAGAGAAAGAGGAGAGTGAAAAACTTGGCTTAAAACTCAACATTCAGAAAACTAAGATCATGGCATCTGGTCCCATCACTTCATGGGAAATAGATGGGGAAACAGTGGAAACAGCGTCAAACTTTATTTTTCTGGGCTCCAAAATCACTGCAGATGGTGATTGCAGCCATGAAATTAAAAGATGCTTACTCCTTGGAAGGAAGGTTATGACCAACCTAGATAGCATATTGAAAAGAAGAGACATTACTTTGCCAACAAAGGTCTGTCTAGTCAAGGCTATGGTTATTTCAGTAGTCATGTATGGATGTGAGAGTTGGACAGTGAAGAAAGCTGAGTGCCGAAGAATTGATGCTTTTGAACTGTGGTGTTGGAGAAGACTCTTGAGAGTCCCTTGGACTGCAAGGCGATCCAACCAGTCCATCCTAAGGGAGATCAGTCCTGGGTATTCATTGGAAGGACTGATGTTGAAACTGAAACTCCAATACTTTGGCCACCTCATGCGAAGAGTTGACTCATTGGAAAAGACCCTGGTGCTGGGAAGGATTGGGGGCAGGAGGAGAAGGGGATGACAGAGAATGAGATGACTGGATGGCATCAACAACTCAATGGACATGGGTTTGGGTGGACTCTGGGAGTTGGTGATGGACAGGGAGACCTGGCATGCTGCGATTCATGTGGTTGCAAAGAGTCGGACACGACTGAGCAGTTGAACTGAACTGAACTGACGACACAAACAGGCTTCCCTATGACACAAAGAAGCTTCCCTGGTAGCTCCTGCATTGTAGGAGACCTGGGTTCGATCCCTGGGTCAGGAGGATTCCCTGGAGAAGGGAATGACAACTCACTCTGGTATTCACTCCAGTATTCTTGCCTGGAGCTCACCTGCCAATGCAGGAGATGTGACAGACATGGGTTCTCTACATATGACACAAAGATATTCTCACCCTCGGGGAGGGAGCAGGTCCCCAAAACTTCAAAAGTTTTTGTGCATTTCAACCTTTTCTAAACCTCTTCCTGCTTTACCTAGATACTCATTGAGCTCCTCACAGTAGTCCCCTGTCCCCCAATTTCCATTCTCCTCCTCCAATACTGTCTGGGTCAGCTGGCTCCTCACCCTCTGCTGCACGCCACTGCCTTGTTTTTCCACAAGCACAAGTCTGAATGATGCTCTGCTTCAGTATTTCATCTTCTCTTTCCAGGGAGTTTAATGATGAGAGGATCTGGGCTCCTGTTAGAGGATCATGAATTTATGTGGCCTCGACTCCTGAACAAATCTGCTTCCTCCACTCCAGCCACTCAATTTCCATTTAACTTTGGCAAATGTGGCTTTGAGATCAGGATTGAGCTCACAGAGTGTCCAAGAGGCCGAGACTGTGAAACACAGAAGAGGCAGGAACATGACTTCAAGTGTAGAGGAGAATTCGAGAAGCAGAGCCCCTCATGGTAAAAAGCCCACAGCTCCCTGTGAGGATCGCACAGTGAGGAGGCTGAAAATGTGCCCTGTCTCTTGAGAACAGAACCTCATCATCTGCTCTGGTCCTCCCCAAAGGGTGTTTCCGGATCATCGTTCTTTCCAATTGCAATTAGTCACACTCATTTCCTTGGTGGCCTGATGGAGGTGCTGGGCGCACACCACTGTGGTATGTGAACTCGCAGAGCTGGAAGACACCACTGCTCTCACACTGGCCCGCTCCATGCCTGGGGAGCTTCGCTTTCTGTTTAATAAGGCAACGAGGCTGGGAGAATCTCCAGTGTGAAACACTTGTGGGAGAATGTGCTGTGTGTTGGTAAGTCTCTTAATAGAAGTCAGGACTGCTGACCTCACGGCCTCTGCTCTTCCACAGAGACCTGGATGGAGCTGAGCATTGTCTGCAAGGTTGCAGATGCCAAACTCTCTTTCCAGATGTGTCCTCAGGAGATGAGGGCCCAGAAGACCCCTGGAGTTTGAGCATGGATCTGTCTGCAAGACCACACACAATGTCAGCGGTTGCCCTCTACACATCTCTAGCCCTGCCCAGCCAGGTCCTCCAAGGTTAAACAGACCTTTCCATGCTTTTCAGAGGTGTTTGCAAGCTATTCTGTCATCTGGCTCGGGTTTGTCCTTCCTCATTTGTGCCCAGTTTGTCCTTAATGACCCTCCACTGTGGTTTGAGCTTTCCTCACACGTTATCCCTTCAGTTTCATTCTGATCCTGTTCTTTAGAATCGAGCTCAGATCTCATTTCACCCATGAATCCTCTGCAATCACTCCTGCTAAAAGGCATCTTGCCTCCTATTTCCTATTTTACATATAGACCAGAAGTCTCATCCCCCACCCCCAACGCTCCATTTATTTCTCATACATAGAGCCATCTTGCATTTAACATTATGAGTGTATCCCATACTCCCAAGAGTAGCATCCTTAAAGACCAGGGTTGTATGTGTGGGAAGCGAGGGGAAAATGTAGACGTGCAAAGACATCTTACTTTCCTTTATGTACTGTAGCTGTCAGCTGAGGTTACGCTGCAGTTGTTGTTGCTTACTTTCTAAGTGATATCTGATTCTTTTGCACCTCCATGGACTGTAGCCCACCAGGCTACTCTGTCCATGGGATTTCCCAGGCAAGAATACTGAAGGAGGTTGCCATTTCCTTTCCTAGGGGTCTTCCTGACCCAGGGATTGAAGCCATGTCACCTGTGTCTCCTGCATTGCAGGCAGATTCTTTACCTGCTGAGTCATCAGGAAAGCTCATATATATATATATACTGGAGAAGGAAATGGCAACCCACTCCAATATTCTTGCCTGGAGAATCTTACGGACAAAAGAGTCTGGTGGGCTATGGTTCACAGGGTCACAAAGAGTCAGACACAACTGAAGCAATTTAGTATGCACTAAATTGTATATGTATATATACAATTTATATATAATTATATATATATATATACAATCAAAGCCTATATATAGGCTTTGATGGCAAAGAATCCACCTGCAATGCAGAATGCAGAAGACACAGAAGACATGGGATCAATCCCTGGTTCAGAAAGATCTCCTGGAGGAGGAAATGGCAATCCACTCCAGTATTCTTTCCTGGAAAATCTCATGGATATCTATAAAATTCTTTCCCAGATTCTTTTCAATTATAGGTTATTACAAGATATTGAATATAGTTCCCCATACTATACAGTAGGACCTTGCTCTTTCTCAGTCCTTTCTTTCAACATGTAGATGCTGATGAGGATTATCTGCTTTGTGAAAGCATTATGCTTGGTGATACCAAAAAGAAAACAAAGATAGATCTGAATATATTAAAATGAATAGAAGACTTGCTACTTAAAGTACTAACTTGAGCTTCATGAGTAGCTGACAAGCTTCTCTTTAGCATGCTACCTTGACATGCTACTTTGCTTTGGATGTGACAAGTGAGGTACCCAGCCTGTGGTTGGAGGTGCGCTGGTCAGAAAAGAGACAGCTGAATTAGTTTGAAAAGAAATTAAGAGGAATATGGGGAATGGGGATTTATGTGCTATTGGAGACATGGACAGGAAAGGGGTGTAGGTGTGTAGGGCCCATCTCATGGCACAGGGCAGGTCTTGTGGAGAAGGTTTAGTTCGTGAGAAATTCCTGTCAAAGGTGCTGAAATGACCCTGAAGAAAGGCTGTATCAAATATCCTATTTTTACTATGTGCTGCCAAAAGGAGTCTAAGGGCTACTTCAACATATTCTGCTACTACAAATGCTCTCTGTGAGCAATATTATGAGGGAAATCGAAGAAAATGAACAGTTTTGGTTTTCTGCAGTTGCACAGAGCTGGCGCCTCTCTTGAGGTGCTCAGACTTCTTGTTGAGATGTGTGGGCTTTCTCTAATTGTGGTCCATGGGCTTTGTTTCCTTGTAGCATGTGGGATCTTAGTTCCCCAAGCAGGGATTGAACCCTCATCCCCTGCATTAGAAAGTGGATTCTTAACCACTGGACCACCAGGAAAGTTCCTAATCTTTTACATTAAAATATAAAAGTCTGTCTTATAATGCTGATGGCATGTCTACCACTCTGTTCTTCTTCAGTCATTCAACAGAAATTAGCAGGTTCTTCAAGATCCAAAGCAAAGCAGCTAAGTGCTTCACTATGAAGATAATAGTTGGGCAGAAGGTCAGGCCAAATGTCCCTTAAATGTCACTTCTTTAGTGGCCCAAATACCATAAAACAGTATTTTTCCAAGTGTGTTCTTAGGCCTGTATCAAAATCACTTTATGTGCTTGTTGAAAATACAGACTCTTATTGTATCAGAATCTATGAAGATTCTTATTGTTTTCTTAATAAATTCCATGGGGGATTCTTATGGTTAAAAGCATGCATTTTTTTCATCTCTGTGTTGAAGAGAAGCAAATTCTTCCCTTCTTAGGACAAGGACATTTTCTATCACGAACCACCTGTTTTCTTATGGAGGAAAGGTTGGGTTCATAATGCTGTGCTGACAGCCATACACTTTCCTATGTTATTTCCATGTTGGCTACAACCAACGGTTTTATTTTTCTTTGAGAATAACCCAATCAGACCTAGTCATCATAAACAGATTACTGTGTACAACCTCCTCTGAGGTTGACAAATGTATCCAACCTACTCTGCTTTCAAATATGTAGCTTGATAGCAAATAGTGAAGTGCATGGATGCATTTGATGTTATTCAAAACCACAGGAGCAAATGAGCCAGGGAATGGAGCCTCAGCTGGAACTGTGGCTTGCCACCGGAAGTCCTGACTATGGTCCCCCTGATGTGAGCTTGGGACCTGTGGCCGGGGCCTCCACTGGCCAGTCACCTCTGCTGCATTTCAGCTTTATGCCTTGTTTGGAAGCAAGCCTCTGGACCTACAGAACCAGGGGAAATTAATCTTGGTGCCCCTGAGGAATATCCCACCCACCCAGTCACCTACAGCTACTGCCTGACTCCTGAGAACTCACCTCCAAGGCAAGTCCTAACCTGGTGGAGTGTGTGAGCTCTGGCTCAGTGTCCAGGCTAAGCGAGTTTATACTCCCTCTTGTCTGTTCGGGTGACTCACTGAGGGTTCGGAGCACATTTTGCCTTCCCTGGCTGCCAGCTGTAGCTATTGGCTGGCTCCCTCTCTCTTTGGAATGGCCTGGCACTCCCGTGCTAATAATGCAGCAGCTTGAACCGACGTGCGATTGTACAGAGGCCTGCCAAAAAGCGCAAGACTCACTTTACCACGAGGAGGCAGCCTGGGAGCCATCACATCTATGGGAACTTCAGACCTGGATCCTTCCTGCTGCTGTTGCTACTTACTAATCTTCCTCGAGGCCCTCTTCCGGTTTCCCAGCGTTCAGAAACCTCACAAATGGCGAAGATGTGAGAGTGCCAGTGGTCAGAAAATCAAGGGCAAATTGTCCCCTTCCATCTGTGTCTTAGAAATGAAGGGCTTGTGAGTCTGGAAATAGAGGCAATTTTCCTCCCCTCTCTGCTGTCCTTGGCACTTCTGTGTACTTCAGAGATCATTAACTGAAAGTTGTAGGTGGACCTACATCTCTTGTAAGTTACCGATATTTCCAACTAGACTCCTTTCTTCATCAAGAGCAAGGATCCAGTCTCCAGGGTCTTTTGTGACTTCCCTAGAGCCTAGTTTAGGGTTGGATTTAATGCAGCCTTAGAAACTAGGCTTCCTGAATGAATGAATGGGATAAACTCCCTTGGAAAAGCCAAGCGTGTTGAAGGAAGGTCTGGTTTGCCAGTCATATTAATTTTTTCCACACACTTTCTACACCATCAAAGGAAAGCATTTCTTATTCTTGGATGAGAGAAAATGCATAATAAGTCAGTCTGCAGTAACCTAATTTCACCTCATGGGTTAAGCCAACAGCCAGAGTGAAATTTTGAAGAAAAAGTGTTTGTAGGCGTCTGGGCACATGGCAGAGGCTGGGTATTTTCTGTGACTATGTACTTGGGCATGAATGCTTCGACTTTCCAGTTATTGTTCAGTAGATGGAAGAGGCAGCTGGGTCTCTGTAAATACAGGCAGTGTGCACGGCAGATAGGATAATGTTGAGGTTTGACAGAAAACAGCAAAATTCTGTAAAGCAATTATTCTTCAATAAAAAAGTAAATTAAAAAGAGAAAAAGAAAAAAAAAATCTTGGGCTCTGGGGTCAACGACTGAACCTTAGCTAGGCCATGTTCTAGCTGAGTGAATACGTGTGACATCACTTTTATTCTTTTAGTTCTTGGGTGCTTCGTTTATCAAGTGTGTGTCATAGCAATCCCTTCATAGAGTTGTGATCAGAAATCAATGATATTTTTTAACACCAAGTGCCTAGCCTTGTAGCTGATACAATCAACTAACACCCGATCAACACTAGCTATTATTATTAATGGTGTTTGACTAAAAATACAGGATTTGAAGGATGAGACAGTAAGACTAATACCCAGGTTTTAGTTTTTTTCTAATGTTAACCTGAATTTCTGAGCAGTTCCCACTGAGAGAAAAGGGAAAATGACCAAACCCTCATGGAAAACAAAACTACGCTAAACAGAAGTGTCTACTGTACTCTCCTCGGCCTATTGTTAATGCTTTACCTTTTGGAAAGCTGGCTACATAAGGACGTGGTGGAAGACAGAATTGTTCCACCACTTTTATTTCCAAATATGTAACTGGTGTTCTTACAGACTCTTTCAAAGGTTGAATTTCAAGCTTATGTAACTGCATGGAAATACTCAATGATTTGAGAGATTCCAATTCATTGTGACAACTTGGCTCTATAAGCCATTTCCCTAGCCATCCCAAATAGATAAAGATCATCTACTGTCAATACAACTGGGATTTAAGTTTTAAAAATTGGAAGAAGATAAGTTTTTCATGTGGTCCCTTGGTTTTTGAGGGCTGTCCATACAGAGCTATCTGGGTATTGATTTTACCCAATGGCTTCCAAATGAAAATAGATGTGAGAAATATGCTCACTGCTTATACATTTAAAGTCTTCAAAATTAGCTAAGTGATGGGGAGATATTTATGGTAAGAAGCTTTGAACTTTCTGGGAAAATCACATTTTATTTTTCCAGTTGAGCTTTTAGAAATAATACTGACTGTGTCTTATATAATGCTAAGTCAAAGATCACATACTTTAATGAATACTAAAATTGCTCACAATATTCTTTAAAAGCCAGCTTGGAGAGAAGCTTTTTCATAAGAAATGGGTATTTCTGGAACAGAATAAATGCTAATGTAGGAGCAATTGTTTCTTAATTTATATTTCCCATGAACTCTATTTGAACTTTACTTCAAGGACACACAGCAGAAAAGCTGTGTCTAGAATACCCCACCCTAAATAGAGAATGAATGTATTACATCCCAAGTATAGACTACACAAGTATTGGCTCACTACTTGATAGAGGAAGAAAAATAAAAATACTCCAAGGCCCTTTTATTTAGGGAAAGTTCAGTTTTCAGGTTTATCCTCAATACTTTGAAGCTGAAGGGACTAGGAGCTCTGTGGCTGAGTGGTATATTTCAGCTGTGAATAATAAGAAATATGAAAAATTGGTTGCTGTTGTAAAAAGCTGGCTAGCTCTGGTCCAGAGTGATTCAAAACTCTGCTGAGATACTCCTTTTGGCCCAAGACTTGTCTTCTTGGCTTAAAATTGCTCTGAGTCAGATGGACACTTTTCGGGCTTTATCTCACTTGACCGCTCTCTAACATTTGACATCGTTGATTTGGATTGTCCTCTGTGAATCACTCTTCTTTGGCTTCTGTGATTCTCCACTCTGCCCAGGGATGGCTCTTCTTTTTTGGCTCATCCCTTAATTGTTACCCTTCCTGCAATATTTTTTATGATCTTGTTACATCTTGCATTCCACACCTGGTGATGTCATTCATTTAAGGCATCATCTACTACACATAGAGGGGAAGGATCAAAAATGTATATTTCCACCTTCTTATTAGATGTTTGTTTCCTGACTGTTCTAGGACCCTAAATTTAACGTGTCCCAGCTGAACTCTTAATCTGTCCTACTTCTCCTGGTCTTCCTTTCTCAATGAATACTAGTACTTAACTGCCTAATTTAAAAAGCCTAGGTGTCATCTCTGACTCCTCCACTTCCATTGTTCTCTACAAAGAGTGATCTGTATCCACATGCTACTCCTCTCTCATGATTATCCATTTCTGTTCATATTCAGTGTCTGAGTCCAGGTTCTTATCATTGGCTCTTTGATCACTACCTCAGATGCCTTCCTGGTTTTCCCCTGACTCCTTTCTTCATGCTCTAGAGTGTAATAGAGCATTACAAAGTAGACACTTGATCATTTCTCTTGTCCTATTAAAACCCTTCTAAAACTTACTATCATCCTTAAGATAAAGTTCAAATGGGTATTAGCATAAAATATCATGTATACTCTGATTCCTTTTTAAAAAAACTTCTTTAACTTCAACTCTTGACATTTCTCCTCTTGAACTTTACCCCTCAGCCATGCTGAAGTACTTGAAGTTACTGAATGGTCCATTTTCTGCCTTTCCTCTGGGCCTTTACTATGTTTTCCTCTCTGCCTGGAACAAGCTCTCCTTGTTTGTGAAGCTCACACCCACCCATCCTTTCAGCTGAGAGGGCATTTCATCTGGGAAACCTTCTCTGATCTTCTTTCCAATCCCAGATCTGAGTTAGATGTTCCTCCTTGTTACCTCTTCCAGCACCCAACACATTTATATTCTGAGGTTTGCTGTTCTTCAGTCTCTAAGTCGTGTCTGACTTTTTGCGACCCCATGGACTGCAGCACCCTGGGCTTCCCTGTCCTTCACTGTCTGCCCTGAGTTTGCTCAAATTCATATCTGTTGAGTCAGTGATGCTATTTAATAATTTCACCCTCTTCTTCCCTCTCCTCCTTTTGCCTTCAATCTTTCCCAGCATCAGAGTCTTTTACAATGAGTTGGCTCTTTGCATCAGGTGGCCAAAGTATGAGAATTTCAGCATCAGCATCAGTCTTTTCAGTGACTATTCAGGGTTGATTTGATTTCCTTACCAGGTTTGATCTCCTTATCAAAAGACACTGACAATACTTATTTACTTATCTTTCTTCTCCAAGATCTATTTGAGGTCAGGAAGCATATCTTTGCTACATTGTATCCCTAATGTTCTCCTCAGTCCTAGGTACATAGAAGGCACTCAATATATACTTTTATTTATTTATTTAAAGAGAGGGTTTCCATTTTTAAAATAGTCTTAGTGAGTTTAAAACTTTGTTGCAGTATTGCTTCTGCTTTATGTTTTGTTTCTTTTAGCCTCAAGGCATATAAGGTCTTAGCTCCCGACCAGGGGTCCAACAGGCACCTCTTGAATTGGAAGGTGAAGTCTTCACCACTGGACTGCTAGGGAAGTCCCCAATACATATGTTTTAGAATTAACTACTTAATTGCTGAATTACAACTCATGAAGAAGGATGTGATTCAAAGATCTTGCTTTATTTTGGAAACACCAGGCATTAGATAAGGCTCTCTGGGCAGCTTTCTATAACTGCTGTACCCTCCACTCACAATTCTAGACATGAAGGCACTAAAGAGATAATTGACAAATACCATGAGGCTGTGATGGCTTCAAAAGCCTGAATTCCAGGAGTCATCTCTATGTCCTTCGAAGGAAACAAAAGAGAAATGTTTCACTGTTCTTGAAGCCATTATGTGCCCTATGGTTTCTGAAACCAGAGAAATATTCAGCTCCACATTCATGGCTTTTGGGAACTCATGTGGAATCCAGAATGTTGGATCTGATTCTCCATGCGTTTGTGGGAATCAAATGAAGGTTGTCAGTGGCTACAGACTGCCAAGAGGGCTAGATGTTTCCATCAAGTTTTCTTCTTCCAAATGAACCTTGGGGTTATTTGTCTATAGTTCTGCCAGGGGCGGTGATTCGCTGGGAACAAGCCACCACGAACATACTCTCAGGTCTCCATCATGCTGCTGTTGCATGAGAAATGGGACTTATCAAACATGCTGCAGAGCCGAATTCTCTGAATTCTCCAAGACTGTTCAGAAAGCTTGGAACAACACACACCCACAATTAAAACAGAAAAGAAGGATGAGTAAGTGAGGAACTGCGAATCACATATTTTTCTAAATTAGATTTATCTGTAAAGCTTAAATATGTGCAAACATATTTTGAATGACCTGGTATGAACTACAGTTTTGGTATTAGATAGCTCATTTTACTTTGTCCTTATGTGTGAGGTAAAAAGAGACTTACTTTGCTGGTTATTTGTCTTTAGTAAGTATTGGATTTTGAGGGGATACGAGTCTTTTTAGCCAAATTGAAAAACTTCTCAGAATTTAAAGAACACTCCATCTGAATTCAAGCTGTGTTCGGGTTTGGCAGCATATATATATATTTTTCCTTTGGCAAGGAAAATGATGTTCGATTCTATGACCTGGTAGATCTCGAGCAGGTTCCCATGCAAGCTTGTAGTCCTTATGATATAGAGAGTTTTGGAGGGAATCTATAGATGGGGGCAAGATTTGCCTCAAAATGAAGCAAACAAACGATGATTTTCAAGGAGAGGAATTGTTTCCAACCAAAGGCTTTGAGATGTGAAGCTTCTTATAGTTTGATTTTCAATATTTTTTAAACTGTGAAATTTACTGGATTTTCTCATCCCTTGCTGTTTGTTGTCAGGTTCCTTTCCATAAGTAGTAGAATAAAAGTGGTTTGGTTACTTTCAAGGCTTACAAGAAAAATAACTACTACCTGTGTGTCTGTGTGTGCCCAGTCGTGTCTGACTCTTCACCACCCATGGACTGTAGCCCACAGGCTCCTCTGACCATAGGATTCTCCAGGCAAGAATACTGGAGAAGATTGCCATGCCCTCCTCCAGGAGATCTTCCTGACCCAGGGTTCAAACCTCTGTCTCCTGCATTGTAGGCAGACTTTTTTTTTTTTAAACTGCTGAGCAACCAGAGAAGCCTAACAACCACCCATAAGCACCTATTATATGCCATTGTCCTTATAATAGGTAGCTCAGCTGGTAAAGAATCTGCCTGCAATGCAGGAGACCCTAGTTTGATTCCTGGGTTGAGAAGATCCCCTGGGGAAGGGAATGGCAACCCACTCCAGTATTCTTGCCTGGAGAATCCCACAGAGGAGCCTGGTGGGCTATGGCCCATGCGGATGCAAAGAGTTGGATATGACTGAGCAACTAATACTTTTACTTTCACAAGTTGGGTCATTGCGCTCCTTTGGCAGAAATTTGGGAATCCACATGGTGGCTCTTCTCCAAATCTAAAAAAGATGGAAGGAGTGGAGACTCCAGGCATGGAGTGATACCCTTTAAAAGACTGACTTCAGGGGCCTTCGTGGATACATATGTGGCATTAGTGATGAAAGATGGATAAACAGCTGAGGACCTCAGACTCAGTAAGGATGAAAGACTTTGAAGAGGCACGTAGCCGTATCTAGTGCATTTCCACCTTGTCCATCCAATTCATTTCTCTCTTTGCATTATTTTCTGTCATGAATCCCACTACTTTCCCAAACTGTGGTTTAGCTGGTCCAAATGTCTTGGACCTGGACGATATGCTGGTAAGTCAAACACAGCACAACAGATCTAAAACCCAATTCATGTCATACTTTTCTATCAAAACATTTCCCTTTCCTGATTTTCTCCATTTCTCTTCATGGAAACATTAACACTTACAATCATGCAGGTCAAAACTTCAGAGTTATCTCTGATTCCATCCCTCCTTCCTCATCTAGGCAAGGTCCATTGTGCAATGATGATGATTATGATGAAAGTGACTTCAGTCATATCTGACTCTTTGCGATCCCATGGACTGTAGCCCACCAGGCTCCTCTGTCTATGGAATTCTCCAGGCAAGGATACTGGAGTGGGTAGCCATTCCCTTCTCCAGGGGATCTTCTTGACCCAGGGCTCAAACCCGGGTCTCCTGTATTACAGGCAGATCCTTTACTGTCTGAGCCAGGAGGGAAGCTCATCCGTTGTGTAAAATGAAAGAAGTGAAATCGCTCAGTCATGTCCTACTCTTTGTGATCCCATCGACTGTAGCCTACCAGGCTCCTCCATCCATGGAATTTTCCAGGCAAGAGTATTGGAGTGGGTTGCCGTTTCCTTCTCCAGGGGATCTTCCCAACCCAGGGATCAAACCCCAGTCTGGCATATTACAGGCAGATGCTTTACTGTCTGAGCCACCAGGGAAGCTCCATTATGTAAATATATCAGCAAATCCCCAGCAGTATGACAAGAACACTCTAAGGCACAAATTATACATTCAGCAAATATTTGAGTAAAACAAATAGATGTCTTTGCTTTTCAGTTTAATGCTGTTGTTGTGCAGGAAAGATTTTTTACTGATGAAGAAAGAGGAGGAGCAATAAAGAAATCAGAAAACCAAGGATGCTTTTTGCCAGAAAACAGGCACATCTCACACAATTAGAAACTTTTGCTAGGAGATAGGTTAAGTAATTCAGGTCCCTGGTTGCTTCCTGATATAATTACACCATTACCAGGCACTGTGATTAGAACTGTAGGAGCATTTGGAAATAAACCAGGAGGACATTGAAAGAATACTAGAAATATTACTTGTCATAATCACCTACTTGATGTATGAATCTCAGAGCTAAGATGGATGAATGGATGCTTTAATGGATGAATCTCAAGTTAAGAACCTTGTCTTAACTTGATGACCTCAGACCTTCATTCCAGTGCTGAAGTCTTGTAAACTTTCTCAAGTAATGTCTGCTTTCTCCAATAAAGCAAGAGATGAATTCTAGGAGAAAGTCAGGTATATTTCTAACAAAACTCATTTGGTTCTCGCCTTTACATATATTATTAATGAGGGAATTTTGGAAGATTGGAGGGAAAAGATACATAAGCACCTTGGATTTTAAGAGAAAGAGCTTGTCAGACTTGGGAGTTTGAAAATTTTGGACACGTTGACAAAAATGGTGAATGAAAGCTCTCTTCTTGAAAACAGTAAAAGAAACAAAATGACTCTCCATTCCTACTGTCAGCACCTACTTGTCAGAGACCCAGTCTGAGGGAGTCATCATTCCTCCACGTTGTTACTGAATCTCTCCTCTATAGAAAACTCCCTTTGAGTAAAAGAGAAAATTAGAATCCAGAAGTGATGTTTTGCCAGCCACATCTCTAATGGCCTTTTCATCTCCCTGATGAACTCACTGTAGCTATGGAAATTCTAATTTCCTATCTTGAGTCAGCTTCAGAAATGTGCTTACTTACGTGCTTCAAATGGACTTATCAACTAATGAACCAAGAAATATTTTTTTTTTGGCCATGTTTAAATACGTCTTACTCAAACTTTAAAGGTTAGGGCATTTTGGGGTCAGGTTTGCTCCATAATTCTTCTGTGCAACGTATTCACTTCCCATTAAAATCTACTTTTTTTCCTAACAAGAAGGTGTTAGGCTTCTGATCTCTCAGGGAAATTGCACTTTGCATGAGCATTACCTCATCCAAATGTATATTCCCATTGAACCTGTCATCAACTGGACTTGAAGCCTTCATTTTTTCCTTTTGTAGCAAGATGCCTGGCTCATTACTTACTCAGGGCTTGCTAGTAAAATTGGGGTTGGGGAGTGAAAGGAATATGGCAATTATTGACATTAGACCTGAGTTCAACCATTCCTGCAACATCTGATGCTGAGATTTTGGGGTAAACCAAGTTGTTCTTTTAGAATCAAAATGAGAGCAACTGGAGTCTGTTTATTCAACACTTGAGTCACGTTCATGAACTCTATAGTTATAAAGATAACTGTGCCATGGATTTTGCTCTCAAGGATGCTAAGACATGCCCATGGTTTAGCTACTCATTCAACAAACATTTTTCAAGCATGTTTTGCCTATTGAGGTCATCTCTGAAGATGCAATGGAACATGGTGCTCATCCTGACAAATGCTGAGTGTAAGCCCTGATATAAAGTAATAGGCTGTGAATGATGAGCAGAAAATGAGTAGAGGTTATTCAAGAGATATAGTAGCTTCATGCATGTTCCTGGGACTCAGTCTTCATGAAGGAGGTAGTATTTGCCCTGGGCCTTGAAGGATGGGCATGACTGGAAATATAGGGAAGATAGGAAAGATGGTCTGCAATGGAGGAAATGTGAAGCATCCCAACTGAGGATGCCTCGATCTCTAATGTTCTCTAATCAAATGGTTCCAAATGCAAGTGGAATCAGGGCTTCTCAGAACCATGGAGGACTGAGTTCAGTGGTGTAGATTATGCACTCAGAAGAACCTCATCAGTCAGAAGAACCACCCAGAATATCAACTCCCATGAGAGTCTAAGTCATAAGGAACCATTTCCTGTTCGGCCATGTTTTCTCAACAAAATTTCTACCCATTCACTACATAAATGGGCTTTCCAGCTGGCTCAGTAGTAAAGAATCTGCTTGCCAATGCAGGAGATGCAGAAGTCTGGAATCCTTTTACAGAGAACTGGATAAACTGAAAGCTGCTTTTTACTGCCCACATTATTTAGGAAGCAGGTTAGTCTCTATTATCAGAAAGTTCTGAGGGAGAATCTGAAATGGGACACCTAACTCAGCAGCCGACAATGATATGTTTTGTCAATATTTTCCATTTGCTTTCAGTTCTGTTTATTTCAGTGATCCTAATATATTATCAAAGTCCTTTAATCAACTAGGATACCAGGTGATGCATGCAGACTCCTTGATTCATGTTTATAACCACTGCAATTGTGAAAGAACAAATCTATTTTTTTAATTCATCAAGTTTGTGGTGCTTTGTTGCAGTAGACAGAAACTAACAGAAACCTCATCTATAAAACGAATAATACCAACCCACTCAAAGATACAGTGAGAGCACTGAATGAGAGCATGAATATAAAGAACTTTGCCTTATCTGGCCCAGAATAGTGTTAGTTGTGCAGGCAAGTCCCACTCTTTGTTCACCGTGTATAGGCTCCTCTGTCCATGGAATCCTCCAGGCAAGAATACTGGAGTGGGTAGCCAGTTCCCTTCTCCAGTGGATCTTCCCAACCTAGGGATCAAACCTGAGTCTCCTGCATTGTAGGAAGATTCTTTATCGTCTAGAGCCACCAGGGAATAATTGACCACTAAGTCTTATCTTTTTGGATTGAATTTTCCAGCCCATGTCTCTATGCCAGTTTTGGATCTTTTTCTTTACCATACAGGCTGTCACTTTAGTTGTGTCTGACTCTTCATGACCCCACAGACTGTAGCCCACCAGGCTCCTCCGTCCATGGGATTCTCCAGACAAGAATACTGAAGTGGGTTGCCATGACCTTCTTCACGGGATCTTCCCGACCCAGGGATCAGACCCACATCTCTTATATTCCTGCATTGGCAGATAGATTCTTTGCCGCTAGCGCCACCTGGGAAGCATATACATGTCACACATATCCACATACAACTGATTCCAACCTGCTTCACTCCAACCTCCTTCCAGTCTTCCCATATGATCTCAGTTATGAACCTCTCAAGAGTTTCTAGTATTTTTGAAACTGCACACATCTGTGAGTTTCTCAGCTTCAAACCAGATTTCATATAAAAGAACATCAAATGTTTTCCTTCAAACACAAGAAAGAACACTCTTCTCATACTAAAGGTCTAGAAATAGTGGTTATTTTTCAGTGAACAAAGAAAAGTACAGTGGTTTGCATTGTGGTGCTGCTCACTTCGAACCAGCCTGAAAGTAACAATGTCACTTCATGTTAGGAGTTTAAGCAGTAGTTTAGTTGGGCCAGTTTAGCCAAAACCTTGAAGGCAGGGGTAGAACACTATGAGAAAAGTTATATTTACTCTTCCAAGTCCCAAGATATTAAAGTTTCTGTGAATTGGAATTAAAGTGTGCTTTGAAATAAATCCTAACATGAATGAAGAGAAGGAGTGAAAGTTTGAATAAAGAGTTTTTTTTTTAGAAAGTCACTTTTTTTAAAAAAAAAATCTGTTTCTTCCTTATGGCTTTTAATGGGTAAAGCAATGACAACAATGTTGTATGCTGTTATGAGAGACCACATTTTTACATGTCCCACCTCTTCAAATGCATGTTGATGCCCTGAGGATAATCCTAGGTATAGTGCATGAAGAAAGGGCAAAGTCCTGGGTTGGGTAATAATGTCTTAATTTGAAGATTAAGATTAAGATTAATTTGAAGATTCTTTAACTCTAGACTGACATCAAATAGGGAGAGAACTAGACCCATTTTTTAAATGATGTATTCCATATCAAGAGAATATTTTTTTCTTTTCCTTTAAAAGCTTGTACTATAGTTCAGCTTACACAGTGATATCACTTTATGCAATGAGGTTAATCAAGAAAAAAAATGCCTCAATCATACTTTAAAGAATCAGATCAACTAATATCTATGAAGAATCTTTTAAAAGTTAATGGTAGAAAAGACTCTTTGCATGTAGATATACAAGACTCTTGGAAATTCATTCATTCATGAGTTTATTAAAAATATTCATATGTTTTTAAAACATTTATTTCATACTGATAGCAAAACCAGTACTAGGTGCAAGAATATAGGCTGAGGAAGAGATAATATAGAAACTAAGTAAATAAAATATACACTATGTTAGATGATGATGAGAAATTTGGAGGAAAATTAATTTGAGGAGGAAGCTGGAGAGTCAAGTAGCATGTTGCAACTTTTGGAAGGATGGTCAGGGAAAGCCTGAGAAGGTGCCAGGTGAGCAAACACCTGAAGGAAGGGGTATAGTGAGAACAGTTGTTGAGGAGGAGGGACTGGGATTTGAAAGTCTGAATTATTGGGGAGAAACCTGAGCTGGAGATAACTGATATAAACATGTTTAGATAAATTTATTTAGAGTATGCTCTGGTTTTAAGAATCATTTATTTACAAAATATTCTGGAACAATAAAAATTTTTCAGCTTATTCTGAAGCACTTTCTCTACCAGCCTCCATTCTAGAACTGATTCTAGTAATTTAACTGCGAGCATTGACCACAGGCCATTTACATGTACACGCTGGTGTTGACTGTGTAGGCTTGGGTTGTGGCTTGAGCTTTAGTCTATATTCTGCAGTCTTGAAATCACTGTGCAGTGATCTGGTCCATTCAAAATGTGAGAAAACTTAAGTAAGGGACGTGATTATACCTGGCTACTTCAGGCTCTCCAAATGCAAAACAAAAGATTAGGTTTTAAAAAGGAAATGCTTGGTTCACAAATTTCATGATTACGTGACATTTGCCTTGATTCTTAAGTGGAACATTTTAAACTGTGAGCATATTTCTAGCAGATTTTTAAGAAGAATTTTCTTTACTCCTGTTAAAAATGGTTCTTCATGTACTCTTTTCAGAGGACTTCTCTCACTGAGAAAACTTATTTACAAGTTTGACTCTGGACTGAGGGAAACAGAGATGCTATCTGAGACAACCTTAGAATGTTTCATAAGGCAATCATGAGATTTTTCTGCCTTGGTCCTGATGATGTTTAAAGCAAAATTATTGTAAACAACATATTTTTAGATCCTAGACATTCATTCAATTTAGAGCAACTTTAGTCTTTCAAGGCTTTGGAACTAACTATCATCTTCTAGTTTCTTTTAGTTTTTATCATTGTTGGAACAGTCATTACTTTGTCAAGTCCTTAAATCTTATTGTAAGACTAGATTCTTTCTTCTTTGTCTATTTCTCCTTTACCTCATCATTTTTCATGTCTGTTTCTCTGTCATTCACAAGTAAGGATATGTATGCTTGCTTAGCTTCAGAAGCATAGTTTATTAGTCTCTGGTTAGTGCTTCCCTTCGAAGTGTTGTCATTGATAAATCAACTGAATGGTGAGATTCTTCTCTAAAAAATAGTACATATCACTGATTGAATCAGGTGAAGCAAAGTTTAGAAAAACATAGCTGATTCACTTGGTATCGTGGTGGCCAGTCATATTATTTAAAACCTCTCAGGAAGTTTATATTCTAGGAAGGGTTGAGAACAAAAGAGACTGGTGCAAGCAGGAAGCTCATTTAACAGGGTGGCGCATAGTGAGTGCTCAGTAAGTGCTAGTCGAATGAAGTAACACATTATGTACATTTAAAAAATCCACTCTCTGATAAGGAAGTGTCAAAATGAACTTTAAAAAAATTATAGAAGAATTGATGCTTTTGAACTGCGGTATTGGAGAATTGATGCTTTTGAACTGCGGTGTTGGAGAAGACTCTTGAGAGTCCCTTGGACTGCAAGGAGATCAAGCCAGTCCATCCTAAAGGAAATCAACCCTGAATATTCATTGGAAGGACTGATGCGGAAACCAAAGCTCCAATATTTTGGCCACCTGATGCAAAGAACTGACTCATTAGAAAAGACCCTGATGCTGGGAAAAATTGAAGGCAGGAGGAGAAGGGGGTGACAGAGGATGAAGTGGTTGGATGGCATCACTGACTCGATGGACAGGAGTTTGAGCAAGTTCCGGGAGTTGGTGATGGACAGAGAAGCCTGGCGTGCTGCAGTCCACAAAGAGTCAGACACGACAGAGTGACAGAACTAAAACTAATCTCTTTGTTTAGATTTTGCAACCAGAATAGGCTTGAAACAAGAGGAATAAAAGCATCATATATGGAATCACTGTGTTGTGATGTGTACTCTTGAGCAGAAATAGAGAATCTTCTGAGATGAAAAGTCACCATGGGATGATGATAATGATAATGATTGGTAAGACTTAGTATTTGCTAACTATTTGTTATGTGCCAGATTAAACACTTTCCATAGATTGTTATTTCATGAAATCTTTACAACAAATTTGCTAGGGAGGTAGCTATTTTAGAATTTTAGAAACCTAAAAAAGCTTTTCCCATGGTCATACAGCAAGTGGTAGCACTTAGATTAGAATACATATAGTGTGTTACAGAACCTGCATGCCTATCTACTGCATTACAGTGAAATTTGTGATATAAGGAAGAGTCCAAGAAAACCAAAAGCTAATAAAAAAGCAAGTATATTCCAATAATTTTTTTCTGAAAAGCAGAAGTGGAAATAATTTATATGAATCAGCACTTGCAAAGGAGGCAGTAAAGGCACAACTAAAAATATTGAAAATCTGAATCAGTGATGTGGAGACTCCTTGAAGCTATTACCACAAGCAAAAAGAGAAAACTATTAAGGGGCATGATGACAGATGCAGTGGACAGAGAATGGAGATCCAGCCTGAGAATTATATGAACTTATGAGGAAGTAGCCACAAGAGAGGAGAGCTCATCCTGAAAGATTTACTTGGAGCAGACTCTTCCTTTTTTTTTTTCCCAAAGTGGAAAAGCCCTAGAGATGCAAATCAGAAGGGCTTACTGAATTCCAGGGTAGAGGTGGGGTGTGTGTGTGTGGGTATACAATGAGGGTAGACCTAATCTAGCCTTGCAGCATTTTGAGTTGACAAAGATTTTAAAAACATCTCAGGTTGACATTAAAATTTACCCCACCCAACAGCAAATATCAGAGAACCATGTAACAATACACAGAGTCATTCATGTGTGAAGGCAACAGAAAAACATTGTCAGATACTCATAGGCTACAGAAATATACAAACTGCGCCCTCTTTAAGTTTACTTGAAGACAAACATTAACTCATCAGGGTGATTTTAAAAGGGTCCTGTCACGAAGTGAATACCTAGGCATTTCCCCCTCTCTTTTAGAAATCTAGAGAAAGGAAATAAATCACAATGCACAAAGTAATATATGTGAAAATTATGGTCTCTACAATATTATTGTTATAGGCAAAAATGGAAACAACCAAAGGTTCCCTATTAGAAGAATGTGAGATGTCATTCAGTCATGAAAATGATTAATAGAAAAACAAGTTAAATGATATAGAAAAATCATTTCACAGTTTTCATTTTGTGTGATCTCATTTATGTGAAACACACTGAACATTTCTTGGAAGGAAATAGTTCATTTTAGTTAAGTCTGAGTAGACAGGATGATGGATATTTATCGTCACATATTTTCCATTTCTTTACAAATATTTTGCAATAAACCTAAAAATTTGGCAGCAACGAAAAAGTAGAGGATAGTAAGGGTTGAAACGTTCAAATTTAATTTGGGGTTAATTTTAGGCAACAAGAGTTCTATAGATTGTCTAGGCTGGTCATACCATTGAAACTTGGATAACCCTGTAAAAGTGTGGGTAGTATAGGGATGCTACAGGCCCAGGTCACGTGCCTGAACAACCTTGGCAGCCAAGTTCCCTTTGGCCACGAAGTTTGGAAGAAAATATTCCCTTTTTGGAGTATTTGCTATTCTCCCTGATCATGCTTCTTTTTTTTTTTTTTTTCCTAACTGAATTGGAACTTCCACTTTAGTTTCCTTCAACCTTGCAATTTCTTCAAGCCATTTGGATGCTAACATCTCCAGTAACAGTGAGATTCCCAATAGTTAACTTCAGAGTAACTTTCTCAAAGGTAATTTCTCCAAAGTCATCAGAATTGCTCTTCTTACAGCAGAAATCTTTCCTTTCAGTGATATTTGCATAACATAAAAATTTGCTGTTTTACGCAGAAATATTTTGTCCAGTGGACCAGTTTTTATTCCTTTTCCTAAAATACTTATATAAAGAAATTATCATTTGAACAAAGTATGCCAGCCTATCTGCTTTTCCCAGAAAGGCTGAAAAGGATCTGTTAAAACGATGAACTGTCATTCCAATCCTGCCTCATATCCCAAATGTTTGTAAAACCTAATGACTGGGTGAAGGTCTGCAGCATTGCTTAGTTCTTTATGCGTATTATAGTGCGTTGAAGCTATAGATGATTAAACATCGAAAATTCTGAATAAAAGGCAAACTGTATTTTCTGAACATTTTTTTCAATAATAGCTGAGTTTCTATTTTTTTCTGTAGAACTCCTTCTCTATATTTCTTCCCTCATCCTATCTTTGCCATCAATGGCTTTTTCTCCTTTTTAATGTGTCTTGAAGGAAGTGTCTGCTTTTGTCCTTCATGAGTAAATGTTGAACTTCACCTCTTTTGTACTCCTCTTGCCCTCACGTTCATTATCTTTACTTCCCTCCCCAAGCCAGTACTTCCAAATACAAGCAGTTACTTGATGCTTTCAATAAAGCCTCCCCTCAGATAATCCCAAAGCAATTTACTTATGGTCCTGTGCAATTTGTTTACACATATGACATGTTAAGACAAAACAAAAAGCAAAATTGAAGTAGCATATAGAGGTCTTTTTGAAGGTCTAGAAACATTTATTTTTAAGCAATTGTTTTATTATGTATAAAAGTAATAAATTGGTATCTGTTGCTTTTGGAGTTTTTTCAGAGCCAAATATTATTTTTTTCAGAGCTGAATACTATTACCGGTTATAGAAGTCCTGTGATTTGTATAACCCTGAGACCTGAAATGAATTTTGAGGCTATTTGCTTTTAGGAGGCAGAATAGTACAGGAGCTAAATTAATGGAATCAGGAACCAAATTGCCTAGGATTGAATCAATTTCTTCTCTCCCACTTTCTAGCTATCTGAACTTGAACTAATATTCCGTATTCTGTTTGTTTCCTCAGTTAATAAAGTGAAGATAATAGTAGCATCTACTTCATGGGTTAATTGGACTTCCCCAGTGGCTCAGTGGTAAAAGAATTCCCCTGCAAAGGAGAGAATGTGGGTTTGATCCCTGGGTTGGGAAGATCCCCTGAAGGAGGACATGACAACCCGCTCCAGTATTCTTGCCTGGAGAATCCCATGGACAGAGGAATCTGGTTTTTATAGTCTGGGTTATAATTCACGAAGTTGCAAAGAGCTGGACACGACTGAGCTCCTGAGCACACATGCAACACGCATGCTTAATAAATGTAAATATTCAGAAGAGTTCCTGGCACTTGGTAAGTTATAAGCGTTTAATATTATCACTTTCCAAATTATTATTTTTAAGATTAAGGTTTTCCTAAAGTGCCTGTCATTCCATATACAGGTGGATAGGCAGGTTTACTTAGAGGATTACTCTTCTTTTGTAAGATTAGTATTAAATATTAAATTGTTTACCTCAAACATATAGCTAATAAATAATTTCTACGCTGTTTAAATTTCCATTTCCTGTTTTGCCTACATAGCTCCTTAGCTGGAAGTATCTGCAAACTCTTAGAATATAGATCTTTGGTTACTAAAGTGTTTTTTTTTTAATTTAAGAGAGTTATTTAATCTACTTAAGGATAGAGACTATTTTCACCTGCAAGAACTGGCAAAGTGAAAAAAAACAAGAGAGAGAGAAATTTGGATAGAGATGGAGGTGAGTCTTAAAAAAACAGCTAAAAATCTCTTCATCAATAGTTCTATCTTTCTTCATTCAACAAGTTTTTTTTTTTTAAACCACTGTTTAGGAAATGAGTGGCAAACACTACTTCCTGTCCTCAAGGCGTCTGTTTCTTAATTAATTTTTATTGGAGTATAGTTGTTTTACAATGCTGTGTTAGTTTCTACTGTATAGCAAAATGAATCAGCCATGCATATACATATGAAAATGAATGAAAACCACTCAGCCATGTCTGACTCTTTGTGACTTCACGGACTATACAGTCCATGGAATTCTCCAGGCCAGAATATTGGATTGGGGAGCCTTTCCCTTCTCCAGGGGATCTTCCCAACTCAGGGATTGAACCCAGGCCTCCCGCATTGCAGATGGGTTCTTTACCAGCTGAGCCACAAGGGAAGCATATCCATATACCCCTCCCTTTTGGACTTCCTTACTGTTCACGTCACCAAGGTGCATTAAGTAGGGTTCTATGAGCTATACAGTATGCTAAAACAAGTGATCTATTCTATACTTAGTATTAACAGTGTATATGTGTCAATACCAATTTCCAGATTCCTCCCACCACTCCCCCTGCCCTGCCTTAACCCCTTGGTATTCATACATTTGTTCTCTACTTTGTGTCTCTATTTCTGCTTTGTAAATAAGATCATTTATACCATTTTTCTGCTTTCTTTCTGGCTCAGCTAGTAAGGAATGTGCCTGCAGTGCAGAAGATCTGGGTTCAATCCTTGGATTGGGAAGATCCCCTGGAGAAGGGAAAGGCTGCCCACTCCAGTATTCTGGCCTAGAGAATTCCACGGACTGTATAGTCTATGGGGTCTCAAAGAGTTGGACACGACTGAGCAACTTTCCTTTTCATACCATTTTTCTAGATTCCATGTATATGTGTTAATATAAGATATTTGATTTTCTCTTTCTGACTTACTTCATTCTCTATGACTCTCTCTAGGTCCATCCACATCTCTATAAATGACCCCATTTTGTTCCTTTTTATGGCTGAGTAATAATCCATTGTATATATGTACCATATATTCTTTATCCATTTATCTGTTGATGGACATTTAGGCTGCTTCCATGTCCTGGCTATTGTAAATAGTGCTGCTATGGACACTGATGTTTAGGTGTCTGTTGCTGAATAAGAGCTCATTGTGGTAAAAGTTACTGTGGCATTTTGCACATTCTATCAGAAATAAGTCTTGCTAGAAAAAGACAAATATCATATGACATCATTTTATGCAGAATCTAAAAAGAAATGATGCAAATAAACTTATTTACAAAATAGAAACAGACTCACAGATTTAGAGCATGAGTTCACAGTTACCAGGAAGGGAGGGTAGAGGGGGAAGGGTAGATTGAGAGTTTGGGATTGACATGTACACATTGCTATATTTGAAATAGATAACCAACAAGGAACTATTATAAAACACAGGGAACTCTCTCAGTAGTCTGTAATAACCTAAATGGGAAAACTTTTGAAAAAGAATAGATACATGTATAACTGAATCGCTTTGCTATACACCTGAAAATAACACAGCATTTAAAATCAACTGTACTCCAAAATAAGAAAAAAATTTAAAAAATGTCTTGCTTAAGGATAGAATTAAAGGTAGACTTATTGGTTCAGTCCAGAGAAGGAGTCTTCAGATTAGGACTTGCTAAAATCTGCAAAAGAAGTTGTCAAGAGTGAGAAACCCCAAATTCTGCATTGAGAATTATATAAACTTTAATGTTGCCATGGTAATAGCTAATACTTTATTGTGTGCTAAGTACGTATAATTATTGTGTGCTAACAACAATTCTATAAGTTTATTATGCTTTTTGTTGTTGTTGTTGCTCAGTCTCTAAGTCATATCTGACTCTTTGTGACCCCATGGACTGGAGTACACCAGGCTCCCCTGTCTTTTGTTATCTCCCGAGTTTGCTCAAAATCATGTTCATTGAGTCGGTGATGCTATCTAACCATCTCATCTTCTGCCATCCCTTCTCTTTTTGCCTTCAGTCTTTCCCAACATCAGGGTCTTTTCCAATGAGTCAGATCTTCACATGAGGTGGCCCAAGTATTGGAGCTTTGGCTTCAGCATCAGTCCTTCCAATGAATATTCAGGGCTGATTTCCTTTAGGTTCACTGGTTTGATCTCCTTGCAGTCCAGTAGACTCTCAAGACTCTTTATCAGCATCGAAATTCGAAAGCATCAATTCTTCGGTGCACAGCCTTCTTTATGGTTGAACTCTCACAATTGTACATAATTACTAATCACTGTACAGATGCCAAATTGAAAATGTAGAAAGGAGAAGAAGTTTGTTTGGAGCCAGGTGGCCTGTCAGTTGTCTCAAAGAGGTCTACCTGCCATCATATCTAAAGCACATCCCAATCAGGCCTGTCCCTCTATGACACTTTAACTTGTTCTGTGTCCTTCATTTGAAATTCTCTCTTATTTTTTTATTTAGCTATTTACTTTTGTCTCCCTGACGTGATCCTGTATATCACACAAGAGCAGGGCAGTGACTGGTTCCCAATAAGTGACATTTTATTAAATGAATAAGAGTTTAACAGTACTTCATAAAATTCTTAAAATAACCACGTATCATAATTATTATTTTAGTGTTATTTTCTTTTTACAAACAGGAAAATCGAAACAGGTGGGTGAAAACAGAAGACTCTAAAGCACACTATGGATTCAAACACACTTTGGGTTCAAAGCTAGATTAATTTTTACCCAAAGTTCATTTATTTTCCTATATATACACTAAGTCTCTGCTCAGAAACACCCTTGAAGCAAAGATGATAAAATATAACAGTAGCAAATAAAGAAGATAAAAAAGAATTAAAATATGGATGGAGGAGAGGGAGGGAGTTCCAGGAGGGAGGGAATATATGTATGCATATAGCTGATTCACTTTGTTGTACAGCAGAAACTAACACAACATTATAAAGCAACTATACCTCAATTTAAAAAAAAAAACATGGAAAGAGCAGAAAAGAACAAGATTTTTTTTTATTGTAACAAATTCAAGAAAGACTTTTTTCTTTGCAATATTGTGTTGGTTTTGCCATACATTGACATGAATCTGCCATGGGTGTACATGTGTTCCCCTTCCAGAACCCCCCTTTCACTTCCCTCCCGATTAAGATTTTTTTTTTTTAAATATCATTTTTGTTTGGTTATCAGATCAGTCTTGTTCCTTTGGAACTGTCAGAATTGGAGTTTGACCCCATCATGTGACTTACGCTCCTTGTTTCAAAATAGAGTATATTAATAAAAAATTGGAGTTGGGTAAGACCAATAGATCAGTAGACAATTCCTCTGAAAAAGATGGTTGTTTACTCAGTTTCCAGGAGAAGGGGGATTACCATTCCAGTGGGGGGCATGCAGGGAAGTAGCAGACTGGTTATGAGGCAGCAGGAGGGGGAAGAACTGAAGACAAGGAGTTGTGTTGTGGTTTCTGTGGGAAGAATGGGCAAGGCCCGGTGAACCAGCTTACGAATGGCGAGTCTGAACAATTTCAGCAGGCTCTGCTGTCTAGGGAATGTCCCTAGTGTCTGGTACCTGGCCCTGATGATTAGGGCTTAGGAACGATGGACAGTGGCCTACAGCGCAGAGACCCAATAGAAGAGATGGTGTAAGTGTGAACTCTGAATTGGTTTGTATTTGAAAAGCACACTCATGGGTGAGTTGTTTACTATCTCTAGGAATTGGCTGACCCTGGATGGAACAGCCCCTCTGGGGACAACAAGATTCCAAATGTCAAAGCATCAGAATACAGGAAATAAAAGATACGGGGAAGACGTTCCTCAGCTGTGCTTCTGAGACGCTGATTACAGGACAAGCACTGAAACCACGTTTTTTATTCACTTGGGTTACAAGTAGTCCCTTGAAACAGCAGGTTTATATGTAACTGTGTTTTTTATGCAATTCACAAAATTTGTGTTTTATGGAACCAAGGTAAAAATGTGTGGTATGTTTTCTGTGTTACCTTTTTGCAAGCTTTTTCTAACCGCTTTCATTTAAAGCTTATTTTTATTTCTTTCTTTATTTTGGCTGCACCACACAACATGGAGAACTTCCTGGACCAGAGATAGAACCCGTACCGCCTGCAGTGGAAACATGGAGTCTTGACCCCTCGGCCACCTGGAAGTCCTCTCTAACTTGACCTTTATTTTCCAGGAGAAGAAAAAAAAATTTAATATAATAGAGTGGTCCTGAATTGGGGGCAGTTTTGCTTCTCTTGTGGTTCAGCTGGAAAAGAATCTGCTTGCAGTGCTGGAGATCCCGATTTGATCCCTGGCTTGGGAAGATCCCCTGGAAAAGGGAAAGGCTACCCATTCCAGTATTCTGGCCTGGAGAATTCCATGGACAGTCCATGGGGTCACAAAGAGTCAGGCACAGCTGATCGACTTTAACTCATTTGTTCCCCGAAGGGGCATTTGGCAATGTCTGGAGACACTTCTGGTTTTCACAACTGAGGAGGATACTACCATCAAAGCTGCTACTAGATGTCCTACAGTGGAGACACAGAATAACGCCTGCAGCAAATAATTACCTAGTTCAAAATGTCAATAGTGCTGAGGTTAAGAAACTCTGATGAAATACAGTGATTCTCAGTTCACCTATTTTTTTTTTTTCTTTACCTCCTTCTGGGATTTCTCAGGTAATTCTAGTGGTAAAGAACCCATCTACCAATGCAGGAGGGGTAAGAGACTCAGGTTTGACCCCTGGGTTGGGAAGATCCCCTGGAGAAGAGCATGACAACCCTCTCCAGCATTCTTGCCTGGAGAATCCCATGGATGGAGGAGCCTGGCAGGCTATAGTCCTTGCACTTGTATCCATAGGCATTTGGCAGCTCTTTCTGTTCTGACATTAGAAAATAAAGCATAAACTTGACAATGAATCCAGATTCTGATTTTTCCCATTGCTCTTCACGTTTTTCCTGCTCTTTGCCCAACTTTGGAGATAGAATTCAATTCTATGTTATGTAATTTTAATACTTATATTTAAAACTCAAATAATTCTTTTTCAAGTCTGTGTTATAATTGCTAAATTACACTAAAAAGAACCTTTAAATGTCTGTATGTACATTTTTGAAAAGGAATGAGAAAAATTGATGGCAAGGGTCATTATATGGAAATAACTTACATATTCAACATTCAGTGAATAAATCTTTGCTGAATGAAAAATTAGTTTGATAAACCTATAGCACTGAGCAGTGTGGGTGTTATTTATTTTGCCTGAAGCTTTCTTTTCAATAATGTCAGCCTGGAGGTAAAAGTGACACCTTTACTGTGGTTCTCTAGTTTCTTTCTAAAAGAAAGTGAAAGTGTTAGTCACTCAGTACTGTCTAACTCTTTGTTGTTTTTTTTTTTTCAGTACCAATAAGTTTTTATTCATTGTATATTCCCAAGGAAAAGAAAGGGAAGGGAAAAGGGTCAGCGTGTGTGTTACAAAATGATAGCAAATGGGAAAGGAAGTACCTGGCACAGCAAAATCAGCCATCAAATAAACACTGCCCAGATGGGGTCGCCAAAGCCCAAGGGGCTATGTCTCCTGCAGTTCAGGAATGAGGAAAAGAACAGATGGGTACATGCTTTTCTACCCTCCCTCCCTCCCCATAAATTCAAGATTTCATACAAAGCTTTGGTTTCTAGCAGTAAACATGGAGTTACATTCGTCCGTCTGCTATTAAACAATCTTGTGGCTACTTTGACATAAGTTTCTTGCACCTGCATAAAAGTTCCTGAGTGACTTGGATATACATTCATCTTTCCTTTCGTGGTCTCCCAGCCCCACCTTCTACATGGAAGGCCCCCGTCATTGCTCCTCTCTATCCTTGGATTAGAAATTAAAGTTGGTCTTCATCCATCCAAATACAGCAGTCCGTTTTGCATGAATCATCAAGGAATGGACATGACTTGAGATTGGGAACAAGGGATGGAGAGATCTTAGCTTCTTCAGGATTTTTGCACAAATCACTTAATCACAGATACCCCACAAATTAAACATATAGGTTTATGGTCTATTTTAGGGGGCACTAAGGTGGAAAGAGGAGGGGGTAGGAATCTAGTTTTTAGGACAGATCTTGTTTGAAATAGGAAATAGAGAAAGGGGAACACAAAAGAAAGTGTAGCTCAAGACACCCCCCTCCCACTTCAAGAAGAGGGGCCCCCCAAGCTTGTTTCAGATCTTTCTGCTGGGTGCAGAACATTTTGTCAAAGATGCTTTGGCTAATTTTTCTCAATATAAAAAGAAGTTTGTAAACAATAAAACCCCAAAAGAACATGGAGAAGACCAACACATTATATTTACACAAACTAGACCACCTAGCAATCACCAAATCAGCTACTTGTGAAGTCCTACAAAGCCCAGACAAATATAATAACTAGAGGGGGCAGCAGTTGGGGGAGACAAGGATCAGACACACATCACCCAATGCGTCCTATTGCATTTGCCCCGTGACAACACAGTGAGGTAGGTCTGCAGTGATCTCTCGGCTTGTAAACAATGCCCCCCACCCACCGCCCATTCTCCTTTAGCTGCCATGATACTTATCACTGCTGCAGCAGGGTAAGACCCTGGCTCTGGGAACCAGAAAGAAGCCATTGCTGATGGTCTCTCCAGAAGCCAAGGAGGAAAAGCCCAGAATCGTTAAAGACCTTGTCCTTGCTTTATATATCCATCCCTGGGCAGCTCAAGATGGGTACAGAGGCACTGTTCTTAAAAACCTCTCCTTACCAACTTCCACTTTTTATAAACACACATACACACACCCTGTTGTGCATGGTCAGCCTAGCCCAGTAGGTGAAGGGTGGATCTGGTATGTAAAGCTGTCCTGTGCCCTGGGATTATAGATCTGGAACAGGAATCCTTTTATCATACATACAGATGACATTTGCCTAACCTTGGCTTCCCCTCTCTGCACTTCTTACCTGGCCCAGCCTCTCTCCTAACCTCTCTGCACCACGTTTTCCTGTTCAGACCAATTTCCAATCTTTCAGAAGGAAGGAGACCAAGTCATGGGGCAACCCGGTTAAAACCTAGTCTCTCATGAAACGCTGAAGATGGAGGGGTTTCAAGAGGACACTCTGGCAGAAGAGCCAGCTCTAATTGGCAAAAATGAGGTAGTTCAATAGGCTATACACTCCAAATAGTTGTTCTCTCTGATGATACAGCAACAAAAAGCATTCCTGCCGTGCAGACCCGGAGCTGCTGCCGACTTATCCCTGAGATTGCTCACGTACCTGAGAACACAGTGCAGGAATGAGGGCCTTAGATTAAAATACACAAAATACAAAACCAGAATATTTATATTACGAAAAAAAAAAGTTAAAATGCATAAGATACATCATTCGCACACAGCTAGTGCAGTTGGCATCCTGGAGAAAGTGGGTCCCAAGGTACAGTCACCCAAGGCAGCAAATAACTGAGTTGGCCCAGAATGGGGTGAGAGTGAGCTTAGAAGCAGCAAGTCTGCAGCTGTTCCCTGGATCACCCCTTTACCTGTCATCATAACCCGTTACTTGGGACAGTTCTTAGCATTCTGTCCCAAGAGGGGGTTATGAGGAGAGAAGAAGAAGAAAACCCTGCCACACCCCCTGAGATGTTTCCTCCCATGAAATGTAGTGGCTTGTTGGTTGGGTCCGTCAATCTGTTCTCTTCTTAATCTTTACACTCTGATATGGGAAATATTATTCCACATTCTTCTTTAAGGGTAAAACAACTTCCCTACCCAGGCCACTTTCAAAAGCTGGAGATTCTGGGGGTGGAGACTCAGATAAAGCGTGCAGGGAGGGTTAACCCCCAAAGCCCTCATGTGCATTTGGAAAGAGCTGATTGGAGTTTCTTTGCCTCACCCCTTCCTCCCACCGAGAGGGAAGAGGGGGTGATGCTGTGGACTCCAGCCTCAGATATGTGGCAGTGGGAGCTGCCCCCTACCCACCCTGTCCCCACTTTCTCCACTCTGCCGACTGATGCCTGCTCCTCAGAACTTTCTGATCACAAAAGGATAGCCCCCACCCACTGTGGCTCAATTCTGGGCCTCTGGGAGCATGCCAGAGCTGTGGATCTCTTCCTCCTCCTCCCGAAAGTAGGCTGGCTTTCCCTGGGAGCCGGGAGCTTGCTGGGCCTTCAGTGGGCACGAGGCTACCATATGGTTGATGCTCTGGCAGAAATGGCACTTCTTGGGCTGGGGTGGCAGCTTGCATTCCTTGGCATGATGGTCTAGACCTCCACAGTTGTAGCACCTGTCCCCCTTTGATCTGCGTTTCTGCATATTCTTCCCTTTGGGCCGCCTTTCACTCCCAATACAGAACACCCCACCAGGACCGGTGACTCGGATGGATTCCAGGCCCTTGGCGGACTTCTTAAAGGTGAACTCCACGGCCTCACCCTCCTTCAGGCTCCGGAAGCCTTCCATGTGCAGCTTACTCTGGTGCACAAAGACATCCACCGGGGGGTCGAGTGCGACCCCCGCGCGGGAGGTCACAGACAGGAAGCCGAACCCCGTGCGCACGTTGAACCACTTGCAGATGCCGGCACCGTGCAGCAGCTGCGGCTCCTCCGCCGCGCGGGCCGCGTCCTCCGGCGCGTCCTCCGGCGCCTTAGCGCAGCCACCTGCGAGCTGCTGGTTTGACACAGAGCCCATGGTAGTCGGCTGAGCCCGCGGCCCCGGGCCCCTGCTTGGGCGGCTGCTGGCCCCAGAGAAGTCCGGAGGCAAAGGCCTGTCTAACTCTTTGTGACCCCATGGACTGAAACCCGTCAGGCTCCTCTGTCCATGGGAATCTCCAGGCAAGAATGCTGGAGTGGGAAGCCAATCTCTTTTCTAGGGGATTTTCCTGACCCAGGGATCGAACAGGGTCTCCAGGCAGATTCTTTACTGTCTGAGTCAGGGAAGCCTATTTCTTATTAAAATGACATGCAAATAGAGGTCAAGAAGTAAAACACCGAGGTCACTGAGGTCAAGGAAAAATCACAGTAGGGACTCGCCTGGCAGGCCAGTGGTTAAGACTCTGCATTTCAGCTGCAGGTGTTCAGTTTGGATCCCCGGTCAGCAACTAAGATCCCACATGACCTGGGGTGTGGCCCCCCTCCCAAATATCAATTGACAGGTAAGTGGGATAGTTGAAAGAGAGGGAACCTAGAATTTGTAAACCCCAGCAAAACAAATTGTCAGCTAGAAAGATCTACAGCTTACGGGTCCTAGTGCCCAGAAGACTATGACATGGCCTGGAGCTTTTCAGCCTAGTCGATTCAAGTATTATTTACTCCTTTGGGGCTTACAGCTCCAAGTTTACAAAGCTAAGGAATAAGAAAATTATTTATGTGTGTATAATTTTATGAAATTATCTATCTTAAAAAGTTGTATAAACTTGGGCAACCCACTTGAACATTTTTGTTCTCACATTTATAAAATGATGCAAACCTTCACACATTTGAAGAGTTTTATAACTGAATTATTGGGATATCCACGTCAACATGTTCCACATAGGAATTCATTGTGTTGGAAATAACAGGATAGCATTTAATTTAAAAACAAGAAAAAATAAGTGTTTTTTACACATGGAGGACTTTTCAAACACAGATAGCTCAAGCACTGCCCCTTGCCAGCGTTTCTGGTTCAGAAAGTCTGGACTGGGGCCTGAGAACCTGCATTTCTAACAAGATGTTGCAGAAAACGCTGGTGCAGGACCACACTTGGCTCTGTAAATGTAGTGGTTCCCCATCCATGATGTTATTTAATCCTCACCACAACCCTGAGCAATGGATATTATTATTCTCATTGGATACTAGTACACACTGAAGCTCAGAGAATTAAGTAGGTTACCTAAGCTTCGCCTACATGACATAACAAGAAAGAGCAAGAGGGAATTCTGTCTGTCCTGGTACCAGTTTTCTGGAATTCCCTCTTAGCTGTCCATTATTTACAGCAGGTGCTATATTGATGTATGACCCAGGCATTTTCTTTTATTATTATTATTATTAATTTGTTTATTTTTATTGCAGTATAATTGATTTACAATGTCATGTTAGCGTCTATTGCACAGCAAATGAATCAGTCACGCTGTTGCTGTTAGTTGCTAAGTTGTGTCTGACTGCTTGCAACCCCATGGACTGTAGCCCGCCAGGCTCCTCAGTCCTTAGGATTTCCCAGGCAAGAATATTGGAGTGGGTTGCTGTTTCCTTCTCCAGGGAAGGAATATTCCAGACCCAGGGATTGAACCCTTGTCTCCTGCATTGGCAGGTGGATTCTTTACCACTGAGCCACTTGGGAAGCCCTGAATCAGTCATATACATTTAAGCCCCCAGCCTTCGAATTTCCCTCCCATTTAGGGCGCCACAGTGCATTAAGTGGAGTTCTGTGTGTTATACATGTGTAACATCATGTATGTCTGTTTACATCAGTTGTCTATTTTATGTTTCAATCCCAATCTCCCAATACCTCCTTCCCCACTCCTTTCCCTGTCGGTATTCATATATTTGTTCTCCACCTCTGTGTCTCCATTTCTGCTTTGCAAGTAAGGTCATCTATGCCATTTTTGTAGATTCCACATATATACTTTAATATACAGAGTTTATTTTTCTCTTTCTGACTTCACTCTGTATGACAGACTCTAAGTCCATCCATTTCTCTCAAATAACCCAAATACATTCCTTTTTATGGACGAGTAATATTCCATTGCATATATGTACCACACTTTTATCTATTCCTCTGTTAATGGACATTTAGGTTGCTTGGCCATTGTAAATGGTTGCTGCAGTGAATACTGGGGTGCAGGTGTCTTTTTGAATTATAGTTTTTTCCTGATATATGCCCAGGAGAGAGATTGTTGGATCATATGGCAGCTCTATCGTTAATTTTTTAAGGAACCTCCACACCGTTCTCCATAGTGGGTATATCAGTTTACATTCCCAGCAACAGTGCGAGAGGGTTCCCTTTTCTCCACATCCTCTCCAGCATTTATTTATTTGTTTATTTATTTTTATTTATTTATTTATTTATTTATTAGTTTTGCCATACAATGACATGATATCCCCATGGGTTTACATATGCTCCCCCTCCAGAACCCTCCTCCCTCCTCCCTCCCCCCGGGAAATCTCGATGCACCAGCCCCGAGCATCAATCCTGGGCTGGCGATTGATTACACATATGATAATTAACATGTTTCAATGCCATTTTCCCATATCATCCCACCCTTGCCCTCATCCACAGAGTCCACGAGTCTGTTCTATACATCTGCATTCCTTTTGCTGTCTTACATGCTGGGTTCTCGTTACCATCTTTCGAAATTCCATATATATGCGTTAGTATACTGTATTGTTGTTTTTCCTTCTGGCTTACTTCACTCTGGATAATGAGCTCCAGTTCCGTCCACCTGAGTAGAACTGCTTCAAATGAATTTTTTTTTAATGCTGAGTAATATTCCATTGTGTATATGTACCACAGCTTTCTTATCCATTCGTCAGTTGATGGGCACCAGCATTTATTGTTTATAGATTTTTTGATGATATTCATTCTGATTTGTGTGTTGTTCACACACTGTAGGTTGAGAAATGTTTAAGAAGAGGTAGATTTGAGACAAAATCAGGAAACTGGCATCGTTGAGTACCAGAGGGCTGGATTAAGGAGTAAAAGTTATGTTTTGTATAGAAATAGGAGGTACACTGGTCTACACAGCACTTCCTCCATTATATACAGCAAGTGTTATAGTTATGTCTGACCCAGGCATTTTCATTTTTCATTCATGAATGAAACACTGTGCCATGAGATGGAAAAATCTTGAATGTATAATAACAGACAGAAACCGAGTTTCAGAGAGAGTATGGATGACATTTTTATTACTTACTTTAGATCCAGTGGTATTTGGCTTGCTGTCGCCTGTTCAATTATTGCCACACTCTCTTTATTACCAGCTACGGACTTGAACTTTTGAAGTTGAAATTGCATTTGAATGTTTAAAGTTGAAATTTAAAGGGTGAGAGTGAATTAACATTCATTTAATGTTAATTAAGTAACTTAAGCTGGACACTTTATTAAACCCACTGTTTCACCTGATTTCAGTAAAGAGGACTAAGAGAAATCAGGAGACTATGGTAGGGCATGATACAAGGGCACAATTAGAGTGTTCTTCATGAAGATGAAGAACTAAGAAGATCATGGAGATGGAGAACTAATTAATTCTCTTAATGAGCTAAGGAGAATTTTAGAATGCTTAATATGCTAGTATGTTATAATTCAGATTCAAATTAAGTAGCAATGGACCGTGCTTTCTAAAATACCATCTTGAGAGGCAAAATTATGCCTGTTTTTAGAATTTGGGAGCTCAGTAGATTTCAAATCTATAAAGTTTTTAAAATATTTTATATATATTCATATTTATTTCCAGGCACTCTGCCTACTTTTGTTCTGGTCGTTCCATTTTTTTCCCCTTTTCACTCCTTTACTGCTTAAGTCCAACACAAACGGTTCCCTTTCAACACACGGTTCTGCTCATTATTTAAGATGGAAATAAGGCTAGAAAGGCATTTTCTCATGCTATTTCTAGGACACCTCAAATTTAGCTTTGCCTTTAGGCCAATTCCTATGGAAAACCCAACCAAAAGCTTCTGGAAAACCTAACCAGTGTCTTCAGCAAAAGAAGTTTAAGACTCTGTGGCCCATTTACCATTTTCTCCTATGAATAAAAAATTTGGTTGGACTGTATTGCCATTACAGGACTATCATAGCAGTAAATTTTATGGAATAACTTAACCATAATTACAAAGAAAAACCCACATACCAATAAAGCAATTTTAAAGAGTATTTCTCATTTAGACCAGATTTTCTATTCTCGGAAACGGTCATCTTAAACCCAAGAAGGGTCAGTGTGCAAGAGGCAAACAACAGAGTTGCTGATGTGTTCATTAAAAAACACCTCTCCTCCCATGAGGGCTTGGATTTTAGGCTGTCAAAAGGCTTCCTCTCATTTTATGAGAACAGAAGTCTCTCCAGGGTAATGAGGGTGTAGCATGTGTTCTCACATGAAGGCTCTTCCTGGACTATAAAAGTGTGATTGTTCTTCATATGGCTTGCAAAGGCTTGTAGTTTGGACAAAAACACTGAAAGCAAGCACAGGGTTCACCATGAAAGCTGGAACTTTAGTCTCCAAATGGATTAGCTTATATACTCCATTTGGTCTGGTGGGACACTAAGTGTGTTAGTTTCTTTGTCTTCCATTGTTGCTTTGTCCAAAGCTCATGACCAATTGCTTTAAAAAAATCTTTTCTATGCCCCGGATTATTTTTCCTCTTTCCTTTTCTGATAATCCTTTATTAAACACCTCCTTTATATATAGTTCACATTATTAATTTTTTTTCATCATCATGATGAAGCTTAAATTTCCTTATCTCCATTAACTTTAACATGAATCTTCATTTTCTTCCTGATGGAAAAGCTGTTGTTTTAACATGACACTTCATCATATGTTTAAAGTTTATATATTTGTTTTTAAAATGTCTGGATTGCAGTAAGTTCTATCACAGAATGATGGTAGAGGCATAAAGTGAAGTCACTCAGTCATGTCCAACTCTCTGAGACCCGATGGACTGTAGCCTATCAGGCTCCTCCTTTCATGGCATTTTCCAGGCAAGAGTACTGGAGTGGGTTGCCATTTCCTTCTCCAGGGGATCTTCCTGACCTAGGCATCTGACCTGGGTTTCCTACGTTGCAGGCAGGTGCTTTGCTGTCTGAGCCATCAGGGAAACACTGTGGTAAAGGCATAGAGGTGCGTATTTGTGTTCAGCAACGTGAAAAATAAAGCTAGACAGGAGGCTTCCCCATATACCCTCCTTTAACTTTATAGTTATTTCCTGGGCTTATGCAAGACTACAACACATGTCCATCTTTAGTGCTGTAGAGTTGGGACCTGCGTTTGCTGTCTCAGTCCCAACATTCCCCCGGCATTGAAACCTGCAAGGTGGAGAAGGGTTGAGAGAGCTGTGTAGCCTGGTGGTTAAGGGGGTGAGCTGTAGTGCTGGACAAAGTATGGATTCAAATCCATGTTCTTTTGCTCCTTAGCTATGTGATTCTTTGATTCTTATTGACCCATAGTCTTATTTTTAAAAATAGGATTAGACAATTTCTTACTCAAAGCATTCTGTTGAATATGAAATGAGGAAATATGGGTAAAGCACCAGGAATAATGACTGGCTGAGAGCAAGCACTCAGTATAGAATAGCTCGCTGCCACCTGGTCCAGTGGCAGTGTTGTTTTAATTTATACTATTGACATCTGTTGTGGTCAGAATCACTCTAGCCCTGCCCAACTTCTCCCTTTCTCAGTTTATTTCTTCAGGCTTCTGATGTATTTCTTCAATAACTCAGTATGTCAGGGAACTAATTTGATGATGGCTGGGAACAAAGGCAGGTTTTAAGTCCTTCCAGAATATACGAGTCTTCTGCAGAACTGGTCCCTACTTAGTTTTAAAGGGATGTTAAAGGGAAAGCTGGGTTTTGACAAGGAAGTATGAGAATTTTAGAAGATGAAGTAGTTGTGTGTCTGCATGTTGTTATTTAGTTGCTAAGTCATGTTGGACTCTTGGGACCCCATGGATGGTGGTCTGCCAGGCCTCTCTGCCCATGGGATTTCCCAGGCAAGAATACTGGAGTTGGTCATCATTTCCTCCTCCAGGGCTCTTCCTGACCCAGGGATAATTGAACCTACCATGTCTCCTGCATTGGCAGGTGGATTCTCTACAACTGAGCCACCAGGGAAGCCCGTAGTATCTGCATACTGGAAGGTAAATGACACTGCTTACCCTCACACTCAGGATTCGTCTGTGTAGAAATTGTTGGGAAGTCCTCCCGGTTGGTTGACCAGCTATTCTTTGAGCAGAGGACAGTACTTTGTCCAGCTGAGGGGAACCAATTTGCAGGTCATGAGAAAATTTCAGCACACAATTGTATTAAAGAAACTTTGCCGTTATCCCAAGCCAATGTCCCATTAACTTCTGGACAATGAGTGAGGGGGGATAAAGGGCAAATTGGTAACTGGAAAAGTAGAGAGAAGGTCTTTCTTGGTTCTCTTCAGACCTCTCTGGGTCTTAGGGCCCCCGCTCTCTTACAGTCCTGTTTAGGCCCTTGTACCTCAAACACTCGGGTTTCCAGGGTTCTTTGCTCACACAAGTGCTGTTCTTACTGCACACACTGGAGCGACCTCATCTCTTTTTGAGATCTTTTTGTTTACTAATTTAAGAATTTATTTTTAAACAGTTTTAAAGGTTGCTTTTCATTTATAATTGTTACAAAACATTAGCTTTATTCCCTGTGTTGTACATCCTTCAGTCAATCTTACACTCAATAGTTTGCATGTCCCACTCCATCACCACGGTGTTTCTCCCCCTCACTGGAACTGCTAGTTTGTTCTCTGCATCTGAGTCTGCTTTTTTTGTTATATTTGCTAGTTCATTGTATTTTTGAGATTTTGCATATAAGTGACATCATATAGTGTTTGTCTTTCTCTATCTGACTTATTTCACTTAGCCTAATGCCCTCCAAGTCCCACATTGCCACAAATGGCAAAATTTTATTATCTTATGCTGAGTAATATTCTATATATAATATAGAATATTCTGTTACATAAAAGTATATTCATTATATAGATGCTTAATATTTCATTATAGATAAATATACTTAATATTCCATTACAGACAATATATACATAATATTCCATTATTATTGTTCAGTCGCTAAGTTGTGTCTGACTTTTTGCTATCCCATGGACTGCAGCACTCCAGGCTATATATATATGTGTCTGTGTGTTTGTGTGTGTGTGTGTGTGTGTGCTGTGCTCAGTTGCTTCAGCCGTGTCTAGCTCTTTGCGACCCTATGGACAGTAGCCCACCAGGGTCCTTTGTCCATGGAATTCTCCTGGGGAGTGGGGTGGTTGCCATGCCCTTCTCCAGGGGATCTTCCTGACCCAGGGATTGAACCTGTGTCACTTATGTCTGCTGCATTGGCTGGTGGGTTCTTTACCAGTAGTGCCACCTGATATTATATATATATATAAGTCTCAAATTTTCTTTATCCATTCATCTGTTGATGAACATGTAGGTTGCGTCCACACCTTGGAAATCAGAAATTGTTGCTATAAACATTGGGGTGCATATTTCTTTTCAAATTAGTGTTCCTGATTTTTTTTGGATATATATACTCAGGTTGAAATCACTGGATCATACAGTTTCCACTGTCTGTTTATATTTTCTTGTGAGTTTCATGGGCTCCTCACTTTTAGTCCATGTCAAAGTAAGACCTTCATGGGACTAACTCAGCTAGCTCACCCCTCTGCTAGTGGTAGATTCTCAGTATGATTTCTGTCCACCTGGTTGACAAACAGGAGTTATCTGTGGCTCCTTCCTTCCCTCAGTATCCACATTCACTGAAATCTGACAGTTTTACTTCGTATTTACTTCTTAAATATGTCTCTTCTAACCTGTCTCCCCCTTCACTGCATTATATTATTATTGCTGTGTGCAGTTTTTGCAGTAGGCATGTAACTAGATCTATCCTCTACATAACTTCCAGAATGGTGAGTCTGAAATGTAAATCTGATCATTTTGCTCTCAGTCATGGCATAAAGTCCAAACCCTTAAGGTAGTATGAAAAGCCCTTCATGGTCTGGCGCAGGGTGGACCCTCACTCTCCATACTTGATGCTCCAGCTATGGAAGGAAGCGAATGAATCTCTGTTGTCTTGAATGAATCTTGTCTATGTTTGAATGGAAGCATTGTTGATATTCTGTTAGAAGCATCATAGTTTAATGATCAGTAGGGCCAGTTTTCACTTTATCACTAATCATCACCATCAGAAGTTAGTCCATAAATCCTGTTACATAGGGAAAATTGAATAACTAACGTATTGGTACTTAATTTCAAGGATTTATGGTTTAAAGTAATTTCCCCTAAAACAGAGTTACAAATAAGCTTATAATGTATCAGTCACTTTATTGGGTGTGGATAAAGCATCCCAATTTTTTTATTTGGTGGATACTATCAAGATATTTAGGGCATAGGGTTGGAATGGCAATCTGGTTGATGCAATAGCCTGCACTCACTTAGCATGGTACTACTCTGCATGCTTGGAGCATGGGAAGAAGGGAGAGAGAGCAACCAAATGTTTTTTCTTTCAAGGGACCAGATTCCCAAAAATGACTTTTACTTACTCAGTGGAACTCAATGATTAGTAAAGGTTCCTGTACAAAGCAGATGACACACTCAAATTGGGTAGTTTCAAGAAAGAGTAATAGAGAGCTCATTTTTTGGAGTCACTCATTTCATAGTCTTTTCTAAATTTTTTTATTTTATATTGGAAGGTAGTTCATTTACAATGTTTTGTTAGTTTCAGGTGTACAGAAAAGTTACTCAGTTCTACACATAGCTATTCTTTTTCAGATTCTTTTCCCATATAAATTTTATGGACTATTGAGTAGAGTTCCTTGTGCTGTATTTGTTAACTATTTTAAATATAGCAGTGTGTATATGTCAATCCCAAACTCCTGATTTATCCCCCCCAAACTCCTGTGCCTTTCCCCTTTGGTAACAATAGGTTTGTTTTCTAAGTCTGTGAATCTGTTCCTGTTGTATAAATAAGTTCATTTTTATAATTTTTTTAGATTCCACATATAAATGTTATCATATGATATTTGTCTTTCTCTAACTTACTTCACTTATTATGATAACCAAGTACAACCATGTTGCAGCAAATGGCATTGTTTCATTTAAAGAGGTCATTTTAAAAGATGTGGAGGGAATTCCCTAGTGGTCCAGTGGCTAGGACTCTCACCCTCACTGCTGAGGGTGCGGGTTCAATCCCTGGTTGAGGAACTAAGATCCTGCAAGCCACATGGCATGTCTCCCTCTCCAGAAGTGGGTAGCATACAATGAAATATTTAGGTAGTCGAGGACCCAGGGCTGGTGGAGACATTGTAATGATTCTTAGGCCTGAAGGAGTCATGTGGTGGCATGTTGGTAGATTCTAGAGACAATGTGGAAAGGGCAACCTGTGAAAGTGATCTCCATTCAAGGTGCTGAGCAAGCTGGGGTGATCTTCCTCTGATGGGGCCAGAGAAAAGGTGTCCAGACTTCATTCTCCTTTAGTCCTCCAATATCTTACTGCTGTTGCCATTGGTCAACCCTTCCGGAAGGTAGAGGGCAAGGGAGCTCTTCGATAAGGCCCATTTTTGTCAGTCTTTGAGACAAAGAGCAGGTAGATCTGGAAGGAAGTAGGCCTGAAGGGGCAGTGGCAGAAATCTGACACAGCCTATAAGAGGTCTCAGAATTTACCTTTTCTGAGTTGTCATTACTTAGATCAACACAGAGGAACATGACCCAAACTGACCTAGGGAAAAATCAGCCATGGAGAGCAATGTTCTGGCACCTGCTGCTTTTGACTGTAAACTATCCTTCTGAAGATGACTGAAGTGGCTTTTTTGCCAGAATATGTTTCCAATTACAGGTAAAACAATTGTGTTAAAAACAGAAACCGAGATTGTAATCATCTTCTGTCTAGTCATCTTGGGAATATTTGTACTTGGATCATTTTACAGTTGTTTATGAACATTCCAAAGGATTGTTTGGAGGTTATTCACTTGTGTTATGGCATGTGGATTGATCTAAAGATTTTCAGTAAACCTTCATAGCTAGGTAGAATCAAGACCTCTGCTAAAAGATACACTTGTGTATCATGTATAGAACTTAGAGAATGTAGCTTTGAATTAAGAGCTACTTGAATGGAAAAACAAGCAAAGGAAAAACACCTAGTAATTTTCTCATTGGTAGATTTCATTTCCAAGGTCTCAGAAGTCCTTGACAATAGGGGGAGGGTGTTTGTTGAGGGTAGAATGAGGAATACTGATGTGAGCAATTTCTCAGGAAAAGATCAGTGGCGAGTCAATTAGATGAAAGGATGAGAGCGAAGGTTCTTAACTAAACAAAGCTAGGTATTTGTATTTGCTACTTTTATCATTTCCTTCTCTATCTATAGAGTGAAAGAGCAAAGGCTGTATCTATTAACTAGTAATTTAAGAACTATAGAACGACTCCAGGCAAATTGCCTTCTTCAGGAATAGAGGAAATTTCTTTGAAATCTGAGAACAGGTATAGTTACTAGGTATTTCTATGAAACGGATATGATTAGATTTTTACATGTTAAAAATCATCTTCTGGGAAAATATGTTAGATTGATTATAGGTATGAAAGTTAAGAAGAAGAATAAAGGAAAAATTTGAATAATCCAGTATAGTGATGTCAAGAATAATGGGGAAAAATAAATGTGACCGATGTGATAAACAATATGGAAAATGGTAAACAAATATTACTGAGAATTCAGTGGTACATCTGAATCTTCTTTTTAGGAATGCATGACACATTATATATATTTTGGATGCATTACCAAAGAATGGAAAATATTTTAACAACAGGAACCATCATAGTTTAACTTAGTTATTAGTATTATTCCAAATAGTGGTGTAGTGTTATGCAATTTTTTGTGCTCTTTGTGTTTTATACAACTAAGGTGGTTCCTGTAATTTTATTTATTGTGCTGAAAGCTACTTGGGTAATTTTCTTCCAAGTGAGAATATCCTCTCTTCTGTCCAATTTTCACTCAATATCAGGAGCCAGTTCAAGTTCACTGTCTCTGTGAAGCCTTTTCATAACTATTCCAGTTCATATTATTGCCTTGTTTTCCGACCTCCATGTAGTTATTAGTCTATAATACTTAGTAAGGACATTAATCATACAGTACTCCGAAGTATTTGACTGTTCCATGTATTTGTAGTATCTTCTTTCTAAAAAATTGCATGTGCCAATGAAAAGACAGATTGATCTGTCATTTTTTAAAACACCAGAATAATATAAATACCATTGAATAGAAATGAGTGACACCATGCATGTATGTTTTCTCCCTGTTACATAATCATTGTTTCAGAATGTGGATTCTGGGGTCAGACAGCCTGAGAATGGGCTTATGAGCCATTTCTTTTAAGACTTGATTTTACCATCTGTAAAACGGAGTTCATGGCAGAATTTCCACGTGTATACACAGTGCTCAGCACTTTTGTCTTGACTAGGATTTTCAATCTTGTTCAGTGCTATCTTTCAAAAAACCATCCTTTATGTGTGATTCTATCACATTTCACTAACTGTTCACTAACGGTTTTAGGATTGAGTGAGTGAATTGTGTTTAAATACTTATCCTTCAGAAAATTGTTTCAGAGTCATGTCTTTTAGATGATGAGTTAAAAAAACTTTCTTTTCCATTTAGGGCCCAGCATATTGGTTTTAATCCATGCTACTAGCAGGAGTTGCTTACATTCTGATGTAGCGTTGACTAGGCTCTTAACAGTTGCCAGTGCGGTGATAGATGTGTTTGTGCAATATTAACCTTTTAGTTGATCACCTGGGTCCTGGGTAACTTACTGGGTATGATATAAAATATCATTATCCAAATACCTAGAGTATTTTTTTTAGTAAAATCTTTGAAACTAATAAGATTAGAAGTAAAATCTTAGAAAAACTATCAAGCTATGTTTTTTTCTGAGTGACTTTTAATCACTTTCAAAATCAAAGAAATGAGAAGTGTATGTGTATCCAAAATTGTAACAAAGGGTATGTAATTCAGCTGAAAATTTCCCAGAGGAAAATTAGACCAACATAAATATTACAAATAAATGAAATTTTTCTTGAGGATTATGATGGAAATGAGTGATATTCTTGCCTACATATGTTCTAAAAGTAGTGACTCTTTTATTTATTTTATAGATGTATTTATTTAAAATTTTTTTTGGTCACAAGCCATACAGGATCTTAGTTTCCCTACCAGGGATCAAACCCGCATTGCCTGCATTGGAAGCAAGACGTCTTACTGGACCACTAGGGAAGATCCCTGACCATTTAAAATTAACCTTGAGGGAGGAGGGAGGGGGGACCCGGAGGGGAAGCATATGTAAACCCATGGTGATATCATGACAATGTATGGCAAAAACAATAATAAAAAAAAAAATAAAATAAATAAAAAAAAAAATAAAAAAAAATAAAGTTAACCTTGAGATGCAGGTTGAGGAAAAGTAGAAGCAGATCGCCACACACTGGTGTGGTCAAAATAAGAGGTATAAACCTGTGCAACGAATCTTTTCCTAAATCAGTCTTATGCTCAAGTCAGTGTACCATTAGACAAACAAATAAAAACAAAAACAAAAACTCTTTTCATTTTTTGGTAGACTTTCAGATGAATGTGGTTTTCCTACCATATTAGAACTAATTGAATTCTGACATAATACCCCATTCATCTCTTCAGTTCCAATTCTTTTGTATTTATATAGCAATTTTGGTCATATTTTGGTAACGATGTAGATTTATAGGGGATTATAACAGATGATTCATACAAAACCTTTCTTTCTTTTCTTTCTTTTTTTTTTCATTTCTGGAATCCTCTTGGCATGACTTCTAAAACTTAGCCACTAATAGGACATAAATACAGAGTGGCTATGTTTCTATTTCTAGAGAAGAGCAGAGTAACTATAGTGCTGAGGTCCTGGGGGTGGTTGGATTTTGGTACTTCCAAATTGGCAAAACATACTCATTTGCAACTTTTTAGGATCATGTTCATTCTGTGTTTATCTTGGTGCTTTGTCAGAACATGGCTGGACTTTGGAAATTCTGGTGCATATACATTTTGTATTTTTTTCCTTTAAATATTTCCTACTTTTGGAAAGATTCATTTGTTTTCCAAAAACATTCTGGGAAATCTGAGAATGAACAGGTGTAGAGCAAGCATGTTAAACATCTAGGTGTTGTTTTTGTTAACCTTGCTAACAACATTTTCATATTTCTTTCTTCAAAACATTTAGCTCTTGCTGTCATGTCCACTAGGTAACATGGTATTAAAGTTGGAGCTAGACTTTATTTTGATATTCTTGCAATGGAAATAAATCTTTTGTATTTAAGAAGAATCTGTCCCAGTCTGTAAAATAAGACAGAAAGAAATACTACACCAACCAGAATATGTAAGTTTAAATATGCCACTTAAAAATATTTATTTGGTCTTTTAACCTAAATTGGAACACAGCCAATAACCAGGTTCCTTCATGTTTTCCAGGGAACACCAACTTGTCATTTTAAAAAACAGATTTATAATCCTTTCAACATTCACCAAATCTGTATTGAAGGAGGGCGATGTTTTGTTAAGACCCAGAGACTCAGTGGTGAGAAGAGATTCAGGTCCTACCATGGCCTCCTGGAGCTTACAAAAGAGAGTCACACATTTTCTTCATGTCTTTTTATTGTTTAATCTTGCAATGCAATTTACAGAATAATTGCATATAACTTGCTTTCAGCATAATAATATGTATATATGTTCTTAATTATATTACATAAATGATGACTGATTCAAGTGTGCAGTGATTCAAAATATTATGCTTAGCTTTTATGAAGTGTTTCTTTATTGAAAAGAAATCTGTATATTAATTCCCAGTGTCTTTGAATGTTTACATTTTATTGCTGTCAAGTAAAGACACAAATAATTGCTAAATACTGCTGTCTATAAATATTCATAATGAGACAGAATGTTTATATATCCAAACTGTGTTTTAAACACATAAACTTTAATCAAGGGCAGACTCTAAAATGATAATTAATAAAGCTGGCATTTGCATTAACAAAGGACATTTATAGAATGTACATTTATCAAGTTATGCACAATTATAGCACATGTGGCTGCTGGTTAATTAAAATAACGTTTGCATGAGGGTTTACGTTAGAAACTGGCACAGGGAAATATTTTCATTTCCATATGCTTTGAATAATTGTATTTTAATATCTTTTTCTTCTCTGAAGTAGTTACTTCATTTACTTTTTAATAAGAATTCAATACATTTAAATCTGTTCTTTTTCCAGATATATTAAGGAATCAGTACATACTATAACTCTGACTTGTATTTATTCCCAATAGTTTTTGGTGTTATATGGATGGACTGGGCTTGGTTTGGGTGTTACATTCTTTCATTTCTGTGTCCCTCTGTGAAAAGATCATGAGTGTTACATTTTCTGCCTACATGCTTGGTGAACTGTGTGAGATGCCACTCAGATCCCTTTCCTGGATTACAGGAAATAGTCTCTTAGCTGCTGCCAGTGATGTTGGAAGAAGGCATCAGTTAGCATCCTTCTTTGGGGACTGTATCAAACTCCCTGCCCCGAGCAGCCCATAGCCATTGGGTAAACCCCATGGGGTATAAAGACTCAGGTGGTCTGTCCAGTGTCTTCTGGTTCCAGAACTCCTGTGGGGTCAGCTGAGGCTGTTGAGGGGTTGGAATTGCAGTACAGGTCAATTTCTCTGATATCTACTCACTTCCACAGGTGTTGGTGCCAAAAGCATGCAGAAAGAAACCCTCCTTTTCAGAGGGTGCTTCCTGGGAGCTCAAACTATGGAATATGCCCAGAAGTCAAATGTCTTGATGGCAATTGCACACTGACAGAGAGTTCTAGCAGCTATTACTACACTGACATTTATTTATTCTGGTCACTGAATCAATATCAATATTCATGAAGATAGAGCATCTTGATTTTGCTCATAATTTCGGAGTCTCTATAACAATCAACTTCTTCATTTCATCATGGTAAGCTGACAAATAATATGGCAAGTAACTGAACTCATCAGAAAAGTAAAACAAATCTATAGTAATCACCTTTTTCTTTAGTGACGTGTCTTTGTGCTCTTTCAACCTGCAGATTGAGCAGGCTGTGGTGTGCTTTTGAAACAAAGGAAAAGATGAAACAGATGCTTGTTAATCATGTTGGAACTTCTAAAACAGCTGTTGCCATGGGAGATATTGTTCCAGTATTTCTTTTGAATTTTACATGAGGACGTTTGCTCCCTCCTTGGCATTGCAAATTACAGGAGTGATTGAGGTAGTTCTAAAACCGCTAACTCCCCTTCCCCATTTGAATGCCTAGCATTGCCTTTCGGCATCTATTTGAGCTGTAATGCCTTTGCAGCAAAGCAAGGAAAAGTCTGTGAACTATAATTGCTCACTGCAAACGTGTTTGATGATTAGCACAATCTCTCAAGCAAGCTGTAAAGGATAGAAACTGTGCTTAGGGAGTTAATAAAACAATCCCGCTGTTTCCCTAGGCAGTTTTTCCAGGTGCAACGTCTGCCCCTCTCAAACCAAATCTACAGCTTCGGAATAGAGTGAGCCGCGCATGGATCAATGGTCAAACCCAGAGAATGGGACTCATCCAAGAGAAACAAGACGAAAAATTCAACCAGAGACAGAAATCTGGACGTGCACCAAACAACTTTTCAACAGTATGTCTGTCCGGGAGGAAACATTTTCCAGTGGCCTCCTTCCTTTTTTTTTTCCTTCGAAATGAGCTCAACTGCAGTGTTTCCAGGCGCTGTAACCAACAAACTGCGTTAGGCATGGGGGAGCATGAATAACTGATGCTGTTTGTTCAAGGTGTCTTACTTGTTCCGCCTCCCCCACTCCCACCCCCAAGTCAATTCAAACCTAATAAAAAACCAAGTCTAGCAAATTTGCCTGCAGTCCACGTGGGGAGTTGCAGGCGTGGTTTCCTAATGGTGTGGGACTCCGGGGTCAGGCGAGCAGGGCTGACGTAGTGGGGAAGAAAGCACTATGATATAGGCTGACCTCTGTTAGGGAAAGGGTAGAATTTGGGGAATTTGTTAACTGTTGTCTCTCATTTATTTGCTACATATTTGCCCTCCAACTTCAGTTGTGGAGGCCTTGAAAGCAGCCGGAGCAGGCCTAGTACCAGCACCGGACACCTCCCTGCAGGCAACGAGGTGGCCATCGGTCAACCAGAAATGTACAAATAGCTTCTTCCAGACGCTGGCCTTAGTCTCAATGCGATGCTCTTTGGCCTAAACGATAAACCACTGCATCAGGTGGGACCATTTGGTAGTGATAGTGAAAACAAACAGAGCTTGAGTGTTTTGCACCCAGCGGTGTTCACAGGAACAGGAAAGCCTGGTGAGTCATCTTCTGGTTTTTAAATGGGAACTGCCAAGAATCCATAGGAGCAGATTGCCACTCCATGCATTTAAATTGACCAAGCAGTTACATTTGAATGTGCTCAGAGGATGAACAGAAGGCAGCTTACTGGCATTAAGTATATTATTCACTATGTTATATAACTGTAATAGAGTGATTTCAAAAGTCTCATGAGAAGGTGAGGCATTAGAAAGATAATTTTGTCCTAGCTGTTTCATCTTTATCCCTCTGGGCGATCGGGGGGCTCCTTTGCATTCAGAAGGTGGCAGGGACCACCAAGGTCACCTGTCACCCGTATTCCTGAGTTACGGCAAACACATTGCAAACGGCGAGTTGTCAATATGTCATGATTCAGGTGGTAGCCTGAAATAAAGAAAAGGAAGCAGGGCTTATGGAGGGCGAGGAGGAGAAAAGCAGTGATGCTGGTGGAGAATTCAGGAAGGGCTGTGTTGCTCTCTGAATGTTTTATCGAGTTGCTCTCCTTTCAGTACTGGTGCTGCACAGATGCCTTTCAAGTTATTTCATCCTGCACCTTTGCAAGGTCCCGCAGCTTGTTGTCAGTAAGCTGGATGCCTGCGCCTTCTGCGTATTCATTCAAGCGATGTAAATATTGAACAGAAAGGGAGCTATGGGTATGTATCAAGGAATCTTCCTCTAAGGGGACCTTGTGTCATTAGTCAGTATTTTTGGACATAGTTGTTAAAATACAAGTCTGGCTAATTGCTTTAATTCAACTTTCATGTCTTGTGTTATCTATGAGACAAGACTTGCCAAATGACTTGCTGAATAATGGTACATTTTGCCATTTTTCCCAAGGCAGTGCAATAGAGTAGTAAGCACAGACTTTCTTTATATATATGTATATATATATATACATATACATATATATAATTGATTTCCACTTTATTTTACTAATTTTTTATATTAATTTTTTATTTGGAGGGTAATTGCCTTATAATATTGTTTTGGTATTTCTGCTGTACAACAAGGTGAATCAGTTGTAAGTATACACATTTCCCCTCCCTCTGGAGCCTCCTTCCCACCCCACTCCGCTGTCCCAGCCCTTTAAGTCATCACAGAGAACAGAGCTGAGCTCCTGAAGCACAGACTTTCAAGCCACCCACCTGGGTTTGGACCTGGGCTCAGCTACCTTCTATTAGCTGAGTGTCCTTGGGCAAGTTACTTAATTTCTCTGTGCCTTAGTTTGCTCATCAGGAAAGTGCAGATGACAGTGTCTCCCTCCTAGGGTTTCTGTGTGAACGAGATGTGCTAGCAATAAGTGTGTATTCCTAGAAATGAGCACTTTGTCTGTGGTCACTGCTGTCCAAGCGCTCACTGTCATCCACCTTGTCACCCTCACTAAACGATTGGCAAGCCCATCATAACGCTGGTATCAAATGTGTGTGGCCGCCCAAGATCACTGTTCACTTCAAGGAGCACACAAAATAAAGGTTTAAAAATCAGTTCTAGAGTGTTCCCACCAATCATTCCTGTTGAGGCCTCCCTCTTTTGCAGCATGGATTATATGAACTAGGAAATAAATGCTCAATGGTTTTAAAATATGTAGTGAAAAGTAGATATCTAAGCTATGTGTTCTCCCAGAAGAGAGCATGAATAGGTTTTTCTACCAGTAGCTGAAGTTTTCACAGCTGGGGAAGAGCATATGGTTCTGCCACAATGCTGGGTGTCCTTGAGCAAATTGCTTTATCTCTCTGAGCTTAAGGTTTTAATTTTTCCTTTGTCTTCTTTTGAAGTAAGAATGAGGATATAAATTTCTTGTCTTCATTTCTTCCAAGGCACTATATTGAGTAACTAATATGCACCTTGTAGAACCAGGTTCTAGATGTATTTTTATTCACATTGAACAGTGAATGTCTTGGCCATGATAATAAGCAGATATAAAAAGCATCTATAATATTAAGAAATAAAAACTGCTATCGGAATATAAAGCCTATATTGAACCTAAACATAGGTCTTTTTCTTTATTTTCTTCTCCAATGGGCTTGTCTGAATTTCAGACCATGCTAGTTTGCTTAATTTGGCTGAATTTCTTTCTTTCATTGACTAATTCTTGGTGTTAGATGGTAGTTTGTACTAATATCATTTTCAATGATTTCCAAAGAGATTGTTCAGGGAATAGTCTTGGCTTACAGAGAACATTCTGGGTTTCTTCTCCAAGTTTATGAGCTTTGTCAATGTGAGAGTAAGGGGCTTAAGAGTGATATGGAACAAGGGGCAGCAGATATGACAGTTTTTCTGATAGTGGACATTTGCATGTTTGTGAATTCTTAGTCATGTATAACACGATAAATTTTTGGACTGAAACTAATAGGCGAGGAAATCTCTTTTACTGTCCACCAGACACTTGAGATTCTTCCCCAGCTATATTCTTTGGGAAGCTCCCATAGCATAATTTGTGATGGGAGCCAGAGTAGGGGGTTTTGGAGGATAGCAGCTCACACCCCAGGTAAGAAGCATGGATGACCGTGCCCTTTGTGAAGAAAAAGAAAACAGACAAGTTGTTGACCAGGTCCTAAAGAAAAGGGCATTTGTCCATGTTTTCATGGCTTCAGTATCTCTTCCTGGGAAAAGAAGATAATGATGTTTGTCATTATTTTAGAAATGAAGTGTTTGCTTTGAAATCGGTTTAAATAAAACCAACCCTGGAATTAACAATATTTTCCACCATTCACTTTCATTCTCACCTTGAAACTCCTTAGGTGAAGCATCAGTGATGGACTGATGGACTTTCTCTTTACCCTTTAGGCCTTTCTCCAGAGAATCTGGAAATGCCCTTGGGCCTTTTCATCCGTTGTAGCTTAGAAAGAGCTCGCTGCCACTAGAGACAGCGGCAACTGAAAGCAATTTCTGGGCTATTTGAAATGCTTAATAAAAACTCCAGGAAACTTGGCCCCTTGAGCGCAGCATATGTGAGCTTAATGTGGGGCTGTTGTTCATCTGGCAAGACCCCCTGCAACACAATTGGATTTGTTCCTCAAGAAGTATCAGCAAGGCGCCGAAAAGATTCATAGACTGAGCTTTGGTCAGAACTTGTAGGTTTTCTCGGACTTCAGATTGTCCGTGACGGGTACAAAAGACCCCCTGCTGACCCGTCCTCCCAGCATTCTTGGGGCAATTTCTTTTTTTTTGCCAGGTCCTTACTCTTTTATGATTGAAGAGCTCTCAATGTGTAAATAACAAATGGAAGTTGGACAGAGAGATTGGACCTGAACTTGGGTCTATTTTCTTTATTTTCTTCGCACATGGGCTGGTCTGAATTTCAAACCATGCTCGTTTGATTACTTTGGCTGAATTTCTTCTTTCTTTGGGTGATTAATTCTTGATTTGAGATCGCAGTTTGTACTAAAATCATTTTCAATGATTTCCAAAGAGTTCTTTCAGGAAATATTCTGGGTTTCCCCTCCAAATTTATGAGCCTTGTCAATATCACCCAGCACTTGGATGTCTGATCAGGCCTCCCATGCAGTACTTTCTCCTGGCTTTGCCCTTTGAATGTGTTCTATGGAATAGATCCTGGGTTTTAGGTTCGACAGGGATCCTAAGCCTTGCATTGGCTTAATGTTTCTTATGGGTGCAGTTGGACAGATGAATTATGTAAAATAATTGTTGCTGACTTTATAAAGTTCTCTTGTGTAGAGAAAATGTGTTAAAACACTTTGAGGTTTCCTTAAATTTGCGCAACACTTGAGTACGTCATCATCACCACCAGGCCACCTATTCTGGTTCAGTGCTGTCTTTGAAAGCACTTCCTGTGTGGACTTTCAGAAATACAAGTGGGATGAAGCAGAGTAAATAGTCATCATCCGTTCTTTTCCAAGATCAGATTACATGATAGTCGCTTAGGTAATATCCTACGCAGACAATGTACCTTTGTGTGTAAACATGGATTTTAACATCTCTCTAGATACACCTTGGGTCAGAGAAGCAAAAAATTTGTGGTCTTGGTTTCTCCCAAAAAGGTACTGGCAAGCCCATGGGTGATAGGAATGTGAACAGTGAAATAGACCTCCTACCCATGGTGATCAGAAAATAAAAGAATGGATGCCTAGCTCCCAAGGTACTAAAAGGCAAAACTAAGTGGAAAGTGTCCCAGGAGGTACATGTGTCTACCAGGGTGGTACTGTTTGCTTCTCTCTCTGGGAATTTTCCATTAACGTCATCAGAGATTTATAATCCGCCTCCCCCCTTTTCAGGACTGTCAATTAATTCCATTCAACGCTCAGGCATTTGGTGCTAAGTACTGGTTCTTCTGGTGGTGCTCCGAGAGAGATAGGATGCTCTGAGCTGCGTCTCAGCAACACCTCCATTGCTAGTCTGTCATTACCCGCGTATGGGTGGTGTTGAGAGATGAGAAGTGGGGGCGGAGTTTGCAATTTCCTTTCTCTTCTTTTTCTGGAGTGGCTACAGTGAAGATAAGATAAACCAGTTACCCCTGTGCAAAGCATTGCCAGCTTCTCCAGTGATGGAAAAGGGCTTCTGAAAGTCAAGGAGAAAGGGAGAGCCAAGGCCTAGATCTGTTCCTGGTTAAATTTCCCTTAGTTTCAGTGCCAACAGCCTTTATACTCTGTCCCTTGTTTGGACTCAGAATAAAAGCTTCTGTCTTACAAATGTTTAACCTGCAAACTTCACAGGTATTAAAGGTCCTACGGAGCCCAGCAAAAGGAACCTCGCCTCTGTAAGCACCCACCCCTACAGTGGTGTCGGGGGCTGTTTCTTGAGGGTTACTTTGAAGGTTCAAGCAACTATATTGGAAAACAACTTTTTGAAACTTAATAGATTCTTAAATAGATTGTAACTGGATTATCAGGAAAATCCCCAAGAAGCTGTCTTAAACTTACTTTGTGTATAACGTCCAAGAAATTTATGAAAGTTCATTCTCCATCTCTCTCTCCCACCACCCTTCCTTCTCAAATTCCCTCATCTGATTCATTCTCGTAATTGGTAAGTGAGCCATTTTCCTATTCTGTTAGAATGTCTATGAAATGATAAAGAGAAAAAAAGTTAATTAAATGGAAGAATTTGTGGAGGGATATTAGGTTCAGAAATAAATTATTTCAACATGTGAGGTTTTCATTGGGCTGCCAAAGAAAATCCATGCAGTAGGTCACAAGAATAGCATCAGTAGCTGCTAGGCTTAAATTTCCTGGTTTAGAAAAACTTAAGATGGGTGTTCAGATATGACGTTTTCTAAGCTGGGTGGTTTGGAGTAGAGTATGTACTTACAAGTATAATTTCAGAAAACAGATTTTGGCAAACTGGATTAGAAGTGAATTTAACATTATTAATGTTTGCATTAATAAATGAGGCACTGTATTTGATGATATTTTGTTTTAATATTTTAAATTACAAATGCTATGCTAGAAGAAAGGAAAGTGAATTCTAATTATAATTTTGTCTCTAACAAATAATGTATTGGGAGAGAATTTATTTAAATTATAGGGGCCTTGGTTTACCAAAGATGAAAAGTTGAATGTCTGCTTAGATACTTACTAACTTTCCAGAGCTAGGATTCATCGCAAACAAAGTAGAGGTATCGCTTCAGGTCTGTCCTTTGCTTTCCTATCAGATTTGGTTAGAAATAATACCACATTTCTGGATGCTATTTAGTTATTACAAAATTGTGTTATCACACAAGTAAACTTTTACTTCTTTAATAAAAGTTTGAGGGCTATTGGCGCTATGAATAAGGTACATGAACTGCTACAAACTTAAATAACTTCTCAAGGTTTTCCAGGATAAATTACATTGATTTCTTTTGTAGGCAAGAAATACTTTCTGCGTGATTTCGAATTACTTGATACTTTTGTTCTTGTTTTACATTTCTAAAAATCTAGTTTTGAGAATACAATAGGCTTACACGATAAGTAGTAAAACAAAATTAAAAAGCTTCATGAAGTTGGTCATGGTAATTAAGAATCAAAAAAAAAAGAGATAGAATCACAGGATTAATAAAAAGTTGCAGTTTTTAACCATTTTTGAATTATAGCTTTAGAAAGTCTGAGAAGAGCCTTGGAAACCCTCTTAATAATGCTAATAGGCATTAGCATACACACATACTAATACGCAGCCTTGGGAGATTCTAAAGCAGAAGAACCACTTCAGGGCTTTCTGTGTCCCAGTCGGTGGTCTCTCTGTTCTGGTTTTTGCAGTAATCTTTGTCATCCGTAAGGTGGTGTTAGAGGGAACGAGGGCGGATAGCGACAACTCTGAGTATCCAAATATGGGAAGAGCATAGTGGCCCAGATAAAACAAAACGATGGATGATTCTCAAATTGTTTCTCTTTGATCTTGTAAAGGCTTCTTTTGCTTTGTGCTTATGTTAAAATCTGGCCTTCTTGAGAACACACGAGTTGTTGGTTAGCCATATTTGTGGTGAGTTGCTGGGGCAAAGCCAGCTTGAATTTAAAATATGCTGTGGATGGTCTACAAAGTATATGCAGAATATGTGGATAATTATGAGCTTTCAACAGGTTTTTATGTATTAATACGCCATTTACTCCAAGGAGAAATCTGAGCACATTCAAAAAAGTTGCAGTAATTTCCACACAGATAAATACATTTTACCACAGCGTGTGAATAGACTTCAGAGGGGGGCTAAAAATTTCCCTTCCAGACTTTTCATATCATAATAATCTATATTTGGAGGTGTATTCTGCTGTGAATGCCATGGGAGAGAGCAAAATAAAGTATTTGTTCTCTCTCTTTCTTCCCCAACCATGTTTTATTTTCTCCTCTGTTTCCCTGTGGTCACTTTCTCTTCTCAACTTCTGAAGACAATTTAGTCTGGGTCTCACTCAGTGTGTGGTGCTGGAGGATGCTTGGGGGCACCCTAAAAGTAATACTGAGTCTGATTCTTATTAGGATCAGAGCTGCTGAGAAAAATTTTTAAATAAATGAAACCATTTGTAAGGGTTTCTCTTGACAATGCTTATCTCATTTATTTCCCTGTTACAATGACATTCTCTGGTAGATGTTTAATAGTGTTTTATGAAATGTAAGTCAGGACCCTAAAGGGCTGACAGATTTCCCCCAGCCACTAAGGTTGTAAGGATAGAGCCAGGTCCAATTAACTGCACATCTACATTCCCTTTAAATATCTTTAGCTTCAACTCCAAGCAGGGGTATACCAGATGCCCAATTAATATTTAGGGAATATTGTTTGAAGGATAGAGCTACCTTCAAAACTGCATTAGTTTCCTGATTTGATATCTAGCCAAGCATCCTGCCATTCATCATCCTCTGCTCTTGTTACTGAGTTCAAGTTTGTACCGTCTGCCTCACGACAGGCCAATAAATCAAGAGACAAGCTGCTGGGGCATGGAATAGCGACTTTATTCAGAAAGCTGCAGACCCAGAAGATGGAGCTATCTTAATCTAGTCTGAATTCAGGATTCTTTTATATTAAAACGGGAGAGGGTGACTTCCTTGGTAGTCCAGTGATTAAGACTCTGGGCTTCCGTTGCAGCGGAATGGGTTCAATTTGTGATTGAGGAACTATGATCCTGCATGTTACATGGTGCAGCCAAAAAAAGGGGGTGTATAGGGGTGTCATTGGTTGTTGCAAACTTCTTGGTGTAGGAATCCTTTGTTCTTGTATCTGTCCACCTAAGTCAAGTCACAGTGTCCCTGTAAGCTTCTGAGAGGATAAATATTATTCTGTCTCCTGCAACTTTTTATATCTATATGAATGAAAAGTGTTACACCTTAAAAAGTGAGAGCCTTGAAAATGGATGGTCCTGTATATTTTAGGCTATAGGCAACATTCTTAACCTGTAGCAAAAGCAATTGAATAAAAAGGTGAAAGGAAAAGTAACAAGTTTAAAATAGAATCAGTTTTGTTCTTGTCTATTACACGCTGGACTGGACAGTGAGTTTTCATGCTCTTGGAAGCAGAGTGGTGGACTAGACAACCCCAGCTAGAAATTCGTGTCCTGAAACCAATAAAATTGAATGACTTCCTCACTAATGAACATTCTTTGAAGTTGTGGGTGCAATGATTTAAGAAATACACCTATGTCTTTTAGTCAAATAATAGAAGATAGTTTTTTTTTTTTTAATCTGGAGTATAGTTGCTTTACATTGTTGTATTAGTTTCTTTTGTAGAGCAAAGTGAGTCAGCTATATGTATATACATATCCCATATTTTTTGGATTTCCTTTCCATTTAGATCACCACAGAGCATTGAGTAGAATTCTCTGTTCTCATTAGTTATCTATTTTATATATAGTAATGTATCTATGTCAATCCCAGTCTCCCAATTCCCTCTTTTTCCCCCTTGGTATCCATACATTTGTTCTCTACGTCTGTGTCTTTGTTTCTGCTTTCAAGTAGTTTCATCTGTACCATGTTTGCTAGATTCCACATAAATGCGTTAACATAAGATATTTGGTTTTCTCTTTCCAACTTATTTCAGCCTATATGACAATCTCTAGGTCCATCCACATCTCTGTAAATGGCACAATGTCACTCCTTTTCACGGTTGAGTAATATTCCATTATATGTATGTACCACATCTTTTTTATCCATTACTCTGTTGATGGACATTTAGCTTGCTTTCATGTCCTCTCTACTGTAAATAGTGTTGCAATGAACATTGGGGTGCATGTAATCTTTTGGAATTACGGTTTTCTCTGGGTATATGTCCAAGAGTGAGATTGCTAGGTCATATGGTAGTTCTATTTTTAATTATAAGAGACAGAAGACAGTTTTGAAAATATACCAAAGAGCAACTGAGCCATTTATGTAAGTTGGTTTAATACAATCCTAAGAATATTTTGCTAGAATATCTTGAAGAATTTGGGAAATATTATGTGTTGACATTTTAGAAATACACTAATATTTCTTTCCCACTAATGGTGATTTTTTTAATCCTGGAAAACATGCAAGTAATTACACTCAGCTTTCATGTATCAGGGGCCATTCAAAATAACATTCTTATATCTGATATCTAGCTTGATTTTATAATAATATCTAGATTAGAAAGTTTTAGAATGACTTCCTGTTATGTTTTGAAGCCAAAAAACTTTCAACAATGCTATAATTATTTTTTAAATTTGATTATTTATCATTGGTTATTTCTATTATTAGTTCATATCAAGTCTGTTAAATTTTTCAGTGAGTGTTTATGTAAATAATAACATACACTAAGGAAGTTTCCAGGCTTGGGATTCTTGAACATACTGAATCCTTGATCACATTCTTGCCCTGGTTGTTGATTGTCTGCCTGGATTAAAAGATCAAAAACAGAAATAAAAACTGCAAGTGAGAGACTTTTCATAATTCTTTTGCCGTTGAATTGTGTTTCTTTGTTTAAATTCCTGTTCCTTAGTGAATAAATTTGGCAAAATCCTTGCCTGGATGATGAAAGGAATAACGGTAAGAAATACAGTGGAGAACAAAATGCCAGTTGAGTTTTTAACCTTTATTTAAGATTCATAGGGTATTCTCCATATCATTGACCCCTTGTGTTACTGACAAGGGGTTCTTGACTCCTTAATAGGAATTGGCCAGAGGCTAGACAGGAAATTCAGACAAGGCTTTACTGGGGTCCCTGCTGCAGCAGAGGAGAATGAGAACAAACAGATCCCGTTGCTTGCTTGCTCCCTGAGGAGATGATGAACTTTTTCCTTATGTGGGGCGAGGGTAAGGGTGTGCCCAGGAATCCCCCTGGAGGGGTGGCTCAGATGCGTCGCCCACCCCTTAGGTGGTGGTGTATCCAGGGGGCATGAGCTGCACACTGCTTTTGCTCAGGACTTTTCAGAAGTGGCAGTTGGATTTTTTGGTCTCTGTATCTTTTGTCCAGAATTTGCCCTTATTGCACACGCATGCAGTTATTTTTAGTCCCATATAGTTTTTTTGTATTTTGTTGCTTAAGAAGAGGTGTGTCTAGCTGCAAGCATTGCCGCACTGCAGCAAAGGGTCCCAGGTCCCAAACCTGTCTCACTTGAATGGTCATTTCAGGAGGTAAAGTGCAGGAATGGGTATCGTAAGTTGAGCTTATTGGCTTCTAAACCAGGAATTAGAGCTAGATCTGCCTAAGTTATGTTGTGATTGACTCGAAAGATCTGGAAAAAGCTTGAAATCCAGGGGTCCATTGATACTTGCTTCGGGCTGCAGGGTACTGGCAAATGTGTATGGCTTAGTCTGCTTGCTCTGCCTCTAACTTCATCTAAGTACATCTCCAATGGCAGAGAATGGCTCCCTACTCAGACATTCTAGGCTTTTCTTAAAGGTTTGTAAAACTGGGTGGGGTGTCGGGGGGGTGGGGAGCAAAGATAAAAGTCGGTTACAGGTGAGGTGTAGTGTGTGGAATACACATGCCATGTTGCTCTGCTGTATTTTGGGCGAAAAGAGGACAAGGACAGGAGGACAGGATGTTTAAGAACATATCCCCATATATTATGCATGGGATTCAGCAAACAAGATATATCATATCCTGTTTGGAGCTGAAGAAAAACCTGCACGAACACTGTACAGGAAGGCCATTCATAGGATGGTGATTGTCTCTGTTGGGTAGGTGGCTAGAGGAGAAGTTAATGAACTATTTTGGGGAAAAAAACCAAACCTGGGATTCAGTCCCTCTCCAGGCTATGCAGATGCAAGCTTCTGCTGACACTTGGGTCTTGAGTAATCCTAAATTACTGAATTTAAGCACATTTGAGGTTATTTAGAGCTCTTGATGGTCCTCCATAGTGTTTTTCATTGTTTTAATAAAATCATTTTTTTTTTGCCTAAAATGACCTCTCCTGAACAAAGACAGATGCAGGTTTTCTGAACTCACTGCTTATAATTTTTGGAGCCCTCTTTAAGAATATAGCACAAAATTACAAATACAAAATAAAATATAATGGTGACTAATTCCTTAAAAGGTAGAAAGAAAGCACAGTGTATCAGAAAATTTAAAAAGCTGACAAGCACTGAAAACATAATAAATCCAGAAAAATAGCACAATATTTGTATTGATAAACTGCTGGGCACACTTCTACTATGCTTTTTTCTCCTTTTTATTATTTTTGGCTCCATAATCTCTGATTCCCTTTTTTTTCCCCTCTGAAGACAAGTCTTTAGAGCAGTTTTTTGTTTATAACAAAATTGAGAGAAGGATACAGACATTTATCTTATATCTCCTGCCTCAGCACATTCACAGACTCCTTCATTATCAACATCACTCATCAATGGCACATTTTTTTTTCTGTTTTTTTTTTTTTAATTTTTACCAAGAGTGAAGCTCACTGATGCATTATAATCACCCAAAGTCCAAAATTTAGCTTAGGGTTCAATGTTGGTGTTGTATATTTTGTTAGTTTGGACCAAAGTATAAGAGCATATATCCATAATTCTAATATCAGAATATACAGATTTTTTTCACTGTCTTAAAAATCCTCTGCTCTCTTCCCTCATCCTCTGGCAACCACTGATCATTTCACTGCCTCCATAGTTTTGCCTTTTCCAGAAAGTCATATATAACTGGAATCATACAGAATCTAGCTTTCTCAGATTGGCTGCTTTCACTTAGTAGTATGCGTTTTAAGTTCCTCCATATCTCAATAGCTCATTTCTTTTTAACTCCTAATAGTATTCCCTGTCTGAATGTACCACAGTTTTTTTTCCCATTCATTTCCTGAAGGATATCTTGATTGCTTCCAATATTTGGCAGTTATGAATAAAACTTCTCTCAGTATTTATATGCAGGATTTTTATGGATATTCATTTTCAACTTTGGGGGGAAATATTGATGAGCAATGATTGCTGGATCATCTGAGAAGAGTATATTCAGCTTTTTAAGATCTGATTCCTTCTTTACATGACAACAGTTTTCCAACATCGGAGAAGGTAATTAAGTCTTTCCTCTTATATGACCAAATGAAAAAATTTTTTCTTATCAGTGAGAGTTGGGATGCATAAAACAAGTGATTTCATATGTAAATGTACTTCTTACTAGTAGCTGTGTTATAGGTCTGTATCCTACAGAGGCTCTGATAAATTCTGTCTCATGGTTGCCATCCAAGAAAAGGAAAAAAATAGTTCAGCGTGCTTATAACTGTTTGCTCTGTGTCATCAAGTTTACTTCTGTCAGAAAAGAACTTCATCCGAGGCACACTAAAGTACCATTTCCTCTGCGTACAATGTTAGAAGTCTATGACCAGAAGATTTTTCTGCAGGTTTGCTTCTGAATCTACACATATCAAGACTTGTTTCCCCTAATAGGACCCACAGGTTTCCTAGGTTGTGAATTGTAGGTGTGCTGTGTTCTATAAGCCTGTCCTTAGCGTCGGGTTAGAGTGTCAGTACAGTGATGGGTGAGTCTTTCTGGAAGCGATTCTTATGCTATGAAGGAGGGTAGTGACAACAGAGGTGACTGGAGATCACAGAAATGTGTATCACTAAGCCCAACAAATGTGTCCCCAACTTAATTCCTTCTTAACTGAAGCACTAATACCTATGGCCACTCCAATTTATAAAAATTGTATGACCACGGACACACTCCTAAGCCTCCTCCCAGAGCCTTGGAAGTGTCTTGTATAAGTGAAGAACCCTGAGGCTTAAGTTTCATCAGCTTCACAGTGAGTTCACTTTTCTTTTATACAGCTCATGAGGGCCTCATGGCAAGTACACTGGGGTGGTTTACCATTGCTTCCTCCAGTGGATCATGTTTTGTCAGAACTCTCTGCGATGACCAGTCCGTCTTGCGTAGCCCTGCATGGCGTGGCTCATAGCTTCACTGAGTTGCACAAGCCCCTTTACCATGACAGGGCAGTGATCCGTGATGAGGGTCACTTTTCTGCCATTGGACGGTACCCTTTGCTCCTACCGTTATGGTGTTATAGACCTTCATGGTACGTTGCTTGTACCTGTGTCATCAGGAAGACCAAATCCGACTCCACATTAGACCTGTTCCTTCTGTTTTAACCCTTGTGCTCCATTGCCTGTGCTTAGCCATGCTGACTTCGTACCTTTTGTGAAAGAGTGTTGCCTATAGCTTGAAATATACAGAATAGCCTGTTCTTGAGGCTCTTACCTTTAAAGGTATAACACATTTTCATTCATATGGAGATAAAAAATTGCAGAAGAGAGAATAATATTTGTCTCGTTGGAGATTTACAGGAACACAGTGACCTGACCTAGGTGGACAGCTGCAAGAACAAAGGATTCCTGCACCAAGAAGTGTGCAAAAGCTAACCATGCCCTTCCCTCACCCTGCCTTTAAAAGATGCCTTGTTGAAAACCCTTCGAGGAGTTGAGGGTTTTGGGGGCCATGAACCACCTGTCTCTTTGCCATGTCTCAGAGTCTTTTATGACCCTGCAATAAACCTTTCTCTGGTCCATGTTCTGACATTTCAGTTTGTTTGACCTCACTGTGCCTCAGGCATATTAACTTGCATTTGGTAACACCTGTCTTCCAGTTGCATTCATTTATCTTACACTGTCTTAAGTATGAAAAAAAATATATACACACATACACATTCATATATATTTATTAACTACATGTAAATAGTTCCTTCTTCAAGACTGATCTCAGAGTTGCTTCCTATATAATACTAATCTTTGTGGATAAATCATTCTACATATATATAAACTTATCTGTCATTGATGGGCAGAGCTGTGGACATTTTAAAAGACTTTTTGATACAATTTTCACAAATATCTTCAGAAAAGTTTATCCTTGTGAACTTTCCTTCCAGAGATATATTGTTTTATCACATTCTCCAAAAATGACTGTCATACATTTTTCCAATGAAGACATGCAGATGGCCAATAGACACATGAAAAGATGTTCACTATCACTGATAATTAGAGAAATGCAAATTAAAACTATAATAAGATATCACCTCACACCAGCCAGAATGTCTGTCATCAAAAAATCCACAAAGAATAAGTGCTGGAGAGGGTGTAGAAGAAAGGGAATCCTCTTACACTGTTGGTAGGAATGTAAATTGATACAACCACTATGGAAAACAGCATGGAGGTTCCTTATAAAACTAAAACTAGAGCTACCATATGACACTGCAATCCTACTCGTGGGCATATCTCTAGAGAAAAACATGATCCGAAAGGATATGTGCACACTGGGTGTTCACTGCAGCACTGTTTATAACAGCCAAGACGTGGAAGCAATAGATATGAAGGATGGATAAAAGAGATATGGTGTATATATATGCACTGGAATATTATTCAGCCATTAAAAATAATAAAATAATGCCATTTGCAGCAACATGGATAGACCTAGAGCCTGTCATACTGAATGAAGTAAGTCAGACAGAGGAAAACTATCGTCTGACATCCACTATATGTGGAATCTAAAAAGAAATAATACAAATGAACTGACTCACAAAACAGAAACAGACTCACAGACGCATGGTTGCCAGTGGAGGGGAAGAATGGAAGGAAGGGATGGTTAGGGAGTTTGGGATGGACATGTACACACTGCTATATTTAAAATGGATAACCAACAAGGACCTACTGTATAGCACAGGGAGCTCTATATGTGGCAATATTACATGACCATCTGGATGGCAGGGGAGTTTGGGGGAAATGGACACATGTATATGTATGGCTGAGTCTCTTTGCTGTTCACCTGTAAATATCTCAACATTGTTTGTTAATCTGCTATACCCCAGTACAAAATAAAAGTTAAAAAAAAGTCACAATTTGAGTTCCAAAATAATCCCATTGTGCAAATTCATTTCGAATCATTTTCATTTTTACTATATTGAGTTTTGCCATTTGGGATCATAGTATATGTTTTTTCATTATTCAGGTAATCTTTGTATGTCTAAGCAAAATTTTACTGTTTTCTCTCTATATGGTTCATGCATTCTTATTAAAATTTTTTTGGATGTTTCATACTTTGTTGCTATTGTGAAGAATATCTTTTTTCTCTTAATTTGTTTAAACTTTCATTGCTGGTATATAGAAAAACTACTGATTTTTGTATACTTATATTTTAGTTATTTTGACTTGCTAACTATAATAGTTCTTCAGTTAGGATAGATATTCTTTGAGGAAGTATTTTATTTTGTTTACTAGAGGTTCAGATATGAAAATTAAGTCAATGTTTTTTGGCTTGCATAAAAATAATCATATTTAATCCTATTCTTTAAATCTACTTACATGATAAATTTAATTAAAGTGTTTCTTTATATTAAGTCATAATTATATTTCTGAATAAGTCCTTTTTGTTCCTGGTGTTTTATTCTTTTAATATGCTGCTGAACTTTATCCCCCAAAAATAATGTAGACAGAGTTGTAGCTACAGAATGCTTATTGCAGCAGTATAAAAGAAAGCAAAGAATTATAAACAAACTAAATGTTCAAAACTAGGATGTTAGTTAAATAAATTAAAGCATATATTTCCACCTGAGACTGAGTAGACTTTATAAAGATATTATAAAACTGTACTTCCTAGCATGTCTATATTATTTGGTAAAAAAAGCTGTAAGTATAGAATGAGACCATTATAAAGTTATGTGTGTGTGTTTGAGTCTGTGAGTGTGTTTGCATGGGAGTATATGAAGGTGTGACAAAATGTGTCTGCGTGCATGTATTCATGTGTGTGTGTATATACTGAGAATGATCTATACTGGATTTTGGCAATGAGATTTTTCCAGGTGAATGGAGATTATATTTTTTGTTTTATTATTATTAGAAAAAATTACACTATAGATTTATCCAGTTGAACAAAAAGTACAACTAATATCCCAACACAGAAACAATCATTGCTAGCAGTTAATTGAACATCATTCCAGATATCTCTTACATACATATGAATACATATACATAGACAAATATATGGACAAAAATACTTTCAAAACTGTACTCAAATTTGGTATTCTATTTTAAATATTTTTTATTGTTTGCATTTGTAAAAAGAGAATAAATTGAAACTAAACAGATTGCTCAACATCAGAATATGGTCAATATTAGTTTGCTATGGCTATTATAACAAAATACCACAGACTGGGTGGCTTACAGAACAGGAATATATTTTTGCAGAATTCTGAAGGCAAGAAGTCCAAGGTCAAGGGGTCAGTAGCTCTGGTTTCTTCTAAGGCCTCTCTTCCTGGCTTGCAGATAGCCACTTTCTTGCTGTGTTCTCACATGGTTGCCCTCTGTCTGCCTTTTTGTGGACTAATCTCTTAAGGACATCAGTTACATTGGACTAGTGCCCATCCTAACAATACTGTTTAAACTTAATTACCTCTTCAAAGTCCCTGTCTCCAACTGCTGTCATTCTGAGGTACTGAGGGTTAGGACTTAACTTCAACATGTGAATATTTGGACAAAGAAACACAATTCAGCCCATAACAGGTTCTTTACTGAAAGATGCTTTAATTCCTGGGGCTTCCCAGGTGGCGCAGTGGTAGAGAATCCTCTTGTCACTTCAGAAGATACAAGAGATGTGGGTTAGTCTGGTTCAGGAAGATCCCCTAGAATAGGAAATGGCCAACACGCTTCAGTATTCTTGCCTGGAAAATTTCATGGACAGGGGAGTCTGGGGGCTGTAGTCCATGGGATCACAAAGAGTCGGACACAATAAAATGGTTGAGCACACGCACGCACTTTAATTCCTAAACAGCCACTCAAAAGATAAGAAAAATGACTGTGGATACCCTAGAAGATAGCTGGGCTTTCTTTCTAAAAATCATACATTATATTTCTTATACTTCTTCCCACTTTCCTTTCTTTCACCTGTCTTGTCTATATATGAGTCACTTTTACATTGTTAAGATTTATATTGTTTGCATCATTACTACACAAGTATAATTCCTATAGTCTATGATCAGTTTTATATTTAAATTAATTCAAAGCCCATTACCAGTCTTACCCTCAGACAGTTCAGTTGCTCAGTTGTTTCCGACTCTTTGCGACCCCGTGGACTGCAGCATGCCAGGCTTCCCTGTCCATCAACTCCCGGAGCTGCTCAAACTCATGTCCATTGAGTCAGTGACATGAGTAAGGTAAGACAGGGTAAGAAACTAGTCTTCTAATTTTGCTATTTTATCTATTGCCCAGGTAGAATTTTCAAGGAGGGTATGCAAGTACTACTATTTTGTGAATCTTTCACAGGGAAGACTGTTGGCCTTTTTCAAGGTCAAAATGACTGGGCACACCTTGTTAGAGCTTATTTTATTTCTTGTCCATAGGTGATAGGATGGTTACTTGCTGGCCATGTGGCCAGCTGTTGAAGGAGGTCATTGAGCGGATGTGACCACTAGGTCAAGTTGGAACCAGGCAATTGAGACTCCTAACTCCCTCCCAGTCCCAGAATGTGTGTTCCACCTACTATCCCCATGCTAGCAGTCCTTTGAAGGAAGCAGCCTTGTGAGTAAGGTGTGGTTGAGATCCTCCAGGACTTCCTTGACAGTTCAAAGGTTAAGACCCCTCACTTCCACTGCAAAGGGAATGGGCTTGATCCCTAGTCAAGGAACTGAAGTCTCACATGCCACATGGCCAGATCATCTGGACTGAATATGTGACTGACCCCAGTTAAGGCCTCCATGTAAACTTTTAAGATTCTGGGGGACAGATGTGCAAATCGAGTCATTCTGCAGCTGCCAAAGGTAAGCCTTGTAGGTAAGTTTCCTTGCTTATTACACCTGCCACCTACTCATCTGGAGCCATCTGTCTCTTTCTTCAGTCTCTCCTTGCCTTCCATGTGTGGGCGCCAGTTTACAAACCTACACTGACAGACATGTCTGTTTCCCTCAGTGATATTTAATAAAGTTGATTTTGTTGCTGAAATTTTAATGTTGGGAGAATTAAGACAAAAGTTTGCACTTCTGGGTTTTCTTGAACATACCAAAGAACTGATAATATAACATCCTTTTAACTGTTTCTTATTCTCTGTTTTTCTTTTTGGGGGGAGTTTGGAAGATTGTCTATTGATCAAATATATTTAGCAAAATCTGGATTTAAAAGCTTAATGGACCACTGTAAAATGTATCATAGATAGCCAAGAAACAGGATAAACAGTGTTTTCCAAACATTTTTTACCATAGAATTCGTTTCTTGAGAAGAATTTTTTGTAATCTATCTTACAGGGAAATTTGAGAAATGCCCATTCATGTCAAATTGCCTTATTTGTGTGTGTGTCTATTTTCTGTTTGCCCTTTGTTAGCCTTTATTTTTTTATTTTAATTGGAGGATAATTGCTTTGCAATGTTCTTGTTCTCTTAAGGCAAAACTGGCTGGAGCTGCCTTGTTTTGACAGCTTTGTGTGCTCCCCAGTCACTGGGTCTGATCATTTACATGTCCTGCCCCATTCTTGATAGCATTAAGAGTTTGCAAATTTAGTCTTAGATTTTTTTTTGACGTTACTCTCTTATTTCATGGCACCAAGTACTGAACTAGTTAATTTTATTATGACTTCCTCTTTCATTTCTTGGACGGCTTGATTTATTTGCTTTTATTGTCTTCCAGAAGGTCTCTTGTGTTATATTTCCAAAATTCTTTCATGTTTGAGAACATCTGCCTGTTGCCCATATTCCAAAACCAATGTGTCTGGCTGTAATATATTTTGATATATTATAATTGTTTTTCCTTCAGAGTATCATAGGCTTAGTATGTTAAGTCTGCAATCAACCTGATTCACTTCCTTTTATGTTGACTTGCTTTTTCTATCTGGATGGCTGAAAAAAATATGTCTATGTTCTTGAATCTGAATAACATCAGCCTATGTTTCAATGTTGATCTTTATCTTTTTCCTGGTAGAGAAGGCCTGTCTTTTCAACTGTGCTTCTTTTTCCTTTCAGGACTTTAAATATTTCTGAATATTTCTTTTGTTTCATTCTTTGGATCACAAGTACATGGGTATAAAATAGCCTTCTATTACACTGGCTTTGGTCTCTGTCAACTGTTTTCTAACTTTTTTTGATGGGGAGTGGATGAGGCAGGTTTATTTACGTTTTTATTCTTTTAAAAATTTTCTCTATAAGCTGCTATTTTTTAAATTGGAGTGTAATTGCTTTACTTTACAAAATTGTGTTAGTTTCTGCTGTACAATGCAATTAATCAGCTATGTGTATACATATATCCCTTCTTAGTCAATAAAGTATAAGTAAATGTTTTTCTGGAAATCTCTTGCTTTTTCAATGATCCAACAGATGTTGGCAATTTGATCTCTGGTTCCTCTGCCTTTTCTAAATCCAGCTTGAACAGCTGGAAGTTGTGGGTTCATATACTGTTGAAGTCTTGCTTGGAGTATTTTGAGCATTACTTTGCTAGTGTGTGAGATGTGTGCAATTGTGTAGTAGTTTGAACATTCTTTGGCATTGCCTTTCTTTGGGATTGGAATGAAAACTGACCTTTTCTAGTCCTGTGGCCACTGCTGAGTTTTCCAAATTTGCTGGCATATTGAATGCAGCACTTTCACAGCATCATCTTTTAGGATTTGAAATAGCTCAGCTGGAATTCCATCACCTCCCCTAGCTTTGTTCATAGTCAAGAAGCAACAGTTAGAACTGGACATGGAACAACTGACTGGTTCCAAAGTGGGAAAGGAGTGAATCGAGGCTGTATATTGTCACCCTGCTTATTTAAATTATATGCAGAGTACATCATGCAAAATGCTGGGCTGGATAAAGCACAAGCTGGAATCAAGATTACCGGGAGAAACATCAATAACCTTACATATGCAGATGACACCACCCTTATGGCAGAAAGTAAGAATTAAAGAGCCTCTTGATGAAAGTGAAAGAGGAGAGTGAAAAAACTGGCTTAACACTCAACATTAAAAAAATGAAGATCTTGTCATCCAGTCCATCACTTTATGGCAAATAGATGGGGGAAACAATGGAAACAGTGACAGACTTTATTTCCTTGGACTCCAAAATCACTGGTTATGGTGACTGCAGCCATGAAATTAAAAGACAGTTGTTCCTTGGAAGAAAAGCCATGACCAACCTAGACAGCATATTAAAAATTGGGGGCACTACTTTGCCAAAAAAGGTCTGTCTAGTTGCAGCTATGGTTTTTCCAGTAGTCATGTATGGATGTGAGAGTTGGACTATAAAGAAAGCTGAGTACCAAAGAATTGATGATTTTGAACTGTGCTGTTGGAGAAGACTCTTGAGAGTCCCTTGGACTGCAAGGAGATCCAACAAGTCCATCCTATAGGAGATCAGTCCTGAATATTCATTGGAAGGACTGATGCTGAAGCTGAAACTCCAGTACTTTAGCCACCTGATGCAAAGAACTGGCTCATTTGAAAAGACCCTTATGCTGGGACAGATTGAAGGCAGGAGGAGAAGGGGACCACAGAGGATGAGATGGTTGTATGGCATTGCTGACTCTATGGACATGAATTTGAGCAAGCCCCAGGTGTTTATAATGGACAGGGAAGCCCGGCATGGTGCTGTCCATTGGGTCACAAAGAGTCAGACACGACTGAGCGACTGAACTGAACTGATCCCCTCTTATGTCAAGGCTTTCCTCCCTTCAATTAATACAACTTTTAGCTCTTATTTTCTTACTCTTTCTAATTTATCGGGAGATGTGTAGTGGTTCTAATGGTGCCCTTGTTAGTTGATCTCTGCAGGCTTTCTTTTTTTATTGACTTCTGTTGTTTTGTGTCCTTTTGTTTCATCATGTCTCATTGAGTTCTTGCACATTATGAATCACATTCAGAGAGATTCTTCTGCTGTTAGAATATGTTTTCCTTTAAAAGTTTTTCCATTTATTTATTTTTATTTATTTTTGGCTGCACTAGGGCTTTGTTGCTGTGCATGGGCTTTCTCTAGTTTTGGTGAGAAGAAGCTACTCTGTTGCGGTGTGTGGGAGTCTCATCGTGGTGGCTTCTCTTGTTGTGGATTGTAGGCCCTAGATACGTGGGCTTTAGTCATTGCAGCACATGGGCTCAGTAGTTCTGTGCACAGGCTTGGTTGCCCCATGGCAAGTAGCATCTTCTAGACCAGGGATTGAACTTGTGTCCCCTGTGCTGGCAGGTGGATTCCTGTTCCTTTTACCACCCGGGAGGGCTTCCCTGGTGGCTCAGACAGTCATGAATCCACCTGCAATGTGGGAGACCTGGGTTTGATCCTTGGGTTGGGAAGAGCCCCTGGAGAAGGAAATGGCAACCCACTCCAGTTTTCTTGCCTGGTGAGTCTTCAGGGACAGAAGAACCTGGAAGGCTACAGTCCATGGGGTCGCAAAGAATTGGACACGACTGAGCAACTTTCACTTACTACCAGGGAAGTCCAGTATGCTTTCTAAATGAGATTTTTCTATCTATCAGTCATGTAGGCCATGTCACTTTTTCTTCCTATATTTTTTCTGTATTTCTGCATAATTGTTGCTGTTAAGTCACTCAGTTGTGTCCAACTCTTTTGTGATTCCATGGACTGTAGCCCACCAGGCTCCTCTCTCCATGGGATTTCTCAGGGAAGAATACTGGAGCAGGTTGCCATTTCCTTCTCCAGGGGATCTTCCCCACCCAGGGGTGGAACTCTATCTCCTGCATTGGCAGGCAGACTCTTTACTGCTGCATCTCAGGGAAGCCCATGCATAACGGCAATGCCATTTAAAAAATGTTGTTCATGCCTAACAAGGGCAGTGCCCAGAACTTGGATTTGCTCTGGAAGCTTGTCTATGTGAATTTTTGAGAATACTGTTTCCTCAAGATCTGGCCATTTTGTCTTTTCCTCTTTGAGCTATTGTCTGAGGTCTGGATATTATCACTCAAGTTTTCTCTAGCCTCAAGTCATAAGAGTGGGGAAGGCAGAAAGTTCAGACTCTGCTTTTTCTTCTTGGATTTTGGTCAGTTTTCTGTCTCACAATCCATTCCATTTAATAGGATGTGTTCTCTTCCTGAGCCCTTCAATGTGCGATGCTTCTAGTAGAGAGAATTCCTTTAGATTTTCCTTGTTTCTTGTACATATTTCTCCCAATAATCTTCTGTGTGTTCATTCCTCCTCCCCAGTCAGAATAGGAAAAAAAAAATATCTCCTGTGGGTTTTAGTCCCATCTTTTGGTAACTGGGAGCCCAGAGGGGTTTCACCTTCTGCTTAACCTCTTAAACATTTGGCTTTTTCAGACAGTTTTTATTTTTTCTTATTTATCTGCTCCTTTGTATTCAATTCTGCAGCTTATTGCTGGAGATCTTTCATGCCCCTTTTTTCTTCTTTAGCTGGAAGAAGGCAGATGGCCTTTCCTGGTAGGTTTTTTTCTTTATGAGCTCCTTCAGTGGAGATGTTTGCAAAGATGTTCGCTTGACTTTCCCATGAACAGCCTGTTTTCCCAGCTTCTATCTATTTTTAGGAATATTAGTAATACTTTTGAGGACTTGGCCGAATCATCTGCTTTCCCTACCATCTCTTCTGAGAGATGCAGATAAGATGAAAGGACTTCCTGAACCAAATAAGCATCTTTTATTTATTTGCTTGGCCATGTCTTTTCAAAATCTATGTCATGTATTTTTGTTCCTTTCATTAAATGTTGCAGCAGGCAGATCCTTCATTGTCTATTTTAACTGGAAGTCTGAACTGTTTTGCCATTTTCTTCTTTCTTTTTCTTCTCCCTTTTAAAAAAATGAAGGAGGCCAATGTATGTTTATTTATTTAAGTTTCTTCTACCATGGAAATATATCTATTTGGTTATTTATTTTAAAAATTGAGTAGTATGTTGAAATAGATTTTATATCATTTATTTAGGATTGTATGATTATCTTTCTAACACATTAGACCACAGTTTCTTTTTGAGATATTGATGTCAGTTTTGCTATCGGAATTATGCTGGTTTTATATAAAGACATGGACGCTGAAATGTTTTTATGCATTCTGAAAAAGTTTAAAAAGCATAGAAATTGAGGGGGAGAAACTAAGATGGCGGAGGAATAGGACGGGGAGAACACTCTCTCCCCAATAAATATACCAAAAGAACTTTTAAAGGCCGAGCAAACTCCAAAAAACAGGAACTGAATGCTGGCAGAGGACATCGGGCATCTGGAGAGGCGACC
>ML662442.1:18523687-18541135 GCA_007570785.1 Antilocapra americana
CTCTTTCAATTCTGGTTTCCTCGGTGTGTATGCCCAGCAGTGGAATTCCTGGATCATATGGCAGTTCTGTTTCCAGGTTTTTAAGGAATCTCCACACTGTTTTCCATAGTGACTGTACTAGTTTGCATTCCCACCAACAGTGTAAGAGGGTTCCCTTTTCTCCACATCCTCTCCAGCATTTATTGCTTGTAGACTTTTGGATGGCAGCCATTCTGACTGGTGTATAGTGGTACCTCATTGTGGTTTTGATTTGCATTTCTCTGATAATGAGTGATGTTGAGCATCTTTTCATGTGTTTGTTAGCCATTTTTATGTCTTCTTTGGAGAAATGTCTGTTTAGTTCTTTGGCCCACTTTTTGATTGGGTCGTTTATTTTTCTGGAATGGAGATACAGGAGTTGCTTGTATATTTTTGAGATTAATTGTCTGTCCATTGCTTTGTTTGCTATTATTTTCTCCCATTCTGAAGGCTGCCTTTTCACCTTTGCTTTTAGTTCCCTTTGTTGTGCATAAGCTTTTCATTTTAATTAGGTCCCATTTGTTTATTTGTGCTTTTATTTCCAATATTCTGGGAGGTGAGTCATAGAGGATCCTTCTTTTTTTATGTGGGAGAGTGATTTGCCTATGTTTTCCTCTAGGAGTTTTATAGTTTCTGGTCTTATGCTTGGATCTTTGATCCATTTAGAGTTTATTTTTGTGTATGGTGTTAGAAAGTGTTCCAGTCTCATTATTTTACAAATGGCTGTCCAGTTTTCCCAGCACCATTTGTTAAAGAGATCGTCTTTTCTCCATTGTATATTCTTGCCTCCTTTGTCAAAGATTAGGTGCATGGATTTATCTCTGGGCTTTCTATTTTGTTCCATTGATCTATATTTCTGTCTTTGTGCCAGAACCATACTGTCTTGATGACTGTGGCTTTGTAGTATAGCCTAAAGTCAAGCAGGTTGATTCCTCCAGTTTCATTCTTCTTTCTCTAGACTGCTTTGGCTATACGAGGTTTTTTGTATTTCCATACAAATTGTGAAATTATTTGTTCTAATTCTCTGAAAAAGACCTCTGGTAGCTTGATAAGAATTGCACTGAATCTATAGCTTGCTCTGGGTAGTATACTCATTTTCACTATATTGATTCTTCCAATCTATGAGCACGGTATATTTTTCCATCTAAGTCTTTTGTTTCTTTAGATAAATATACTCCTAAGTATTTTATTCTTTTTGTTTCAATGATGAGTGGAATTATTTCCTTAATTCTCTTTCTGCTTTCTCATTTTTAGTGTATTGGAATGCAAGGGATTTCTGTGTTTTGATTTTATATCCTGCAACTTTACTATATTCACTGATTAGCTCTAGTAATTTTCTGGTAGAGTCTTTAGGGTTTTTTATGTAGAGGATCATGTCATCTGCAAACAGTGAGAGTTTTACTCCTTCTTTTCCAATCTGGATCCCTTTTACTTCTTTATCTGCTCTGATTGCTGTGGCCAAGACTTCCAAAACTATGTTGAATAGTAGTGGTGAGAGTGGGCACCCTTCTCTTGTTCCTGACTTTAGGGGAAATTCTTCCAGTTTTTCACCATTGAGGATAATGTTTGCTGTGGGTTTGTCATATATAGCTTTTATTATGTTGAGGTATGTTCCTTCTATTCCTGCTTTTTGGAGGGTTTTTATCATAAATGGATATTGAATTTTGTCAAAGGCTTTCTCTGCATCTATTGAGATAATCATGTGGTTTTTATTTTTCCATTTGTTAATGTGTTGTATTACATTGATTGATTTGCGGATATTGAAGAATCCTTGCATCCCTGTGATAAAGCCTACTTGTTCATGATGTATGATCTTTTTAATGTGTTGTTAGATTCTGTTTGCTAGAAGTTTGTTAAGGATTTTTGCATCTATGTTCATCAGTGATATTGGCCTGTAGTTTTCTTTTTTTGTGGCATCTTTGTCAGGTTTTGGTATTAGGGTGATGCTGGCCTCATAGAATATATTTGGAAGTTTACCTTCCTCTGCAATTTTCTGGAAGAGTTTGAGTAGAATAGGTGTTAGCTCTTTTTTAAATTTTTAGTAGAATTCAGCTGTGAAGCCATCTGCGCCTGGGCTTTTGTTTTTTGGAAGATTTCTGACTACAGTTTCAATTTCCGTGCTTGTGATGGGTCTATTAATATTATCTGTCTCTTCCTGTTTAGTTTTGGAAAGATGTACTTTTCTAAGAATTTGTCCATTTCATCCAGGTTGTCCAGTTTATTTGCATATAGTTGCTGATAATAGTCTCTTATGATCCTTTGCATTTCTGTGTTTTCTGTTGTGATCTCTCCGTTTTCATTTCTAATTTTGTTGATTTTATTCTTCTCCTTTGCTTCTTGATGAGTCTGGCTAATGGTCTGTCAATTTTATTTATCTTCTCAAAGAAACAGCTTTTGGCTTGGTTGATTTTTGCTATGGTCTCTTTTGTTTCCTTTGCATTTATTTCTGCCCTGATCTTTAAGATTTCTTTCCTTCTACTAACCTTGGGCTTCTGCATTTCTTCCTTTTCTAGTTGCTTTAGGTATAAAGTTAGGTTATTTATTTGACTTTTTTCTTGTTTCCTGAGGTAGGCTTATATTGCTATGAACCTTCTCCTTAGCACTGCTTTTACAGTGTCCCATAGGTTTTGGGGTTTTGTCTTTTAATTTTCATTCATTTCTATGCATATTTTGATTTCTTTTTTGATTTCTTCTGTGATTTGTTGGTTATTCAGCAGCGTGTTGTTGAGCCTCCATATGTTGGAATTTTTAAAGGTTTTTCTCCTGTAATTGACATCTAGTCTTACTACATTGTGGTCAGAAAAGATGCTTGGAGTGATTTCAATTTTTTTGAATTTACCAAGCCTAGATTTATGGCCCAGGATGTGATCTATTCTGGAGAAGGTTCTGTATGTGCTTGAGAAAAAGATGAAATTCATTGTTTGGGGTGAAATGTCCTATAGATATCAGTTAGGTCTAATCGGTCTATTGTATCATTTAAAGTTTGTGTTTCGTTGTTAATTTTCTGTTTAGTTGATCTATCCATCAGTGTGATTGGGATATTAAAGTCTCCCACTATTTTTGTGTTATTGTTAATTTTCCCTTTCATACTTAACCTTTGCCTTACATATTATGGTGTTCCTATGTTGGGTGCATATATATTTATAATTGTTATATCTTCTACTTGGATTGATCCTTTGATCGTTATGTAATGTCCGCCTTTATCTCTTTTCACAGCCTTTATTTTAAAATCTAATGTATCTGATATGAGTATTGCTACTCCTGCTTTCTTTTGGTCTCTATTTACATGGAATGTCTTTTTCCAGCCCTTCACTTTCAGGCTATATGTGTCCCTTGTTTCCTGGTGGATCTCTTGTAGACAGCGTTTATAGGGGGTCTTGTTTTTGTATCAAATCAGCCAATCTTTGTCTTTTGGTTGGAGCGTTCAACCTGTTTACATTTAAGGTAATTATTGATAAGTATGATCTCGTTGCCATTTACTTTATTGTTTTGGGTTCGAGATTATACACCCTATCTGTTTTTCCTGTCTAGGGAAGATCCTTTAGCAGTTGTTGGAGCACTGGTATGGTGTTGCTGAATTCTCTCAGCTTTTCCTTGTCTGTAAAGCTTTTGATTTCTCCTTCAAATTTGAATGAGATCCTTGCTGGGTACAGTAATCGAGGTTGTAATTATTTTCTTTCTTCACTTTAAGTATGTCCTGCCATTCCCTTCTTGCCTGAAGTGTTTCTATTGAGAGATTAGCTGTTATCCTTATGGGATTCCCCTTGTGTGTTATTTGTTGTTTTCCCCTTGCTGCTTTTAATATTTGTTCTTTGTGTTTGATCTTTGTTAATTTGATTAATATGTGTCTTGGGTTGTTTCGCCTTGGGTTCATCCTGTTTGAGACTCTCTGGGTTTCTTGGGCTTGGTGATTATTTCCTTTCCCACTTTAGGGAAGTTTTCAACTATTATCTCCTCAAGTATTTTCTGATGGTCTTTCTTTTTGCCTTCTTCTTCTGAGACTCCTATGATTCGAATGTTGGTGCATTTAATATTATCCCAGAGGTCTCTGAGGTTGTTCTCATTTCTTTTAATTCTTTTTTCCTCTCTGTTTCATTTATTTCTACTATTCTGTCCTCTATCTTGCTTATCTTATCTTCTATCTCTGTTATTCTACTGTTAGTTCCCTCCAGGATGTTTTTGATCTCATTTATTGCATTATTCGTTGTATTTTGACTCTTTTATTTTTTCTAAGTCCTTGTTAAACCTTTCTTGCATCTTCTCAATCCTTGTCTCCAGGTTATTTATCTGTAACTCCAATTTGTTTTCAAGATTTTGGATCATTTTCATGATCATTATTTGGAATTCTTTATCAGGTAGATTCCCTATCTCCTCCTCTTTTATTTGGTTGGAGGGCATTTATCCTGTTCCTTTATCTGCTGGGTATTCCTCTGCCTTTTCATCTTGTTTATATTGCTGTTTTTCCTCTTTATTGTGGAGGTTCCTCACTGTGGGTGGGGTTGGACAGGTAGTTTATCAAAGTTTCCTGGTTGGGTAAGGTTGTGTTGGTGTTCTGGTGGGTGTATCTGGATTTCTTCTCTCTGGCCAGCAATGAAGTGTCCAGTAAAGAGTTTTGAGATGTCATTGGGCTTGGTGTAACTTTGGGTAGCTTGTGTATTAAAGTTCCAGGCTATGTTCCCATGTTGCTGGAGAATTTGCATGGCATATCTTATTCTGGAACTTGTTGGCCCTTAGGTGGTGCTTGGTTTCAGTGTAGGTATGGAGGCGTTGATGAGCTCCTGTCAATTAATGCTTCCTGGATTCAGGAGTTCTCTGGTTTCTCAGAATTTGGGCTTAAGCCTCCTGTCTCTGGTGTTTAGCCTTATTCTTACAGTAGTCTCAGGATTCCTCCATCTATACAGCACTGATGGTAGAACATCTAGGTTAATGATGAAAAGTTTCACCACAGTGAGGGACATCCAGGGAGGTACACAGAGTTACATCGAGAGAAGAGGGAGGAGGGAGATAGAGGTGACCAGAAGGAGAAGAGGTGGAATCAAATGGTGAGAGAGTGAGCTCTCCAGTAATCACTTCCCTATGTGCTCTCCACAGTGTGGATCTCTCAGAGATGTTCACAGAGTTATACCAAAAAGAAAAGAGGGAAGAAGGAGACAGAAGTAGCCAGGGGGAGAAAAGAGGGAGTCAGATGGAGAGAGATAGATCCAGCTAGTAATCAGTTGTCTAAGTGTTCTTCACAACTTCTAACACTCAAAGAGATTCACAGAGATGGGTAGAGAAGAAAAGGGAGAGGGGGGAGATAGAGGTGACCTGGTGGGAAAAAAAAGGAGAGTCAAAAACGGGGAGAGAGCAATTGAGCCAGTGATCTCACTCCCATGTAAGAATGGGTATTGAAGATTGGGTTCTTAAAGGTACAAAGTTGATAACAAATACTAAAAAGCAAAGATTAAAAATATAGAGTAAAGGTTAGATTCTCAAAAATACAATTACAAAGAAAGAAAAAAGAAAAAAAGAAAAGAAAAAGAAAAAAAGGAAGAAAGAGGGGAAAAAAACAAGCAAACAACAACAACAACAAAAAAGAGTCTCCAAAATTCTTACATATATATATATGAAGTTTGTTTAAAAAATAGGGTCTTCTTTTTTTTTTTGGCTAGGTAATAGATGGTTGTAAAAATGAAAATTGAAGGAGTTATAGGAGACTTAAAAATATAAAAATATAAATTAAAAAAATAGTAATAAAAGAGTTTTAAAAATTTAAAAGATGATCATAGTAAAAATATATCTAGGGCTTTCTCTAGAGCTGTTCAGAGTGGGGTCAGTTTGTTTTCAGATAGTTTCTTGGTCTGGCTTGTACTTCTCAAGGTCTATAGGCTCCTTCCTATGTAGTCAGTGCTAACTGCAGGAATTTAATCTGTTACTCCTGACAGTTCCAAAGGGGTTCCCTCTGATTATTTAGCATCTTCTGTTTGCTGGTCTCTTCAGTGTCTATTTCCGCCCTGACTCAAGGGGGGCAGTGGTGGTCGCTTTTTTAGGCTCACTTGTTCAGTCGTCCTGTGGGGAGGGAGGAACACTGCAAACAGATATCACACTGGCGTGCACTCACAGTGATTCACCCGCTCTGGGGTTTGTCCCTGGTCCCAAAGTGTGCACTTTCCCAGCCCACATTGCTCAGGCTCTTGGTCTCTTGGCCGGGAGGGCTGCCTGCACTTCCCAGGTCCGAGCTGCCCAGTGCGGTTGGGGGCTGTGACTTCTCCCTTCCCCATCCCAGTCGCTCGGTTTTCTCGATGTGCAACTGGGCACGCCATCTCAGATGTGTGGAGAGCTGAGCTCTGGTGGTGACTGTCCAGAATCCCAAGAAGTCTTAGTTAGCAACGAAGTCAGCCTGCAGTATGGTAGCGGATGCCTCTCTCAGGCCGCGATTGTGCCTGCTGGACTCCAGTGGGGGCTGGGCCGGTCCGCAGCCTGCAGCCGACTAGCTCTGTGCAGCCGACAGCCCTTTGTTGTGTGCGCGGGTCTGGTGGTGGATCTTTGTAGGAAAGCTATTCCACAGCCCAGGTTGCCCTCTCAGGCTAGATCCCTCGGGCTGCCCTCAGGCATTCAGTCCCAGTCCTTACCCACTGTGGCGCAGCCCGCCCCTCCCTGAGCAGTCCGCGCTTGCTTGTGGGGGTTGGGGCATCTGGGCCACCGCTCCGCTCCGCTGGGAGTTGCAGTTAGGGACATAATCTGTGGGGTTTAATTATTTATCTATTTTCGCTCCAGGTTATTTTGCCCTCTGAGACTCGCCACAGATCTGCCAGGGAGAATGTTTCCTGGTGTTCGGAAATCTCTCTCTTTTTTAAGACTCCCTTCCCGGGATGGATCTCCATCTCTACCTCTTTGGCCTCTCTTTTTATTTTTTATATTTTGTCCTACCTTCTTTTGAAGACAGTGCGCTGCCTTTCTGGGTGCCTGATGTCCTCTTGCAGCATTCAGAAGTTGTTTTGTGGAGTTTGCTCGGCTTTTAAATGCTCTTTCGATGCATTTGTTGGGGAGAAAATGGTCTTCTCATCCTATTCCTCCATCATCTTAGTTCCTCCACCTGTTATGGATATTTTTTATCCTCCTCAAATATATAGATTTTCACTATCATCTTTTAGCTTTTGATATTTTAGAGGGAAATATGAAACCAGTCTCATTTTTGTGCTTTTGTACATGACATGAAAATTTTTTACCTAGATTTATTTTATTAGTCTTTTATCTATTTTAATTTGTTTTTAATGAAGGATGGTTGCTTTACAGTGTTGTGGTGGTCTCTGCCATACGTCAGTGGGAGTCAGTCATAATTATTTGTATATCCTCTTCCTGAACCCTACCACCTCACCCCTCTAGATCATCAAAGAGTGTCAGGTTCGGGTCCCTGTATCTATTATACAGAGTGAAGTGTCAGAAAGAGAAAAACAAATATCATTTATTAACACATATATAAGAAAACTAGAAAAATCGTTCTGATGAACCTATTTACAGAGAAGAAATGGAGATGCAGACATAGAAAATAGTCTCATGGACACAGTGGGGGAAGGAGAGAGTAGACTTGTATACATTGTCATGTATAAAAGAAATAGATTTTTTTTTACATCCCCTTGTTTTGCTAAAATGAAAAAAAGAAAAGGGGTATGATGTATCATTACTGGTCTTTTTAAAAAAATTAAAGTATAGTTGATTTGAAATATTATATTATTGTATATATATTATATATATTTCAGGTGTACAATATAGTGATTCAATATTTTTATGGATTGTACTCCATTTAAAATTATTACAAAATAATGTTTTATAATACTTATTTCACTGTGCTCTATGACATATACTTGTTGCTAACCTATTTTATACACAGTAGTTTGTATCTCTTATTTTTAGACTCCATCATGCCCCTCCCCCTTATCTCTCCCTACTGGTAACCACTAGTTTGTTCTCTATATCTGTGAGTCTGTTTCTGTATTATTATATGTATTTGATTTTGCTTTTTATAGCCCGTTTATGAATGATAACATAGAGTATTTGTCTTTATCTGACATCTCACTAAGCATAATACCCTCAAGGTCCATCCACATGGCTGCAAATGGCATAATTTAATTCTTTTTATAGCTGAATAATACTCCATTGTGTGTGTGTGTATGTACCACATCTTTGTTATCCATTTATCTATTGATGAATGCTTAGGTCACTTCCATGTCTTGGCTACAGTGAATAATGCTGCTGTGAACACTGGGTTGCATGTGTCTTTTCATTTTCTTCAGATATATATCCAGTGGTAGGGATATTGGATCATATGGTGGTTCTTATTCTTAACTTTTAGAGGAAACTCCATACTGTTTTCCATCGTGGTTGGACCAATTTACAATCCCACCAACAAAGTACTAGGTTCCATTTCCTCCACATTCTTGCCAACATTTGTAGACTTTTTGATGGAAACCATTTTGACAAATCTGAGGTGAAATCTCACTGTGGTTTTGATTTGCATTTCTCTGATGATTTGCGATGTTGAACATCTTTTCATCTGCCTGTTGGCCATCTGTATATCTTCTTTGGAAAAATTATTCAAGTCTTCTGCTCATTTTTAAAATCAGTTTTTTTTTTTTTTTTTTGGAAACTGAGTTGTATGAGCTGTTCACGTATTTTGGATATTGACCCCTTACTGGTCATATCATTAGCAAAAATTTTTTTTCCAATTCAGTAGTTGTCTTTTTGTTTTGTCAATGGTTCCATTGCTGTGCTTTTAAATATAATTAGGTCCCATTTGTTTCTTTTAACTTAAGAGACAGCTCTAAAAAGTATTAAATGTTTTATGTCAAATAAATTTCTGCCTATATTTTCATCTAGGAGTTTTATGGTTTCCAGTCTTACATTTAGGTCTTTAATCCATTTTGTGTTTATTTTTGTATATGGTGTAAAGAAATGTTCTAATTTTATTCTTTCGTATGTGTCTTTCAAATTTTCCCAGTGTAATTCATTGAAGAGAGAAAGTATATTTTCTTCATTATATATTCTTGCTTCCTTTGTAGTAGGTTAATTGATCGTAAGTGCATGGATTTATTTCTGAGTTCTCTATTCTGTTGAATTGACCTATGTGTCTGTTTTTGTGCCAGTACCATGCTGTTTCGATTACTTTAGATTTTTAGGATAGTCTGAATTCAGGGAGTATGATAACTCCAACTTCATTCTTTTTTGTGAAGATTGCTTTGTCAATTTGGGATCTTTTGTGGTTCCATATAAATTTTAGGATTACTTGTTCTAGTTCTGGGAAAAATGTCATGGGTATTTTGATAGGGATTGTATTAAATTGTTTGGGGTAGTATGGACAATTTGACATTAATGATTTTTCCAGCCCAAGAAAATAGGAGATCTTTCTATTTCTTTGGATTATCTTTAATTTCCTTCATCAGTGTTTTGTAATTTTCAGGGTATAGGTATTTTATCTCTTTTTAAAGTGTATTCCTAGATATTTTATTCTTTTGGTGCAATTTTAAATGGGATTATTGTCTTGCTTTCTCTTTTTTGTTGTTCAGTCACTCAGTCGTGTCTAACTCTTTGCCACCCCATGGGCTGCAGCGCACCAGGCTTACCTGTCCTTTACCTTCTCCTGGAGATGGTGAAGGACATCTTTCTTTTTTCTCTTTATGGTAGTTTATTACTAGTGTACAAAAGCAACTGAATTCTGTATGTGAATCTTGTATCCCACAGTTTTACTGAATTCATTCATTAATTCGAATAGTGTTTTGATGGAGACTTTAGTTTTCTATGTATGGTATCATGTCATCTGCAAATAGTGACAGTTTTACTTCTTCTCTTCCAGTTTCTTTTTCTTGCCTGATTGCTGTGGCTAGAACTTCCAATACTGTGTCATCATTGGCTCTTTTAATAATGGTCTTTTTTTTTCAGTTCAGAAAAATTTTCTCCTGTAATATCTTTGATTATTACTTTGGTTCAGTTTATTTGCTTTCCTTCTGAGTAATGATTAGTATTTGAATGTTGGCTCCACTGTCTCTATTCTCCATATCTATTCGCTCTATCAACTTCCTCTCCCCTACAATAATCTGTGTTCCGTAGATTCCATCTTCTTGTATCTTTACAGCCTGATTCTTTGCAGGAGTTGTATTTTATAGAATACATATTCCCATTAGAGCCCCCACTGCCCATCTTTGGTTTGGTTTGAGTACGCTGAAGATTATTATATTTGCCTTCTTGTCTTCTAGGGGGTGCTATTTGAGCAAAGGTAGCTGAATTGATAGGAACTCAATTATGGTTGACATAAGAGCACACACATGGTGGAAGGTTAGGTGTCAGCATCACACCCACGGAGCTGGCCAGAGAAAGGAAGAGTGACACAAGGGCATGAAGGGAAACGTCTCAGCTGGGTCAGCACCATTTAATGGAACGTCACTGACAAGTCAGTCTCATCTTCACACCCAGGTGTCAAGGTTGCTGGAAATTTAGTTTTGTTTTCAGTTGCCATATACTCAGCAGGAACATCAGGGTCCTGAGAAGGGCAGGTTGGGGGCAGGGTGGTGGTGGGGGGCAGAAGCTTGTGTAGGCTCCTGGCAGTACTTGTCACAGCCTCGATCTCTTTCAGTCTGAGCTAACTTCAGAAGGGATTAAAAAATGTTCTCTGTTATCCACCAAAAACAAAAGCTGGGATTCATTGTTTCTTCTCAGGTTTACTTATCTTCCTTACATGATGTTCAAACTTGTTTTCTCCTCTATTTCTGATGATTTCATCAAACCGGCTTTATTAGAAAGATGACTTGAACAATTAAGGTGGAACATTTTCCACCTCCTCACTTTTGAAGGCCAGGTTGTTTGTTCTCTTCCTTATGGGGCAGTGACTAGCAGATTATTCACACCGTGATTAGTCAGCCCTGGTTCCCTCATCTCACATCCTCCCCTTCCCCAACTGCCTCTGATCACAGGGTCCTGACACGCCTGCTTTCCTCTTTCCTGCTACCATCACAGTTAATCCCCATCACATCTTCCTTCTTGCTTCCCACTCCATTCCTAATAATAGCTTTCATACCATCTACAGCAATGACTAGCATTTTTATTGTTATTTGCTCCTTAGAAAGTGCTTCCTCAAACTTTTCCTTTATTGGCACCTCATGACCATCCTGCAATTTTTTCTCTTAAATCTTTGCTAAGGCATATGTTTTAGAGGTTAGTGATTGAATACTTAATAGACAAGGGGTGGACCTGTCACTGCAACCCAGTTCTCCTAACCCCACTTCTCACGATCTTTCTACCCATGTTGTAAGTGGCAGCTCTTATGCATTGCCTCTCAGCAGTAGCAGTCAAGTGATGAAAAGTCTTGGATTAGTGTGTCTGGGAAGAGAGTCTATCACATGCACCTAATTGAAACAGAGACCATGGGGCCCAAACTGGTAAAGAGGATCCTTGCTACAATGTAGGAATGATCCAGGGTCCCCAGATATTCATGCTTATAAACATATGGACTCCAAAATATTCTTTTCTCTTCTAAACTGTTCTTCAAACTGAACAATATTAAAAGGACAAACATTGCAGGGGTTCATAAATAATAAACAGCTGTCATAGCAAACCTTTTCCTCTGGAATGTTCTGTCAGAACTCGTGTGCTAAATGCTTCACCAAAGGAAGCAATCCATGAGTGGAAGCCACCACGCAGATCAGAGACAATCAGCCTTCTTTCCAGTGGGTCAATGTCTTGTAGAATGGCCTTAGATAAAGAACAAAGCAGCAGGCAGAAAACCATGAACTCTAGAAGTTGGCTGAAGCAGAAAGGTGAATAGGTGGTAGCAAAACAACCATCGTTTTTTTTTTTCCCCCAAGGGAGAGTCAAGTTTGAAAGCTTTTCGAAGAATGTGAGAAGCACCACACAGAGTAGCTCAGGTCAAATTTTCAGCTTATATACTTGGGTTTTTCAGACTGTTTCTTGACTTTCTTTGAAATCACTGGCATTTATAATAACACTTCATATTATTCAGATTTTTTTTTTTAATTTTAGCCACTATACACAGTCAGATTTTTTTTTAAACCTCATTTAGCTTCAATTTGGGCTTCTCTGGTAGTTCAGTCAGTAAAGAATCTGCCTGCAGTGCAGGAGACCTGGGTTCAATTCCTGAGTCAGGAAGATCCCCTGGTGAAGGAAATGACAAACCAGTCCAGTATTCTTGCCTGGAATTCAGGCTTCCCTAGTGGCTCAGCGGTGAAGAGTCCACCTGCCAAATGGGAGATCTGGGTTTGATCCCTGGATCAGGAAGATCCCCTGGAGAAGAAAATGGCAAATCACTCCAGTATTCTTGCCTGGAGAATCCCATGGACAGGAACCTGGCGGGCTACAGTCCATGGAGTCACAAGAGTTGGACACACTTTAGCGACTAAGCAGCAGCAGCTTCAGCTCAGTACATTCAACATTTCATCAGGTGTTTCTAATTTCTTACCATGTCCAGGCAGTTGTATGGTGGACAGTGCCAAGAAAAGGTCTTAGTGCTTTGATTCTTTGTGACCCTATGGACCACAGCCCACCAGGCTCCTCTGTCCATAGGATTCTCCAGGCAAGAATACTGGAGTGGGTTGCCATGCCCCCTTCCAGGGGATCTTCCTGACCTAGGGATTGAACTCACATCTCTTATGTCTCCTACATTGGCAAGTGGGTTCTTTGCCACTAGTGCCACCTGGGAAGCCCACTTTATGGTATGATATACGAACTTGTAAATGTCCCTTATTCTTGATCTTCTGCCATGTGATTTTCAGTGCAATGTGACATTTATTCAGCAGTGTAACTTGTGCAGGCTAAAGACAGTAGAGCTGGAGAACCTTTTAAGATAACACTTTCCTTTCAATTATGCATGCATGTATTTCTTCATTCAGTCATTCAGATATTTACTGGGTGTTTCTATGGTGTGCCACCTGCTGGGGACTCAGCGCTGATTAAGGCAGACCAGAATCCTTGCTTTCAAGAAAATAGTGTCTGCATTATATTCAGTGCCTCAGGAATAACCAAGAGGAAAGAAGAAAAAATAAGCATTATTTTGTTTTCCATAAAATGGAGCCATATATGACAGAGGAAGAGATGGTTGGATAGCATCACTGATGCAATGGACATGAACTTGGACAAACCCCAGGAGATGGTGAGGGACAGGGAGGCCATGGGGTCACAAAAAGTCAGACACGACTTGGCGACTAAACAACAATGAAACAGAGCCATATTCACAAACAAGAAACCTGCTGCTCTGTTGGCCTTAATATGTATTGTTTGGACTTGATGGTTGAAAAGATTAATATTCCTGCTTTTCAAATTTCGCTCCCTTTCCAGCATGGTCCTCTGAATCTTGCTTCATCATATATGCTTGACCTGCTTCTCTTATTTGGCACTTGTGGCTCCTGGGGGTTTTGGACTCTCAGATGTTTGGACTTAAATCCTGAGCATTTAGAAAGCTGTGAAGGAAGGACAAGTGAGAGAAGGGTCCTTGGATCCCAGAGAAGGATAGGGGAAATCAAGAATGTATTTCCCAAACATAGACTGGAAAAAGGTTCTCCTCTAGCCCGAGGGAGAGGGAGGAGTGGACAGGCTTGGGCAGCTCTGCTTCCTGGGAGGGAGTCATTAGTCAGACTGGTCTGTAGGGAGGTCACGGAAGATCCTCCCCATGTAGCCCTGTGTGGTATAGCAGATGGGGCTGTGGCATGACTATTAGGAGGACCGATGATTGATATTTGAAGATCATAGAGCTCTATACCGTGGGCCATGCCTGGACCTGGCCTGCGATCCTTGACTGTTTTATATCATAACCCTGAGCTCAGGGGGATACGTTGCCTACCATGGAGGGTGTGTTTTGCCAGTTGGCATAGCACTTGGATTTGGCAGTTCCAGTGCATACTTGGGGGCTTCTCAAGTAGACCTAGGTAAAGAACCCACCTGCCAGTGCAGGAGATGTTAGAGACACAGGTTCGATCCCTGGGTAGGGAAGATCCTCTGGAGAAAAGGATGCCAACCCACGCCAGTATTCTTGCCTGGAACATCTCCATGGACAGAGGTGCCTGGTGGGCTACAGTCCATGGGGTTGCAAAGAGTCGGACATGGGCTCAGGGAGGGGCGGGCCGCGCTCTCAGGGAACGGAGCAGCCTGAGCGACCCAACCCAGGGGGCTAACCGGAGATAGACTGAGAAGTAGCCTTCCCCAGGAAGAGCCCCCCTGCCAGGCCCACGCAGAACAAGGAGAGGTGTGGAGTCGGCAGAGAGGCGGCCGGCCGGGTGGCACAGAACAAAGGGCGTGCAGAGTCGGCAGGGAGGCGGCCGGCCGAGGAGATCTGGGCGCCTGTGGGCTGCGGACCGGCCCAGCCCCCGCCCGAGTGCAGCGGGCATAACCCAGCCTCAGCGAGACCAAAGGGTGCGGCGGAGTCCGCAGGGAGGCGGCCGGCTGGGCGGAGCTGGGCACCTTCGGGCTTCGGACAGACCCAACCCCTGCCCGAGACCAGCGGGCATAGCCCAGCCCCGGCGAGGCTTTCTCGGCCAAATTGCACACAGAGCTAGGTGCTAACCAAGACTACTGGGGATTCTGGATGGATTGGAGCTCTGCACACCTAAGAAGACGTGCTTAGCTGCACATCGGGAAAGCCGAGCGGTTGGGCCGGGGGAGGGGAGAAGCCGCACTCCCCAACTGCGCTGGGCGGACGACAGAGAGCCGAGCAGAAGGGGCAGGGGAAGCCCACTCAGCAGGAGCAGGGCAAACTCCGGAGCGCTGAATAGACACATAAAAGACCAGCAAACAGAAGATGCTTAAGCTAGCAGAGGCAACAGGTTTGGAGTCTATAGACCATGAGAAGTACAAGCCGGACCCAAGGAATTGTCTGAAAAATAAACTGACCCCTCCCAGTACGCATCAGCACCAGAGAAAGCCTTAGTTATAACTGTACTAGGAACATCTTTTAAATTTTTAAAACTTTTTTATACCCTTTTTTTTTTTAGAATTTTTAAGTCCCCTAAAACCTTGTTATTTTCTTTCTTTCTTTTCCTTTATTTTTATTTCCCCCCTTTTTTTTAGAATTTTTAAGTCCCCTATAACCTTGTTATTTTCTTTTTTTTGCCTTTCTTTTCCTTTATTTTTATTTCCCCTTTTTTAAAATCTCCTCTTTCTCCCTTATTGCATTCTCCGTCCTATCTCCTTTCTTACCTTTTATATCTCCACTTTATTCCCCTTTTTTAAAAATTTTTTTTTTTTACTGATTTTTGTTGTTGTTGTTGGTGTTGGTGTTGTTGTATTTTCTTCTTTATCATTCTTTCTTTCTTTTTTTCATAATAGTACTTTTGAGAATCCAGTCTTTACTCTAGATTTTTAATATTTGCTTATTAGTATTTGGTATCAACTTTGTACCTTTAAGGATCCAAGCTCCAGTACCCATTGCTACCTGGGAGTGAGATCATTGGCTTGACTGCTCTCTCCCCATTCTTATTTCTCCTCTTTTTTTTTTTTGTTTTTGTTTTTGTTTTTCTTTCTCTTCCTTATCTTTCTTTCTATCTTTTTCTTTGTAATAGTATTTTGAGAATCCCGTCTTTACTCTAGATTTTTAATCTTTGCCTATTAGTATTGGGTATCAACTTTGTACCTTTAAGGACCCAAGCTCCAATACTCATCGTTACCTTGGAGTGAGATCAGTGGCTTGACTGCTCTCCCCATTCTTGTCTCTCCTTTTTTTCTTTTTCTTTTCTCTTTTCTTCTCCTACCAAGACACCTTCAACGTCCTCTTGCTCTGTATATTCTCTACCCAACTCTGGGACTCTGCTTGAGAGTTACCAGCTGTGAAGAACACTGAAATAACTGACCACTGGCTGGATCTGTCTCTATCCATCTGACTCTCTCCTTTCTCTCTCTGGTCAATTCTGTCTCCTTCCACACTCTTCACATTTCGATATAACTCTGTGAACATCTCCAAGGGATCCAGGCTGTGGAGGGCACACAGAGGAGCAATCACTGGCCACTTCACTCCCTCACCATCGGATTCCTCTCTTCTCCTTCTGGTCCATGCCATGTAACTTGGTGTACCTGACAGGGTGTCCCTCACTGTGAAGAAACTTCTCATCACTAAACTAGAGGTTCTGCCACCATCAGTGCAGAGATAAAAGAGCCCCGAGGCTACTGGAAGACAGGAGACTAAACCCAGACCCTGAGAATTCCAGAAAACTCCTGGATCCAAGGGTTAATTAATCGATAGGAACTCATCAACCTCCTCCATACCAAAACTGAAATTAATCAACCCCCAAGGGCCAACAAGCTCCAGAGTAAGATATACCAAGCAAATTCACCAGCAACGTAGGAACACTGCCAGGAGCTTCAATACACAGGTTGCCCAAGGTCAAACCAAGTCCACCGACACCTCAAATCTCTTTACTGGACACTCCATTGTTAGTTACAGTGAGGAAACCCAGATCCACCCACCAGAACACCACACAAGCTTTCCCATCCAGGAAACTTCTACAAACCACACATCTAACCCCTCCCATAGTGAGGAACCCCCACAATAAAGGGGCAACACAGCAAGATAAACAAGATGAAAAAGCAGAGAAATACCCAGCAATTAAAGGAACAGGATAAATACCCCCTAGACCAAACAAAAGATGAAGAGATAGGATGACTACCTGACAAAGAATTCCGAATAAGGATAGTGAATATGATCCAAAACCTGGAAAATAAGTTGGAGCTGCAGTTCAATAACCTGCAGGCAAGGATTGAGAAGATGCAGGTAAGCTTTAACAAGGACTTAGAAGAAATGAAAAAGAGTCAAAATACAATAAATAATGCAATAAATGAGATCAAAAACACCCTGGAGGGAACCAACAGTAGAATAACAGAGATAGAAGACAGGATAAGTGAGGTAGAAGACAGAATGGCAGAAATAAATGAAACAGAAAGGAAAAATGAAAAAAGAATTAAAAGAAATGAGGACAATATTAGAGACCTCTGGGACAATATTAAACGCACCAATATTCGAATCATAGGAGTCCCAGAAGAAGAAGACAAAAAGAAAGACCATCAGAAAATCCTTGAAGAGATAATTGTTGAAAATTTCCCTAAATTGGGGAAGCAAATAGCCACTCAGGTCCAAGAAACACAGAGAGTCCCAAATAGAATGAACCCCAAACGGAACACCCCAAGACACATATTAATCAAATTAACAAATATCAAATACAAAGACCAAATATTAAAAGCAGCAAGGGAGAAGCAAAAAATAACTCACAAGGGGAATCCCATAAGGATAACAGCTGATCTCTCAATAGAAACGCTTCAGGCCAGAAGGGAATGGCAGAGCATTCTTAAAGTCATGGAAGAAAACAATCTACAACCCCGATTACTGTACCCAGCAAGGATCTCATTCAAATTTGAAGGAGAATTCAAAATTTTCTCAGACAAGCAGAAACTGAGAGAATTCAG
>ML662442.1:18546135-18681644 GCA_007570785.1 Antilocapra americana
AAAAAAAAAAAAAAAAAAGAGTCGGACATGACTGAAGTGACTTGGTATGCACACATGTACCGAGTCCTGGCTAATCGGGAAAATAGTGTTTCGGGTCCACGTCAGTCAGTGGACAGAGATTCCCACTTGTTTGACTTTCTTGCAGAAGAAAGCTTCCACCATGTTCCACAAGAGTGGGAGAATGGAAAACTGGAAGGTGATCCTATTTTCTCTTGTAATCTGTCTCAGTTGCTGCCATTTGCTGAAGGACTTGGCCTGTGATCTTTCTGTTCTTTTGTAAATTTTTCTGGCAGTTCTTTCTCTTTGCTGATGTCTTCCTCATTCTCAGATGCCTTGGTTCAGTGTGGTCACAAGTAACGTTTCTAAGACCATAATTCTTTTTCATATTTGGGCTGTCAGTGTTGCCCCTTGATTCTCGGTCTCACAGACTCACCTTCTTTCTGCTGCTCTCTCCTTGTCCCTCTACTCACGCCCCACAGTTCTGGCCACTTAGCTGCTCTAAAACACTCCCTCGGAAGGCTGATGTCCAAAGTGTGCTCACCAAACTGGCAGGGCCAGCAGCCCTCTGGGGACTTGTTAGAAATGCAAACTCTCAGGCCAGACCCTAGACCCAGTGAGTCAGATGACTGTGGGTGGAACCTCACTGTCTGCATTTTTACAAGCCCTCCAAGGAACTCACATGCTTGCTGGAGTCTGAGAACCACTGTTGGCAAAGGAGGCCCTCAAAGAATGAAGCGTCCCATGGCAGAGAGCAAAAGGACGCGTCCCCTGGGGTCAGAGGACAGCTGTTCTTTATGAAAAACATACACACTCTAACACAGGAGTAAATCTTCCAACTCTCTTAGAAAAATTGCAGCGAATTTCCTCTACACATCATCCACAGTTAAATGTTTGACATCCTGAGCAACTTTTCAGGAGAATCCTAAAGTCTAGAGATTTCACTTTGTTTTTAGTCTCCCTTGCCACATTTTCTCAGTGAATGGGTTTTCTAATGCATCATGAGTATTTTCATTGATCTATGCTGAATGTTATTTGATTGTCTTCGCGCTAGTAAAAAAGAAAGAAAAAAAGGAAAGGGGGAAGGAAGGAAGGGAGAGAGAAGGAAGGAAGGAAAAGAAAGAAGGAATGAGAGCGAAAGAAAGAAACAAAAGGAAAAAATAAAGAGATTTGACTTTGCAGAAAGCATGTGGAAAGATAAATGGAAATTTTTATGTGGGGTGTTATAAGAACATTATAGTGTATTTTGGTCATTCTGCATGTTCTTCATGAAACTCTTAAAAAAAAAGTGCAGAAAGATGAGATTTTAAAAAACTGAAACCTGAACAAGTTTAATTTCCAACAAGAGAGTCAACAATCAGCAGGACTTATTTTAGCTTCTGTGTTCACATAACATGCAGAGATTGATGTTTACATGTTTATATTGTCACCCAGCAGGCTAACATGAATGGTGTGCTTCACTTTTTCTCAGACAGCAAAGTATTGATTTTGCATCACAAAGGGAAAATATAAATGCAGGTCTTTCTAAGATGACCTCAACCACAATGTTAGAAAATTGCTAAGTGTTAGAAATCCTGAGTACAGTATTGGCAGAGTGCAGAGGTTCACAATTTGTGATGCATAGTGTAAAATCCCTAGACTCTGTTTTTAATAACCAAACTGAATCAAGATGGTGGGGCCATTTAAATCACTATTAAAAAAAAACAACACAAAACAAGGACCATCAAACATCCAAGGTGATACATTTGAAAGGTTGTCAACCATCAATATAGATGACAAAGCATGAATTGTGAACATTCTCAAAATTGAAAATAAAATTCCCAGTGGGTCAATGACTGACTCTAAAGAAATCTTGTTCCTGAATCCCCCAAGAATACTGATTCTTACTAAAAGTGCATTTGGGATGAGGGCTGCAACTTTCAATATATGAAAAAAGTTCGCTCCTATGTTCTAGGTAGTTCCTTTTTGATGATGCCCTTTCCTTCTGTAGCATTAACCAGCCAGTCAGAGTCACTGGCATCTTGATGTGAATTGAATTTTAGCTGGTGGTGCTGTTTCATATTAGCTTTTGCTGACTTTTGCCTTCTCTTTTCATTGCCTTGAGGGAAAGGTGGTATTTAGGCATTAAATTATTGTTTTAAAACAAAGGATGGGGTTGTTGATCAGGGGCAGTGAGAAGATTTACTTTATTACCAGAATTGGACTGTTCTGAAGCTATTCATCCAAAAGGAAGCCAAGTGGAAACATTCATGTTTCAATCAGGAGAAAAGTAAATATTGTTTGTGTATGAATAAATACACTAAAGGAAAAATAAGGCATTTTAAAATGCAGAGCAGTTGCGTTTGAGTCTTTTCCTTATAGTATTTGCCGACATGACTAATTATATGTTAGATGCTAAATCAGTTTGGATTTCCAATTTGACATTGTTCCTCCTTTCTGCTACCGCCCACCACCCCATCACCCATCCCTTGCATCACTTTGTCATCTGGCCTATTTACTTGGGAGGATGTGGGCATCATTCAATTCCAAAATTATCTGCTTTAGGTGAATAACTGAGCTGGATAGGAAGCTATGAAGTGAAAGAAAAGTGGGCTTCTGAGAGTAAACAGAAGTGCAGAACTCAAGGACCTAACAAATTAGTGGTTATGCAGACGTAGATGCATAGAGTTATAACCCAGGGCAGAGCATGCTATAATAAAACTACAGACATAGTTTTGTGGCCTCATTCCATGGTATGGAGGGAAAACATGTTTGTTTTATAGAAGAGATGGTTTTGAACTGGAACTTAAAGTAGAGACCATGTTTGAAAGGTAATGATGGAAAGACACTCTGTTCCACATGAAGGTAGGAAAGATGGATAACATGGCTTAGACAGGAATGTATATGTCATGAATTATGGTTGTGGAAGAATCATTAATTTAAAGATAAAAACTCAGACTATAACAAAGACTTTAATAAAGGGGTTAAAAAAAAGACAACAAAAAGCTAAGTGTTTGGCAGAAAGCCTCAAAGATGGACAGCATGGATTTGAGATGGTTAGTTACACCTTCCCACCCATCTCCTCTTCCCCAGTGGCAATGGCACAGTTCTACCTGAGAAATATATTGTCTAGTCTAGAAGCCAAAAGGCAGAGATGGTCATCGGGGCATAGGTTCCAGGAGCGCTGAGCTCTATCAATCTGTCAATAAGACACCGAAGCATCCAAAAATTTCAGGACACTGTTAATCAAATAGACATTCAGTGTATATGCTGTTTGTATTATTTGTCCAAAGCAGTTAAATTCGGATTTAGCATTTCACAAGCAAAATTAGCCAGGTCACTGAAACAAATTTTAGAATTAAATGTACTGGATATTTTGGAATCATGTAGACCAAGCCTATACAAAAAAAAAAAAAAAAAAAATCCTGGCCAGTGAGTTGGCTGGAATTCTTATTAAACAAAAGCCATAACACTTTGTCATGGGGTTGAGTTTAGTTTTCCTACCACATCTTTTTTTCAAGTGAGTCACTAGAACAACATCCTGACCCCACAGTATGTTACCAACAAAAGCACATCTTTATTTTTCTCTGGTTTCTCTTTGCAGCCAAGCAAGGCTTTGGCCATATTATATTCATCAGCAAGAAATCCCCAAATACCAAGCAGCATACCAGCATCTGCATGGGCCATGGATTCAGGACAGCTTTCAAATCCTAGTAGAGAGACTCCATTTCCCTCTCTTCTTGGGCATGCTCTAGAGCAAACAGTGATTTCACTGACCCATGGCCAACTTAACACTTTGTTTCTCTGACACAGAAAGGGATCTCCAGCAGGTCTCATTTGTTGAGCATGGCTGTGTACAGAGCACAAAACAGGAAACTGGCCTGTGCAATGTGCAGAAACAAATCTTTGGCTTGGGTGTATGGTCTTGTTCAAATCTCTCAAAGCCAGCATTCCCACTGAGACTTACTCTGAGTGTTTACATGTTAAGACCAGATGAAACCTTTCCCTTTTCCAAGTCAGCACTGCTGTGCTAAGAGTTCAGTACACAGTGTTTACTGTTAGCAGTGGACATTGCAACCGTCAAAGAATTGAGTATGCAACCCTCAAAGAATTGCAACTCTCAAAGTTCAGGGTCCTAAACAGATGGAGACTCATTGATCAGCCTCTAGGAGGCTGAGTATCCATACAAGTAGACCTTGATGAGGGAGTAGTGCTTTCGCTGAGTTTGACCCCAGATTACAGCAGTTCAGTCTCCTCCACAGAGAGCTCCTGAGTGGCCAGCTAAGACCAGCATGAGACAGACAGGCAAGCCAGTTGGGTTTGACTCAGGGTAAGGTGTGGCTTTACACACACATCCACAAGCCTGGTGCAGCCAGAAAGAGTAGACATGGGCTTATGTTGTGTTTAAGCCAATGGTTTTGTTCTCCTCTGAAAAGCAAAATAAGAAATTCTCTGAGTCCTTAGACTGAAGGAAGACAAAAATCATAATCATTCTTTGAGATCTCCTGAACAGAGAACCTAAAGGTCTAAAATAGTAGCTTATGGTGGGGGAAAAAAAGCATATTTAGCTCCACTATTGACCTAGTATTGAAACATAGTTCATCTACTCTTTATGTTAGGCTAGAATGAAAAGACAGCATCTGAAGGCAAATTCCAAGAACATCCTAGGTTGTTTCCCCCCCCACCCCCGGCACCATTGTGCTGTCTATGTCTTTAAAATTTTTCTCACTGCATAAAAAGATGTAAGATCCTCCAGAGGATATGTTTTACTTTTTTTCCCTTTCATTTCCCTACCTTTAAAGGGAGAAACTATTAACCAATGTTGACAACTGAGGCTTCTTGGAAGTCTTCTGGGTTCATCCTCTTCTAAAATGGTCAGAAGATCTAGACTCTCAAGTTCCATAAAACTCAGGGTGTCCTGTATGCTTTGTTTCCTGATACCTTTGGCATAGAGCCCTGCTGCTCACATGACATGGGTGTAAGTTCAAATCTCAGTTCTACCATCCCTAATTGTGTGAACCTGGGCAACTTACTGTTGGGAGACAATTCTCCATGGTTCTCTGTGTCTTCACATCTTTCAGGAAGAGGGAGTGACTGTTTTTGTTTTAGACTTTGTTTCAAGCATGGTTGTTAGTCAATAACCTTTGAAGAAAAAGACAAGGTCTTCTGGAACAAAGGTCTCCTGGAAAAAATATTTTACAAAAATTCCTGTAATGCATTAAGCAATTCTTGTAACTCAGTTTACACTGTGCAGGTTTCACCCGACTGTGTGTTGCTCTGTAGGTCTGGGATTCAGAAAATGGGCAAAAGAAAATGCTGGTACTCTGTCTACTGCTAGTGCTGTGCATAATAACCTTCTTTGTCTCTGACCCAGAAGTCTCCTGCCTTCTGCAAGCTCTGATGAAACTAGTCTAACTTGTTAGGTTTCACGTATGGTAACATATCAGACCCTAGACAGTTTTGGACACCTTTTTAAAACATGTGAACTCTCAGTTTCCTCATCTGTAAAACAGATTTAAACAGTACTGACATATTGGTAGTGAGGAAAATAAGCCAATGCAGGAAATGTTGAGACATGGGTTTGATCCTTGGGTTGGGAAGATCCTCTGGAGTAGGAAATGGCAGACCACACCAGTATTCTTGCCTGGAAAATCCTGGGAGGCTACAGTTCATAGAATCGCAAAAAAGTCAGACAGGACTGAACGACAGCACACACACACACACCCACTCTTATACTAAGAAGTGCCCCAAAAATATTTGCTATCATTGTAATTAAAGTGATACATTCACCCTTTACCTCAAATGTATCAATTCTTATGTGTAGTCTTATTTTGAAAGAAAACTGTTCAAAAATTCTGTTAAGAAATGTATAACTTCAAGATATCCCTCCTCAGGTATAGTTACTTTTGAAATCAGTTTCTTTCATCTGTGAGATTCACAGTTTCTTTTCTCAGATTTTCACAGCACAATTTTGTGTAAAATCTTGGATGGATCTAATGTAGAAACTTGCATTCAAAACCAAAACCAAAAACACTTCCTTTATTTGTATCCACGGAAAGAAATGAGTAAAAGAAGATTTGTAGAATAATTTTCTTAGTTTAGTTTGGCTTATGATTAAAATTTTAACTTCTAAAACATCTTGTCTTTATTCCTCAAGAAAACTGGGTGAAGGCATCTGAACATATCAACATGATCCCTGAGAGCCTACATGTAATATGTAGCTTTATTGCTGCCTTTGATATGTGAAGATGAGAGAGACATACATTGTAGATATAATTGTCTTATTTTTCTTTTTTAGTATGATTGTTTTACAATGTTGTGTTCATTTCTGCTGTACAAAGAAGCGAGTTAGCTATGAGTGAGTTAGTTAGCTAACTAACATAAGAAGTTAGTTATGTATACATATCTTCTCCCTCTTAGACCTCCCTCCCACCTACCTATCCCTTCTCACCCCTCTAGTCCATCACAGAGCACCAAGCTGAACTCCCTGTGCTATACTTCAGCTTCCCACTACTATTTTATACACGGTGGTGTATATACATCATTCCTAATCTCCCTGTTTTTCCTCCTCACCACCCCCAACCATGTTCACATGTCCATTCTTTACATCTGTGTCTCTATTCCTGCCCTGCATATAGGTTCATCAGTACCATTTTTCTAGATTCCACTTATATATGTTAATATTCAATATTTGTCTTTCTGATTTACTTCACTCTGTATGGCAGATTCTAGGTTCATCCACATCATGACAAATGACTCGATTTCATTCCTTTTTGTGGCTGAGTAAGTCTTAAGATGCTGCCTTGGATCCCTTTGATCTACAAGAGAAAAGTCACAATTGATTGTCCAGGTTTTACAGGCTCTTCCACTGTGTCCAGCTTTTCCTTCAGTACGTCTTCTATTTTAACTCTTTTACTTCTTCATAGCTTCCTGGATACTTTGTGCTCTTCACCTTTGCTGTACATTTTAGACCTATGTCTATCCTTTCTTTCTGGCCAGCACAATCCCATTCATCTCTGAAGGGTCAGTTCAAGTTTCTATTTTTCTGGGAGCCTTCCTTGCTTTATCCAAGTAGAATTGGCTGATCCTTTCTTTGTCCAACTCACATTTTTAGTTAATATCACTATTCTTACCTTAAAGAATCACTCTGGATTTATTTGGCTATGGTCTACTTGACCTAACTGTTTGCTAGTTGCTTAAGAGTAGAGAGTGTCTTATTCACTTTTTTATGTCTTCCATGACATGCACAGTGCCTGGCAGATGTAGATTTTTTTCTTATCAATGGAGAATAGAATGGGACTGGTCAGCTTTTTTGAGGTTTAAGCCATAAGATTTGTTTCATTGGCACTTAGTCAAACCTCAGAGTTTTTCAACACTAGTTGCTCACTGGAACACATAGAGAGCTTTGGAAAAATTTCCAGTGTGTGAGCCCAGGGACACTGACCACACCTAATCTTCATGGATTTGGATTTAGTTGGTTTTAAGTGGAGTCCAGGGACTGTTAATAAGAATAGTAATAGTAATAGTAATCACTTACACAGCTCTTACTATATAAGGCACTCTTTCAGGCACTGTTTTAAGCACTTCATTTGCATTCATTTATAAGCATTTTTTTTTGAAAGCCAATGTCGAGAACCACTACAGTCTGGCTAAAAGGCTAGAAAATATAATCACTGAGGTTGAAGTAGAATAATGACACATAATGATAGAACTAAGCTGGAGTTTGTTAGCAGAGTCTGTATTTTTTATTTGTTTGTTTTAGTTTTTAATTAAATAGGGGAGTAAAAAAGCAATCCAATCCAAATGTATACACTTGTGATGAGTTGTGGTTAGACCAGCAAGAATTTTCAGTGACTGCAGGAAGAATTCAGATTGCAGAAGGAGATGTTAAGCATTAAGAATCACTTTTCTAGCTGAAGGTCCAATTCTCATGAGACAGCACTTTATTAACCAATTTGCCATAAAAGTTTGTCTTTACTTGCTGGAGTTTTTCACTTTTGAAATGGAAGGGCTAATATGATTTGACATCTTTGCAGTTATTTAAAAGAAGTGTAACATCTGGGAAAAAAGAGACTGTAATGATGAAAGTAAAGGGATGTTATAAGAGATTGGACTGAAAATGGCCCTAGGTTAAAATAGTTAAGTGTAGAGCAGTAAAAGGGGGAATTTTATGTACCATACTTAATTATAAAAACTTTTTTTCATACAAAACACATTATAAAAATAGTTTGCTTTTGCATTAAAACATATTTTTCTAACTTTCTTAAGGAGCATGATTAGTATGGTTTGGGCCACCCTCAGTACTGCTCATAGATTCCTTGCTAACCTTTTTGGTGTTTTTTTCTTTCCTCCCATCCATCCTTTCTTCCTGCCAGTTATCTGTCATCACTTACACCAGTTGTGCAGGGAGGGTTAACCTCAGTGAGACAAGGCACACATGGTCCTAGACCTGGAATGAATGTGTCCACTTGGGTGGCACAGGGAATAGGAAGAGTCTCACAAAATCCGGTGAATTCTACAGAGCAAGGCAACAGGGATTCATCTGATGGCAGCCACTGGGTATCAGTCAAGCTGGAAGAGCATGACCACATGGCAACCAGATCCAGCAAGGGTGGAAGATGCACCCCCTGGCCATAGTGGTTGGATTTTACTTCTGGTGGTAGATGAGGGTTGTTTCCAGAGTTAGGTTCTATCCCACATGTCCTGAGGTGTAAGTAGGGCTATAAATAAAGGGAAAAGCCAAGGCCTAATTACCAGAATTGAGAATAAGATGAAGGTAGTCTTAAAATAAGACAAACAATGGGCACAAACTGAGAGGCAGGTAAGTCACAAAAATGACTTGTTCCTAGGTCTCAGAATCAGACCAGAGTTCCTTAAGGGGCTGTGTTTTACTTATAGATGATGATAGTCAACCGGTTTAGATGTAGGTAGAAGATGGATGCAATGTCTGATATACAGAAAAAGCACATCATCTTAACACCTACCTTTGGTCTTTCTGATCCATTTTCTTCAATTTTTTTCCCTATCAGTTATAGAACAAACCAGTCTCATTAATCTGAAATTCAGGCCTTCTATAATCTGGTTTCAATTATTTCATTTTTCACTTTTTCTTATCATATCTTCTTCTCCCAACTTGCTTTGCCTAAAGCCTACAATTCCATATTCCAGACTAGTTAAATATTCTTCTTTGTCTGAAACACCCTGTATTTTACCAGCTTGATGCTTTTCTCAAAAATTTGTCCTTCTTGTCTACCCATTATGTAGAAACCATTCCTAAATACCAAATGTTAGCAGTAATTTAGTTTTTCTCTTTTTATAATCACTGTACCATTGACATACCTTTTCAAGCAAAGCCTTAGATTGGTATGATTCATCTTAATGCTGCTCGCGAAGTTCAACATAGTGAGAAAGACAAAAACACAGGTTTTTAGAGACCAAATTTATTGACCTTATTCTTTGACATTATATATATTTTAAAAGTCACATTCATTTACACATTTTGAGTTTTTGTAGACTTTAATCTGACTTGAAGAAAACCCCATATACGTTTTGAATGAACTCTGATGTCTTATCAGTAATCAAGAATAGTCTGAAAAATTCAGATTTTTCAGAATTTTAATATTTAGTTGCATATCATCATCATAAAGCAGAATCTTGAACAACCTAAGTTTGAATAGTGCAGGTCCATGTACATGTGGACATTTAAAAATATTAAATAGAATTTACTACAGATTTACAACCAAGCACTACGTGATGCTTGGTTGGTTGAATCACTGCATAGATTTACTATACTATACATCTATACTATACTGTATTCACTATATCTATATTCACTGTACTATAGATACAAATGAATTGCATAGATGGAGGGCTGACTATACATTATATGTGGATTTTCAACTGTACAGAGGGTTGGTGCCCAACTTCATGTTGTTCTGGAGTCAACTTAATATTTATCCTGCTGTGTAATACAAAGACTTTTGTGTATGGTTGGATACTCGTGATACTCAGAAGAGGCAAAATCCTGATAAAATCATTTATTGTGAACTTAAAAGGCAAATAATTAACTTGAATTAAAACATTCAACAATAGATCTGCTCATTACTGTCAACCATTAGTTTAGAGTAATAGCAGTTACTGGATGATTGTCTAAGAATGAGAAGGGGTTGATCAATGGTCACAACTTATTCTCAGTTTCATAGAGATCAGTGGCTCTCAACCAGGAATGATTCTGACTTGCCTTTAAGGTGATTCTGACAATGTCTGGAAAAATTTTAGGCTTTCAAAAATGTGGGCAGTGTTACTGGCATCTAGTTGGTAGAGACCAGAGGTACTGCTAAATGTTCTGCAATGCACAGGCTAGTTCCCCACAGCAAAGACTTAATTTGGTCCATAATGTCAGTGGTGCTGAGGCTGAGAAACTGGATATAAACCAAGACTAATGTTTGGTCTATTGAAATTGACTTTATATATATATATACTTTAAAATACAATATAAACTATATACAATAAATATGATATAATATTCATATACTACACATAACATGTATATAATATGATGTATATAATATATATTTTTAAATGAAATTATCAGCCATAGAGATTTATTAGTTTCAGAAAGTGAACTTAAGCTAACCAAAGTACACATTACATAACGTGTAATTAAGATGTAGAATAATGACCTTTCAGAGATTGCAAATTCTTTTTTTTAATATATATTTTATTAAAGTATAGTTGACTTACAATGTTTTAGATGCATAGCAAGATGGTTCAGTTATACAATACACATATATTATTTGTGAAATTATTTTCCATTATAGGTTATTACAAGATATTGACTATAGTTCCCTATGCTATACAGTAAACTTTTGTTGCATATCTATTTTTTAATTAGAAATCTTCCATTCTATTCATACTAAGTCAAAAAAGTGGAATCAAAGGTGTCATAAATTTTTAGTTATGCAAAAACTTATGTTTTCTAAAATATATATATTATATATATATATGTATACAGAAGTTTTTCTACTACATTTGAGAATGAACATCAAAAACAAAGAGAGAAGAGATGGAGAAATTGGAGATCATAAACAGTGAAATGGGAGCACTGCATATGAAATAGAAAAAGTGAAACAAACTAGATGAAAGCAAAGATTCAGTTGTTTTTAAACATGATTGCTCATTGTAAACATACATGGGGCTCTGGAGAAAAAAAGCAATACCTGAGCATTTGTATTTTTCAAAAACTTTCAAGATAATTCTGATATACATCTGGATTTCAAAAAGTGACAATAAGTTTTTCTATTAGATCCTACTTTTGGTAATATAGAGTTCTATTCTTTTTCTGTTGACCAATCAGGATACAATGATATTGAGTAACAGTTATGTAGTCACAATAGTAAAAGATGTTTATAAGTTTTCACTATCAATAGCCAGACAAAAAATAAAGATAATCACAATTGCAAGCTGTAATGGGAACATGATTAACTTAACAATATAAGATAATTACATACAACTTGGTGGGGGGAATCAAGCAGAGTAAGTGGAAGTGCATACATGTACATGTGTTCATCCAACCAGCCAGTCTAAGTCTTTTGGTTGGTATATTTAGTCCATTTACATTTTAGGTAATTATCAATATGTATGATCCTATTACTGTTTCTTAATATTATGGGGTTTATTTTCTGTAGATCTTTCCTTTCTCTTGTGTTTCCTGCCTAGAGAAGTTCCTTTAGCATTTGCTGTAAAGCTGGTGCTGAATTCTCTTAATTTTTGCTTGTCTGGAAAGCTTTTGATTTCTCCATCAAATCTGATGAATAATCTCCCTGGAAAGAGTTTTCTTGTTTGTAGATTCTTCCCTTTCATCGCTTTGAATATATCATGCCATCCCCTTCTGACTTGTAGAGTTTCTGTTGAGAAATCAGCTGATAATAGCCTGATAGGTGTTCCTTTGTATGTTGTTTGTCATTTTTTCCCTTGTTGCTTTTAATATTTTATCTCTGTCTTTAACTTTTTGCCAGCTTTATTACTGTGTGTCTCAGCATGATCCTCCTTGGGTTCATCTTTCCTGGGACTCTCTGTGCTTCCTGGACTTGGTTGGCTATTTCCTTTCCCCATGTTTGAGAAGTTTTTAACTATTATTTCTTCAAATATTTTCTCAGGTCCCTCAGTCATGTCTGACTCTTTGTGTCCCCATGGACTGTAGCCCACCAGGCTCCATTCATGGGATTCTCCAGGCAAGAGTACTGGAGTGGGTTGCCATTAGTCTGTCTTTATTTCTTTTCATTTTTTTCTTCTATACTCTGTTCTGCAGCAGTGATTTCCACCATTCTGTCCTCCAGGTCACTTATTTGTTCTTCCGTCTCAATTATTCTGCTATTGATTCCTTCTAGTGTATTATTCATCTCTGTTTATTTCTTCTCTAGTATTTCTAGGTCTTTGGTAATCATTTCTTGCATTTTCCCAATCTTTGCCTCCATTCTTTTCCTGAGATCCTAGATCATCTTCACTATCATTATTCTGAATTCTTTTTCTGGAAGGTTTCCTATATCCACTTAATTTAGTTGTTTTTCTGGGGTTTTATCTTGTCTCTTCATCTAGGACTTAACTTTCTGCTTTTTCATGGTGATTAACTTTCTGTAATATTGTTTTTGTGTTAGCTACTGTAAGATTGTGCTTCTTTTTGCTTTTTCTCTCTGCCCTCTGATGGATGAGGCTAAGAGGCTTATGTAAGCTTCTTGATGGGAGGGATTGGTAATGGGAAAAACTGGGTCTTGCTCTGGTGGGCAGGGCCTTGCTCAGTTAAGTTTTAATCTAATTATCTGTTGATGAGTCAGGTTGCACTTCCTCCCTGGTCATTGTTTGGCCTGAGGCGACCCAACCCTGGGGTCTGTGGGCTTTATGGTAAGGTAAATGGTGAACTCCAAGAGAGTTTATGTCAAGGGGGGCCTTCCAGTGCCCCTGTCCTTGTGGTGAGCTACTGCCAACCCACACCTCCACAGGAGGCCCTCCAACATTAACAGATCATTTTGGTTCTGTCTCCTTTGGGGTCACTGCTCCTCTCCTCTGGGTCTTGGTGTTCACAAAAATTTTTTTTGTGTCCTCCAAGACTGGAGCCTCTGTTTCCCCCAGATCCCTGGAAGTTAGATAATTAAATCCCACTGGCTCTCAAGGCCAGATTCCCTGGGGAGTCCCAGTCCCTTTGTTAGATCCCCAGGCTGGGAAGCCTGACATGGGGTTCAGAACCTTTGCAACAGTGTGAGAACGTCTTTGGTATTATTCTTCTCTAGTCTGTGGGTCACCCATCTGGCGGATATAGGATTTGATTTTATCATGATTGCGCCCCTCCTACAGTCTCACTGCACCTTCTTTGTTTTTGGACATGGGGTCTTTTTTTGGTGGATTCCAGCAACTTCCTGTCAATGGTTGTTCAATGGCTAGTTGCAATTTTGGTGCTCTCACGGGAGAAGATGGGCACATGTCTCTACTCTGTCATTTTGGACTGGAAGCCACATTCTTATCATACTTAAATGTTCTGATTTGAGTTTTGTGTAAATATGTGAGTCCAATCTTCAGCCCAAGACATATGTTAGTGATGCCCAGGCTTTTGTGGTGGTCATGCAAATTTTGATGGTTTTTGTTTGGGTTCACATGTGGTTAAACTATATGTTTTCATAGTTTCACTGAATTTCAGGATTTGCTTGATGGAGGAATATGGTAAATGCGAAGATGGAAGTAAGATGATGAGTCTGTTAATCAGCTATAACTTTGAAACTTTCTTCCCTTTTAAAGCTTTGCATAACTTGGGCTTTTCATACTGTCTCTCAAATACGTATAACCCAAATGACTTACAGGAAAACTGCAAGGTGAGGTCAGTGTGCACTTTGAGACCAGGGCTGAAGACTCTGCTCTACCATTTATTTTTGCTGTTTGGTTTGGCCTCATCCATTAAACAAGATGATAAGCAGGGCACATGTGTTGTGTGAACTGACTGGCCTCCCAGTGGGCTGAGCTGTGGACTCTTGAGACCTGCTGCTGTGCTTCCATGTGTGACTTCAAAATTCTCATACTTGTTAGTGCAAAGCAGAAGCCAGGCCCTTCTAAGCTCAGCAGGAAGCAGCCACTTGGAAACCCAAAATGCTCTTCTAGGAGGAAAACACCTTCAGTGGCAATGGCTTTTTCATCTGTGATCTGCTTTTCTCTTTCTTTGTGTCACTGGGCTCCCAATTCCTGACTCAGCCTTGTGGGAAGTTCCCATTTTGAATCCAGTTTTGGGTCTCTGGGTTGAATTTCCTTCTGGCTAGCCTTGTGGCTGCCCCCAGAGGCAGAGAAGTTACTCTCTGGATCTGTAAAGATCAGGAACACTAAGGCCATCTCTGGTGCTGACAGTTACAGCTCTGGGCCAGGGGGTAGGTTTAGCCTGGGACCGTGGTCCTGTGATTAGTGGGTACACTGATCCCATTAAGGGTGAGATGATGTGGATCAGGCCACTACTATCATTTGTTTGTTTTTGCTTCTGTTGTTCATGATCATGGTAACTTTCACATTTTACACCATGGTCCTATGTTTTGGAGGCTGTAGTGGTTTTATGAGCTGGTCAGTGGTTTTGGAATCAGAAAGTATCTATCACATGTTAGCTGAATTAACTTGAAAGTTACTAACGCCATTGAGTCTCAATTTCCTCATCTCAAAATGGATAGACTAGTGCCTCCCTAACTAGATGAGATTAGATATGTATTGTGTTCTGGTAAGAGTAGGTTCTCTAGAGCCAAACTGCTTGGGATTCAACCCTGGCTCTTCTGCTTGGTGGTGGTGGTGGTTTAGTTGCTCTGTCTTATCTGACTCTTTGTGACCTCATGGACTGTAGCCAACCAGACTCCTCTGTCCATGGGATTTCCCAGGCAAGAATACTGGAGTGGCCTGCCATTTCCTTCTCCAGCTCTTCCACTTTCTAGCTGACTGTTAGAGCTGGTCTTGAACACAATGCTTTCCCTTTCTGTGCTCTGCTCAGTGCATGCTAAGTTGCTTCAGTCATGTCCAACTCTTTGTGACCCCGTGGACTGTAGACCGCCAGAGATAAGATCCACTTAGAGAGCTGTCACTATTAAGAGACTGAATCACTTTGTTGTGAAAGTAACTTTGCCTGAAACTAGCACAACATTGTCAATCAACGATACTCCAGTAAAATTAAATTAAAAAAGAGAGAGACTATATGTGCAGAACACATAGAATAATGTTGGGTATCTTAAATACTTAGTGACTTTAATTACTTACTTACTTAGCTAAATGATAATTTTGAGGGTGAAAATACTTTTATAAGTAGAAATTTTGTTTTGTGTTCATTCCATACATGTACAGCATTTATAAATGCAGCAGTACTATATAGAAACTCTTAAAAGCCCTAAATTATTGCATGATCTAGGTAATTTCTGTTTTCCATATGTTGAGAAATTATTTCAGATATATAAACAGTCACTTATTAAAGTAGACCAGTGTGTTTGGTCTAGTTTTTGAACTCAGTAAAGTTCAAGAAAAGTGTATACAAACTTGTCCACATGCTTTATGATGGATGTAGATAGGAATTGGGTCTAATGAAATCAAGTAATTGAAGAGAAACTGTCACAGCTCAAGAAGGTCAGAAACTCTTGGTTATAGATATACCTGGGAACTGAAGTTCCCTTTCTACAATGACTCTAAATGATCTGCTCTACAATTAGCAGGTGGCTCAGTTTGTAAAGATTCCACCTACAGTGCAGGTTCAATCCCTGGGTTGGGAAGATCCCCTGGAGGAGGGCATGGCAGTCCACTCCAGTATTCTTGCCTGGAGAATCCCGTTGACAGAGGAGACTGACGGGTTACCGTCCACAGGTCACAGAGAGTCAGCATGACTGAGGAGACTGAGCATACAGGTAAAATTGGCAAGCTACACTGGAATTGATGAATTAATTAAATTGAAATGCAGTTGATGTACAATATCATGTTAATTTTAGGTGTACTATTACATAGTAATTTGACATTTGCCTATACTATGAAATAATCACCACAATAGTAACTCTCTGTTCCCAATTATTACAATATTATTGACCATATTCCTTATATTGTGTATTATATCCTCATAGCTTATTTACTGTATAACCCGAGATCTGACTCTCTTAATCCCCTTTACTACTTTGCCCTTACCCCTACACCATTCCCTTCTGGCAACCAACCCACAGGCAGGGCTGGTCTCTCTAGCAGTTGGCTGAGGGGTCCTGCTGTGTGAGGTGTCTCTGGGCCCGCTGGAAGGCAGAGCCAGGTCCCAGTTGCTAACTGCAAAGCCTGGGGGCCCTGAGGTTTGGTGATGGCCCAGTGTTTGGAGGAGCTGCTGTCTGAGCAGCCTGGTGGGTGTGGAGCTGGTGCTGGCCCACTGATAGATGCTGCCAGGTCCCCACAGAGCAGTTTGAATGACCTAGCAAGTGTGGAGCTGACCCGCTGGTGGATGGGTAAGACCCTGGCACTAATTGGCTGGAGAGAGGATTCCAAAATAACACTGGGCAGCAAGTGGTTACTATAGTAGAATGAGCTCTGTTAAGGGCTTCTCCAGTGGCTCAGCGGTGGAAGAATTCACCTGTGAAGCAGGAGATGCAGGTGACGCAGGTTCGATCCCTGGGTCAGGAGGATGCCCTGGAGGAGGAAACGGCAACCTACTCCAATACTCTTGCTGGGAAAATTCCATGGACAGAGGAGCCTGGAAGGATACAGCCCATGGGATTACAAAGTCGGACATGACTGAGTGACTGAACGTGTGTGAGCTCCCCTGAGTGGCTGCTGCCAGGGTCTCCATCCTGAGTGGGGTCAGAGTGGGGGTAGGGGTGGGGGCGAATTCTAGTTTCTTCCTGCCTCTTCTTGAGGCACTCCACGATCAGCAAATGGGTCTGACCCAGGCCCCTTTCAAACTACTGCCTCTGTACTGGGACTTGGATCTTGTGAGCTAATGCATATACGCCAAAAGAATGGGGTCTGTTTCCCAAAGAACCTCCAGCTCTCCTAAACATGAGCCCTGACGATTTTCGATATAGGATCTCTGGCTGGAGAACCCAGTGTGGTGCTTTTAGCCCTTGCTCCTTGGGGAGGATGTTAGGATTAGGATATTCTTTTCGTTTGTGTGTCATCAATCCAGGGGTGTGGATCCTTCCTATAGAGCATCTCCACCCCTCCTACTTAATCTCATTGTGGCTCCTTCTTAATTTCTTTAGCTATGGAAAAGGTTTTCTGCTAGTCACTGTCTTTGTAGATAAACTTCGATAAACTATTTTTAGATAAATTTTTATAGATAGACTTTGTTTTTATAGTCTTTGTTTTATCGATTGTTTTTATAGATAGTTGCTCTGTTCAGTTCAGTTCAGTTGCTCAGTCATGTCCGACTTTTTGCAACCCCATGAACCGCAGCACTCCAGGCCTCCCTGTCCATCACCAACTTCCGGAGTCCACCCAAACCCATGTCCATCGAGTCAGTGATGCCATCCAATCATCTCATCCTCTGTCATCCCCTTCTCCTCCTGCCCCCAATCCTTCCCAGCATTAGGGTCTTTTCCAATGAGTCAACTCTTCGCATCAAGTGGCCAAAGTACTGGAGTTTCAGCTTCAACATCAGTCCTTCCAATGAACACCCAGGACTGATCTCCTTTAGGATGGACTGGTTGGCTCTTCCTGCAGTCCAAGGGACTCTCAAGAGTCTTCTCCAACACTACAGTTCAAAAACATCAATTCTTCAGTGCTCAGCTTTCTTCACTGTCCAACTCTCACATGCATACATGACTACTGGAAAAACCATAGCCTTGACTAGATGGATTTTTCTGGCAAAGTAATATCTCTGCTTTTGAATATGCTGTCTAGGTTGGTCATAACTTTCCTTCCAAGGAGTAAGCGTCTTTTAGTAAGCTGTAATTTAGTAAGCTGCAGCTCTGTAAGTAGCTGTAATTTTGGTATGCCTGCAGGGGGAGGTGAATTCTGGTTCTTTCTACTCTGCCCTTCTGGCCCTGGAACTGTGTCAAGTGAAAGAGAAAGTGAAAGTCGCTCAGTCCTGTCCGACTCTTTGCAACTCCATAGACTATATAGTCCATGGAATTAAATACTGGAGTGGGTAGCCCTTCCCTTCTCCAAGGGATCTTCCCAACCCATGGGTTGAACCCAGGTCTCCCACATGGCAGACGGATTCTTTACCAGCTGAGCCAAAAGAGAAGCCCTAGAATGCTGGAGTGGGTAGCCTATCCCTTCGCCAGGGAATCTTCCTGACCCAGGAATTGAACCAGGGTCTCTTGTATTGCAGGCAGATTCTTACCAACTGAGCTACCAGGGAAGCCTTGTATAAAGTTACACCCATGTTTTCTTCTTCACTGTCATGGCCTTGTCTACCTGCAGAAAAAACCGCATGGACCATCCCTCCCAAATCTCTATCTCTTTTTTTAAATGTAGTCTGATTTTTAAATTTATTTGTAAAATATGTATTTATTTTTAATTGGAGGATGATTGTTTTACAATATTGTGTTGAATTCTGTGATACATCAACGTGAATCAATCATAGGCATACATATGTTGCCTCCCTCTCGAACCTCCCTCCCACTTCTCACCCCTCTAGGTTGTCACAGCCCCAGTTTGAGCTCCCTGCTTCATTTCAGCAATTCTCATTGGTTATCTGTTTTACATATGGTAATATGTATGTTCCCATGGTGTTCTATGAATTCGCCCATTTCCTCTTGAACCAGCTATTTATTTCTAATTCTTTTCTTCCATACTACTCTGACTGAGACCTCAAGCTCATTTACAGCATGCATGTTTTTAAAAGCCTTAAAAGGAAGATCTATGTATTATTACACTGTTCTGACAAGTTTGGGCCTTCAATCCATTGCAGGGACAATTTCTGGTTGGAATTTTGAGATGTTATACGGAAACAGCATTGGTCACTTTTCTTCATGCATTTTTTGACATCTGTTTGTTTGAAAAGAACAAAGAAATGCAAAACAGGTTACGAAAATCAATGTATTTTATGTCTTTCTTATGTTAGCAAAGTTTTATTTTCAGATGAAAAGAACCAGATGTTGTTGGATTGATAAAAATAATTTGAGAGATAATACATGTATGATGGCTTAATGTCTCTTCCAGAATATAATTAGGTTTTAGGTCATAAAAAGATGCTAAGATAAGCTGTAAAAATTTCGAAGATTATTGAAAATAAAATTCAATATTGTGTAGTTTGGTTTCATTTAAAGTTTATCTACCATATGCTATGCTTACCAAAGAGGAAGGGGGGTAAATTAGGAGTTTGGGATAAAAATATATACACTACTATATATAAAGTAGATAACCAGATAATATAGAGCACAGGGAAGTATACTTGCTATTTTGTAATTATCTGTAATAGAGGAGAATATAAAAAAGAATATGTAAAATATATTTATACGTATAATAACACATGCATATGTATAACTGATTCACTTGTATACTTGTATACTTGAAGCTAATATAGTATTGTAAGTCAACCGTATTTCAGTAAAAATTTTTAAGAAAGAGAAAAAAGGTTTAGTTAGCATATATTGCTTTCAGTAAGCTAAAATAAAAAGGAATTGTTTTTCTAGAAAATACAGATGTTTTCTAATTAGTTCATCCAAATAAATCCATAAAATATTTTGCCTTATTTGTTTAATGAACTTAAAGAACTGAAATGATAGCTTTTAACTTTGCACATGTTTGGAAAGGTTTTCAAAGAAATGGTGGCATCACAATGAAATTAGGGCATGAGGAGGAAGGATCTTCAGAACTTCAAGACTTCCTTCAAAATAGAAAAGCATATTTTAAATTGTTCAGGTTTTCCAGTTCATTTGGCCTGGGCAGCTTCCTGCATGTCTTGTTATAACTACCATGTTAAATTTAGTCATATGTTCAGAAAATGGAGAAAAATGTTCACCACTGGCAGGTGAAAACAGGAAATAAAAATATTGACTCGGGATGTTCCCAGGACAATTAAACAGCTAATGAAAGGACTGTAGTTCCTAAGGCCACCGTGAATAGGAATGTGGGCATAACTACCTCATTTGGCATCCAGTTTATTCCAATTCATGGTGCCTATAATTTCTGGCTATGTGAGCAACAAGGCAAAATAGCTTGTATTACAGTAAAATAAAAAAAGTGCTCCCTTAAGGACTTATATTTTTAGGATGACAGCAGAATCTTTTCTTCTTTAGGAAGCACCTGGAATTTTTGAAAATGTCCAGTCTTTCATTTTTATTCCAGGTCTAAACAAAAGGAGTGTATACCTAATCACCAGAGACTTTGTTTACTTAGAGGACTAAGCTTTTTAGGTCTAATATAACCTCTAACTAGAATTGTTAGATGTGATGATAACACTATCAGAAATTAATATATCATTTGTTCAGGTTCCAAATAGAACACTGTGATAAATTATTTGGAGAGAATGTCTTTAAGGAAAAGCTATTCAGCTAAGAATCTTTTATGGAAGAGTTACCATATACGAGGCACTATGAAAAAAAGAGAAAAATAGTGTTTACATTTTTTTATCAAGAAAAGTTAAATTTGATAGAATTTACTGAGAGGTGTTGACTTTTTAAAAAGCTTTATTTTATTGAAGTATAGTTGATTTATAGTGTGTTAATTTCTGCTAGACGTGATAAATTTTACTTTCAGAAAAATATAAAGGCAGTTAGCCATTTTTGGTAGTGGTTTTCAAGACTTATAGCAAAATGCCTCAAGTACTTGCTCAGAATGCGTTTTGATGAAGGTTTTAATCGTTCAAATGGTGGCCATTTCATTTGCAGGAATTGTTTGTTGAGTCCCTTTCTTACAGGTGATTTCAGAAAAACAACTTTTCTTATAAATCGCCTTTAAAGGATTAGATGGGAACTCTCAGTGCCAGGGGAAGGGAGCAGGAAGGGGAAGTTTCAAAAGCAAGAGAGTAAATCTCTGAAGTTCTCAGAGGCTAGGAGTCTCAGAGGGACAATAAAATCCCCCAGCCCCTTAAACTCCCACCAGATAAAAAGATGTCTGGGAACATGAGAGGTTGGAGGACTTTATTTGCCTCTTTCTTGGAGCCTGGGAAAATGACTGTGAGCCCTGCCTGATGACCTTGTCATATAATCTGGATACTGGAATATTTGGCCCTCAATATGAGGCAAGATTTACTTAGAAGCCTGTGGTCCCTGAAGAGTTCTCTCAGCGGGGATGAAGGGATGCCAGGGAGGAAGTAGGGCAGGAAAGGTGGCTGCAGAGCGAGACACCTCAGAGGATGCTGAAGTGGAAGGGCAATTAAGCAAGACTACTCATTCTAGACTACTCCACCCCCTTCCCATAACTAGACACACCATGTGGCGTAAATTGACTAAGTTTGTGTCTCACCTGAGTAAGAAAACTCTAAAGTGGCTGAGAAAAAAAAAATACTTGGAATGGATTTAGCTAAGTTTCAGTAATCCAGCAACTAAGCTCCATTACAGAGAGATACATTGTGTTACACATTTGAATTTTGTTAATTAAAACTGTTGTACTTCCAAAGATTGTCATGACTTCAGGGAATGTGCTTTATATCCTGTGTATTTGCAGAAAATGATTTTGGAGCACTTGCTTGACACTAGAATCAGCTTCATAGTTAGGAATGTAAACTATTTTACAAAAGTCCCCTTAATGGATTCAGTGGAGAGAAGTTAATTACCAGATGTTGATATGCTCAGAAATGGTCATATAACCTATCAGTCAATTGGAACTATGTAAAATAATTAATGTTTTGAGTAAGAAATCACCAAGATCAACCATCTCTTTCTCTCTGTGTGTATACTCAGTTGTGTCTGACTCTTTGTGGCCCCATTGTCTGTAGCCCTCCAGGCTCCTCTGTCCATGAGAGTCTCCAGGCCAGAACACTGCAGTAGGTTGGCATTTCCTCCTCCAGGCTATCTTCCTGGCCCAGGGATCGAACCTGAGTCTGTTGTGTCTCCTGCACTGGAGGGCGGATTCTTTACCACTGAGCCACTTGGGAAGCCTGTATCCATCACAAAATCTTCAGGACTTTGCCTGTCAATTTCTAGAAATGACCACTTAAGATAATAGATTCTGTTTTGTGGACAGTGTTTGGAGTTGGTTCTGATATCCTAACTTTCTTCGTAGGTGTAAGACCAATGAAATAAAAACTATGCTTTTGAATTAAATTGCTATCTTGTTTTGTTGTTGTTGTTGTTGTTGTTTGCTTTTATGACTTTTCAGTGTAATTAAATTCAAAAATTTTAGTAAGAATTTCATTTAAGGATGCATTTTTTCACATACCTAGTAATTAATCATTTCTGAGAGGGCTTTGAAGACATTAAAGTTCTGAATATGTCTATGACTTGGATGGCTTTCCCCAATCACAGAATTGCAATGATTACTATAATACATATCATAGATCTTAGAGATTTATGTCTAGACAAGCTCTATGCTTAGGGTACCTTCTGAATTTATATAATGTGTAGTAACTAAGGATTATTTTGCAAGATTTTGACTAGAAATTTAGAATGTGTCCAGTCATTGTCTTTCTACCTTAATCTCTTTTTTCTCTGAGTCAGTTTTCAGATCCACTTTCTTGGTAGGAGTTATATCATACTTATTGCTAAAATCCCTAAAGATTACTTTCTGTTGGTTTAAAATTACTATTAATAAAATTGCATGTATTATCATGAGAAACCTAAGATGAATGGTGTTTCTAATAGCCTGTAACTGGAGCCTGAAAGGATGAATTATGTAAGTTAAAAAGTTTTATTTATGTATTTTTTAAAGATTGTTTCTTTTGATGTGGGTCACTTTTTTTAAAAAGTCTTTAGTGAATTTGTTACAATAATGCTTCTTTTTCTTTATGTGTTGGTTTTTTTGGCCACAAGGCATATAGGATCTTAGCTCCCTAACCAGGGATTGAACCTGCAGGCCATGTACTGGAAGGCAGAGTCCTAACCACTGGGCCTCTGGGGAAGGTCCTCTGTATTGTTGATGTATAACTAGCTTCACACATTTACAGTGTAAAATTTGAACATTTTGTAGTATGTGTACACTTGGGAAACCATCACTACAGTGAGCATATTCATCATGTTTGAGAGTGCCCTGTGTCTTTTGACAGCACCTCCTTCCTGCCTTCCCCTGTCTTGTCTCTTCATTTCCAGGGATTGAGCTGAAGCTATAGATCGGCTTGATAAGAACTGACATTTTGACAGTATTGAGCCTTCCTATCCATGAACATGGAAGCTCTCTATTTATTTAGTACTTTGATTTCTTTTATCAGAGTTTTGCAGTTTTCCACATATAGATCTTGTACCTATTTTGTTAGATTTATCCTTAGGTTTCATTTTTTGGGTAATAGTGCAAATGAAGTTGTGTTTTTAATTTCAAATTCTACTTGCTCACTGCTGGTAGTTGATGACACTTGCTATGGTCAGCTTTTAAAATTTTAGCCTGTGATAGCTGAATGATAGCTGAATAGTGGTATCTCCTTGTGGTCTTAATTGTACTTCCTTAATGATTGATAACATTGAACATCTTTTCCTGTATATGTATTGGTGCCTTTTCCTGTATTTTCTGATATTTGTATTTCCATATGTATTTCATGCAGTATGTGTTAAACTCTCTAAAAATTTTCTAGTATATAACTCAGAGGCCCTAAGACCATCCACATGTTTGGTGATTCACTGGGAGTACTCATAGGATGCAGAGTCAGAGGTACTCATGAGTGTGTTTTAGTCCGGTGATCATCAATAGAAAAGGATGTACTAGGTAGTCTGGAGGAACCTGCTGCAGAGTTCCAACATGCTTTCTCTTAGGAGTGATTACCCCCAACACATTCCTTTTACTAGTAGTGAGATGCAGCAGTATATGTGCAGTATTTTGGTCCAGGGAAACTTGTTTGAGACTCAGAGTCCACAGTTTCCATTTGGGGCCAGTCTTATAGGTACTCTTTGCTGATATAACCACCTATAGTACCAAAATTTCAGAAGAAAAGTAGGTAGTCACCATGAATCACATTTTTTTTCTACAGTCATGGCAGCCTGGTGCAACAGGGTACAGTGGCCAAGGTGAGCAAGATACCCTTTTTAATGTATGGAACATTCCAAAAACCAAGTCCTCAGATACCAACCAAAGGCCAACACTGCAAACAGACCCTTCCAACAATTTATTGTTGTTATTCAGTTGCTAACTCATGTCTGACTCTTTGCGACTCCGTGGACTATAGCACCCTAGGCCTCCTTGTCCCTCACCATCTCCCAGAGTTTGCTCAAGTTCATGTCCATTGATTGAATCGGTGATGCTATCCAAACATCTCTTCCTCTGCCACCTTATTTTCCTTTTGCCTTTAATCTTTTGCAAAGATAGCAACCTTAAAAATACTGTGTTAACTCTTTCTTGATAGACACACGTACACACTCACAAGTACACACACACGCTTTTATTTTCATCAAAACATTCTGATTACTATGGGACATCCAGGAAAAAGTTAGGGTATAGTGAAAGTGAACTCGCTCAGTGGTGTCCGACTCTTTGCCACCCAGTGGAATGTAGCCTATCAGGCTCCTCCGTCCATGGGATTCTCCAGGTAAGAATACTGGAGTGGGTTGCCATTTCCTTCTCCAGGGGATCTTCCTGACCCAGGGATTGAACCCGGGTCTCCTGCATTGCAGGCAGGTACTTTACCCTCTGAGCTACCGGGAAAAAAAAGCTTGGACTGAGAAAAGTTTCAAGTATAATATACAGGGCAGTGAAACTTCTAGGACTGTGGTATTTGCCTTGGGGCCATAGACACTGGCATTTGGGTCAGAAATACGTTTATAGTATTATAGTAAGAGATCCTCTTCATTTAAAAATAGAACCTGCTTTAACTGATGGGACATTGAGCCTGGAAAGAGAGTGAGATTTACAAAAATAGAAAACTTTTTCTAGATAATTCTTTAGGATGTCCAAAAGCCCACAGGGCAGACTGGAGACTAAGTAGAGAATGAATCCAGAGGGAGATTCCAGTGTGGCAGCACCTTAAGACCGGGGAAGAAGTCTGTGATGGACATGTGTTTCTCACCCAGGAAAGCTAGAGGGTCTGACTTTGGGGACATGAATCCCTCTGTATAAAGTTGTGATGCTGTCTTGAATTTACTCTGATTATAGTTTTTTTGAGCAGCTTGCCTTAAATTCTCTACCTTTCTCTCATGAAGGCTTTTTGTCATGTATTAGACAATAACCTCTTCACCATTCCAATGGTAAAAGGTACTTCTCATAAGGCTGTTTCTTAAACTACATCTCAGTAGAAGCAAATGAGTTAGGAAGGAGAAAGGGAAATATGTGCAAATTAGTAGTTCAGTCTAAGTGGGCAATGGACTACTTGCTGGTTAATCTTAATCCAAGGACAGATTTTAGAGTGTTCGGTGGCACTCTCTACAGGCATCTCTCAAACATTAATAAATGTTGCTTTTCTTGGCTTTTGAAAGACACCCTGTTCAAGATTAGGTTTTCTGAAAAGTACACAGAAAATAGGCACCAGAATAGAAAGAGGCACTGGTCTTGTATCCACATTGTCATATGAAAATAAAAGCAGTCAAGAAAGATGTCACCTCTCTTTAACTGAGAAGATGTACATTTTCCAACTTAAAATAAGGAGGTTGTTTTCAAAAGAATATTACTATATGCAGAAAAAATAATCTGACCTTGAGATTATGAAGTTTGATTGAATGGATTTTCCTAGGTCATATTATCAATTATATTATAATATTATCAATAACATCATAGTATCATATGATATCATATTATCGTATGTACTGTCTAACCTGTCCTTCATAAGAAAAATATAGTTTGGTAACTATCTTCTTTAACTGTGTTAAACATCAAAAAAATCAGAAAAAAATCAAACAGTTCCCATAAAATCTATCAGCCCTAATGGGGAACATCAGTTGATATAGTTTTATTTTTCAAATTCTAGTTTTGTTAAATAAAGACAGTTTTTATTCCTATCATTGTTATGGTAGAGCTAATGATGAGTTATTGGTGTTAGCTTACTGTCCAAGAGTCATAAACTTAGTGAATTTTTCTATTGTTTTGGGTCTAATTGCTTTAAGCCTTAAAACAAATATATTACACATTCTAGTATGAAAGAGCATATAACAAGGATATTATGGCCAAGAATAAAAGCCCCAATACAAGGCTACTTAGAAACTTTTGTATGTTCTACAACAGTGATGTATAGTCCTGAAGTATTTTAGTATTGTATTTCATTCATGGTAGAGTTTTCACACACCCTTTGAACATGCTTCCACTTCAAATATTAAGATGAGTGATTGAATTCATATAGTTTGATGAAATAGCTCAACATTTCTCAAAATCAGTTGTGCAAAAGAAGAGGAAAATAATTGCTGACAAAGGGAAATACTAGCCATGAAAATCAACATTATGACTGTATCTACAGGGGCAGAAAGTGAGGTGGGAATCTGGTGATCATTTGATTAATTTTCTCAGAGTAAATACAACCTCAGAAGATGATGACGGTGATGATGGTTGTGATGGTGGTGGTGGCGGTGATGGTGATGATGATATTAATATTAACAACGAGTATCATTTATCAAGTGCTTATTGGGTATCATGCATTGTTCTAAGCACTCTTCTTGAACTAATTTATTTGATCCCCAAGGACCACTAATAGGGTAGGTATTATTTTTAACCATTTTTTAACAAATGGATTGAGAAGCAGAGATTATTAATAATATATTTGAGGTCACATAGTAATAGTGGTAGAGGTATGACTGAACCCCAGATGTTTTAGTTGAAGTGCTATTCTTGAAACCCATACTTTTTATATGGAAGAGTGACAAGTCTAATGTTCTTAATTCCCCAACTACCTTATGTGATTGTGTTCAGAGACAAAGAAATTGGTGAATGGGAAGCATTTTGCAAACTTAGACTGTAGTAAACAATGTGAGGGTAGATAATTTAACCAAAACCATTTATCCAAAATTTTAGCAAGATATTTAAAGTAATGACAGACTGACTTGGTTTTACAGGTAAGTTTTTATATCTCGGGCTAAAGATACTGCTTCAGTGTGCGTTAGTCTGATTTTTCAAAGAAGTCTAATGTGTGAGTCAAGAAGATGATGATCTACAGGCAATGTTTAACACTATTGGAAAGACTTTCTTATTTCAAAATTATCCCCAACATCCTCTCCTGGTCCTGGGAACTCCTCCATTGGAGGCAGTGTAGTACCAGAAGGACTATTTCAGAATGTCAGGATTAGTGTGGCAGGCAGTAGCGTGCCAATAAGGTGGAGAGGCAGGAAGATGAATTTGGCTTCAGTTCTTTGTAAATTAAAGTCTTTTCCACCTTCAACACTCTTTGAGGGAAGGTAATGACTGTTAAAATGCACAACCTCTTGGGATTAGTAATCAAATTAATCATTAATACCTAGTGAGAATCCACTAATACATAGGTAGACTATATATATTAATATATATGTGTATATATATATATATATCTATTAGAGAAGGATATATACTATGATGAATGACACTGATGAATAGTCACTGGGAGGAAGTCTGATGGAGCCTGGAGTGGGTGCCATAGAGCCTCAAGAGGGTGCTAGGGAGTCTTAAGATGGTGCTATGATAAGAGCTGTCTTTTTTTTTAAATTAATTAAAACTTTTTTGACTGTACCGGGGTCTTTTTTGTGGCACATGGGTTTTCTCTAGATGTGGCACTCAGGGCCTGCTCTTGTTGTCGTTCATTCGGGGTGGACTGTGGCCCCAGGGCATGTGGGATCTTAGTTCCCCAATCAGGAATCAAACCTGTGTCCCCTACATTGGAAGGTAAATTCTTAACCACTGAACTACCAGGGAAGTCCCCAAGAGCAATCATTTTTAATTTAATATCTTTTCTTTCTGTCATTGCCATAATTTCATTGCCCACCTTACTTCCTCACGGTACCCTGCAGCCTTTCGCTTGCCTCATCAGAGTTCTAAGGATTCCCTGCCATACGCTCCTGTTCATTAACCGCCTTCCTTCCTCAGTTCATCATCCCCTGCGCATGCTAATCCTGCAACTTGTGTTTTGATCAGACCTTCCAAATACACAAACTCTGGGAAGGAACTGAGTGGTGGAAAGACAAGTATGTCTGAGACTATTGATGTTTTACCCTCATTGTTTACTCCTTTCTTAGTGTACAGGACTGTCTTCTGAACCCTGTAGGCGAAGTCCAGGAGTTGGAACTTTAGGTTTTGTCCAGGGAATCTGGAGTCACAGTTTTAGAGTTGTATAGGACTAGAGTTTAGAACTTTTCTTAAAAAGGAATGAGTTAATGCAAATCCCAAACTTAAGACTTCCCTAAGATGTGGCAAATCTTCTGGTTTCCATTACCATGACTTTTCCATTTCACCACATCTAAATATTAGGTGCCCACCTGTTTGGGTGCCAACCTTCCAACACATCTCGACACACTTCCACACTACCATTGGCCCTAAAACCAGTCCATGTACCTGGACCTGGACTTTCAGTAATGGAAACAGTTCAATTATTTTCATGCACAGTGGAGTAGGAAAAAAATACGTTGATCAGATCTATGATTTGTGAATGGTTTAAAAAGGTGGTTACTATGTTGAGTGTATCTAGTTTGTTCATGTATCCAAGCACAGGTCTAAAAAGATTTATTCCTCTTCATTATGTCAAGATTCCTAAGTGGCACCGGATGAAATTTCACTGGGACAAGGTTACCCTGGTTACGTACCATTATGCATTGTGAAATGTTAAAGAGAGAAGGATTTGTGTCTGTGTTTTGTAAAAATTAGAATTAAAATCTCCTTAAGGGCAGGGATTTTGTCTGTCTTATTCACTGGTGTTTGTCAGCACCCAGAGCACTGTGGGCTCTGAGTCAATATTTATTGACTAAAAACAGCTTCACCATATGCCTTAATCTTTGCAATGGAATTAGGCACTAGAAGTATTGTGCCATGTTTCTGTACTTATCACCTAAGTCTCCTCATTCCAATCTCCAACTTATTTTCTACCAAAAAATGATCAGAATTCACCAGGATATAATTGTCACTATTATTTCATTGATTATTTAGCAAAATCTATATAACTATTTTTAATACCCAGAAAGCTCTGGGTGGAAAACAAAATTAATCTTGGTACTGAATGTCTCAAATAATATCCAGACTTGAATGAAAGTGTGCAGTATACACTATCATAGCCACCATATTAGCAGGTGCTAATTTGGTCAATTTATTTGGCTGATAGGATATTATTTCATATAAGGCATTGCTTTTGTTTTACAGTTTGGGTAACTAAAGATGAAAACAGATTTTCTCTTGCTATGACTTCTTAAGTTTTAGAAAGGGGATGGATACAGGAAGTCAGACCTATCCTTGTCTATGAAGATAATTTAAGAAATCATCAATAAGTTGGGAGTTTAGAATAAAAAATTATGGCATGTATTGCTGTTCTAAACAGTAGAAAGTGAGGAACTAATTGGATTTCCTTGGAGATGAAAAGGACCCTGTCTCTCACTGTTCTTTTAGAGGTAAAACACACCAGTGATTCTGTAATGTTAGATTTGACCTAGGTTAATAAATGCTTGCTTGTTTTAAACTAATTTAGACTTCAAGTGAGCAAATGTCTTGTTTTGGTGCGATTTTATTTTAAAGCTTTGGAAATATCCTGAAAATCTCAAACAGCTATCAACATAAACCATACTGTATTTTGGACATCTGATTATTTGATGTGATTGGGACCTATATTGAGTCTGAATACACATTTTATAACTTTAATTTTTGCTCATGGGATTGTACATTTATTGCAGGAAGGGCAATAGCACTGAGAATTCTAGAAGTGGTAAAAGTTGGTAAATGCAAAATACATTTTTCTTTGTTTAAGAAATCTTTAAAAATAATTTATTGTTTAAAGTCAACAGCGATTAATTATGGGATTTATGACATATGTAGAAGTAAAATGCATGACAATAACAGCATAAAAGATAGAAAAGAGAGAGGCAAGTATATTGCCATAAACTTTTTTACAGTACATGTAATGACAAATGATATAAGGTCAGCATGTGATAGGTTACAGAGTTATGTTGTAACCCCTGATCAACCATTATGAAGGAAAACAAAGAAGCATAGCTAATAAACTAGTAGAAAAGATAAAAGGGAATTAAAAAATATTTAAGACGAACAAGGTGAAAAGAACATATGGGACATAGAAAACTTTAGAAATATGAGTGATTTTTCACCAAATCATATTGGTATTTGCATGATTAGATATAAATGTATATGTAATGGTATCACATGTAAAAAGCAGATTGACTATAAAGCAAGACCCAACTATGTCCTGTTTATAAGAGACTGATTTTAAATATAAGGTCACAGATACATTAAAGGAAAAGGATAGGAAAAGACACATCATGAAAACACATCAAAAGGAACTGGAAGACTTTATTTTAATGCCAAAGTAGACTTTAGAACAAGAAATGTTACCAGGAATAAAGAGAGATTACATGCTGATAACTGATTTATCCAAAGACTCTAAGTACCCAAAATGTTTATGCAGCTAACATACCAGCTTCAAAATACAGCAAAAATGGATAGAACTGAACATTTTTTATTGTAAGCTTTTAAGTTTCTCAACAGGGATTCTCTTACTACTGGAATGTTCATGAATTTAAGTTCCATGGATGAGAAGGATTTACTATATAATATATAACCATGAATATTTGTACTGTTCTTATGAAGCTAAAAATTAATTTCTAACATTAATGCATCCAGGAGTAGTAATTAAAATATTTACTCAAGAAATATTTAGTATGTGACAACTACATACCAAATACTTCATATATATTAATTAGCATAATAATTCATATTACACATAAGAAAACTTGGGCTCAGTGAGATTACATACCTGCCCAAAATCACACAGTAAGGAGCACAAGACAAGATTTGAACTCAGATCTGTTGGCTTGAAATATATACACGTTTTTAATAACTGTAATTTTGGTCTCCATATAAGTGATAGTCATTCTCTGAATCATCAAGGAGTTCATATAGGAAGGGAGTGCTATGTGTTGGTTAACCAATCCTGCCTCAGAGAAGTACTAAGCACCACCCCACTAATTTCCAGTGGGAACCCCATTCATTAGTATTCACAAAGACTAGCAGTGTCTAAATACATACAAGAAACCATGAAAAATTTTCAGTAAAGCATACTGTAACTTTAAAAGTCTATATTTAATACTACCATATTAATAATGGGTTGGTCAAAAAGCTTGTAATAAGTCTTCCACAGTTAAAACAGTTGTAAGTAGATGGTTTGAAAAAACTTGAATGAACATTTTGATGAACCCAGTGTTTGTCAGGGCTTCTCCTGGTGGCTCAGACAGTAAAGAATCTGCCTGCAATGCAGGAGACCCGGGTTTGATCCCTGGGTTGGAAAGATCCCCTGGAGGAGGAACCCACTCCAGTATTCTTGCCTGGAGAATCCCATGGACAGATGAACCTGGCGGGCTACAGTCCATGGGGCTGCAAAGAGTTGGACACAGCTTAGCGACTAAGCACAGTACAGCGCAATATTTGTTAAATGAATGAATAGATGTTATTTCTTCTGTCAAACAATAATATTATCAGGGCTTGAAAAGTTTAGTCACTCAGTCATGTCTGACTCTTTGTGACCCCATGGACTGTAACCTACCAGGCTCCTCTGTCCATGGGATTTTCCAGGCAAGAATACTGGAGTGGGTTGCTATTTCCTTCTCCAGAGGATCTACCTGACCCAGGGATCGAACTCTCGTCTCTCACATTGTAGGCAGATGCTTTACCATCTGAGCCACCAGGGAAGTCTTCAATTAATTTATTGTTGAAGTCTTAATTAAGTCTTCTTGATTAATTTATGTGTTTAAAAGGCTAAAGTAGTGAGATTTGTGGAAAATATTAGTTTTTCTAGAACTGATAAAATCTTCCTATTGTAATATTTCCATGACCTTATTAATTAACCAAATCTTAAAAACTTGTTTTTAGTGAAGGAATTAGAAATAAATCAAAGAAATATAGGAAGCACATTGGTTTAAAAAAATAGGGTTGAATTTAGAAAGACGGTAACGAGAACCCAACATGCGAGACAGCAAAAGGAACGCAGATGTATAGAATAGACTCGTGGACTTTGTGGATGAGGGTAAGGGTGGGATGATATGGGAGAAGGGCATTGGAGCATGTTGATTGTCATGTGTCTAATCAATCGCCAGCCCAGGATTGATGCTCGGGGCTGGTACAGCGAGATTTCCTGGGGGGGAGGGAGGAGGGAGGGGGGTTCCGGAGGGGAAGCATATGTAAACCCATGGTGATATCATGACAATGTATGGCAAAAACAATAAAAAAAATAGGGTTGACATAAAAAGTATATGTTCTGATTGCAATCATAACTCAAAAACTATTTTGAGGATCATCAGAACATCAAAACCTATGACAGTCATCTTCATATTCATATCTCAGATATGTTCACTCTTTAAATCTCTTGGAACAGGGTTAGCAGAATTGAAGTGTTGCTAAGGAAACATATCAAGCACAAACATAAAAAGCATAATAAGTTCAAAGGGTTCTGGGGACTTATTATAAAGACCTAAAACCTGCCAAATAATTGGAACAATAAAAGTGGAAAATTAATTTCAAGCAAGACTAAACATTTCAACCAACTGCTGAGAAAAGTTTGAAGAATATATACATATGGGAAAAAGAGGTGAGGACTTTTAAAGATTCAAGTGGTTAATTAACGAGGACTGAACCCAAATGCAAGCATTGGGAGTATAGCAGAAAACTTTGGTTTCTGATTTCACGAAGGGGAATTTGCTTTAATCAAATTTATTAGTAAGAAGGATGAGGGTACAGAGAACAGACTCCTTGAAGCAGTTGAAAAATAGACCAATATTCTAAGCTTTGAGATTTGATGTATTTCTTGGTCCAAGTAAAATAAAACCAGAGTGTTAAAGGAAGTAGAGACAGAAATAAAAGACTCTTTTTTATGAATAGTTTTACAAGTGCACTTAGCTCTGGAGAGACCCCCTAGGATTAGCCAATATGATGGAATTATTTTAAAGAGTCTGGGAATATACCAAGTGGCTTGCATACCAGTTGACATCACTCATAAAAATGTGTTAAAAGGTGTTTTGAGGGTCAAATGAAGAAACACTTGGAAACTTATTTGATGAAAGAATGCCAACTGACTTTTTTAGATGGGAAAAAGATGCTTCATTAACTTGTCAAAATGTCAGAAAGGTATTATTTCTGAGGCAGGAAAGAGGTGTTATAACACATCCTTTGCATTTTGATAGTGGGCAATTTATTGACATGCTTTACTGGGGTTAAAATGATCCTTTCTCTTCGAAGTGGCATAATGGGAAAATGGGTAGATTGAACTGAAACTTGCTTAATGGGAAGAAACAGATGTCATTTGTCAACTGAAGCATCGCTAGTTCAGAAAATCACTGTCTATCTCTAGAGGACTTTTTTTTGGCAGCCATGGGAACAGTCTTTCCTTTCTAGACATCAGTGTAGAATTGATGTAAGCACTATGTGTATAGGCAGACTCATATATACTTGATGTGTGACTACAAGTTTCAAAAATTTATTTTTTAATAAAATTTCAAAATGAAGGGAAAGATAGCCCCATCCGAGACATCAGTTTGGCAGCCTCTATACTCATTTCAGGGATCCTGCCTTTGAATAAGTCATTCTTGGAATTTCTCTTGTGGAATTGTCCCACAAGACTATGGCAAGCTTCAAAATTATATTTAACAGAGAAGAATGTTCATACTTTGAGTGAAAATATTACATTTGGGAGAGATCCAAAGAAATCAGAGTCTCAGCTGGTAAAGAAAGTGAGAGATTAAACTGTTACTAATTTTTTTAAAAAACGAGGTGTAACTATTAAGTCAAGAAAGGGATATTCTTTTGTGGCCTCTAATCTGGTTTTCAAAGTCATTCCCAAAGCATTTGAAATATACTTTGATCAGTGAGGTATGGTTGTAACAGGACAAAGGATTCTCAAGGTGATGGCTTTGAAAGATAAATTTAGCATAAGTTCCAGTATGTTGGCTAGAAAGCCAGTCTCATGGTGTTTATGGTTTTAACTTATAAAGAGAGAGAAGTAGAGGGTGTTGATGTCTAGTGAAAATTTCTTGATGATTTTAAGACATGGGAGCAATACACAGTTAAATTTTTATAGAACAATAAAGAGTCAAGTTTTTGATGTCATATATATAGAGGAAAGAGTATGATATCTATTGAAAGGCCAGAGTTGGGCTATGTGAAACTCTGATCAGTCACTTTGACAAAGAAGGTTGGGGGTGGGATAAAGTGGAAGTTTGGGATTAACATATACACACTAGAATATATAAAACAGATAATCAACAAGGACTTACTGTATAGCACAAGGAACTCTACTCAATATTCTGTAGTAAACTTATATAGGAAAAGAGCCTAAAAAAGAGTGGATTTGTAACTGACTCATTTTGCTATACAACTGGCTCTAATGCAACATTGTAAATCAGTTATACTCCAATATAAGATAAAGATTAAATTTAAAATTCAAAGCAAAAACTTTTAAAAATTATAAAAAAGAAAGCAGAAAGAGAGAGGGAGGGAAGTAAAGAGAGGGAAAATGTAAGAAGAAAGAAAATGAAGAAAAGAAAAAAAAAGGAAGGAAGGAAAGGTAGGTTAAAGAAGAGGCCAACTCTTTCTTCACGCAATATAACATAAATTTAAGATTAGTGGAGTCATAATTAACAATATGTCACATCTTACAAAACTGACAAATACAAGAAAAAACAGAAAAGGAAATGTCAATAAACAGCAGATTTTCAAGTGTGGCAATTTTGAAGAACACCTACTAATCTGCATGCATTCCTGTTGTTGTTCAGTCGCTAAGTCATGTCTGATTCTTTGTGACTCCATGTTCCTGTAAATATATTCGTTTATCAAAACAGAGCTCATTTTCCAGTCTGTGCTAGTATCTTCTATGTGATGGATCATGGGGTGGGGGTGTTTCGGTTACCCTAGAAATGTGTTTATTCTAAACAAATATGAAAACTACAGCTTACCTGGGTCTTTGAAAGACTATTCCAAACAAATGGATTAAAAAGTTTAACACACAAAAAATGGAGTTATGCTTACTTTTGAAAGATGGGCAAAATATTACTGTTCGAACTGGAGAGGGATTGTGAGATTCCAATGAGATACTGTATAAGAAAACACTTGAGATGTCTAATACTTGGTAAATATAATTTCATAGAAAATATTTTATGAGGGTAAAGTAGAAGCCTATAAAGACAGTCGACTTCCTTGAAACATTAAGCTGTTACTTGAATTTATCAGAAGCAAGATATGAACTTTGTCACAATTTTTCTTTATGTAAATGAAAGAGAAATAGTATTTGCCTTCCAGTTATCACATGGAAATACAAACTAAGTGAATATTTGCAGAAATGTCTGTAAAGAAAGGCCCTGTGTGAAGTGTAAGTTTATTTTATGTGAAGTGGCCTGGCAGGTGCCTGGCATAAAGCCAGGTTGCAATACATGGTATTTATTATGAATGTGGTTAGTAGTCATATACCAGGATTTGTCATTCAATCTAATACTTTCATATTTACATATTTAGAATTAAGATTTGAGCATATTCTCTAGTAAAAATTATGATGCTTTATTTCCTTAGTACATTAACTATGGGCCAGAGATGCTAGAGAATGGGAAAATAAGTTGCCTTTAGCAACAACAACAAAAAAATCCACTTCAACAACATGAATTACTCTGGGCACAAAAGAGTAAGAACAAAAGACCTGAGCCTGATTTTCAGATTTCTAAATTACATATTGAAATTGAGCATATAAAAAAATACAAGCATTTCACAAAATGCCCTGAACTTAAGAGGTATTTTTCATTTGGCATGGATATATTCTCAGACAGCTAAAAGAATGAAATTTTGTCTCTACTTTTTCTTCTCTATCACTGGACCAGGCTAGTATGTGCTGTAAATTAGCCCATTATGCCCAGGGTAGGATATTGAACAGTCTTATTCAATAGTTAGAAAAATGGCAGTGATACATTTTAGAAGTCAGACTGCTTCCTGGTCTCCCTGATATTTTGTGATGTGCAGCCAGGGAATGTGCAGACTGGACTTTGCCCTGTGAAAATTCAAGCTCTGAGATGCAGCAGAGAGGAGGGAGGACCCTGCAGGTGCTGGCACATAAGGCCACTACCACAGAAAAGCCTGCCCATTTCATTTGAGTTTCCAGAATCTGTCTTTATTGAGGCTGCAGTACGCCAAAGAGGTAGACACACCGCAGCCTCGATCCTCACATATTAGCAGTTCTCTCTATCGCGTGGAATGTTTCCAAAATGTCTTCTCCAGTTTTTGTTGTTGTTGTTGTTCCTGAAGCCAGAGACTAGAACTATAGTTTGATGGGATAAGAGCAGTAACTCACACTTCACTTCATGGGCATTTCATGAAGTACCCAACCAATTATTGTGAAAACTGCCTGCTTTTTGATCCAGACAGAGATATTCTGTGTGAATGTGTGTAAGAGAAATGGCCTTATTTGAATATTTTAAATCTATTTATGATACAGATGTATATTTAATGTGTATGTGTTAATTTGGGTAGGGGGAGGGTATTTGCTACATTAAGCAAAATTTGGTAATCTCTCTTAGAACCAAACCTATGCCAAGAATGGCTGGTTAGAAGGGTTGGAAGAAGTTCAGATGAGAGAAGGTCAAAGTGTTCTATAGGTAAGGGGATAATAAACCATGGGACAGTTTGTTTATAAATATTGATTTAACTCACAGGGCTACAACTTTATATAGGATAAAGAGAAGCTTAATGATTTTCAAGACAAAGCCCCATATCACTGTTCTGTTTCAAATTTAAGGAATGTAAGGGAATTGATGAGAGTAAGTGTATTTAATTCATGAAACTGTTTTTGAGTTAATTAATGGTGGGTGCTTTGTGCACTGCATGGAGTAAAAGCATCAAGAATAATTTCATGATTTATAAGGCCCAAATTCTACATTAATGTCATAGGTTTGTATTTTAAAATTTAAAACAATCTTAGAAAAAAATGGAACATGAAAATAATAATAGTGACTTAGGGAATGGCATCGAGTGTTTACTTTTGTCCCTGGAAGACTAATGAAAGGAGGAAGAGAATATACTTATCTTCATACAGCTTATTCAAATATTTATGAATTCTCACTATGGGTCTGGAGCCATTCAAGGAGATGAAGACATAGGAATGAACAAAATGGACAAGGCCTTCTTAGATCTTATGTTTTTGTAGGGGAAATGGATGTCAAGTCGATATAGAGTATGTCAGACAGTATCAGAAAATATTTGTGGAGAACAATAGCAGACATTGCTCTTTAGGGAGGATGGATGGGTAGGGTAGGGACTGTTAATTTTTGTAATTTTCTATTAGGTTATCATGGAAGACCTCAGAGGCTAGGTGACTCACAGATAAAGGTTCTGAAAGGAGCTGAGGGTGCAGGCTGTATATACATGTGAGGATCAAGACTTTAAAAAATTGATCCATTTATATAAGAAGTAGTCATTGTAGTGTACAATTAAGGCTTTAACGCATTACACAATTATCATTTCTTTTTAGTTGTTGAAATAATTAAGTTCCAGTCTTTTCACAATTTAGTAATTTTAAAGGCAATACTGTTGCCGATATTCACTACATTGTGGGCTGGATATTTGGGACTTACTGACCACTTGTGGCATGTTTGTATCCTTAAACAGCTTCAACTCCAAACTCCTGGGCTTCCTTGGTGGCTCAGCTGGTAAAGAACCCGCCCGCAATGCGGGAGACCTGGGTTCGATCCCTGGGTTGGGAAGATCCCCTGGAGAAGGGAACGGCTACCCACTCCAGTATTCTGGCCTGGAGAATTCCATGGGCTGTACAGTCCATGGGGTGGCAAAGAGTCAGACACGACTGAATGACTTTCACTTTCACCCCAAACCCCAGCCTTCCTCCCCTGGTGACTACCGTTTTACTCTCTGAGGGTTTGGCTTTTTTAGATTCCACATATAAGTGATATCATACAATATTTGTCTTTCCCAATCTGATTTATCTTACTCAGCACAATGCTTTCAGGGTCCATCCATGATGTTGCTGGAGTATGAAGACTTTAAGTCAAGGAAAAGCTTGGCCTGTTTTAGGAACACACAGTTGTCTCAAAAACTTTGCTGGAGTGTTACATACATTAGTTAACATATGTAAAGAGTATCTAGGCATGCCTACCTCTAGGTCTGTTGTTAAGTGTGAATTCTTCTGTATTGGGCACTGGAGAAATGGGCTTTCTTAGAAAGACCTAGAAGGACTAGAAATTGTCCTAGTTCTATTTAGGACTTTTTCTTTATTCATGGATCTAGTTTTTTGTTACCCACTAATTTCCTTACCATAATACAAACTTATGTTGAGTACTTAGTATGTGCTGAATATAGTGTTAAATTGTTGCAGTTGTTTACTTGCTCTATTGTGTCTGACTCTTTGCGACCCCATGGACTGTAGCCCGCCAGGCTCCTCTGTCCATGGGATTTCTCAGGCAAGAATACTGGTGTGGATTGTCATTTACTTCTCCAGGGAATCTCCCCAACCCAGGGACTGAACCCAGATCTCCTGCATTGGCAGGTGGATTCTTTACCACTGAGCCACGAAGGAAGCCCATAGTGCTAAATTATGTACACATATATCTTTAAAACTTTTTAAAATTTTATTTATTTTTTAACACCAAAATATTTTGCATTGGGGTGTAGCTGATAAACAGTGTTGTGATAGCTTCAAGTGAACAGCAAAGAGACTCAGCCATTCATATGACATGTATCCATTCTCCCCCAAACCCCACTCTCATTAACAATGAGCAGAGTTCCATGTGCTATACAGCAGGTTCCCATTTGTCATCCACTCTAAACATAGTGGTGTGTACATGTCCTTCCCCAAATCCCCAACCATGCATTCCCCTCAGCAACCATGAGTTCATTTTCTAAGTCTGTGAGTCTCTTTCTGTTTTGCAAGTAAGTTCATTTGTATCATTTCTTTTCAGATTCCACATATAAGGGATGTCATATGATATTTCTCCTTCTCCATGTGACTCATCTCATTCAGCATGACACCCTGTAGGTCCATCCATGTCTCTGCAAATGGTCTCATTTCATTCTTTTTAATGGCTGAGTAATATTCCATTGTATATATATTTACCACATCTTCTTTATCCATTCCTCTGTTGATGGACATTTAGGTTGTTTCCATATCTTGGCCATTGTAAATAGTGCTGCAGTGAACACTAGGGTGCATGGATCTTTCCAGGCCATATTTTTCTCTGGATATATGCTCAGAAGTGGGATTGCAGAGTCGCATGGCAGCTATATTTTTAGTTTTTTATGGAACCTCCATACTGTTCTCTATAGTGGCTGTACCAATTTATATCTCCGTGTACACACATATCTTACTTAATGATTTTCTGTCTTTTTTTTTTAGCTGAGAAATCAATATTTTAAAAATTATTTTCTTAATTTAATTTTTACTTTATATTGGAGTATAGTTGATTTACAATGTTGTGTTAGTTTCAGTGTACAGCAATGTGATTCAGTTATACATATATCCGTTCTTTTCCAGGTTGTCTTCTCATATAGATTATCACAGAGTGTTGAGTAGAGTACCCTGTGCTATACAGTAGGTCTGTGTTGACACTCTATTTTATGTATAGTAGTTTATATATGCTAATCCCAAACTCCCAATTTCTCCCTCTTTCCCCTCCTACCTTTCCCCTTTGGTAACCATAAGCTTTTTTTCTATGCCTGTGAGTTTCTGTTTTGGAAAGGATTTCATTTGTATCATTTTTTAGATTCCACATATATGTGATATCATATGATATTTGTTTTTCTTGTATGACTTACATCCCTCATGATAATTGCTAGGTCTATCCATATCATTGCAAATGGCATTATTTCATTATTTTTCATGGCTGAGTAATATTTCATTGTATATATGTACCACATCCTCTTTATCCACTCCTCTGTTGATGAACACTTAAGTTGCTTCCATGCCTTTGCTATTGTAAACAGCACTGCCGTGAACATTGGGGGCATATATCTTTTTGAATTATGTTTTCTCTGCATATATGGCCAGGAGCGGGATTGCTGGATCAAATGGTAGCTATTTTTATTCTTTTAAGGAATCTCCATACTGTTCTTCATAGTGATTGTGCCAATTTACATTCCTACCAACAGTGTAGGAAGGATCCCTTTTCTCCACACCCTCTCCAGCATTTACTGTTTGTAGACTTTTTGATCATGGGCCTTCTGACCAGTGTGAAGTGATACCTTATTGTAGTTTTGATTTGCATTTCTCTAATAATTAGCAAAGTTGAGCATCTGATTTTCTCAGTTTTGAAGGCTGAAAGTCATCTAGATTAAGTTGTCCAATATACAAGCGAGTGAGTGACCGAAACAGAATGAGCACTTTGTTTCTCGACTGATGCTGTATTGCAAACAACTTCAGTAAAGCTTGGATTGAAGTTGTAATTTTCTTGTATTTAGTATCATGTGCAAACTGAAAAAGAGATCTTGTCTACAGTTGTTAAAAATTTAGCCTTTCTATCAACTTCATTAGTTTTTGTATATATATGTTTTCTAAATTATATTCTTTGGAAAACTATACCGGAACATTTAAAACAATTTTTATACAAAAAAATTGTCCCATGGCCAAATAATTTTTAGAAACACTAGGTTATATGAAGATAAATAGGCTATTTGAATGCAGGACTTCTTAAAGTCTTTAAAATTCTAATGTGGACTGAACATCTGCAGGAGGTGAATGTTTTCAAATTACTTTTATCAGTGGAGGGGCTGTTGTGAAACCCCTAGTAATATTTCAATGAGCTAATTTTTATAGAGCACAGTTTTAGACATGATGCTTTAGTTATTTCAATTCCTATGAGCATACTACCCAGGTGCATAGAGTGCAGGGAGTTTAGGATACTTCCATGAGAATGCACTCTGGTTATTGCTTATAGCAAAGCACTTTGTTTTCTGTGCTGCTCCAATTTGAAGGAACTCCTGTAACTTGAATTTTGGTGATAAAATACAATATTCAGGGTGAGTGACATTTAGCTTTCCTTCCAGTACTTAGAAATCCCTTAGTATTGATGTGTAGGTTGCACTTACAAATATATGTCTCTTTTATCCCTTTCTACTCATTTTCAGTAGCTGGGACTAAGGAAGAGACAAAGATCTGTCCATCTTCTTTGTTGTTTGCTGTTTAACTCTTTCTTGCCTTTCTCTGTGCAGTTTGGTCTTTTCTCCCTGATTCAAAAGTCATTGATGAGCTTCCAGTAGGGCTATTCCGGCCACATAGGTAACAGCACAATTTACTTTGAACAAACACTTTTATCTTTGGCTTGTTAATGAGCCCCTTCGATATACCTCGATGGGGCTTTGGAGTAAGTTAACAACAGAAGAGGACTTCCCAGGTGGATCAGTGGTTAAGAATCCACCTGCCAAGCAGGAGATGCAGGTTTGATCCTTGGGTGGGGAAGATCCCTTGAAGAAGGAAATGGCAACCCACTCCAGTATTCTTGCCTGCAAAATCCCGTGGACAGAGGGGCCTGGCAGGCTATAGTCCATGAGGTCACAAAAAAGTTGGACTCTGCTTAGTGACTGAACAACAACAGAAGAGAGAAATGTACAGGAGATGTGTCTAAAATATACTACACCTTTTCTTGGATTCTTTCTTACTGGGGCGCAGGGGTCCCAGTTAACTTGAGAAGACTTACTTTCCAAAACATCTTTTCATACTTCAGAATTTCTCCAACCATGTGGTCAGCAGAACCTGAGTTGGTTGGTGCCCTGAATAACCATTTGCTTATTTCCAGTCTGTTACAGAGTTTCTAGGGGCTTCCCTGGTGGCTCAGATGGTGAAGAATCCACCTGCAATGCAGGAGACTGAGGTTCAGTCCCTGGGTCAGGATGATCCCCTGGAGAAGGGGTTGGCAGCCCATTCCAGTATTCTTGCCTGGAGAATTCCACGGACAGAGGAGCCTGGTGGGCTGCAGTCCCTGGGGTCACAAAGAGTTGGACACACTGAGCAACTAACACGCTCACACCCTCACACATTTTCTAGAAGGTAATTGTTCCTTAGAGCTAATACTCTTTGTTGGATCAAGTTGGCTCATTGTTTCTGGGCAGATTTCTCCTTCCATTTCCCCAGGCTCTTCTTTAGAAAGTGTGACAGCTTCTACCAACCCTGGTTTTTCTCTTGTGCTCCCGTGGCATGGTGTCCCATGGTCACAGTGTGAGCCATCTGAGAAAAACATCTGGGCACAGCATACTGGGACCCTAGGGCCTGGTGAGATCCACAGATCGTTGCACACGTCTTCCCAGAATCACACCCACAAAGTATTTCTGGTAGGAAGTTTCTGTTCTTCTCCTCAGGACATGTAGGGCAAAATGCCAGCACTCACTTCTCTCTTTCAGATTTTACGAGTGATTCACACGGAGGTGGCCAGAGCTGGCTAAAGTCACCATGGGCTGACACCCTTCTAGAAATGGTAACTGTTGGCAAGATCCCAGTAAGGTTTGGAGGCAGTGACCCCTTCCTGGCAGCACCTTCTGTCAGCGGGTAAGGCCTCCGACTGGGGCAGTGGTCCTGTTGGCCAGGCGCCCTTTCTCAGCAGCTTTCAGCAGATTAGCTCACAGCTGAATCCTCTGGGTGGCAGAAGGCAATAGTGCTAAGTGCCCCACAGTTTCTTCAAAAAAGTTCCTCCAAGTCCTTTGGAGTCACACTGGCCAAGCAGGTCTACGTCACACCATACCCTCCTGTCCTCTCACTCAGTTCCCTTCCATTCATAAAACTGCTCAAGTTTTGAGCTGGAAGAAAGCATCTCTAAGATCAGATCCTTATTAGGTAGCTGTGAGACACAGGCCTCAGAGAAGTGTCCTGACTGCTCGGTGTTATAAGGAATCGGGTTCAACCAAGACTGGGTTTTTTTTTTTTTTTTTACTGGCGCTCTCCTCCGGAACCCCAAAAGTCCAAAGCCATTTCTACCAGTTGCTCTGCTGCAAAATGCTCTGAATGTGAGGCCTGAGGCATGAGTTAAGCTCTTTGCAGGAAGCAAAAGAAAGTGACTCTGACTAAGCCAAGCAAGACGGAAGACATTCCCGGGGCTATAAAATGGATTGTCTTTCAGAACAGCAAGTGGAGGGTCAGACCCAAGCACTCTCTTGTCACTCTGTTGCCACTTGAGTTGAGAAGCAAGTTTGATTTGAAAGCATATGGCAAATAGGGCCATTACTGAGGTGGTGGGAGCATAGTGTGTCCTGGTTTAACCGTGGGTCAGGGTACTCTCCAAAAATTGGGATGGTTTGCTGGGTGATCCTGAAGAAGCTAAAGAAATACTACCAGCATGCAATACAGTTGTAGCCCTGGATTTCTATTCATTTGATCACTGAAAATAACTCTTTTCATTGGTGATTTTTAAAAGCACAAAAGAGGGTAATGTTTTGGCCTTTGCTAATAAATTGTTAAGTAATCACTATTCTTGTTTTACTAAAATTCAAGCTGTTAGCAAAACAAGTATATCCAAAACGCATCTAAAGTAATGCGTTTTAATGCTTCATTCTTTATCTTAGTAAGATTTACAACACCTAAGAATAAAATCCTTAAAAATTTTTTTCTGAAAACAATTTAAAATTTAAAGAAAACAAATTTCCAATCTAAAGAAGGGGAACTGGAGTGTGTTGTTTAGAAAATTCTATTCTGAGTTGCTCTTCTTTAAAGTATAGTGCATAGATGGAACAATCCTGACCAACTGTATGATACCTATTTAGATCTATGCCTGTATGTTATACAGGTCTAATAGCTAATCATATATGATTTTCATATATCTAATCACATATTATTTTTATCTTTTTTCTCGGTTTCTGAGAGTATGGAATATTTGAGAAATTTTCCCTTTGTCAAGAAGAATAGGAATATCATGGTAGATTATTATGTAGGTAACACATTCTTATATATTGTTATATTATTATGTAGGTAACACATTCTTAAGATAGTGTTATATTGTTATATCAATATAATCAATATAACAATATAATCATTATCAATTGTTATATTGTTATATCTTATAACAATATAATCAATATCAATTGTTATATTGTTATATCTTATAACAATATAATCAATATCAATTGTTATATTGTTATATCTTATATCTGTATTATATCCCTTTAACTGTTTTATAAAGTTCAGTAAAGTGGATTCATTTGGAAATTGAAACATTATGAAGTATCTAGAAGCAATCCTGCTGTCAGTTCAGAGAGATGAACATTGATTGACTTTTTGAATGCATTTATCTGTGATAGCATTTATACACAGCGGACATAGAAAATGATAGCATGGAAACAGAATGCACATATATTGTTTTCCTCTTTTTTTATTGACATAAAATTCACCATTTTAACCATTTGAAAATGTACACTCCTGTGGTTTTTAATATATTCACAATACCTTGCAACTATTTTCCTAATTCTAGAACTCTTCTATCTAGAACTCCTAAAATAAATTCTATACCCAAAGCTCCTCCATCCCTTGGTAACCCCAAATTTACTTTGTCTTTTTGGGTCTGCCTAATCTGGACATTTCATGTAAATGGAATCATGTTAATATGTAGCCTTTTTAACTTAGCATACTATTTTCAAGATTTATCCAAACTATAGCATGTATCAATACTTTATTACTTTTCTAATGACTGAATAATATTCTGTTGTATGTACCACATTTCATTTATTTATTCATCAGTTGATGAATATTTGAATTGCTTCCACTTTTTGACATCATGGTTAATATTGCCATGAACATTCTTGTACCAGTTTTCATCTGAGCATATGTTTTCTGTTATCTTGGTTATATACATAGGAGTAGAATTGCTGGGTCACATGGGAACCCTATTTTTAACTTTTTGAGGAACTGTCCAGTTGGACAGTGGCCAAACCATTTTACATCTTCATCAGCAATATATGATGGTGAATGTTCCAATTTCTCTATAATCACCCCTACATTTATTTTCTGCTTTATTTGATTTTGCTTTATTTAAATAATAGCCATTCTGGAGAATATCTCATTGTAGTTTTGATTAGTACTTCCCTAATAATTAATGATGTTGAATATATAGCAATTTTCATCTACACCTTTATGCTAGATGAAGTACCAAATGTAATTGAACAGAAAACTCAAGCAGTGTATGTAAACAAATATTACTATGCAAACACTATGTCAATAAGATGTAATTTCTAGTCGGTAACATTCATGTGTATATTTCCTATAAAATTCCAGTTACATAAATGCACAGGCATATATGAAATAGTCTCATGGAAGTTAAGGGCTTCCCAGGGGGCTCAGTAGTAAATAATCCACCTGCAGTACAGGAGACGCAGGAGACATGGATTAGATCCCTGGGGCGGGAAGATCCCCTAAAGGAGAAAATGGCAACCCACTCCAGGATGCTTGCCTGGAGAATCCCATGGACAGAGGAGCCTGGTGGGATTGCTGAGTCGAACATGACTTAGGGTGACTAAGCTGCAACAGCAGCAGCGTGGAAGTTGAAGGGGGATCTGGGAAGGTGGAACTTTCAGCTGACTAATACAGACCTGAGTGACTTTCTGAAAAAAGACAGGTCTTTCAGTAACTGTCACGGATGACCGCCTTCAATAACTCTTCATGTGCTCGTTATGCTTTTTCTGTTTCTACTCTTCCAGACTGGACACCAGCTGTCACCTGAATTTTCTTTCTGTTGTGAGTGTAATCCACTTTCAATGAGGGCCCTGAAGCTCTCTTCTAACAATCTGTTGAAAACGGGTTTAAAATCATAGTAATAGATGCTCAGTGATTTCTTGATAAGATTACATTAGGGCTTTGGAAGATGGATTAGGTGATGCCCATTTTGACTGTTTAGTTACTTCTCCCTTTTTGTTATTAGGTTATTTTTGGAGACATTACACCTAGTTGCTGCTGCTGCTGCTAAGTCGCTTCAGTCGTGTCTGACTCTGTGCGACCCCATAGTCGGCAGCCCACCAGGCTCCTCCGTCTCCCAGATTCTCCAGGCAAGAACACTGGAATGGGTTTCCATTTCCTTCTCCAATGCATGAAAATGAGAAGTGAAAGTGAGGTTGTTCAGTCATGACCGATTCGCGACCCGAAGGACTATTGCCTACCAGGCTCCTCCGTCCATGAGATTTTCCAGGCAAGAGTACTGAAGTGGGTTGCCATTTCTCTCTTGATGACACCTAGTATTTGATTGCAAATATTCCAGTGACCTTAGTTTTTAAAAACACCCAATAGGGTGGACTTTTGATACTCCATGCTTTTCTGAATCAAGCAGTTTAGATTACTAAGCAGGTGAATTTAATTAGAAAAAATTTCAGACAAGGCTAAGATGGTCTGATGTCCCAGCAAACATTTACTGTGTTATATAGCTGATCTGATGTCTGTCTTGAGTTCCATGAGCCTTAAGATGTTAATTACCACTTGTAGCAGATATTTGGTGGCAGTTAATGTACCCAGTTGCTACGTGTTCTTTTCAGAAGCAAGTAGAGGTCCTTGGTTGCACTTAAATTGACAGCACCCTTGACAGATCTTGTAGAAGAGCTGTTTTCACCTTTTAACCACCTGCACACCCTACTCCTCTCAAAGATGCATCTGAGTTGTGATTAATATTAGGGTTTAGGGTAATGCATGGCAATCCGCTCCAGTATTCTTGCCTGGAGGATCCCATGGACAGAAGGGCCTGGCAGGCTACAGTATATGAGGTCGCAAAGAGTTAGACATGACTGAAGCGACTTAACACACACATGTGCATTTTCCTATCTATGCATTTAAAACTACCACATTAAAACAATACAAACATCTTTATTTTTCGCTACTTATGTGTAAACCAGTCACTTATGTAAGTTCTACTGTTTATCTTGATTATCTCGTTATACTGCTTCTTTGTTATGGATTGTCTGTGACATCTGTTTAGTAAGTTTTGGGAAGGTTGCTTTTTTTCTGAAGAAAAATGGTGCTAATAAGTGATTTAAGGAAGCAGTGTTTAAGTATCACTTACGGTAAGGATACTTTGTTGTATCCTCTACTGTTGTCAGGCTAATACTGATATTTTGTTCCTAACCTCCACTCTCTTATCCAGGAAACTACCAGCTCTTATTTTGATGATGATGGAAAGAAATGATAATGATGGTTTGACTCATTAGTCCTTCATTTAATGAAGTCAGATAAAAATAATATAAGCAGTCTAAATCACGTCTGAACAATTTGGAAAGTGTTATCTCCAAGGAAAATAAAGTCCGCTGGCAATAATTTACAGGTTGTGTGGAGAAGTTGCTATGAGTAACAGACTGGCACAGGCAAATTTTATTTTCCCAAGGGTTACACCTCCTCCCAGATTTCTACAGATCTGTTTCTTTCTCAAGTTCATCTGATCACACGCACAGGTTTCAAAGTGTGTATGGTTACCATGTCTCGTTTGACTTACAGGCTGCATATTGCCAAGTACAGGGATTGATGGGCATCTCAGAGTTCGGAGCTCTGAACAAGGAGTGAGTGTGACTTGGAGGAGACTTTGGAACAATAAAGTCATGCTTGAACTGGAGCATACATAAGAGGAGAAGGCATCAGACCAACAAAATATTGTTACTATGCATAGAGAGAAAGAAAGAATTGCAAGAAGGGTGGGATGCAAAAGAATTATTGTGTGTGGGTGGATGTAGGTGAAAGATAAGGAGAGAAAATGAGTTTCTCTTACCTGAGTTGCTGGTCATTGGCTGAAACTGGTTCTTGGTGTTATTAATAGTGAAAGTTGACTTCTTAAGGGATTTTTCCCCTTGATATTTAGACCTAAGTTTTTCTTTTTCTTTCTTTTAAATTTATCCTCCATTTGCATGCAGAATTCATATCATCTAGGATACATTTTCCTTATAGAAGCTTGAACTCTTTGGGAACAATATTTCCTTTCCTAAACTTTCCTTAAATGTTTAGTTGTTAATAAAAAAATAAATTATGAAACAAACTGTGACTATGTCTTAGACAAATTGATAGCTTTTTCTAAATATAAATGTATAATCTAATATTGTAAAGTCAGTGTTAATACGTGTACCAGACATCAGCTGGCCCTTTGTTTTTGCTAAAATGATATCATGTGTAACATTGCCTTCTAAATCTATGCCATTGATTGTTAACTGCTAGAACTGGAGATATCTATAAGGATTCATTAAAGTTTGAGCAAACCAGTGTACTGCAGTGGTTAAGGCATATACTTGGCATCAGACTGACTTCAGTTCAAATTCTGATTCAGTCACTCTCTACCTGTGTAACTTTGGGCACATTACTTAGTTTCCTTTAACCTTTATTTCTTACTTTGTAATACAAACACACATAGCACATAATACTTGTCAAGCATACATAGCTCCTTCTGTATGTTGTTGTTCAGTCACTCATGTCCTACTCTGCAACCCCTTGGATTGCAGCATGCCAGGCTTCCCTGTCCATCACCAACTCCTGGGGCTTGCTCAAACTCATGTCCATTGAGTCAGTGATTCCATCTAACCATCTTGTCCTCTGTCATCCCCTTCTCCTCCTGCCCCTCTATTTTTCCCAGCATCGGGGTCTTTTCAGATGAGTTGGCTCTTCACATCAGGTGGCCGAAGTATTAGAGTTTCAGCTTCAGCATCACTTCTTCCAATGAATATTCAGGACTTATTTCCTTTTGGATGGACTGGTTGGATCTCCTTGCAGTCCAAGGGACTCTCAAGAGTCTTCTCCAATACCACAGTTCAAAAGCATCAGTTCTTTGGTGCTCAGCTTTCTTTATAGTCCAACTCTCACATCTATACAAGACTACTGGAAAAACCAGTCTTAATTAGATGAACCTTTGTTGGCAAAGTAATGTCTCTGCTTTTTAATAGGCTGTCTAAGTTTATCATCGCTTTTCTTAAGGAGCAAGTGTCTTAATTTCGTGGCTTCAGTCACCATCTGCCGTGATTTTTGAGCCCAAGAAAATAAAGTCTTTCACTGTTTCCATTTTTCCATTGTTTTCTCATTTAGTTGCCATGAAGTGATGGGACCAGATGCCTTGATCTTTGTTTTTGAGTCTGAGTTTTAAGCCAGCTTTTTCACTCTCCTCTTTCACCTTCATCAAGAGACTCTTCATTTCCTCTTTGCTTTCTGCTTACATAAGGGTGGTGTCATCTGCATATCTGAGATTATTGATATTTCTCCCAGCAATCTTGGTTTCACCTTGTGATTCATCCAGGCCAGTATTTTGTGTGATGTACTCTGCATATAAGTTAAATAAGCTGGGTGACAATATACAGCCTTGACATACTCCTTTCCCAATTTGGAACCAGTCCATTGTTCCATGTCTGATTCCAACTATTGCTTCTTGACCTGCATACAGGTTTCTTTTGGAAGCTGTTTAACTAAAAATTACATAAACAGTATATGGTCTAACTTTTAATAATGATATTGGTAATAATAATAATAATAATAATGATAATCAAAGACTAAGAAACAATAGTCTTTTTATAAATGGCACCAGTTATAGTATAATTAATGATACAGAGACATATTAGCACAAGAAAATTTATAGAATAGAATCTCTTAGGTATAGTTTTAGCCAAAACATTAATTTAATATTTCATGATATTTTGTATATGAACATTTATAAATGAGTATTTTCTTCAGTATTTGAACAAAAGAATGCTTCCCACTGCTTAAATTTCAAGACTGCTTGCTTGTTTGATTGTTAAATTCTTTACTATAACATAGACCAATTTAGTGCTTGCAAAAAGCCAGAATGATTTTCTACAGCAATGACTTCTTAATAAATAGCAACCTGAAAAATATGTAGGAAATGTTACAGGAAGATGTTAAGTGATATTTTGATAAAGGCATTATGGGAAATGCACCTGATTCCAGGAGGCAGTGAGAGTGGCAGGGCTGGCTTGAAGTGTGATTTATTTCAGTCACTCAGTCATGTCCCACTCTTTGTGACCCAATGGACTGCAACATGGCAGGCTTCCCTGTCCATCACCAACTCCTGGAGCTTACTCAAACTCATGTCCACTGAGTTGATGATGTCATCCAACCAGCATCAAAAGTTCTGCTACTTACTATATATATGATCTTGGGAATGTCTAGCTAACTTGGAACCTCAATTTCCTCACCTGTAAAATGGGGACAATGATACTTGCTCCTCCAAACTGTTATGATGATGGCATCAGATTGCATTGTAAATAGTTTAATATAAAAACAGAGACAGGTAAACACACTAGATTCAACCAATAAACTGAAAATTAACCTTTCCACTGAAATGGAGTATAAGAAGTTCTGTTATTTTCATCTTGATTTACTCAATCTTTCTATATTAATGATTAGGCCCAAAGCATAAATAAAATAATTCTGAGTTTATTTTCAGAAAACTTCAGTGGAAAAGTCATTTGTCTGTAACATCATCCATTAATGTGAGGTTGTAGTTCTGACTTTCGAATGAGGCTTTTTTTTTGAAAGTTGCTTAGTTGTGTCTGACTCTTTGTGACCCCATAGACTATACAGTCCACGGAATTCTCCAGGCCACAATACTGGAGAGGGTAGCCTTTCCCTTCTCCAGGGAATGAGGCTTCGATCTGTAAAAAAAAAAGAGTTATTGATGTTATTGCTTATTAGTGCATACTTTTTCCATATTATAACCTATTTATTATTTTTACAACATGTAATCTGTTTTGATAATTGAGGTGAATCACAAAATTTTTAAAAAATAAGTGAGTTTCTGCATCCAGTTTCTTAAACTAACCAGGCAATTAGCACACAGATATAATTATTTGCCTCGAGGAAGATCAATAATCAATTTACCCCTTAAAAGCTATTACTTGGATGTGTCCCTTTAAGCATGCCAGTTAAAAACAGAAAAGCCAGACTATAAAAAGTTTATGTTTATTGACAAATTGGAAGATGTTGCTAGGCTTTTTTATAAGCTCTCTGAAGACTATTGCTTTATTTGAGAAGAAATTTTAATTACTCTTGAAAAGGCTGCTTAAGTCTTAGCATTATATTCCTTCATTGTAATAAACACCCAGTTCTCACTGATGATTCCCCCATAGTCATGGTGCTTAGGGGGCATTGTAGTAGACTTGCTGTGAGTTGACTAAGATGGAAAAAAACGACTTTGGATTAGTCTAATTAATTTAACCCATATACTTGAGAGAACCAGTAACACTGGTTGCTATGAAGTATTTGCTAATATAAAGTGATAAGTTTTTGCACATGTTGTTAACAAGCCTGCAACTGAGTTGGGAGACTGAGGAAAATTCGACTTGAAGTCACCTTTGTTTCCAAAGCTATGAGTTTATCTGAAGTATCATGTTAACAGTTATTTTCCATCTGCTCAGTCTGTTCTGGCATGACTGGCCTGCTCTCTGTTCTTAAAAAAATTTTTTTTTTTTACGATGTTGTTTTCTGCCATACAATAACATGAATCAGCCGTAATTATGCATATATCTCCTTCCTCTGGAGCCTTCCTCCCTTCCCTCCTCCCACCTCTCTAGATCACTACATAGCACCAGACTGGACCCCTGCTGTTATACAGCAACCCCACTACTGGGCATGTACACTGAGCAAATCACAGCTCTAGAAGGCACATGTACCCTGATTTCATTGTAGCACTGTTTATAATAGGACATAGAAGCAACCTAGATGTCCGTCTACCCATGTTCATGAATGGATAAAGAAGATGTACATATGCACAATGGCATATTACTCAGCCATTAAAAAGAACAAATTTGAGTCAGTTCTAGTGAGGTGGATGAACCTAGAGCTCATTATACAGAGCGAAGTAACTCCTCTCTATTTTTAAACAAGCCTTGGAGACTTTGTACTTGTTGTGGCCTCTGCCAGGCCTGCTCTCCTCTCCCATATTTGCACCACTCATTTCTTCATGTCCTTCAAGACTTTGCTCTTGTTCATTTTCTGAGTTGCCTCCTCTGATTCCTGAACTTAAAAGTGCACACCCCAGTGCTTCCAGTTTCCTTTAGTCTGTTCTATTTCATTCTAGAGCCCCAATCTAAGCATCTTTTAAAGCACTGTGTATTTAAAAACACTTCTGTTTTTTGTTTCTCTTCTCAAATGTCCCCATCAAATATAAACTCTAGAATGCCAGGTACTTTTACTTTATTTATTTAATTTACTTTTATTTGCTTTATTCAATGCTGTCATCTTTCCAGGCCTAGAATATTGTCAGATGCCTAATGAAAACTGAATAAATATTTTGAATGAATGCAAAATGCTTTAATAAATAGGTTCAGTGGACTAGCTTGAACACCTGGAAATGGTTCTAATTGATTATTTGGCTGATGGCCTCAAACCTGGACTTATCAAATGGAATGTGCCTAATGCAGCTAAAGTGCCAGAAATAAATTGCTATCTTTTTTGTTGTTTGTTTTTTGGCTGCATGGCATGGATTATGGGAGCTCCCCCACCAGGGATTGAACCTAGTGACCCATGGCAGTGAAAAAAAATGCCAAGTCCTAACCACTAGACTACTAGAGAATTTCAATAAATTGGTGTCTCGTGGAATGATAAAGCCAAAGAATTTAGGGAGATTTGGTATATCCCAATTTTGTTCCTTAAGAAGATATAGAAAATACTTCTAGACATTGGCAGTCACTGGTTAGGTGATCTGGAGCAAGTCACTTCACCTTTCTGGGCCTCAGTTTCTCACCTGGGGTGATTATGCATCACAGGTACAGTGAAGGTTTAAAATGAGACAGGATCATAGTACCATTCCTATTTTTGCTATTTTTATTTTAAATATATTAAATCAAAGGCTAATAACATTGACATTGAAATCATGACCTGCAGCTTTAGGGGGAGGGAGCACTTCCTTGGAATAGAACCAGGCCCAGCACCTGGCATATGGGAGATAAACCACAGACGTTGACTTGCACCGCACGTGTGATGTTCCTGTTGGCAGAGACTGGCTGAAAACCAGGAATGGTTGCTGTGTGGAGGAATTCAGGCCCTGAGATCAAGCCCAGAGCCTTTGGAGTGGGAGCACTGACTCCAAGACCCTAGACTACCAGAGAACTAACCCTAGGGAGTATCAGATGGTGAGAACTCACACAGAGGAAACTACTTGAATACAAGACCCAGCGTCACTCAACCACCAGTAGCACCCTGTTCAGGATGCCTCATCTAAACAATAAAATAAGTAAAAATACAAACCCAGTCATCAGCAGACAGGATTAAGAACTCACTCAAGCTTGCCCATCAGAGGAAAAACAAGCAAACAAACAAACAAGCAAAAACTCAGCACACATCTCACCCTATACAAAGCTTACACAAACCACTGGACAAACCTTAAGAGAGCAGAAAAACAGAAGGAAGAAAGAATTCAACCTTGAAGCCTGGGAAAAGGAAACCTCAAACACCATAAGCTAAAAAAATAATGAAAAGGCAGAGAAATATAACACAAATGAAGGAACAAATTAGAAACACAGAAGTCCAAATAAATGAGGAGGAAATAGGCAAACTATATGAAAGAAGGATTCAGAATAATGATAGTAAAGATGATAAAAAAAAAACCCATGAAAACCACATGGAGAAAATGCAAGAATCAATTAACAAAGATCTAGAAGAATTAAAAAATAGACATACAAAGACAAACAACACAATTAGTGAAATTAAAAATACTTTGGAAGGAATCAACAGCAGAATATCTGAAGCGGAAGAATGGATCAGTGAGCTGGAAGATAAAGTGGTGGAAATAACTTCTGAAGAGCGAAAATAAAGTAAAAAGAATGAAAAGAACAGAGGGTAATCTCAGAGACCTCCTGCACAATATCAAATGGCACCAACATTTGAATTATAGGAGTCCCAGAAGAAGAAGAGAAAAAGAAAGGGTATGAGAGAATTTTTGAAGAGTATAGTTGAAAATTTCCCCAACATGGAAAAGGTAATAGTCAATCAAGTCCAAGAGGCTCAAAGAGTTGCATACAGGCAGGATAAACCCAAGGGGAAACACACCAAGACACATATTAATCAAACTAACAGAGACTAAACACAAAGAAAGAATATTAAAAGCAGCAAGGGAAAAGCAGCAAGTAGCATACAAGGGAAAACCCCATACACTTAACAGCTGATCTTTCAACAGAAACTCTGCAGGCCAGAAGGGGATAGGAAGATATATTTAAAGATATATTTAAAGTTCTGAAAGGGAAAAATCTATAGCCAAGATTATTGTAGCTGGCAAGAATCTCATTCAAAATTGATGGAAAAATCAAAAGCTTTTCAGACAAGCAAAAGTTAAGAAAATTCAGTACCACCAAACCAGCTTTACAACAAATGTTAAATGGATTTATATAGTCAAAAAATACAATAGAAGAAAAAGGATCTACAAAATCAACCCCAAACAATAAAGAAAACAGCAATAAGAACATCTATATCAATAATTACTTTAAATGTAAATGCATTAAATGCTTCAACCAAAAGACACAGACTGACCAATAGGGTAAAAACAAACAAACAAAAAAAAATGAGACCCATATATATATATATGCTGGCTATGTGAAACCCACTTCAGACCTCAAGACACATGTAGATTGAAAGTGAGAGGATGGAAAAATATATTCCATGCAAGTGGGAAGCAAAAGAAAGCTGGAGTAGCAATTCTCATATCAGACAAAATAGACCTTAAAATAAAGAAGATTAGAAGAAATAAGGAACGACACTACATAATCAAGGGATCAATCCAAGAGGAAGACATAACAATTTTAAATATCTACGTATGGACATAGGAGCACCTCGATACATAAGACAAACATTAACAGACATAAAAAGAGAAATTGACAGTAACACCATAATAGTAGGAGATTTTAACACCCCACTCACCCCAATGAACAGATCATTAAAACAGAAAATTAATAAGGAAACACAAGTCTTAAATGATACATTAGATGAGGTAGATCTCATTGATATCTTCAGGACATTTCAAATGCAGAAGAATACACCTTCTTCTCAAGTGCCCATGGAACATTCTCCAAGATAGACCACACCTTGGGTCACAAATCAAATCTCAGTAAATTAAATAAAATTAAAATCATATTAAACATCTTCTCCAACTACAATGCTATAAGACTAGATATCAATTACAAGAAAAAGAAAAAACTCTAAGAAACACAAACATATGGAGATTAAACAATACATTTCTAAATAACCAACAGGTTACTGAAAAAATCAAAAGTTAAATAAAAAATTTCTAGAAAGAAATAACAATGAAAACAAAACAACTCAAAACCTTTGGGATGCAGCAAAAACAGTTCTAAGAGGAAAGTTTATAGCAATACAATCCTATCTCAAGAAATAAGAAAAACACCAAATAGACACCCTAACTTTACACCTAAAACAACTGGAAAAAGAAGAACCAAAAAGCCCCAAAATTAGTAGAAGGAAAGAAATCATAAAGATCTGAGCAGAAATAAATGTAAAAGAAATGAAAGAAACGACAATAGAGATTAATAAAATTAAAAGCTGGTTCTTCAAGAAGATATACAAAGTTGACAAACTTTGGCCAGACTTACCAAGAAAAAAAGAGAAGAATCAAATTAACAAAATTAGAAATGAAAAAAGGAGAGGTTACAACAGACTTATCAAGAAAAAAAGAGAAGAATCAAATTAACAAAATTAGAAATGAAAAAAGGAGAGGTTACAACAGACAACACAGAAATATGAATGATTATAAGAGACTATTATCAAGAACTATACAGCAATAAAATGGATAACCTAGAAGAAATGGACAGATTCTTAGAAAAGCTCAATCTTCCAAGACTACCAGGAAGAAATAGAAGTTATGAACAACCCAACTACAAGCACTGAAATTTAAGCTGTGATTAAAAATCTTCCAAAAAACAAAAGGCCAGGACCAGATGGCTTCACAGGAGAAGTCTATCAAACATTTAGAGAAGAGCTAATGCCTATGCTTCTAAAATTCTTTTAAAAAATTTCAGAGGAAGAAACACTTCCAAACTCATTCTACGAGGCCACCATCACCCTGATACCAAAACCAGACAAGACAGCACACAAAAAAGAAAACTACAAGCCAAATAACTGATGAACATAGATGCAAGCAAGAATCCTCAACAAAATTTTAGCAAATAGAATTCAGCAACATATTAGAAAGCTCATACACCAAGATCAAGTTGGGTTTATTCCAGGGATGCAAGAATTCTTCAATATACACAAATCAATCAATGTGATACACCATATTAACAAATTGAAAGATAAAAACCATATGATAATCTCAATAGATGCATAAAAATCCTTCGACAAAACTCAGCATCGATTTATGATTAAAACTCTTCAAAAAATGGGCATAGAAGGAACCTACCTCAACATAGTAAAGGCCATACATGATAAGCCTACAGCAAACATTATTCTCAATGGCGAAAGGCTGAAAGCATTCCCCCTTAGATCAGGAACAAAACAAGGGTATCCCCTTTCCCCAATATTATTCAACATAATTCTGGAAGTTCTAGCTACAGCAATCAGAAGAGAAAAAGAAATATAAGGAATCCAGATCAGAAAAGAAGGAGTAAAGCCCTCACTGTTTGCAGATGACATGATACTGTACATAGAAAACCCTAAAGATAGTATCAGAAATTTACTAGAGCTAATCAGTGAATTTAGCAAAGTTGCAGGATAAAAAAATCAATACACAGAAAGCACTTTCATTTCTATGTACTATAACAATTTAAAATCAGAAAGAGCAATTAAGGAATCAATCCCATTCACCACTGCAACAAAAATAATTAAATATCTAGGAATAAACTTACCTAAGGAGACAAAAGAACTGTACACAGAAAATTATAAGATACTAATGAAAGAAATCAAAGACTACATAAACTTATGGAGAGATATTCCAAGTTACTCTTGCCTGGCAAATCCCATAGATGGAGGAGCCTGGTAGGCTGCAGTCCATGGGGTCGCTGGGAGTCTGACATGACTGAGCGACTTCACTTTCACTTTTCACTTTCATGCATTGGAGAAGAAAATGACATCCCACCCCAGTGTTCTTGCCTGGAGATTCCCAGGGAGGGGGGAGCCTGGTGGGCTGCCGTCTATGGGTTGGCACAGAATCAGACACGACTGCAGAGACTTAGCAGCAGCAGCAGCCTGGGTAGGAAGAATCAATATTGTGAAAATACCTACACTATCAAACACAGTCTACAGATTCAATGCAATCCCTATCAAATTACCAAAGACATTTTTCACAGAACTAGAATGAAGAGCTTCACAAATCATATGGAAACACAAAGGACCCTGAATAGCCAAAGCAGTCTTGAGAAAGAAGAATGGAGCCGGAGGAATCAACCTTCCTGACTTCAGATTATACTACAAAGTTACAGTCATCAAGACAGTGCAGTACTGGCACAAAAAGAGAAACGCAGACACTTGGAACAAGATAGAAAGGCCAGAAATAAACCCATGCACCTATGGGTACCTTATTTTTGACAGAGAAGGCAAAATATACAATGGGGCAAAGACAGCCTCTTCAACAAATGGTGCTGGGAAAACTGGACAGCTACGTGTGAAAGAATGAAATCAGAACACTTCCTAACACCATACACAAAGATAAACTCAAAATGGATTAAAGTCCTAAATGTAAGACCAGAAACTAGAAAACTCCCAGAGGAAAACACAGGCAGAATAGTTGATGACATAAATCAAAGCAAGATCCTCTATGACCCACCTCCTAAAGTAATGGAAATAAAAACAAAAGTAAAAAGTGGGGTTAAACTCAGAAGCTTTTGCCCAGCAAAGGAAACCATAAGCAAGGTGCAAAGATAGCCCTCAGAATGGGAAAAAATAATGGCAAATGAAACAACTGACAAAGAATTAATTTCCAAAATATACAAGCAGCTCATACAACTCAATACCAGAAAAGCAAACAACCTAATCAAAAAGTGGGGAAAGACCTAAACAGACATTTATCCAAAGAAGACATACAGATGCTAACAAACACATGAAAAGATGCTCAACATTGCTCATTATTAGAGAAATGCAAATAAAATGAGACATCACCTCACACCAGTCAGAATGGCCATCATCAAAAATTCTACAAATGATAAATGCTGAAGAGGGTGTGGAGAAAAGGGAACACTCTTCCACTGTTGGTGGGAATGTAAATTGATATAGCCACTATGGAAGACAGCATGGAGATTCCTTAAAACACTAGGAATAAAACCACCATATGACCCAGCAATCCCACTCCTAGGCATATACCCTGGGGAAACCAAAATTGAAAATGACGCATGTATCTCATTGTTCATTGCAGCACAATTTACAAAAGCTAGAAAATGAAGCAACCTAGATGTCTATCAATAGATGACTGGATAAAGAAGATGTGGTACATATACACAATGGAATATTACTCAGCCATAAAACGGAGCACCTCTGAGTCAGTTCTAATGAGGTGGATGAACCTGGAACCTATTATACAGAGTGAAGTAAATCAGAAAGAGAAAGATAAATATCATATTCTAATGCATATATATGGAATCTAGAAAAATGGTACTGAAGAATTTACTTACAGAGCAGCAGTGGAAAAACAGACATAGAGGAGAGACTTGTGGACATGGGGAGAGGGGAGGAGAGGGTGAGATGTATGGAAAGAGTAACATGGAAACTTACATTACCATATGTAAAATAGAGTGCCAGCGAGAATTTGCTGTATGGCTCAGGAAACTCAAACAGGGGCTCTGTATCAACCTAGAGGAGTGGGATGGGGAGGGAGATGGGAGGGAGGTTCAAAAGGAAGGGAATATATGTATACCTATGGCTGATTCATGTTGATGTTTGATAGAAAACAGCAAAAATCTGTAAAGCAATTATCCTTCAAAAAAGTTAACTTAAAAAAAGAAAATACTTCTAGACATGAAGAAATTCATTGGTGAGGAGAGTGCGACACCTTAGAAAAAGACTGCAGTGGCTAGCATCTCTAGAGTAGTATAATACTATCAGGTACATTGTAGCTCATGTCTATCGAGGACAAATTAGCAGCACTTTATTAGCCAAGTAGAGGTATGTGGTGCCTGTCATAATCCCCAGGGTGAGAGTGATAATAATGAAGTTTGACATGCAGAAGACTTTGGAAGTAGCTGATGGATCATGAGGGAATCTAGGACTGAAATTGATGATGGCCTACTAAGGTCCTACTTAAATAATCTCTAGGTTTGACAGTGACCTGAGTGACTCAGAACAATAGACATTTGTGGTCCTTCCCTCACTTGTCTGACCTGATACAAATAATAGACTCAGAGCTCCTTGGATGAAGGGAAAGATCTGTCTTACTGAGGAAGAACTCTGCAGTAGTCCCAAGTATACCTCCCTTCTAGTCATTTTCTAAAAAGTGATTAAACTTGTTTAAGCCATAGGTAGCTGAGTATCAGAATGGGCTTGTGATTGAATTTGATCGAGAAGGGCTGACTACCCTCCAGTTTAGAAAGTTATGATGGCTGAATGATTGTGGATATTCACTTTGGGGGAGAAGAGGCACATACTTTAATTTGGAACATAGTTTTTTTTCTTTATGCCAGGTATGTGCATGCTGTTGTTTTTATTACTAGTGTTTGCAATTACATGTATAGGAAGAAGGTTACATTTGTATTGGAATATCGGACTGGATTATTGATGGTAGTTATTATTGTGCTATGCCCGTAATCACTCCTATCACACTCCAGCTTGTGTTCCATATCAGTCATTTTTGAGTCTCAGTACAACTCCTGTCTCTTGTTTATGAAATATTTCCAGTCTCTGAAGTCTATAACACGTATAGCCAATAATTTATTCCTTAATTATATACTCTTTTTCTTAACTAATTTTATACGTAAATGCTTATACTTTCCTTTCCTATATATTATTTTGAGATGAGGCTATCTTATATTCTCTTCTGTACCATGTTGAAAACCTTTGAGCTGTTAATATAATGGAACTTCCATTTTTATAATCTCTTTTTATGTAATATTTCATACTCATTTGTAACTTTGACAAGTAAAGTGTCAACTCAATCATAGTAACTCAGTCACAAATACTTAGTCATAACAGACCGAATAGATAAGTCTTGACACCCAAAGTCTGGAAAAGTTAAAATGCATCAGCCTTTCTGGAAAGAGGTCAAAACACCCATTTTTTATTTCAGAAAGCAACCAGCAGAGGGAGCAAAAGAGATGTTTAAGCGTCCTTGTTTCTGCTTGCGGACCTTCCAGGATGGTTGCTGTCTAGAGCTAGGCTGTGTTTTAAAATATATATTCCCCCAATCCCAAGGCAGAAATACTGCTTTATAATTACCATGCACTTGTGAAGTCACTTCTAAGAGATTCTACGTAAAGGGTTTCTTTCTACAATCTTGAGTCCCATGAAAACCTCTGAAGGTACAAGGTAAAAATTCAGGCCTAACATTTTTGGCCTTCAAAACTCTGGGTAGTTTAGAAATGATGACAGAGGGATTTTAAATGAATAAAAAAGTTAATTTTCCAGCTATTACCTAGGATAAATGATGTTAATAAATTTTTGCTATGCTCTTTGTTGTCTACGGCTTCCTAGATGGCTCAGTGGTTGAAAAATCCCCTTACAATGTAGGAAACATGGGAGATGTTGGTTCATTCCCTGGGTTGGGAAGATTCCTTAGAGGAGGGCATGGCAACCCACTCCAGTATTCTTGCCTGGAGAATCCCATGGACAGAGGAGCCTGGAGGGCTGTAGTCCATGGGGTTGCAAAGTGTCTGACACGACTGAAGGGACTGAGCACATTCACACAGGTTGTCTAAAGTTTTTGAAGAGATTTGCACACATACTCTGCAGTGGAGATTTTACTATGTTCACAATAAAATAGTACTTTATGATTAGGAAAATAACATACAGAAGGTAATTCTGAAAAGAATCTTTCAAATAATGTATTTAAATGTATACGTATATGTATACATGTATATACATGTAGTACCTATACCATATGTATACGCATATGTACCTATACTATATATGTTTTCTACATCCCATTTAAAATGTTTATCAAAACATTATAGGCCAAAAGAGCTTCTCACTGTCCTGAGCATTTTGGTTTGTATAATTCTGTCATGTGTAATCATGGAGATGATATCATGAGACTTCTGTGTGGCTTACAGCATCCCTTGCAAAGCTTTAGGATTGTCATTTCTTGGATTCTTTGGGTGAGTTCAATATGAAGGGTCCTTGGATATATTAGATCTAATTTCCCAAACTGTTCCTTGAATTTAATAAAGTTATATTAAAGCCCAGCCACCACAGAAGTGAGGAAGCAAAAAAAAAAAAAAAGAAGAAAAATCTGTGATAATGCAAGCTAATGTGAGTTTAATATGGATCATTGTATTCATCTGCTGAAGGATATGAGAAAAAGGAAGTGTTTCATTCTTAAAGAGAAAATAATTATAAATAATGTCTGTGTAGCTTCTTTCGTGTTGGGGATTTACAAAGGCTTATACCAACAAAATATGACACAAACTTGGAAATTTCCAGATATCCTGGCATAGTGGACATCTTCATCACTCTTATCATTTTTTTACTCTAAGTAGCATTAGATTAAATTTAGTTATTTGAGTTGATCTTCAAAACACAAGTCATACAAAGGTTCCCCTGACTGAGACTAATGAGATTATTTTTATGAGGAAGTAAATTGAAGAAGTGTGTATGTGAACGTGTGCAGGGGTTTTTGTGACTGATCAACAGAATTAAGTTTAATATTTGCTTCCTCAAGAAAGAAACAAACTTTATAATTATTATGAGAGTCTTTTTCCCTCTGTTGTTTCTTTCTATCCTGTAGTGAATTAGTTTTTATTAGAATGTGGTCATTCCTTGTGCTGGAGGCATAAAATCGCGGAGTAACTGAAACTTTATGGGTGATACCTTGTCTGTCTTTTGGCGGGGTAACTGGGTTGTGCAATTCATGGAAAGAACAGCTTATGGCTTGAGAACACTCCACGGAGTGTTTTGTAAGAACACGCAGAACAGAAATAAAGAAATTAATGTTGGCATTCTTTTCATGAAAGATACTAATAAAGCAGTTTGAAAACTCAAAGTCAAAAAGTATCTTTTCCTTGAAAAGAATTTAAAGCCCTAGCGAAATATAACTGCCTGGTATTTCTTGGCTAAATGTAGCTTAGATAAGCCCATTGTTTTAAGTTTTTTGGAGGAGAGGGCAGGGATAACATTTGAACTTGTTGAAGTGATGCAAAGATTGAGAGAAAGTACCAGAAGAAAGGTGGTCTCGTGTGATTCAGTGAGTTGGCTTGGATTAGCAGTCCAGAGGTGTCAGTTCTAGACCCAGGTTTATCACTGAGTAACTGATCATCCTTGGCCAGTTCAACACATTCGTTTCTTTACCTGCCAAATATCTTACCTCTTCTTATAGGATAACATGATTAAACAAAGGAACTTTGAAAATATCTATTAAAATATGAGTTGTCTTTATAAAAATTACTTGTTGCTATTAAAAACACTCAAGTAGATGATCATATGTATTTTTAAAATACTCTACGATCTTTAGTTTGGAAATAATAAAACTTCACTAGGACTACACCAAAGTGCTCTAATCTTTGGGAATAAGATGAAAAAAATGTAGTATTCATCAGAACCTTTGTAATGGTTAGGGAGATGAACTTAAAAGGTTATCAAATTCACAACCTCACACAATGGACCAAGTTTAAGCCAATTCAATTAAATGAGATTTTCCGTTGTTTACAAAGATGACCACAGTCAGCCAGGTCTCTATTCCAATACAAGCAGTTTCAATATTATGCAATCTTTCCTTATGTAATTCTTGATTCTCAGGCCCTACTTGCATTAAGATAAAAATAGAATATTATGATCGTTGCCAATGGAATTTCTCTGGCTCTACTTCTATTCCCTGTATGAGAATTCTAGACCACCCTTACACATCTATTAAATAGTTGCAGCATTCTTAAGATGTACGTCATATACCTTCAGCAAATTTATCCTTTTAACCACCCACTGGCATCCTCTGTCCTATTTCCTTTCTCTCTTACCCTGATTCTGTAGAGGATTTTCACTGCCTTGTGGGATTAACAACAGCAACTTTGCTGCCCACGTCACCCTATGGAGATGATTCTAGGGGCAGTAGTCTGCATCTAGGCTGCCAGTGTCTATTGCTGAGTATCTTGATGAATTTGCCAGAGCATCTGCCACCAATGTCTCCTACTATGGGGATGAGACTGGCTCCGAGGCTGCCGTTGCTTGAGAGCTGCACATTTGTGCCAGATGTTCTTGTTTTCACTTGTCCTTCAGTGGATGCAGCCACATTTTGGAACTTGGATATGGGTCTGCAAGCTCTGGGGAGATGGAAATATGAGAGATTGACATTGTGTTGTCCTCCTAATTACCTCTATGCTTTGATTCTGGCACATCATCCTTGAACCAAGCGTGTGTGCTCAGTTCTTTTTCTCTTCGAGTTTCTTCCAAGGAGAGATTTTAATAGCCCATGTAATACTTCCCACAAGCACCCCGTAGTGCCCTACCAGACACAGGCAAATATTGTTTAGCTAAAACTGATACGCTTATCCAATCACCCTCCTAAAATCTCTTGATCATGCCAACTTTGAGGTTTTCCCCTTAATTTGATCTGTAGAGAGGACCGTACATGTATGGGTCATGGACAGCCCGCTCAGCCATCATTGCTGCAAAAAATATCCATCTCAACGTTTTTAAGTAAGGTTGTTGTTTTATGGACTTTCACTCATCTTTGTGGTTGTAGGCTTGAAGACTGCTTCAATGTATTCATAAAGTAAGATGGCTTATTCTAAAATGTAACTTCTCTCTTCTGCAAGATTTCTTTGTTCATGGAACCTAAAAGGCGAGATGAAGCATTATTTATGGGGTCCTAATATAACCCTCGTCTCTGATACCTAGTGTTACTGGAATCACACAAAGCACGCATGCCTTTTAAATGATGCATAAGAATGAAGTGTTATAGCAGGCTCCTGGTTTACCCTGGCTTGTAGTTTCACGAGAGAAGCCAGAATTGGCCAAGGAGCTCCTTTTTAAAAAGATGGAAAAAATTTCATGGAAGATGAACATAGATCACTTTAAAAATCATTTTTCTCCCAATTCCCTTTGGCTCTTCAGTCCATAAATATCAAAGCCCACTTTCAAAAGGTACACATACCATATTTGTATTGGAATATAATAGCAGGGATTCTGAGAACCATTCAGACATTTGACAAATGTCAGTCTGAAACAAATGATTTTATTCCTGGCTGGGTAAAATTTCAAGTAGACGTAAAATTTGGATGCATCTCTAAAAGATATGTCAATACATTTGTGAATATCAGAAAGCAAAATGACAGGTTTTGTCAATATATTTTATTTTCCCTAATCTATCTTAGATGGTATATTCTAAAGCATCTTTCTTTCAGAGTGATCCTGTGAGCGTTTCTGGGAAAGAAGTGTTCTGTTGACAGTGAGTTTGGGAAAGGCTTCATACCATATTCTCAGAGGTTCTAGAGCAAAAATAATCTGCTTAACTCATTTAATCCATCTACTCCAAAACTAATTTGATCATAATAACCACACCCTCTCTTTCTAACAGGAACACTTTTAGCATCTCGTGGAACACATTTGGTAATTATCGCTCTGTTGTAACCTCTAACTCTTTGAACAGAATGGGTCATTTATTCCAGTTTCCTCTTCCCTATGTATTTCAGGTATTTCACTATTTCTATTGAGTCAGCAAAAGTCTTGGCATGGTCTGTACTTCATTCTGCTTCATTCTAACTTCATTCTACTCACATTTTCCTATGTATTTCTCATTCATTCTTCTTTGGCAAAATAGACTTAGGTTCTCATCACAGAGTAATACAAATTTTGTTGGTTAGCTGCTAAGTCATGCTGATTCTCTGTGACTCAATGGATTGTAGCATGCCAAGCTTCCCTGTCCTTCATCATCTCCCAGAGTTTGCTCAAACTCATGTCCATTGAGTTGGTGATGCCATCCAACCATCTTATCCTCTTTCAACCCCTTCTCCTCCTGGCCTCAGTCTTCCCCAGCATCAGGGTCTTTTTGTTATTAAGTCAACTCTTTGTATCAAGTGACCAAAGGATTGGAGCTTCAGCTTCAGCATCAGTCCTTCCAATGAATATTCAGGGTTGGTTTCTATTAGAATTGACTGGTTTGATCTCCTTGCTGTTCAAGGAGAATTTCATGAGTCTCCTCCAGCACCACAATTTGAAAGCATCAATTCTTTGGTGCTCAGCCTCCTTTATGGTCCAGCTCTCACATCCATACATGACTACTGGAAAAAACATAGCTTTGACTACATGGACCTTTGTCAGCAAAGTGATGTCTCTGCTTTTTAATATGCTCTATAGGTTTGTTATAGTTTTCCTTCCAAGGAGCAAGTGTCCTTTAATTTGTGGCTGCAGTTACCATCTGAAGTGATTTTGGAGCCCAAGAAAATAAAATCTGCCACTGTTTCCACTTTTCTCCCATATATTTGCCTTGAAGTGATGAGACTGGATGCCATGACCTTAAGTTTTTTTAATGTTGGGTTTTAAGCCAGTTCTTTCACTCTCCTCCTTCACCCTCATCAAGAAGCTCTTTAGTTTCTCTTTGCTTTTTCCATTAGGGTGGTATCATCTGCATATCTGAGGTTGTTGCTATTTTTCCTGGAAATCTTGATTCCAGCTTGTGATTCACCCAGCCAGGCATTTCATATGATGTACTCTGCATATAAGTTGAACAAGCTGACAGTATATACCTTGACACACTCTTTTCCTAATTTTGAACCAGTCCATTTTTTCATGTATGGTTCCAACTGTTGCTTCTTGACCTGCATACAGATTTCTTAGAGGCCAAGTAAAGTGGTCTGGTATTCTCATTTCTTTAAGAGTTTCCACAGTTTGTTGTGATCCACACAGTCAAAAGCTTTAGTGTATTCAGCAAAGCAGAAGTAGATGTATTTCTGGAATTCTTTTGCTTTCTCTGTGATCCAGCAGATGTTAGAGATTTGTTCTCTGGTTCCTCCGTTCTTTCTAAAATCAAATTGTACATCTGGAAGTTCTTGATTCATGTACTTCTAAAGCCTAGCTTGAAGGATTTTGAGCATTACCTTACTAGTCTATGAAATGAGCACAGTTGTTTGGTAGTTTGAACATTCTTTGGCATTGCCTTTCTTTGGGACTGGAATGAAAACAGACCTTTTCCTGTCCTGTGGCCATTGCTGTTTTCCAAATTTGCTGGCATATTGAGTGCAGAACTTTTGGAGCATCATCTATTAGGATTTGAAATAGCTCAGCTGGAATTTCATCACCTCCACTAGCTTTGTAGCAATACTTCCCAAAGTCCACCTGACTTCATACTCCAGAATGTCTGACTCTAGGTGAGTGACCACACCATTGTGGTTATCTGGGTCATTAAAACATTTTTTGTATCATTCTTCTGAGTATTCTTGCTGTCTCTTCTTAATCTCTTGTGCTTATGTTAGGTCCTTACTGTTCTGTCCTTTATTATGCCCATCTTTGCATGATATATTCCCTTGGTACCTCCAGTTTTCTTGAAGAGATTTCTAGTCTTTCCCATTTTATTGTTTTTCTCTATTTCTTTGGATTGATTTTGCCTCAAGGACCCCATAAACTGTATGAAAAGGCAAAAAGACAAATGTAGAAATGATTTAAACTTGTGTATTTTGGGTAAGGCCTAGGGATTCTCTTAGGATCAGGATGGTGCTGAGCCTGGCTGTCTCTTGTTGGCAAAATACAAAATGTATGAGACAGGCACCTCCGAGAAGCAATGAACTCAGTGACTGCAAGAGACTAGATACCATCTGGGCTGAGTCTTCCATTTTGTGCCAGGAATCAGAGGTCCAGGTTACCAAGGCGACTGACTGCAGCTTAGGCTGCAGTTGTGATGGAGCTGGATATAAGCTTGGTCTCCTGACTCTTAGTCCTTTAACTTTCCTGCTAAATTTGAGGCCTCTTAGATCTCTGGTGGTGTAGTGTACCTTATTGCAAATTCACCTCTGCTATTCTCACCAAAAACATGAGTCCACAGCTGTTGCCCTTCGTTTTGAAAAGCACAGCTGTAGACCTGACAATGCATAGCATGTAGTAAACATTTTTTCCGAAATATCAAATTTCACCAAAATATTTCTAAACATAAAGCATCTGTTTGTCCTATATGTGTGTTGTCTCTGTGTGTATTTGTGTAGGTGGTGGTGATGGAGTGGGCAATAAAGGGAAATTCACACTTTAATTGAGTTTAGGTTAAGAATATTCTTGTTCTGTGCCCTGGGGACAAAATGAATAAAATAAGTAGAAATGTCATCCTGTTTGGACAATTGTTGAGTATTGTTTCGTACTAGTTTCCTTTTCTAGAGAGCTATTAAATAGGCTACGAAGTAGCTTGAAGTAGTGAAAGTTGAGCTGGTAGCAATTATTTCCTCATATCTTTACTGACGTGGATAATACTAGCTTTTCTTATTTGTGTACAACTTAACTGAAAACGCAGACCCAGTGACTCATGTCTTGGGTGTGTCAAAGTGGCAGGAAGGCGGTGTTTACAGCTCATCTCTCTATTTCGCATTTCCCCCCGTTTCTAGACTAGTGTTAGTGTCCTCTTAACTCATCAGTCTAAGTCCTTTCACAGACAGATACGTATTCTATTGCAATTAACTGGAGGGATTGCCTCGCAAATATTTGTTGGAAGCCTTTCGGGTTGAGCTGAGATTTTAAGAGGGAATTAAGCACCACAGAGTTATGTCTAGCTATGTACAAGTATTTCTGGAAATAGTCACATAATAGATGCAAATAGAAACACTTATGAAGCAAAAATGACATTGTTTGGATATAGCAAAATAGTTCACGGCTTCCCTTTTAATTCCTTTATGATTGTATTTATTAAATCTCAAGTAATCAGAAAAAAATTCTGAGATTGAGAAGTGGTTCCCCAAAACTGGCTATACATAGTTATCATGGTATTTTAAGATAAGAACTGTTTTTAAAGAAAATAAGAGAATTGTATTCTGGCCCATTTACCAAAATATGACACATGTGACAATTAAAATATAGATAATGATAAAATTTAATTAAAAAATTGTGTAAGAAATTATCATTTATTAATCACTACAGCATTGACATGAATTAGAAAAATAATGGCAAATTTTATGAAAGGAATAATATTTAATTCATTTACAAAGATAGCTTGGAGTTCTTATAGATTTGTATGTATCTCTTATGATGAACCTAGCTCCCAAGGATTCAGAGCTGAGTCTGGAAAGACTGGATTTTAGCATAAAGACAATACTTCATGTTCCTTTTGCTGGCTGTATCACTTTTCTCTTCCAGAGCCCTGTAGAATATCCTCTTTAGGAAAGCCTTTTCAGACTCTTCTTTCTTTTGTCACCCCTTCCCTGAGTTTCACTGTTTCCACCACTCCCTGCTGCCACATGCCAGACAGTGATCAGTTCTGTCCATTCAACATCTCCCAAATCTGTCTTTGAGATCAGAATTCTTACAACCCTTTTCTAATTCCCCTTCCTCCATCCATGATTTATTGAATCTGTTCTTGAAACAGCTACCCGAGTAAATGTCTATAATAACAAAATGCATTGACTTGTTACTGTATGCCAAGAACTTAATATCCATCAGTCCTTTTAATTCTCATGGGGATATCATTACTTCATTTTGTTAGGTAAAGAAATTATAGCCAGGAGAAACCAAGTTGCCCAAAGGTCACACAGTAGGAAGAGGCAGAACCAGAGTTGAACCCTCCACCTCTGAAACCGGATTTGCTTCTCTATTTCCCTCTGCTTCTTCTCCAAGATCTGATTAGATCAGGTTACAACTTGTGTTTATTGGGATGTTCCTATCGCTCATGAAATGGTCTGTTTGGGAAAGTAACATTTTTTTTTTTTTTAAATATACTCTTGTTCCACTGCATAGAACAGTAAGAGAAAACTACGTGACATGGTTTTTTATGGCTCTTTGCTGGTGTGGACTGTTAATTAAGCTTATCCCCAAACCAAGTGTTTTTTTTTTAATGGTGCAGAGAGACAACATGCGGATTGATGTGTAGGTCAGACATATGTGAGTGACAGAGAAGTTTAGCTCTTTAATGAACTGTGGTTGCTTAATTCAGTTGAATTAAGTCACATTTGTGGGTTCAGTGCCTGTGTGGGCCAGTTTATTTGGTCATGCTGCACCCTTGACCTCAGCCTGCCTCCTTGCTAATGCATACTATTAGCTGATAGCAAAGTGCACTGTGAATGGAAAAAAAGCAAATCCTTCTTTACACTTGGAAGAAATTGCCCAACAAGTATGTCTTATTGACGCTGGCAGAGAAGCTGGGCAAGTCGTCATTAAACCTTTGATTGTTTTCAGTTCTTCTGAAAAAGTCCTTATTTGACAAAATGCCATGAATCATATACAGATTTCAATCCACTTTATAAAATTGCTTTAACAGAATTTAAAAAAATAAAACGTTAGGAGAGAGAACAGATTTAGGTGAAAATGGAACAGGAACCATACTGATAGCTTCAGTTTTACAAAGAAAAAAATAATGTATCTAGATTGGAGTGGTTAATAGTCAGCTATTAGAGCATTTTTACTCAGAGTGTGCACATCTTCCTGTTTCTTAAGTTCTTTTCATCAGAGGTGAATGATGTTAATCAGTGTAGTAGATTCACTTTCACATACTTGAAGTAGAGGTGTCACAATTGGAGGAAAATAAAGGAAACTGAGGTTAATATTTTTCAGACTCTTTTTTTCCCCCTTTGCAGCCAAAATAATACATAGTCCACATAAATTAGACAGATAACACCACTATCTTTGAGGTTCCCTTGATATCTCCAGTATTCTTGAAGAGATCTCTAGTCTTTCCCAACCTATACTGTTTTCCTCTGTGTCTTTGCATTGTTCATTGAAGACGGGCCTTCTCATCTCTCATTGTTATTGTCTGGAACTCTTCATTTAGCTCTCTTCAAGAAAATTAGAGAAATGAAGGGAACAACTCATGCAAGGATGGGCATGATAAAGGACAGAAATGATAAGGATATAACAGAGGCAGAAGATGTTAAGAAGAGGTGGCAAGAATAAACAGAAGAACTATACAAAAAGATCTTAATGACCCAGACAGAAAACCATAATGGTGTGATCACTCACCTAGAGCCAGACATCCTGGAATGTGAAATCAAATGGACCTTAGGAAGCATCACTACGAACAAATCTAGTAAAGGTGATGGAATTCGAGCTGAGCTATTTCAGATCCTAGAAGATGATGCTGTTAAAGTGCTGCAATCAATATGCCAGCAAATTTAGAAAACTCAGTAGTGTCCACAGGACTGGAAAAGGTCAGTTTTTATTTCAATGCCTAAGAAAGGGAGTGCCAAAGAATGTTCTAATTACTGAACAATTGCACTCATCTCTCATGCTAGTAAGGTTATGCTCAAAATCCTCCAAGCTAGGTTTCAGCAGTATGTGAACTGAGAACTTCTGGATATAGAAATTGGAGTTTAGAAAAGGCAGAGGAACCAGAGATCAAATTGCCAACATTTGTTGGATCATGGAGAAAGCAAGGGAATTCCAGAAAAACATCTACTTATGCTTCATTGACTATGCAAAAGCCTTTGACTGTGTGGATCACAACAAACTGTGGAAAAGAGATGGGGCTTTGCCAACAAAGGTCCATATAGTCAAAGCTATGGTTTTTCTAGTAGTCATGTATGGATATGAGAGTTGGACCATAAAGAAGGTTGAGCACTGATGACTTGATGCTTTTGAATTTTGATACTGGAGAAGACTCTTAAGAGTACCTTGGACAGCAAGATCAAACCAGTCAATTCTAAAGGAAATCAATCCTGAATATCCATTGGAAGGACTGACGCTGAAGTGAAAGCTCTAATCCTTTGGCCATCTGATGGGAAGAGCCAACTCATTGGAAAGACTGTGATGCTGAGAAAGATTGAAAGCAAAAAGAGAAGATGAAGGAAGAGGATAAGGTGGTTAGATAGCATTATGGACTCAATGGACACGAGTTTGAGTAAACTCTGGGAGATGGTGAAGGACAGGGAAGCCTGGCATGCTGCAGTCCATGGAATTGCCAAGAGTAGGACACAACTTAGCAACTGAACAACATCATTTTTGAGGTGCCATAACTGAAAGCTGATTTAATTCCTATTTACAGCATTTTTTAGTCATTCTATCTGCCTATCATTGAAGAATTATTATTTTTGATAATATTATATAATATAGAATACTTATTATTTTGTTTGTTTAATACTTGTTTATTGCATTTTTACAAAATCAGTACATATTTATTGGACACTATTCCCTAGAGATAGAATTGTGAAACAAAGAGGCTATGGTCCTTTCTTCATGGAAGCTTAGAATGTAGTGGGATGATAGACATTGGTCAAATCATAATTTATTAAACAAATACTTATTGAATACATTTATGTCCCAGGCAGTTTTTCAGGTACTGAGGGTGTAGAGATTAAAAGTGACATACAAAAAATCCGCTGCCTCATTGAGCTTATATTCTTACTAGGCAAAAGTCTAAAAATAAATGAAAAACAGTGGAAAAAAAAAGGTAAGATGTCAGATGATAATTAAAGAATGGGGAAAAACAAAGCAGGTGGTGATATAGGAAGTGGTAGGACATATGGATGCAGTTTTAAATAAGGGATTTGGTAAAGCTTCATGGAAAATGTGACATTTGAGCCAAGAAGAGAAGGGAGTGAGGGCAAGAGTCATTTTTCAGGGAAGAGAAAAGGGCAAAGTCCTGAGCATGAGGATTCCTGGTGGGTTTGCAAAACATCAGGAAGGCCAGAGAGGCCAAAGAATAGTGAGCAAGCAGACAACATGTATCTGATGAAGTCATGAATGTAACACAAAGCCAAGGCAGGTAGGAAGGGAGGTGGGGAGGCATTGAAGGTTTTCGGATCTGATTTAGGTTTTAATAAGATCATTCTGACTTCTGAGCTGGAAATAGACTGCAGAGAGTAATAGAGCAGGGAGGCAGGTCTCTGATTCAGATATTTAATAAGATTTGATGATGGGGATTGGCTTAGAATAACAGTGGTGAGGGTGGTGAGAATTGGTGGGTGTCATCATGTACTCTATCATTCTAAATAAATGGTACATTAGCACTGACTATATTTTGAACCAAAAAAAGTTAGGTTCATATACCATACCAAAATACATTCTATCATATTGTTTTAATTATATATGAATTTTAGAAAAAATAAATCCATAAGTTGCATTATCCTCCTACAGAAAAACCGTCCAACGGGTTCTCTTTCTATTTAGACTAAATTCCAAAGCTTCCAATGACTTAGAAGGCTAACTTGATCTCCTGTGCTGTCCAGTATGGTAGCTACTAGCCATAGATGTGGAGAAGGCAATGGCAACCCACTCCAGCATTCTTGTCTGGAGAATCCCAGGGATGGGGGAGCCTGGCGGGCTGCCGTCTATGGGGTCGCGCAGAGTTGGACGTAACTTAGCAGCAGCAGCAGCCCTAGATGGCTACTGAGCACTTGGAATAAGGCTACTCTAAAGCAAGATGTGTTGTTTGTAGAAAATCTACCACAGATTTCAATCTTGGTAACAAAATAAGAGTGTAAAATATGTTAATAATTTTTGTACAGTGATTACAGACTGAAAGAATAATATCTTGGAATTATAGTGGAAATATAGTATTGATATGAATTTCACCTGATTCTTTTCACTTCTTTTAAAACATAATTGCTTAAACATTTAAAATTACAAATATAACTGGAATATTTGGCTCTCATTTCTGTTGGGCAGTGGTATTCTATGTTCTCTCTATCTGATTTTATCTCAAACTGGTCTCCTTGTTCACTACATTCCAGTCACACTAGTTTCTTTGAGATCCTTCAACTTGCCAGATCCATGCCTGCCTCAGGGTCTTTGTATATTTTATTTCCCTTTCCTGAAATGTTACTCCCTCAGAACTTCTCTTATTTCTTTCCACTCTTCATGTCTCAGCTCAAAAGTCACATCTAAGATGAGCATGTATGTGCTCATGGTAAATGCATAGTCATATACCAAATAAAGATCTGTTCATTCTTAATCTCATCTCCTTTTAAATGTCTTTACATCATTTATTTCTAGGTGAAATTTATTTCCTTACTGATGGCCCAATCATTCTCTAGGATACATGAGCTGAGGTATGAATACAGAAGCTGAGATATTAATTGTTGTGTAGACCAGTACACTTTAATTATTTTGTAGAATGGAATAGTGTTTGACATATGTTAGATACTTGTTAAATGAAAGAATAATTAAGCTCTAGGTTAAGGGGATTTAGGGCTATTAGATAATATACAAATAGATAGATTTGATGTAGTCTGGGTATATCAGGGAATCTTCCTAAGACCTAAACATTGAGCTAAGAGTAGAGAATGAATAAACATTAATCAGAGGATAAACAGAGGGAAGAGCACTCTGGGTAGATGGAAGAGAATGAGCAAGAAACTCACTAATGGGTCAGTGATCTGATGAGAAGTAAAGGATAAGGATTGCAAGCAAAGGAAATAGCCATCTAAATAGATGGAGAGGAATTTTGCTGTAAGAAATTTGGGTAACTCATGAAAGCAACAGGACACAGGAGAACCAAGCTTAGAAAATGAGCAGGCACCAAGGGAGGCCAGTGGAACTTATGCCCATTCCACAGCAATGTTCAAGGGACCACCACTTGCGCTTTTGACTTGAAGGGTAACTGCCATGACTCATCTCTACTCCTCCTGGATTCTTGCTGCTCTGTGGCTGTACCTTCAGCTCTGCCAAACTCATGGTCAGTACGCTATGACTGTTTTGAGGCTTGGGGTCATGACTCCCATGTTCCAAGTCCTAGCTGGCAGAATTTGAATGGCTGAGCCTAAGTACTGATTGTCTGGAATCTGAAAGTAGGCTCTCTGGCTTCACTATTGGGAGCTGAGGCTCTGATTCCCATTTGTGTTTTGGGATTGACACCAGAAAGAAAGGATGTTGCGTGCTGGGCTTCCAAAATGACAAGTATTTACCGCAGTCCACTGCCTTGGCTACCCCAACCATCATCATTTTTTGCTTGTAACCTCTTCCACTGCATCCAAAGGTTTTTGCCTAATCCGGCACAATTTGGATTAGAGGGTTTTATGGTGGCACTAGTGGTAAAGAAACTGCCTGCCAATGCAGGAAACATGAGAGATGCAGTTTGATCTCTGGGTCAGGAAGATCCTCTGGAGGAGGGCACAGCAACCTACTCCAGTATTCTTCCCTGGACTATCCCCAAGGACAGAGGAGCCTGGCAGGATACAATCCATAGGGTTGCAACAAGTCAGAAACGACAGAAGCGACTTAGCAGATAGCTCATGGTGAAGAATTTAGCCTTGACCAGGACAGTTAATAGTGCATGAGCATTTTCTTAATAGGAGAAAATATTTGTTGAGTAGTTCACAAAATTGATGGGAGCTAAACTTGGAAAATGGCAAGAAACCAATGGATACAAAATCAACTAAAGATGTAGGAGTAACCTGTCTCTGGTGCCAATACTAGTACCATCACCAATAACCACTTGCTGAAGCCTCTGGACCTGGCTCCCTGGAGAAACTCAGCATCATGGCACAATGTTTTGAATTCAGCATCAGGCACTACAAATAATGCAGGCAGTGTCAAGACTGTGAGTCACTTAGAGCAAAATAAAGTATAAAGTTTGAGTGTCTGACGTGTCAAACCTAGGTGTTGAAAAAGGGAATATTTTACCTAGTTTTGCTCCTTTAGTCTGTTTGAGATTCCCTCAAATAGGAGGATAGCTGGGTAATCCAAAATGATAAATGTCTACCATAGCATATTTAATAGCATATTTAATATTTAAAGAATTTTTTAAAGTTTGTTATTGACTTTTCCTTACATTTTATGCTACTTTCTTGAACGTAAATGTTCCTGAATCTGTGAGTCTATGAATTGAGTGTAATTTTTTATATTTAAATAGTATTTGCACTGACATTCACCTGGTTATTTTCTCAATAGTAAATATTTTCTAAAATAAACATTCAAACTTTTATATGAAAAGATTTATTTCAATATTTTGAGACAAGATTCCTTTAGCATATGCCATGATCACTTCCTTCCTAATATTAGGTTAGAGATTTTAAGTTCAAATGCAGTTTTCTAAACAATTACTAATAAATGATTTTAAAGCTTAATAAATTATATCAGTGATAATTTATTTTACATGAGAGTAGATGGATTATTAAATTTTTGTGTGGCATATAGATGTTCAAATATCACAAAGGATTGTACTTTAGCTCACAGTCTTGAAAAATTAAAACAATAATAATCTGATTTTTTTTAAAAAATATCTTTTACAATATTTGATTTTTCACTTCTTATCAAAAATGGTGGTGAATAAGTATACTGTAACTGATTGTTTTCTTAATTTATTTATTTTTTAACTGAAGGATAATTGCTTTACAGAATTTTGTTGGTTTCTGCCAAACATCATCATGAATCATCCACAGGTATACAAAGGATATGTATAGTGATATGATTGTGAAACAAGAAAGGGCCTTGGACTGTGAACATATTCACAAGATATATCATAAATGCTGACTTTTTAAGAAACTAATTTTTGTTTGGCTTTACCTGTGTAAGAGCATACAAGTGAAATTAATAACAGGGCCTTCATGGCAAGACTCAGTCTGGGTCATTCAGAGGCTGTGCTCCTCAGTTACAGCTTTCTTTGTTTCCTGGAAATCTTCAGATCCTCCACTGTGATACCAAAATATCTGCTTCTTGCAACACCACACCTTACCAGTGCCAATATAATCTGTTGTTATGAACTTGCATTTTTTTTTTTTTTAGTGTTCTTCAGAATTGTTAATCTCACTGACTTTTTCCTGAACATTTATTTGGCTTCAAGTTAACTTTCCATCTGTTTTATCTCAATGATTTCTGAGTATATTCAGTGATGATATACTGTTCTATTTCATTTTTGATCACGCTTTAGAAGCTAGATCACTCAACATTTTTAGACCTCAGTCTCCTTATGATTAAAAGGATGATTTTGGTTAAAATCCTCCCTAAGGTCTTTTCCAGAGCTAATGTGGAATGCCTGTATGTCTGTCAGAGCAGTATGGAAGAATGGAAAGAATTTAGGCTTTGCTTCAAAGAAAGCTGAGTGCAAATCTTGGAGCTTCGTGATTGACTTTGCTGCTTACTGTTTTCAGATGTGCAATTTTTTTTTTTCATTGATTTCTCTTTTTGCTCCTCTGATTGAATGCATTCCACTGCCCTGTCTTCAAGTTTGCAGATCTTTTCTCTGCTTAATCTAGTCTGCTGTTGAATGCCTCTTTGGAATTTTTCAGTTCTTTTCTTCAGTTCTGTGTTTTCTGCTTGGTACTTTCTTACATTTTCTGTGTCTTTGTGGACATTCTCACTTTGTTTATGCATTGTTCTCCTGACCTTAGTGAGCATTCTCATGATTTTGAGCTCCTTATTAGGTAAATTATTAATTTCTATTTCATTAAGGTCTATTTCTGGGGTTTTATCTATGTTCTTTAGTTTGGAACATATTCCTATGTTTCCTCATTTTCTTTTATTCTTTTTTATTGGTTTCTATGTCTTTGATGAAACAGCCACCCCTCCCAGTTTTGATGGAGAGGTCTTGTATAGAAGATGAACATGAACTTTATCTTTCAACCTGACCTTAGTTTTTGCTTGTCTCTCAAACCTTTGTGATTGTCCAAACCACCTTCTTTGTTGCTGGTGGCTCCCAGTACTTGAGGGTACGTCAAGACTGTCATTATCCCAAAGGGAAGGATTTCAGTCAACACCTAGATGAAGGCTGATTGGAAACCCGACCTTTAGGCAACAGCTTTAAAAGCATGCAAATAGATATTTGTAAAGGAAGACCTGGGGTTGGGGAGTTTCTGTTTTCGCCCTCTGTACTGAGCCCCCTGGTGGAGATAGCCAGTTAATAACTTATTCTTTGTTTTCTGCAGTCCCATGGGACTTGGAAACACAAGTCCCATTGGCACCAGGACCATGTGATCAAAGGTGCATCGTCTGGGTGGCAGGAGCAAAAGTTGGGGCACCAGACATGTGCACAAACTTGTTTTAGGGAGAAACCAGTGACATGGGATGGGGCAGACAGATCACAGAGATGGCTTCTGCTGGCTTCCAGGCTCTGGTCTCCAAGAAGGATGGCAATCAGCTCCTAGCTGTGTGCTCTAGAAGCCTCATCTTCAGGCAGCAGATTTTAACATAAATGAACAGACCATTTTCAGGGAAAGATTGGGAGGTGGGCATTTTTTTTTTTTTTTATGTTCCCTCTGTGCTGAGCCTCAGGCTGATAGCCATGATAAATCCTCTACAGATTGTTAAGAGCTGTTTGTTTGCTATCATCTTCTGAGTCTTATGGATGCAAGCCCCGCAGGCTATCAGAGCTAGGTGTTTTTGGCTCCAGTCCTTGAGGTGGAAGTCTTAAAAATTGGGATGCTAGATTTTGGGTCCAAATCCTTCACTCCTCAGGGAGAAATTAGGAACTGTGGGTTCCCTCTCAATTGTATGTTGCTATGCCAGGAGTGGGATTTATGCCAAGCATGTGTCTCAGCCTTTCCTACCCATTTCTATGTGGGTTTTTCCCTGTTCATCCAATGTGCAAGAGTCATCACAGGGAATTCTTTCAGAGAGGATTTTTCCATGTGTAGCTGTAGATTCTGTGTGTCTGTGGGAGGAGGTATATTCAGCATCCTCTGAGGTTGCCATTTTGGACCAGAACTCTCCAAGCTTGTATTTTTTTATGGGTAAAAATCGGATAGAGATGTTTTTGTGTTTGGCTACATATAACACGAATATGACTAGAATGGCTTGAACAAACAATGGGTTTATTTTTCTCATTTATCAAGGTGTCTGGAAACAGGCAGTGAGTTAGTGCATCTGCTCTTTCGTGTAATTATTATCCTAGGCTGTTTCTATGTGTCTGCTCTGCCATCCTTAGTGTGTGGTTTTCATCTTTATGACTGCACCACCCAGGGCAGCATCCACATTCTAGCAAGAAGAAGGAAAGGGTGGAACTCAAAAAGGGCATTTCAGGCGAGTTTTCATGGGGAAAACAAATCTCACAACCCAAGAGTCTTCCACTTCTGCTTCACTGGCCAGAACTGTGGCACAATGTTATCCCCAGCTATGAGGGAATCTAGGACATTATAGCTTTTCTGAAAATATTGACATCCTGGATAAAATCTGAGTTTGGCTGGTCAGAAACAAGGTGGGAATAGATAATGTGTAGGCAACATTGATGCCTGCAACCAGGAAAACTTAACTTCCTTCAGTTGTGAAGTTATATGAAATAACACATGTGAAATACAGAATACGTATTGTGTGAGATACAGAATACATACTGGGCACTCAAAGAATGGCCACTCCAATTTTGTGATTATTACTATTTTACACTGAAGTGACTGTTTACAGTGATCATGAAAATGGTGCTTGAGTGATTTAATTATTTTACATTGAAAATCTATATGTTTAAAAATTGTAAGAAATGTCTGTTTCCCAGCTATTTTGCATCAGTTCTGTTTTGTTAGCCAATGTGATTCAAGAGTCATGTACCTATCTCATTTTCTTTGAATCTGTTAGATATTAAAAATAAAAAGAAGAAAATTACAAAAATATGTATTATTTGCAAATATGAAAAATTTAAATTAACAATACAATCAAATTAACCTGGGGAAATGTTTAATACTTTGGGGAGTCTTAATATGGGAGAAAATCCTGTCAGAAAGAGTGACCTCTTGTGTACTGTGGTTTCAGAGGAAATTGAAGAGCATATTTTCTTTGGAAATGCCTCCTTACCCAAAATAATTTCCCCTAGTCCTTTTGTTAGTCTGCCACATATCTGATATGCCCTTGGTTAAAATGATTATGATAATGTATTTCCACACGTGTCCTTTGAAACTGTGTTATCTGGAAGGATATATAAAAGAGCCAGACATGACTGAGTGAGCATACACACACACACACACACACACACACACACACACACACACACACTTAAAAAATGTTAGCAATTGTAGTTGATGCTGAAAACTCAGCCTCCGAACACCAGTGCTGAATCAAATTTCAGAGACAGAGTTTTGGGTGAACTTCCTTGGTTGGTTCAGACGGTAAAGTGTCTATACAATGTGGGAGACCTGGGTTTAATCCCTGGGTCGGGAAGATCTCCTGGAGAAGGAAATGGCAACCCACTCCAGTATTCTTGCCTGGAATATCCCATGGACGGAGGAGCCTGGTAGGCTACAGTCCATGGGGTCGCAAAGAGTCAGACACGACTGAGTGACTTCACTTTCTCTCTTTCTTGGGCTTCCCTGGTGGCTCAGATGGTAAAGCATCTACCTGCAATGCAGGAGACATGGGTTCGATCCCTGGGTTGGGAAGATCCCCTGGAGAAGGAAATGGAAATCCACTCCAGTATTCTTGCCTGGAAAATTTCATGGACTGAGGAGTCTGGTAGGCTACAGTTCATGGGGTCACAAAGAGTCAGACATGACTGAGTGACTTCACTTTCACTTTCAGAAAAGAATTGCTTCAGTGCTTTGCCAGGCAAAGTGGGACACAGCAGGTTCCTGCCCTGGAAAACTGTGTGTCCCAACCTGAGAAGATGTGAAGATGAGTTTCATAGCAGTAGTTCAAGGGTGGGGTTGCTGACAAGATTAGGGTGTTTGCAGGGACTGTGCTCCTTTAATCTGGCCTCAAGTAATCTCTTGATGAGCTTCTCTAGTTCCATTAATTATGGCCTCAGGTTGTCTTCTCTGGTATGAAGAGTGCTGACATCTTCCATCTGTTGAGTTTTAGTTCTATGAAAAGCTAAAGATATTGTTATGTATATCCCTTGAGGTGAAACCCGGACCCTGCCTCAAGGCTGCATTATTGTTTCTTGGCTGTTCCTCCCTTGTCTTTCCATTCCCTCTCTTCCCTGATTAGCAACTGTTTGAACCTTCCCTTTGGAGCTCAAGAAATGTCATGGAGGCTGAACAGAAAGGCACAGGGTCCTCCTTAGTTCCATAGTGAATAGAACTGAGTAGACAAAGTCTGTTTTGTTTGGTTGGAGAAAGGAATATTTGAAACTTAAGGGAAGGTCAGCAGTATGTGGCAATTAGGAGGAAACAAAAGAGGGCAGATAAGAATAGAAGGGTCAAACACCCAGAAGGCATAGCCTATCTCTTCTTTCAGTGCATTCAGGTGCAATGCTAAGACTTAAGTTCTTTGTTATCATCACCTAGGGTTGGTTCATGGAGTAGAAAGAATGGCTGACTTAAATACAACTCAAGGACTCTGATATTTGACAGGAACTATGAATTGTTGCTCCATGAAATACTTTGAGGACCATTCCAGATATGACTAACAATACCACAGAACTCCTTAGAGCCTTATCCATGACCTCCCCTACCCCTCACTACTGCCATTACACACTGCAGAGATGGGAATGTTTCAAGGTTCTGCAAATGTCTTTGTGATCATCAGAATGGTACCCTGTAGACTGCCCAAATGTTCACATTGAAGACATTTCTCCAGGTTGATTGAAAGAGACAGGGAACTTCTTTCACCTAGACTGTTAAAAACTTGCAGCCCAGAGTGCGGCATTAGCATTAATTTGCGTAGTTAGAAGGATGGGAGTGTTATGCCCAGATCCCAATCTCCACAAACCACCAGGAGGCCATTCACCGATGCAAGCGCAAGAGGTAGTTTATTGCAGACCCGGGTCGCAGCGGAGTGGGGGCAGCGGCCCCGAGCCGCATGGTACAAGGCTTTTAAAGGGAGAGGACAAAGGGCAGGATGGCACGAATGGAGTAATGTGCCTCAGTGTCCTGTGACTGGCCAGGACGGGAGGGGAGGTCAGGGGTTTTTCGTGCACTAGCCCCTGATAGGTATATTCATCTGCAAACAGCCCCCTGACTGGCGTATTTTGTGGCGCTTCCCCGAAGCACGGGGATTGGTCGTGTCTAGGGTGGTGCCAGGGAGTGAGGGCTGGACTACACTGCAGGTTTTTTCAGGAACCTAGGTGTTGCCCTTTGTTACAAGATGGTGGCTCCTTTTCTTAAGGTGGAGTCACTTAGGCTCTACAGGAGCAATACTGAGTGGTCACGTAATTTGTTAGACTTAGCTGCACTTTCTTCTACAAATCAGCTCCCTTGAAAGATTTAGATTAGATCTCCATGTGTTTTTTTGTAGTCCTTGAAAATTCTTCCTTATGTTTATTTAGAAAACACAATGTGGTATTTATAAAATGCCTTTTTATTAAAAATATCGACAGATTTAATTCTTATTAGAGCCCAATGAATTAAATTTTATCACAATCACCACTTAACGGTGAAGGAAACAGATACAGAAGTGATGAGAAACTTGCCTACAATCACAGGACTAGCAAGCAAGAGAATTAGCATTGAGACCAGGTAGTCTGGCTCCAGGGCCCAAGCCCTAAGCCACTGCTCTAAGCCTTGAGGAACATACAGTCAGACTGATTCAGAATCTTGTTACTTGTCTTATATCTTAAAATCCTTTGCCTTCTAAAATTTTAACATAGAATATGTTGATAGTACTTCACCTACAACTCAACTTGTTCCTGCTCAATAGTTCACAGCCATGGTATCAAATTGATCAGATGTTAGATTTTATTTAAGTAGCAGTATTTTCACTTCATTTCCAAAGGCAAATAATGACATAGAGTCTCTGTTTCTAGAAACAGATGGATATACCCCAGAATTATATCGTCTCTTCAACAAAGGATGAGATGGTTGGATAGCATCACTAACTCAATGAACATGAGTCTGAGCAAACTCTGGGAAATAATGAAAGACAGGGAGGCCTGGCACACTGTGGTCCAAAGGGTCACAAAGAATCGGACATGACTTAACAACTAAACAACAACAGCAACACTTATAACTTGCATGAAAATAATTACCACCAGAAAGCTGAAATATTTGGATACAAAACCAAAAATTGAAGAAAAACTTGGAATGGCAGGTAGTAAATTACTTCCTATGGTTAGTGTGTCAGTGTTTTTCTCCCATGATAAGTTTTATTGTGCAGAAAAACATTTTAGAAAACCTCCCTAATATCAGAGGACACCTCAGTTTTTATGTTAAGTAAATTGACCATTTCTATAACCTTTAAAGTATTACTTGTAGGGCAACGAGAGAGAGCTGAATGTGTCAAGAATGAGAACAAAAAATAGAAACTTTTTCAAATTCTGTACCTATATATGTGTGCTCTCAGTTGCTCAGTCATGTCTGACTCTTTGCGATGCTATGAACTGTAGCCTGCTGGGCTCCTCTGTCCATGACATTCTCCAGGCTAGAATATTGCAGTGGGTTGCCATTTCCTTTTCCAGAGGATCTTCCCAGCCAGGAGTCAAACTTGCATCTCCAAGTCTCCTGCACTGGCAGGTGGATTCTTTTACCACTGAGCCACCAGAGAAGCCAGATATACATATACATAACTTGAAAAAGTTTCTATTTTATATGTATCTCTCTGTATATCTCTATCTATCTCCTTTAGAAAAAGAGAATAATGGTTTGATTTTTGGGTTACCTCTGTAAAAAAGGATAATTATCTTTTATTGTACATGAAAATGAATCCCCATTTGCATTTAGAGGGGCAGAGGTGTTGGATCTTATAGCTCACAAGACTGATGACTGCAATTTTTTCCATTCTACATTCAATGACTCATGTTGTAGCTTGAAATTGGCCATGGTGAGTGTATTCACACTATGGAGATCAGGAAACAGTGGAAATCAGGGCCTTTTCTTCTGCCCCAGAGAAATTGTCAATATTTATGAGCACACCACTGTGTGCTGGAGTACATAATGAATGCCCAGCAGTTGAAAATTTCCCTCTGATATTTTAAGCAAAACAAACAGAAAACTGAGATAAATGCATCCTCTTTGATAGCTTTGATTATTCTTCATACAATTTATTTTTGTGATTCAAAGCCTAGCTTAGGAGGAAGACAGTCCTAAGAACACGAAATTTGCAGGTGAACCTTGTAACCAGCCCTCCCCACACGCAGTCCCTATCAGCTTTGGAAAGCTTTGTCAGAAACAGAACACTCTTTGGGTTTTGTTTCCATTTTCCACCAGATATTTGCAGAGATAAATGACTTCCTCCCAAGTATCCATTAGCCCCCAGCACTGATGCTAATGAGCAAACTGAAAGTGAGCTGGTGCGCAGATGGCTGTGAGTCACTTGTCCACTTAGCCCGCTTGGCCTCCTGCGTCACCACTGACACTTGTTCCTTCCTGGCCTGAGCAAAAGTCACAGTTTGCAGTTGTCCACTGCTGGGAGACAGCTGATCTGAAGGTGTTCCTTTAAAAGGATGCACTGATTTGTTCTCCTGAAATCGTCCTCGCACCTACCTCCTCCTACTGAGGTTTGATCTTTCAGGTAGAAATGCTCTTCAATGAATAAGATTAAACTAAGAGCACAGACCCTTTTAAAGATATTGCTTGACTGACAACAGAAAGCCAAACAAGTAGAATTGAGAGCAAGCTTGCTTTTTTGGTACAAATACAATGAAACATGCTTTGGAGAGCCTGGTAAAGCAGGAACCGCTGAACAGCTAAGAGTAGGGCATCAGTAAATGCCGCCCCACCGGAGCCTTGCTCTGTGGGATTTTGTATATTAGTTTACTTTTATTTGGTCTACTCCTAATCACAGATGCTGCAAATGGCAGGAAGCAAGTAGACATTTGTGGCTCCAGGGCTTTCCTAGGAAAGCTCCACAACATTGAATAGTCACAAGCAGCAGATGGTACAAAGCTTTCTGATTAGCTTGTGGGAAGGCAGTGAAATATTTTGTGTACTTGGGCTATTAATGGAAACAAATGGTGATTTCAGGTTTGTGTTACTGAACAAATGATGCTGAAGCCTTGAGGGATGGCTGAGTCTTCACTGAGGGACACTTTTATTCTGGAGAATGATATTTATCAACCAGAAGGAGGTGAGCATCGTAAGGGAAAACTTTGCTTCTGTGGGAGTTCTTGCAATGCTGGAGTCTAATTTATTTATTTATATTGTTTGGTTTCCCAAGTTATTTAAGCCAATTTTTGAGATAAGATGTGATACAACTAAGTGAGCCAGCTGAGCAAAAGAGAAAGATGGAAAAATAATGAATATGGAAAGAAGCTAGTTTGCACTTTGCATACTTGAAATTGCCCTAATGTGCTGAGAAGAGGGGATGTGGAATTGGCTTTGAGCTTTTAGGTCTTTAACATAGGAGGACAATATGATGAGTTATTCCTGCAGTCTTCATAGAATGAAAACAAGCCCATTGCTCAGGCAATGTACCATTATCCTGCACTGTGTGGTAAGAAATATTTGACTTAAAAGATTGATAAACATTTACAAGTTGGGAGGAACACTGACTAATGAATATTTGGGTCTGATGGGTATCACCTCTAGTTAAGTTCTTGAAGGACATACTTTGAAAAGGTGGTGACTAACATGGTAGTACTAAAAGTGCCAAAAGTTATTCTTAAAAATGCCCACCAAAGAAGCCCATTCCCAAATGGGAGTGAATCTACATGAATTTATTTTAAAGAATTTTATTTTTAAGTATAGTTGATGTATGTATGATACTATTTGTTACAGGAGTTCAATATAATGATTCACAATTTTTAAGGTTATATTCCATTTATAGTTATTATAAAATATTGGCTATATTCCCCATGCTGTGCAATATGTCCTTATAGCTTATTTTAGACCTATTAGTTTGTACCTCTTATTCTTCTATTGCTCCCCACAGCCAATGGTAACCACTAATTTGTTCTCTATATCTGTGAGTCTGCTTCTTTTTTGTTATATGTGAATGCAGTTTACTGTATTTTTTATATTCCATATATAAGTGATATTAAAAACATTTAAAATGTTTAACAACATTAATGGAAAGGAAACTTAATGACATATGACAAATGACATATCAATCTAAATTGAGTAGTGGTAAAATTACTCAATACTGCAAAGATGGGTAGGCTTTAGAAGCAGGCCTTTTATTATTACAGAGCTTCGCTGGCAGTTGTAACTGTGGGCTCTCAGAGAAATCAAAGCAAAGCAACCCTGAACCACAGCTTTCTTCACTCTTCTTATTTAACTTCTCAGTCTAAACTGAAAGGAGCTGCCTATTTGTGAGGCAGTCTCTATATTTCATGAAGATCCCTTGGAGGAGGGAATGGCAACCCACTCCAGTATTCTTGCCTGGAGAATCCCTATGGACAGAGGAGTCTGGTGGGCTGCAGTCCATGGGGTCACATTACTGAAGTGACTTAGCATGCATGCACTCTATCTTTACCCCTGCCAATTTGTTCTCTTTTTCTCTTGGGTACGAGAATCATTATAGACTGGAACTCATTATGGACCCAGTTGTGCATATAAACACTGATGCTTAATCAACCTTTTATTTTTCTCTTATTTTATCCTGCATGAAGGTTTTATGTTGCTACTTCAGCTCATACTTTAAAACAACCTGGAGATTGGATTCAACCATATTATAGGAGCATAAAAATAAAAATATGATACAGTAACTCTTTTTGGTAAAGGTCAGTTTTCATTCCAATCCCAAAGAAAAGCAATGCCAAAGAATGTTCAAACTACTACAAAATTGCACTCATCTCACATGCTAACAAAGTAATGCTCAAAATTCTCCAAGCCAGGCTTCAACAGTATGTGAACCATGAACTTCCAGATGTTCAAGCTGGTTTTAGAAAAGGCAGAGGAACCAGAGATCAAATTGCCAACATCCATTGGATCATCAAAAAATCAAGGGAATACCAGAAAAACATCTACTTCTGCTTTATTGACTATGCCAAAGCCTTTGACTGTGTAGATCACAACAAACTGTGGAAAATTCTTCAAGAGATGGGAATACCAGACCACCTGACCTAACTCTTGAGAAATCTGTATGCAGGTCAGGAAGCAACAGTTAGAATTGGACATGGAACAACAGACTGATTCCAAATTGGGAAAGGAGTACCTCAAAGCTGTGCATTGTCACTCTGCATATTTAACTTATATGCAGAGTACATCATGTGAAATGACAGGCTGGATAAAGCATAAGCTGGAATCAAGATTGTTGGGAGAAATATCAATAACCTCAGATATGCAGGTGATGCCACCCTTATGGGAGAAAGTGAAGAAGAACTAAAGAGTCTCTTGATGAAAGTGAAAGAGGAGTGTGAAAAAGCTGGGTTAAAACTCAGCATTCAAAATATGAAGATCATGGCATCCAGTCCCATCATTTCATGGTAGATAGATGGGGAAACAATGGAAAAAGGCAGAGACTTTATATTTGGGGCTCTAAAATCACTGCATATGGAGACTACAGCCATGAAAAAGATGCATATTCCTTGAAAGAAAAGCTATGACCAATCTAGACAGCATATTAAAAAGCAGAGACATTACTTTGCCATCGAAGGTCAGTCTAGTCAAAGCTATGGTTTTTCCAGTAGTCATGTATGAATGTGAGAGTTGGATTATAAAGAAAGCTGAGCACCAAAGAACTGATACTTTTGAACTGTGGTGTTGGCGAAGACTCTTGAGAGTCCTTTGGACTGCAAGGAGATCTAACCAGTTAATCCTAAAGGAAATCAGTCCTGAATATTCTTTGGAAAGACTGTTGCTAAAGCTGAAACTCCAATACTTCAGCCACCTGATGTGAAGAACTGACTCCTTGAAAAAAGACCCTGATGTTGGGAAAGATTGAGGGCAGGAGGAGAAGGGGACCACAGAGGATGAGATGGTTGGATGGCATCATTGACTCAATGGACATGAGTTTGAGCAAGCTCTGGGAGTTGGTGATGGACAGGAAGCCTGTTGTGCTGCAGTCCATGGGGTCACAGAGAGCTGGACATGACTGAGTGACTGAACTGAACTGAACTCTTTATGTTGAGTAAGGGTGTGAGCTAGGAAAGGAGTTATTGATGATGAACAGGTGGGTGTTAAGAAGACCTTAACCAGGAGAGGATACATTTTCTTTTTATGCAGGAGAGTTGGAAGAGTTTTCAACAACATGGATAGACCTAGATAGTATTTTACTTAGTGAAATAAGTCAGAGAAAGACAGATATTGTGTGATTTCACTTATAGGTGAAATCTAAAAAATGTGAACAGACATAAAACAGAGGCAGAATAATAGAGAACAAATTCACAGTTCTATCTTTAGTTTCTTGAGGAATCTTCATACTCTTTTTTTTCATAATGGCTGCACAAAGGGGTATCACCCCCTTTTTCAGCATCCTAAATACCAATCTTATCTGTCTCTTCCACCTGTTTATTCAATATCTGTTTCTATCCATCTTTTATTTCCTGAAAATAGTACCTATAAAGTACATTATATTATATGTGTTTTTCTTTCACTTAGTAATAAATCTTGGGCTTCTACAATATTATAGTGCATATATATCTGGGTCATTCTTTCAATGGCTGCTTATAATTACATTAATTGCATACCCTAAACATTATTTAACTATTGCTTTAGTGATATAAATTTAGGTTGTTTGAAATTTTTTTTCTATTATAAGAGACTGTAAAATGAACATCCTTGTATTGGGTCTTGCTGAACTTTGAGAATATCTAGAGTAAAGGCTTAGAAATATAACTGTTATATAAAATTTTTGATCAAAATTTTCCTCCAAAATGTTTGATCTAAATCATATTCCAGCCTGAAGTGGAAGAGTGCCTTTCCCCCCAAACTTTAAGAGGATTGGATATGATTAATCTTAAAAAATTTTGCCAGATAACAAAATGTTTTCATTTTTTTTTAATTTGTATTTTTTAAATTAAGAATGAAGCAGAGCTTTTTAATTGTTCATGAGCCTATATCTTTTATATTTTTAAATATGTATATTATATATCTGTGACCATTTTTCTTTTAGGTTGCTTATTTTTTTTAATGGCTTTATAAAAGTACTTTGAAAATTAACATGCAAACCCTTTTTTAAGATATCTAGGTTGAAAACATAGTTTAAAGACAGTTTCCTTTTGCATTTATTTTCTGTTGTCTAAAATATAGAATAATCTGTGTCTAAAATATAGAACAATCTGTCAAGACATGTGAAAGGTCTGTAATTTTAGTCTGTTTTCACTCTACCATAGTTACATAAGTGCTGGTAGAGGAATGAGTCTCCTCACTCAGCTATGAGGGACAATGTAGTCCTCACAGCAAAAGCAGTAGCAAAAAGATCTACAGTTTCGTGTGACTTCCCTGAGCCCCACTTCTTGCAGGTGACACAAATGAGACCAGATGACACTAGTGAATGGTAGGATGTAATATAGGAGGGGAATCCTGAGCTTAGGGTAGCTGAATGTTTTATAATAGGCAGCAAGCATGTCTTCTCTTCTGTCTAAAGCATGATTTCTGAACCTTGTCTCTCTTCACATTCTGGGCCAGAAGTTTCTTTGTTATGGAAGTTTGTCCTGTGCTTTGTAGGATATTTAGCTGCATCACTGGCCCACTAGATGCCAGTATTACCTTCAGTTGTGACAACCAAAAATATCTTTAGACATTGCCAAATGTTTCCTGATGGACAAAGTCACTCTTGGTTGGGAACCATTGCTCTACAGGGTTATTACAATCTTCCAGGGCTGTTCACTATATCCGGTTTGAAGCAAAAGTTTGGAACAATAGGTAGCAGCCAGTACTTCTTTCATAAGATGTGCAGATGTGTGAGAGACTTGTGAAGAATTGTCTCAGAACATACTTCAAATATATGCATGTTACTCTTGCATGGAAGCCATAAAATTAGTATGATGTATCAATTTTTATAATTTTATAATATTTTTATAATGTACTAATTTAAAATATATTTAAAATTATTATTTATACAATTTTAAAAGTTACTTTTCATTTGCAGTTATTATAAAATATTGGCTATATTCCCCATGTTGTACAATAATATGTCCTTAAGCCTATCTTATACCTGATAGTTATACCTCCCACTCTCACCTTCAGTGGTACCCACTGTGACACACTGATTTTTATTATTACATCATAAAATTAATATAACAATTTTTGATATATCTTATAAGTATTTTTTACATGGAGGTTGGAGTACAGACACATCTATCCACAATCTTTCTCACAAAATACTGTATGCTCTACAATATAAATTAAATGGCCACTTCCATCTTCTCTACAGAATTTTCCTTTAATCAATAACCTTGTGCCAAGGGGAGTATTGTTTTGGGGAAGATCAAAGAAGGGCATCAAGTATCAGCTGATACATGGATTACCAGTTTTCAGATAAAAGAGGTAAATTCCTCTAATTTAAAACAGTGTCTCTCCCTAGAAATTACAAGGTAAATATTGTACAGATATTTTAAGAATGTTGACATGTGGAGATCAATTTATTAGGCTGCTTAGCAATGCCACTTATTTCTGTGTTTGAGGAAATTGTAAGTAGAAGAAATTAGTTGTATGAATAGTAGATGGATGAGGAAAGAAACAAGGTAATATTTAGGTCTTGGAGGTGTTACCGGTAAGGCCCAAAAGATGTCATTGCCTACCAAAGTCCCATATTTTAATCTGAGCATATATTTCAGAGTATATATTTAGGTTTTAGGAAAATGAAAGCATTTATGGTATTTCCAAATCTTGGAAATATTGTATTTTGATTAATCAATGTTTTTAAACTTCTAAATATATTTCCAATTTATTTTTGTGGCATAACATGTTCTAGGTTGGCTTTTTTTTTTTTTTTTCTGAAAATGTTTGTTAGGAACAGATATAGAAGATATTTACTTCCAGATGGCATGTTGGTTTATAGCATGCCATTGCTTTCATGGAAGCACCTGTAAAAGGGCAGGTAAATAATAATAATATGATGCTTTTATAGGAATCAGAGAACAGGGAAAACAATAAGGACTAGATGAATCACGCTGAATAGGTGAAAGGATCTTCTGAGGTGATCTGATGTCCATTGGTTTTCCTCCTAGGACTTGCTGGGAGGAAGGGAAACCAGCCATGCTTTCATTGATAATGCAGGGATGGTGTCATAACCTGGAAACAATAGGCCTGAACAGCTGGCCTTTCCCGTTGGATATTTGCAGAGTTCTAGTACCGTGAGGAGCTAGGCTGGAACCATTGCAAGGAGCAGTGAAACCTCCTAGGCTCACAGTGCTTGTAGCAAACTAGACTTAGCACAAGTGGTGTCTAGAATTGGGACTTAGCCAATATCCTTTCCAAGACACTAGATTTTTGAAGATGGCTGGGTGTTGAAGGGGAGAATGTTGAGCTGGGAGATCCTGAAGGGGCAATCTAGGTCTGGATCTTCTTTTAAATCTCAATGCTGAGGAGAAGTCTGTCTAATACACTCTTAATCAGAATCCCAGAAGGGTGCTATCTTGGTAAGAGAGAAAGCTAGATATAGACAGAGATTCAATACAACTGAAATTCAGTCCCAGCAAGCTCAATGTCTAATGTGAATTGAGTTCCTCAGCCCTTTCTCCTGTGTATCTGATAGGAGTGGGGGAATTCTGTCTGGTAGTATTCTAATCACTTCAGTTGTGTCTGACACTTTGCTACCCCATGGACTGTAGCTCACCAAGCTCTTCTGTCCATGGGATTCTCCAGGCAAGAATACTAGAGTGGGTTGCCATGCTCTCCTCCAGGGGATCTTCCTGACCCAGAGTTAGAACCCAAGTCTTTGTGTCTCTACATTGGCAGGCAGGTTCTTTACCACTGGGCACCACCCCGAAAGCCCAAATATTATAACAGATAATACCATTTGGAGCCTACACTTGTTTTTAATTTATATTATATTCTGCATGTAATAAATATTCACAGAAATATGAAAAGGCAAGAATATATAGCTGATAATCAAGATAAAAAAGCACAGGTGATACAGACAGACTAAGGAGTCATCCAGATATTCGATTTAGGAGAGAATGAATGATCAGGACGTTTGTAGTTGATTCAGGAAGGCAGAGACTAGCAAGAACCAGCTCCCGTCCTTGTAATAATGAAAAGCCCGACAAGTCATGTCTATAGGTTTTCTTGAAGCCATCAGAGAGCTTGAATGGATAGATAAAAGAGGATATCCAAGTGACCCTAAACACAGGGAAAGGGGAATTTATTGGTTTGCCTACAAGAATGTGGGCAGTATTGTTATGATTATGCCCAAAATAATACTGTGAAGTATTGTTGTTCTAGACCAATTGAGGATTTCATAACAATGAGTTTATTTTACTGGTTTTGTGTCTGGGATAAGCTACAGGATGGCAAGGAAGCTCTGCTCACTTTGCCTGGGCTCACTCCTATGTCTGAGGGCTTCCAGCTGTCAGTTGAGGGTGCTGGGGCCCTTGACTTTGCTACAGCTGATTAGCTGAACCTGTTCTTTTTTAAAAAAAATTTTAGTAGGACTATAGCTGCTTTACAAACTGTGTTAGTTTCTGTTGTACAACAACGTGAGACAGCTATATGTATATATTATACATATATAATCTCCCTCCCCACCTCCACCCATTTCAGCCCCCTGGTCATCACAGAACACCAGGCTAAACTCCCTGAGTGCTGTACATCTGCTCCCCACCATCTATTTTACTTCTGGTAGTGTGTGTATGTCAGCGCTACTCTCTCAGTTCTTCCCCCGCTCTCCTTCCCCATCTGCCATGTCCACAAGTTCGTTCTCTGTGTCTCTCTTCCTGCCCTGCAGATAGATTTATCTGTCCTATTTTTCTATATACTGCATACACATACTCATTTTTCTCTTTCTGACTTACTTCACTCTGTATGACAGATTCTGAGTTCATCCACATCACTATAAATGACCCAATTTTGTTCCTCCTTTGGCTGAGTAATATTCCATCATATATATATACACCACCATCTTCTTTATCCATTCATCTGTTGATGCACATTTAGGTTGCTTCATGTCTGAACCTATTCTTGCAGGAGGAGCAGAGTCACAAGAGTGAGAATAAGAACACACAAGGTTTTGGAACTAGTGCATGGTAACCTGTTTATTGTATGGATGATTGACTGTTGACTAGATAGTCAAGCTCAGATTCAGGGGATGGGTAAATAGACTCTGGCCCCTTTAGTGAAAACTGCAGAATCACAAGGTAAAGAGTATCATTACTGAGATGGATAAAGAAGGATGCTCCTAATGCAGTCTAGATGCTCTTTTCTCTTTGGCTGATTTTATCCTCTCTCACTGGAGATTTCCTCCACAGGATAAAAAACACGGCTGTCATTAACTCTCGAACTCTACATCCTGTAGCCTCCACATCAGAGTTGGGCTGGCCATCTTCCTTTTGTTCCTGCTAGACAAATCTCTGGCAAATGTTTCTGACTGGGCTGACTTGGCTATCAGTCTAAACCTCCCCCTTTCAACATTTTGGCTACGGATTTAAGGTCATGGAATAAGTCTTGGTTCTGGTTACCACATTTCTGTGTGTTTCTGGAACATTCTCAGTAAAAGGAAAATCACTGTAACCAAATGTATCCAGTTAATTTTTATTTATAATATTCTGTATTTATAAAGAATCCAAAATATTTAGCAGATGCAATTGGAAGAGTGCCTGACATTTAGGTATTTGGTACATCTGGGTCAATGTGTTTCATTCAACAAATATTTGAGTTGAATGAGTGTTATTTTCCAAGAATTGCATTAGGTTTTCAGGATAAGTTAGAAAGTTAAGACAACAAACTCCTTCTTATAGCTTATATATGTTGTGAGAGTTAAAGGGAGGAGTATGATAGATCTATAAAGAAAAACCTAAAAAATTCTGAAAAACTTGATTTGTGGATGGTGTTTTTAGTTGAGATAGGTTATTCAAAAGTATAATACGTCTGCTATGACTGAAAATGTAGATCATCTGTCAGATACACCTCTTACACTATTAAGTTACACAGAGTGCTTGTCATACTAAAAGCATACACATCAAATCACTTGGACTGGAATTGCTTTTCTTCTTAATATGAATATAACCTTTTCATTGAGGATTCACAGCACAGAGAGAGTTGAAACTATTTTTTTTGTCTAATCTTGTTTCTAGCTATGCACTGGTAAATTATTTGCTTTTAATCCTTTGGTGATATAATGAGCAGATTTCAGAAAATTTTTTCTATCACTTTTCATCTTAGGGACCCATTCACTATAGTCTTCCTTTTTGCTACTGGCTGCACAAATGCCCAGAAGCAGTCTGTTGGAACACTATGCAGAGGCAAAACAACCCTCACCACAAGTATGGTTCAGGTGTCCAGAGTGGTGATACATTACATGCAACAGCAGTTGAATTCAATGTGATAAAGCTTTATAGAGAGACCAGGGAAGCTCCAAGCATGTTCAGAAATGGCCTAAGAGAGTAGAGAAAGGAGAGTGGTTTGGGGTTTTCATTGTGGTTAAGGAGAGGAGCAGGGTGAGGTTCCCTTGAGGATACAGGCTTATGTGGTTTGAGCTTCCTGTTGGCACAAAAGAAGGAAGCACGTGGGCTTTTGTATCAGCTTGCTCACTGGGAGCAGAAGAAAAGGAAGGGTGAGGGTGGGGGCTCTTGACTACTGTCAGCAAACCCCCAAAATGAAGTCAGACTCTTTCTTCCACAGGCTATGCCAAGATTCTTTTCTCTCTTTCTGTTTTTGCTCCTCTACTTGGGAGGGAAGGCAAAGAGAGAGAGATTAAATGGAATAATAGAGTTTTTCATGCAATCTGAGTTCAGTCTGAACAAATAACACAGAAAGTTACTAAAAACTTAAATATAACTCAGCAGAAAAACCCCAAATAATATGATTTAAAAATGAACAGAAAACCTGAATAGATATTTTTTCAAAGAAGACATACAGGTGTCCAGTAACTATATGAAAAGGTGCTCAACATCACTGAAATCATCAGGGAAAATCACTTAAAACCACAATGAAATATTACTTCATACCTTTAGAACAGCTATTCTGAAAAAGACAAGAGGTGTAACAAAGATTGTGGAGAAAGGGAACCCTTGTAAGCTGTTGGTGAGAATGTAAATTAGTGCAACCATGAAATGTCCTCAAAAAACTAAAGATAAAACTATGTGTTTGTTCTTTGTAACTTTATTTCTGTTTTATGTTTATTTTTAAAGATTCCACACATATGTGAAATCACACAATATTTATCTTTCTCTGACTTATTTCACTTTTAGCATAACACCATCAAGGTATATCCATGTTGTAGCAAATGACAAGACTTCATTATTCTTCATGGCTGAATAGTATTCCAATATGTATATACACCTCACCTTTATTGATGGGCAGTTACGTTGCTTCCACATTTTGGCTATTGAAAAAAAAAGAGCTGCAATAAACATAAAGGTACACTTATTTTTTCTAATTAGTGTTTTCATTTTCTTCAGACAGATCCTTAGGCATGGAATTACTGGATCATATGGTAGTTCTGGAGAAGGAAATGGCCTGGAGAATCCTATGGATGGAGGAGCCTGGTGGGCTGCCATCTATGGGGCTGCACAGAGTCGGACATGACTGAAGTGACTTAGCACCAGCAGCAGCATGGTAGTTAAATAGTTTTAATTTTTTGAAGACTTTCCATACTGTTTCCCATAGTGGCTGCGCAACTTAACTTTCCCACCGTCAGTGCACAAAGTGTTCCCATTTCTCCATATCCTCACCAACACTTGTTATTTGTTGACTTTTTGATAATAGCTCTTCGGACAGTTGTGAATTGGTATTTCATAATGATTTTGATTTGAACTTCCCTAGTGATAAGTGATACTGAGAATCTTTTCTGCCTGTTGGCCATCTCTATGTTTTCCCTGGAAAATGTCTATTCAGACTCTCTGCCCAGAACAAGCTGGTGGTTGTCAGAGAATAAGCAGGATGCAGGCAGGGAAAGAAATAGGTGAGGGAAATTAAGAGATACAAACTTGAAGTTACAAAATAAATGAGTCATGAGTATGAAATGCACTGTACAGAGAATATAGTTAATAATTGTGCAATATCTTTGTATGGTGCCAGACCATATCTAGACTTATTGTGATCTTTTTGAAATGCATAGAAATATTGAATAATTATGTCAAGTAATAGGAACTAGCATAGTGTTGTAGGTCAATAATACTTCAAAAACAAACAAATGGAAAGAGATCAGATTTGTGGTTACCGGCAAAGGGAGTGGGAGTTGGGGAAATTGGATGAAGGCAGTCAAAAGGTACAAACTTGCATATGATAAATAAGTACTAGGGATGCAATGCACAATGTAATAAATATAATTTACACTGCTGCTTTATATATGAAAGTTCCTCAGAGAGTAAATCCTAAGAGTTCTCATCATAAGCAAAATATTTTTTTTCTATTTAATTTTGTGTTTATCTGAGATGATAGATGTTCACTAAACATTATTGTGATAATCATTTCATAATGTATGTAAATCAAATCATTATGCTGTACACCTTAAACTTATACAGTGCAATATTGTCAACTATATCTTAGCAAATCTGGAAGAAAACTTAGAACTTGATGTGATATAGCAATCCCCTTCTGGGTATAAATCCAAAGAAAATGAAATCATTATATTGAAGAGATATCTGTGTCCCCATGTTCATAGCGACATTATTCACAATAGCCAAGATATGCAAACAACTGTCTGTCAGTGGATGAATGGATAAAGTAAATGTATGTATATATAAAGGTCTTGAGGATCTAATATATAACAAGATGATTATAGTTGACAACATTGTATTGTATAATTGAAGCTTGCTAAGAGGGCAGATGTGTTAATAGACTATATGAAAATAATCCTTTTACAATATATATGAATATCAAATCATTACTATATATATTTTAAATATCTTATAATTTTATTTGTCAATTATACTTTTATAAGGCAGAGAAGTCTTTAATATTCATTAGCAAGCAGTTGCAATTTTTGTACCATTGCACAGTTTTGTTATTAAATAGTCTGCTAAAATAATGATATTTTACTTAGCAAGTAAAATAGACATATTTTACTTGATATATAGAGGATGTAGAAGCTAGTGAAAAAAAATACTTCTCTGAGCCTAGAAACCAGGACACCAAGACATCATTTCAGCTATGCACTTACTAGCTGGGTGACCTTGAACCGGTCACTGCTTATCTCTGGCTTTCAGTTTCCTAGTAAGTAAGGTGAAATGATCACATTAGACTCTTCAACATTAGAATGAAGAACTCTACAAGGGCGTTTATCCTATGGAGTTTCTCCTAACACCTCGTTGGGGTTCTCACACTGATCATTTAAATTCACTGACCAAGTAAGCAATTAATTATCAAGTTATCAAAATGATCATGCTAGCTTTATTGCCTGGTGTATGAACAGTCCAATCAGAGGTATATGCAGATGGGCTATCGGTGGTAACATGTAGGGAGAGTAGCTGAGATCTGTGACCCTGTTGGTATATCCAGATTTCTGTGGGAGCAGTCATGTAACTTGCTTGTACTGCAATGGGCTTGGAGTCTTTTGATCACAGTCAACACCTGTACCTATCCAAATCTAGTGAATTGTTGCCTTAGGAAGTAGACCCTGTATTGACTCTCACTGAGCTTTTGGTTCTGGAGCCTCAACATTTTGAGCACAAAAGAAACATGGACAATTAGATGTGAACGAACATTATGAATAGACTATAAGTGCCTCTGTCAAGATGCATTTCTTCCTTGAAATTGGAACTGTGATTTTGAAACTTATAGGAGCCAGTATTTTCAAGCATGTCATTTTTCTTTTATATATTTTAATTTTTTCTGATATAAAATGATTTTTATTTGAATATATGAAAACTTCATTTTTGTAGATTGACTTTACAACCTATTTCACTATTTTTTTTTATTGTAACAAATTCAATAAAGACTTTTTACTTTACAATATTGTGTTGGTTTTGCCATACATTGACATGAATCCACCATGGGTGTACATGTGTTCCCCTTCCAGAACCCCCCTCCCTCCTCCCTCCTGATTCCATCCCTCTGGGTCATCCCAGTGGACCAGCTCTGAGCACCCTGTATCATGCATCGGACCTGGACTGGTGATTTGTTTGACATATGATAATTTACATGTTTCGATGCCCTTCTCCCATATCATCCTGCCCTCGCTCACTCCCATAGAGTCCAAAAGACTGTTCTATACATCTGCATCTCTTTTGCTGTCTTGCATACAGGGTTATCATTACCATCTTTCTAAATTTCATGTATATGCGTTAATATACTGTATTGGTGTTTTTCCTTCTGGCTTATAAATAAGACGATAATGATTTTCACGCAGGAGCTTTATGCTAACAAATAGTGCTAGCATCACACTTATAATTGCTTACCAGTTTGATGTGTTGTTTAATATTTGGTGGCTATCTTGCTGGTTTGTCCATACTACTAACATAAGCTCATGTTTATTGACTGCTTACCACATCACACGCATGGAGCTTAGTGTTCTATGGTTACCATCATACTGATTTTCACAACAGCACCCTAAAGTGGGGCTCCTGTCTCTCTCATGTTAAAATGTGAGGCAGCTGAGCTGGGGAAGAGAGCATAAAGGGGTAGCCCAAAGGCATACAACTGGTCAGTGGATTGAACCAAAAGAGTTTCAAATCTGTCTGATACCATAATTCATGTTCTGAACCAAGACATTTTACTGCTTTTACCAACATCAACTTATACTATCAATAGCAAAGAAGTATTTTTACAGTTCTGTAGGTTTCATTCTTGCTTTCTCTGGGTCAGACACGGCCCCTGGCCAAAATGTTCAAATGCCTTTCCACATTTTTATTTCTGCTAACTAAAAATATGGAGTGACAAGAAAAAAGAAACCCGACTCTTTAAAGTTGTCTAAATATTTTAAACTGAGGAAATGGGTTCTTTGTCGGGTTGGAGTTGTGGCAAAAAGAAAAACAAGAAGTTTAATACAAAACCCCAATCATATCAAGTAGGAGAGTGCAGAGAAAGTGTAGATGAAATGATTGCATTCAATATTAGATACATGTGAATCTTGAATTCCATGATAAATTAAACTTGCTTAATTTGTTTTGTACTTTCATAAGTTAATTAAGACATGTTAGGGAAATTGAGCTGTATGTTCAGCTTAGGGCACTGTGCTGAGATATTCAAGGAAAAACAGACCCTAGATTATGTTTCAGTTTTTCCTTGGCCTGATAGAAGTGAAGAGAGCTCACTACTGATTTTGAGCCTTAAAAAGAACACAGTCTGCCTCCATTAGAGTAGATTTTATTGGAAGAATTGGATTTAAATACAGTCTTACAGAGAAAGGCATAATAATTACTAGAATGAAAGAAATTTTAGTGGGGTGAAGGCATTGAGTTATTAATTTTGCTTTCCATTTATTTATTCAATCAACCCTTCCACATCACCAGTGAAAAAGTCACAAACAAGAATGTTTCTGGCTTCAGAGAGCTTACATTAAATGAAATATTTCATAACATTTACTTTAGTACTTTCTGTAGGTTCAGCTGGTGAGTGCTATTGAATTGGGCCTCAAAGTTCCTTTGGGGCATCTCCTTTTGGCTATTATCTACTTAGGGGATCTCTCTGAGTTCCTCACACACTAAGATGCAGTAGGAATATTTTGAAGGAAGTGTACTTTGACAAAGCATACTCATTACTGGACCATAAAGAAGGCTGAGAACCAAAAAACTGATGCTTTCAAAGTGTGATGCTGGAGAAGACTCTTGAGAGTCTCTTGAATCATAAGGATATCAGACAAGTTAATTCTAAAGGAAACCAACCCTGAATATTCATTGGAAGGACTGATGCTGAAGCTGAAGCTTCAATACTCTGGTCATCTGGTGGGAAGAGCCAACTCATTGGAAAAAACCCTGATGCTGGGAAAGACTGAAGGCAAAAGAAAAGGGAAGCAGAGAATAAGATGGTTAGATAGCATTGTTGACTATGAATCTGAGCAAACTCTGAGACATAGTGAAGGACAGGGAAGCCTGGTGTGCTGTGGTCCATGGGGTTGCAAAGACTCGGACACAAATTGGCAACTGAACAATAAGACAACACTCATTATTGTGATTGTATAATTATAAACCTATCTATGCTGACATATAAACAATTTACAAAGTGAACATCAATATAAAAGATTGAAAAGCATGCTTCACGAGCTTCCCTGGTGGTCCAGTGGCTAAGACTTAGTGGTCCCAATGCAAGGGACCTGAGTTTGATCCCAGGTCAGGAAACTAGATCCCATATACTGTAACTCAGAGTTTGCATGCTGCAGCTAAAGATCCTGTGCACTGCAACTAAGATCCAGCACAGCTAAATAAATAAATAAGAAAGAAAATAAACACATGCTCCATATTTTCCAGACTTGCTGAAGGTATGGCCCATGAACTGGCTGCATAGATACCACCTGGGAGCTTGTGAAATCTGTAGACTCTCAGACCTGCTGCACTGGCCTCTGCATTTCACCAAGTTTCTCATAAGAAAACTGTCCTTTGGTTGTGTAAGTAATTCCATAGGGAAAGTGTTTTCACACAAATACCTGTTTGATTGAATTCACCTTCATTTTCTTTAATTAATTTTTTTATTTTTACTTTACAATGTTGTAGTGGTTTTGCCATACATTGACATGAATCCATCATGAGTGTACATGTGTTCCACATCTAGAAACCCCCCTCCCACCTTCTTCCCCATTCCATCCCTCTGGGTCATTCCAGTGCACCAGCCCTGAGCACCCTGTATCGTGCTTTGAACCTGGACTGGCAATTCGTTTGACATATGATAATTTACATGTTTTAATGCCATTCTCCCATATCATCCCACTCTCGCCCTCTCCCATAGAGTAAAAAAGACTTGCTTTCTCACATACACGGTTATCATTATCATCTTTCTAAATTCCATATACAGGCATTAGTATACTGTATTGGTGTTTTTCTTTCTGGCTTACTTCACTCTGTATAATAGGTTCCAGTTTCATCCACCTCATTAGAACTGATTAGAATTATTCTTTTTAATGGCTGAGTAATATTCCATTGTGTATATGTACCACAGCATTCTTATCCATTTGTCTGCTGATGGACATCTAGGATGCATCAATGTCCTGGCTATTATAAACAGTGCTGCAATGAACATTGGGGTACACGTGTCTCTTTCAATTCTGGTTTCCTTGGTGTGTATGCCCAGCAGTGGGATTGCTGGGTCATATGGCAGTTCTATTTCCAGTTTTATAAGGAATCTCAACACTATTCTCCATAGTGGCTGTCCTAGTTTGCATTCCCACCAACAATGTAATAGAGTTCCCTTTTCTTCACACCCTCTCCAGCATTTATTGCTTGTAGACTTTTGGATAGCAGCCATTTTGACTGGCATGAGATGGTACCTCATTGTGGTTTTGATTTGCATTTCTCTGATAATGAGTGATGTTGAACACCTTTTCATGTGTTTATTAGCCATCTGTATGTCTTCTTTGAAGAAATGTCTGTTTAGTTCTTTGGGCCACTTTTTGATTGGGTCATTTATTTTTCTGAAATTGAGCTACAGGGGTTGCTTGTATATTTTTGAGATTAATTCCTTGTCCCTTGTTTTGTTTGCTATTATTTTCCCCCATTCTGAAGGCTGTCTTTTCACCTTGCTTATAGTTTCCTTTGTTGTGCCAAAGCTTTTAATTTTAATTAGGTCCTATTTGTTTATTTTTGCTTATATTTCCAATATTTTGGGAGGTGGGTCATAGAGGATCCTGCTGTGGTTTATGTCAGAGAGTGTTTTGCCTATGTTTTCCTCTAGGAGTTGTATAGTTTCTGGTCTTACGTTTAGATCTTTGATCCATTTTAAGTTTATTTTTGTGTATGGTGTTAGAAAGTGTTCTAGTTTCATTATTTTACAAATGGTTGACAAGTTTCCCCAGCACCACTTGTTAAAGATATTGTCTTTTCTCCATTGTATATTCTTGCCTCCTCTGTCAAAGATAAGGTTTCCATAGGTGTATGGATTTATCTCTGGGCTTTCTATTTTGTTCCATTGATCTATATTTCTGTCTTTGTGCCAGTGCCATACTATCCTGATGACTGTGGCTTTGTAGTAGAGACTGAAGTCAGGCAGGTTGATTCCTCTAGTTCCATTCTTCTTTCTCAAGATTGCTTTGGCTATTTGAGGTTTTTTTTTATTTCCATACACATTGTGAAACTATTTCTTCTAGTTCTCCAAAAAAGATTGTTGGTAGCTTGATAGAGATTGCACTGAATCTACAGATTGCTTTGGATAGTATACTCATTTTCACTATATTGATTCTTCCAATCCATGAACATGGTATATTTCTCCATCTGTTTGTGTCTTCTTTGATTTCTTTCACCAGTGTTTTATAGTTATCTATATATAAGTCTTTTGTTTCTTTAGGTAGATATATTCCTAAGTATTTTATTCTTTTAATTGCAATGGTGAATGGAATTGTTTCCTTAATTTCTCTTTCTGTTTTCTCATTGTTTGTGTATAGGAATGCAAGGGATTTCTCTGTGTTGATTTTATATTCTGCAACTTTACTATAGTCATTGATTAGCTCTAGTAATTTTCTGGTGGAGTCTTTAGGGTTCTATGTAGAAGATCATGTCATCTGCAAACAGTGAGAGTTTTATTTCTTCTTTCCAATCTGGATTCCTTTTATTTCTTTTTCTGTTCTGATTGCTGTGGCCAAAACTTCCAAAACTATGTTGAATAGTAGTAGTGAGAGTGGATACCCTTGTCTTGTTCCTGAGTTTAGGGGAAATGCTTTCAATTTTTCACCATTGAGGATAATGTTTGTTGTGGGTTTGTCATATATAGCTTTCATTTGAGGTGCGTTCCTTCTATTCTTGCTTTTTGAAAGCTTTTTTTTTTTTTAATCATAGATGGATGTTGACTTTTGTGAAAGGCTTTCTCTGTATCTATTGAAATAATCATATGGTTTTCATTTTCAATGTGTTAATGTGGTGTATTACATTGATTGATTTGTGGATATTGAAGAATCCTTGCATCCCTGGGCTAAAACCCACTTGGTCATGATGTATGATCTTTTTAATATGTTGCTGGATTCTGTTTGCTAGAATTGTGTTAAGGATTTTTGCATCTATGTTCATTAGTGATATTGGCCTGTAGTTTTCTTTTTTGGTGGTATCTTTGTCAGGTTTTGGTATTAGGGTGGGTAAAAAATTCCAACATATAGAGGCTGAACAGCATGCTGCTGAATTACTAACAAATCACAGAAGAAATAAAAAAAAATGCATAGAAACCAGTGAAAATGAAAACACAACAACTCCAAACTTATGGGACACTGTAAAAGCAGTGCTAGGGGAAGGTTCATAGTGATTCAGGCTTACTGCAAGAAACAAGAAAAAAGTAAAATAAATAATCTAATTCTATACCTAAAGCAACTAGAAGAGGAAGAAATGAACCTCAGGGTTAGTTCAGTTCAGTTCAGTCTCTCAGTCATGTCCAACTCTTTGAAACCCCATGAAATGCAGCATGCAAGGCCTTCCTGTCCATCACCAACTCCCTGAGTTCACCCGAACCCATGCCCATTGAGCTGGTGATGCCATTCAGCCATCTCATCTTCTGTTGTCCCCTTCTCCTCCTGCCCTTAATTTTACGCAGCATCAGGGTCTTTTCCAGTGAGTCAGCTCTTTGCATTGGGTGGTCAAAGTATTGCAGTTTCAGCTTTAACATCAGTCCTTCCAATGAATATTCAGGACTGATCTCCTTTAGGATGGACTAGTTGGATCTTCTTGCAGTCCAAGGGACTCTCAAGAGTCTGCTCCAACACCACAGTTCAAAAGCATCAATTCTTCAGTGCTCAGGTTTCTTTATAGTCCAACTATCACATCCGTACATGACCACTGGAAAAATCATAGCCTTACTAGATGGACCTTTGTTGGCAAAGTAATATCTCTGCTTTTTAATATGCTGTCTAGGTTGGTCATAACTTTCCTTCAAGGAGTAAGCATCTTTTAATGTCATGGCTGCAATCTCCATCTGCAGTGATTTTGGAGCCCTCCCAAATAACATTAGCCACTGTTTCCCCATCTATCTGCCATGAAGTGGTGGGACCAGATGCCATGATCTTAGTTTTCAGAATGTTAAGCTTTAAGCCAAATTTTCACTCTCCTCTTTCACTTTCATCGAGATGCTCTTTAGTTCCTCTTCACTTTCTGCCATAAGGGTGGTGTCATCTGCATCTCTGAGGTGATTGATATTTCTCCCGGCAATGTTGATTCCATCTTTTGCTTCTTCCAGCGCAGCATTTCTCATCATGTACTCTGCATAGAAGTTAAATAAGCAGGGTGACAATATACAGCCTTGACATACTCCTTTTCCTATTTGGAACCAGTCTGTTGTTCCATGTCCAGTTCTAACTGTTGCTTCCTGACCTGCATACAGGTTTCTCAAGAGGCAGGTCAGGTGGTCTGGTATTCCCATCTCTTGAAGAATTTTCCACAGTTTATTGTGATCCACACAGTCAAAGGCTTCAACATAGTCAATAAAGCAGCAATAGATGTTTTTCTGGTACTCTCTTGCTTTTTCAATGATCCAGTGGATGTTGGCAATTTGATGTCTGGTTCCTCTGCCTTTTCTAAAACCAGCTTGAACATCTAGAAGTTCATGGTTCACGTATTGTTGAAGCCTGGCTTGGAGAAATTTAAGCATTACTTTACTAGCGTGTGACATGAATGTAATTGTGCAGTAGTTTGAGCATTCTCTGGCGTTGCCTTTCTTTGGGATTAGAATGAAAACTGACCTTTCCAGTCCTGTGGCCATCGCTGAGTTTTCCATATTTGCTGGCATATTGAGTGCAGCACTTTCACAGTGTCATCTTTCAGGATTTGAAATAGCTCAACTGGAATTCCATCACCTCCACTAGCTTTGTTCGTACATGATGCTTCCTAAGGCTCACTTGACTTCACATTCCAGGATGTCTGGCTCTAGGTGAGTGATCACACCATCGTGATTATCTGTGTCATGGAGATCATTTTTGTACAATTATTCTGTGTATTCTTGCCACCCCCTCTAAATATCTTCTGCTTCTGTGAAGTCCCTGCCATTTCTCTTCTTTATTGAGCCCATCTTTGCATGAAATGTTCCCTTGGTATCTCTAATTTTCTTGAAGAGATCTCTAGTCTTTCCCATTCTATTGTTTTCTTCTATTTGGGGGTTAGTAGAAGGAAAGACATCTTAAAGATTAGGGCAGAAATAAATGCAAAAGAAGCAGAAGAGACCATAGCAAAAATCAACAAAGCCAAAAGCTGGTTCTTTGAGAAGATAAATAAAATTGACAAACCATTAACCAGACTCACCGAGAAACAAAGGGAGAAAAATCAAATCAACAAAATTAGAAATGAAAATGGAGAGATCACAACAGAAAACACAGAAATACAAAGGATCATAAGAGACTATTATCAGCATCTATATGTAAATAAAATGGACAACTTGGAAAAAAATGGAAAAATTCTTAGAAAAGTCCAGCTTTCCAAAACTGAACCAGGAAGAAACAGAAAATCTTAACAGGCCCATCACAAGCACGGAAATTGAAACTGCAATCAGAAATCTTCCAACAAAGAAAAGCACAGGACCAGATGGCTTCACAGCTGAATTCTACTAAAAATTTAGAGCAGAGCTAACACCTATCCTACTCAAACTCTTCCAGAAAATTGCAAAGGAAGGTAAACTTCCAAACTCATTCTATGAGGCCACCATCATCCTGAATTCAGCTTTAAAAATAAACCAACCTCTGGAGAGATTTTGAATGCAGAAAGCAACTACATTTTTTATTTTTTTCTCTATTTCTGCCAATAAATATTTTGACTCTGATTTTCACCTTTCAGCTCATTGTTTTAGTCTAATATAAACATGGCTAGTGGGGCTTCCTCAGTGACTCAGTGGTAAAGAATCCACCTGCAATGAAGGAAACATATGGGACTCGGGTTTGATCTCTGGTCCGGAAGATCCCCTGGAGGAGGGGATGGCAGCCCGTTCCAGTATTCTTGCCTGGAGAATTCCATGGAGAAGAGGAATCTGGTAGGCTACAGTCCATAGGGTTGCAAAGAGTTGGGCACAACTGAAGCCACTTAGCATACACGCAAATATGGCTAGTACATAGTAAGGCATTAATATTTTTGCAAGTGAAAAATGTCATGTTATTCAAAGGTTTTTGGTTTTCTCCCTGTCTAGATACTTTAGGACCTGATATTTAATAAAACATGGATGTTTGTATATGTCCATGTGTGTGTTGTGAGTGTGTGTGCGAGTATGCACTGGTTTAAGACAGAAAGCACCGTTTCCTGGTTAAGCAACAAAAATAAATAGGATTAGATACACATCTGATCCTAAGAAGACACATTATCTTTTGTGGAGCCCAGACATTTTCAAAAGTTGACTCTGCTTTCAAAGCTCTCCAGGCTTGTTTGCATGGGCAAGAGAGTTGGACAAACCTTAACAAGGCATGAGTTCAAAGATTTCCAAGACCTCTCACTTCCAAAATATTGTGCTAGCATTTAGTATCCGTGTGAGTTGAAGAAATGAAGTCTCAATATAAAGCCACTTTTTTTTGCTCAAGCAAAAATAGCATCAAATCCACTAGCTTCTAATCTATTCAAATCATGATTTAATTGTTTCCCACTGAGAATTCTTTCTTCACATATCATGTGATTTTCCTCATACTTTTAAGTTCAATTGTAGTCTCACCTCTGCCAAAAAATTATTTCACTTTACAATCTCATACCAATCTCTTGCTTCTCTAAGCTCTTTTGCGCCTGGGAAACGAATGACATTAGCATTTTACTGTTCACTGTTGCTCATTAACTGTTTCATAAGCAACCTAGCTTCTCCAAACTAACTGTAAAAGTCATTTAGGGTAGATGGGAGATCTTAACAACATTGTATTCCTGTTGTTTCCTATGGGTTCAGAACATAAGTGTTTAGAAACACGTTGCTGATTAAACCAATGGACTCCATTGTTTACTGAATGAAACCCGGGACAGTTAGCATTTTCTTCAGTACAAGGAAAGGGAAAGAGAAGGCTCATAAAAGCTCGGCAGGGGGTTGTGGAATACAGAAGTAAAAGATAATGGTGGAAAGACAATTGAGCATCTTTGCAGTCAAATTTCATGTGCTTTACAGATTATCCTACAGCTAATTCTTGATGCCAACTCTGCTTAACCCAAATTTGCCAAGCTGAAGTCTTGTGAAGGTCAGTAAATGAGGCAATTGAAGGCCTTGGCAACATTAACTTGGCAGATGTTTCTGGCGATAGCATACTCTCTGCTGTGAGGTCATGACAACACACTTATGAGAGGCCAGCGCAGGTTTTTAGTTTTTAAACTAAGGGCTTAATTGATCTTCCTTTGGCCTATATATCCTCAAAGGTGCCCCCGCTTAGTTCACTTCATGTGCTCTTAGATTGCGAAAGAGAAAGGTATTAGTAACCAGAAACATCAACATCTTCTAGAATGTGGTTCTAACTCCTGAAATCCAGCTGTGAGGATCTAGCACATCCAAATGTGGTGTGGAATTTCATGATGTCATTTTATCTGTAGGTGTGTACTGGTGTGACCTAGAATATTATGAGAAGTCTGCTAAATTGTTCTGTGGGCTTGAGTAGTGAACTCAAGAGTTCTGCTTCTCTTTGTCTTTTCTCATGTACTTGAACGCTTTTGTTAGGTCCTGGCCTATTGGCATCCATTGACACTAGGAAAGGTTGTTTGCTAGTTATCATGCAGAGGGATAGTTATTTTCCACTTCCCTAATGGATGAAACTCACTCAGAAAAAAAATGAGTTTTTTTTAAACTCAATTTTTAATAATTATTTCCGCCTTATTTTCTTACTGTTGTTGTTTAATTGCTAAGTTATATCCAACTCTTTTGTGACCCCATGGACTGCAGCCCACCAGGCTCTTTGTCCATGGAATTTCCCAGGCAAGAGTACTGAGTGGGTTACCATTTCCTTCTCCAGAGGATCTTCCCAACTCAGGGATCAAATCCATGTCTCCTGCATTGGCAGGTGGATTCTTTACCAGGAAATCCCCTTATATTCTTGTTACTATATTTTTAAAATTTATTTATTTGGTTGTGTTGAGTCTTACCTGTGGCATGTGGGGAATTTGTTGCGTCATGTAAGATCTTTGTTGCAACACATGAGCATAGACTCTCTAGTTGTGATGCTCGGGTTAAATAGTGGCAGCCCACGGGCTTCATTGCTCCACGGCATGGGGGATCTTAGTTCCCTGACCAGGGATGGAACTCATGTCCCCTGAGTTTGCAAGGCTGATTCTTAACCACTGAGCTAAAAGGGAAGTCCCTCACCCAGAAAAACTTAAAGGCTTTGATTGCTTATACTCCTTATTAGAGACCTGAATAATGACAAATGAATGTCCTGAAAGGTGTATTTGCAGTTCATCACCTATGATGCCTCATTGGCTGTTTCCACACTGATGGGAAATTTCACTCATCTCACATGCTAGCAAAGTAATGCTCAAAATTCTCCAAGCCAGGCTTCAACAATACATGAACTGTGAACCTCCAGATGTTCCAGATGGATTTAGAAAAGGCAGAGGAACCAGAGATCAAATTGCCAATATCTGTTGGATCATTGAAAAAGCAAAAGAGTTCCAGGAAAACATCTACTGCTGCTTTATTGACTATGCCAAGGCCTTTGACTATGTGGATCACAACAAACTGCGGAAAATTCTGAAAGAGATGGGAATACCAGACCACTTTACCTGCCTCCTGAGAAATCTGTATGCAGGTCAGGAAGCAACTGGACAGGGAATAAAAGACTGGTTCAAAATTGAGAAAGAAGTACATCAAAGATGTATATATTGTTACCCTGCTTATTTAACTAATATGCAGAGTACATCATGTAAAATGTTGGGCTGAATGAGGCACAAGCTTTAATCAAGATTGCTGGGAGAAATATCAATAACTTCAGATATGCAGATGACACCTTCCTTAGGGCAAAAAGTGAAGACGAACTAAAGAGCGTCTTGATGAAAGTGAAAGAGGAGAGTGAAAAAGTTGGCTTAAAGGCTCAATATTCAGAAAACTAAGAGCACAGTAGAGTACAGTATCCAGTCCCATCATTTCACAGCAAATAGATGGGGAAACAATGAAAACAATGAGAGACTTTACTTTTTGGGCCTCCAAAATCACTGTAGATGGTGACTGAAGCCATAAAATTATGACACTTGCTCCTTGGAAGAAAAGCTATGACCAACCTAGACAGCATATTAAAAATCAGAGACATTATTTTTCCAACAAAGGTCTGTCTCATCAAAGACATGGTTTTCTAGTAGTCGTGTATGGATGTGAGAGTTGGACTATAAAGAAGCTGAGTACTGAAGAATTGATGCTTTTGCACTGTGGTGTTGGAGAAGACTCTTGAGAGTCCCTTGGACTGCAAGGAGATCAAACCAGTCCATCCTCAAAAAAATCAGTCCTGAATATTCATTGGAAGGATTGATGCTGAAGCTGAAACTTCAGTAGTTTGGCCACGTGAGGTGAAGAACTGACTCCTTGGAAAAGACCCTGATGATGGGAAAGATTGAAGGCAGTAGGAGAAGAGGGTGAGATTGTTGGATGGCATCACCGACTCAATAGACATGAGTTTGAGTAAACTCCAGGAGTTGGTGATGGTCTGGGAAGCTCGGTGTGCTGCCGTCTATGGGGTTACAAAAAGTCAGATATGACTGAGTGACTGAACTGAACTGAACACTGATGGGCATGTGCTGATAGTTGCTCTTGCATTTTTGCTATGTCTTATGTCAAAGGGAAAAGGTATCTCCTAGCATTTTTAATTATATTATAATCAAAGATGAATTTTCCATTATAGTTCATATGTAAGATCTCACACTAAAATAATAGCAGTTGAACAAGTATTCTGTTTTTAAGGTCTTCAGTTTTGAAATCCATGATGGCTTAAATATGATCTGCAAATACACAGGTATTTTTCAGTTAGAGGATATTTGCTTAGACAGGAGGCTGTTCCTTCACTGATTCTGTAACTGCCAAAATAATTTTGATTGCCAATGCTGTTAATCCCTCTCCATTGTCCTACATTTCCTTTTCTCCCAGATCTCTTTCTTTTTACTTTTCACTTCTGTATCCGAAGTTAAATCATTTTGGTAAGTGGAAATAACGTTAGTACTCATTCCTAAAGCTAAACTAAACATTTAATTATTTATTTATTTTAAAGCTAAACTAATCATTTAAAGTGAATGCCCTCCACAAAGCTTAAGGTTGCCATATTTAAGTTGTTCTAGTATATTCTCTGGAGGTAGTACAGCAATTTCTGGTTTTTTTTGTTTGTTTGTTTGTAATAAAGGGATTGGCCCATGGTCATAATGTTGAATATTCAAAACAATATCAACAATGGTTAAGTACAATTTTGGAATCTCCTCAAGGAAAAAAAAAACTTTGAATAACTTGAGAGTAGATAAAAACATTCATGGATGGCAGAATTTCCCTACATTTAAGGAAATAAATAACCTGGACAGAGGAATTACAGACACTTAGATCCCAAAGTCCAAATTCTAAAAAATTTTAAAAAGACAAGATCCTCAGGAGAAGGAAATGGCAACCCACTCGAGTATTCTTGCCTGGGAAATCTCATGGACAGAGGAGCCCGGCAGGCTACAGTCCATGGGGTCGCAGAGTCAGACATGACTGAGCGACTAAACAATAACTGAATCACTTATTCAGTACTGAATCACTTTGCAGTATACCCAAAAGTAACACAGCGTTGTCAGTCAACTATACTCCAGTACAAATTGAAAAAAGAAAAACGGAAAAAGGTACCCTGTCTCCTGATATCTGAGTCTTTACAGGCTGCTCTCCATTGACTGAATTAGAACTAGACTCCTAGAACCAAGCTTTTGACTGTGTATTCTTTGGAAAGTCAGCTCAATTGTTACTGCTTCTTTCCCTGGAAGAATTTTTTTTGGAGCAGAATAATATAATAGGTCTAGAATCAGAGTTCTTAGATTTGAATCCCAGATACAGTTAACACATGCAAAGAAGAATTATAAACTGTATATATATATATACACTTGTATCTAACCCTCATAACAACCCTATCAAGCAGATACTTATATTCTCATTTTCAAAGTGAGGAAGCTGGGACATAGAAAGGTTAAGCAACTTGCTCAGGATCACACAGAAAGTTTTGGAGCTAGAATCCTACTCAGTCAACCTGGCTCCATTCTGCTCTTCTCCCCTTCAAGGTCAGCCACTTACCAGTTGTGTGGCTTTGGGCAATATGGAGATAATAATCATAGATCACTACAGTATAACAAACTTGTAGGGCTGTTAAAAGGATGTACAAAGATAACTCCTGTTGTTTTCTTGGTATAGCACCTGGCACATAGTAAATGCTAAACAAAGAGTTGTCTTCGTTGTGAAATCAGGGACCACATTTTATTCAATTATCTATATATACTGATAAGCAAGTTGCTTAACTCTCTTAGACTTTGTTTCTTCATTTGTAACGTGATAATATAATATCAACATCACATGGTTATTTTGGCACATAAGAGTCACTCAAAACAATATTTGATGTACTAATGGAATCCTGTTATGTGGTACCTAACACAGTTTCACCTAAAAACAGATACTGCAATGAAAACCTCTTGATAATGGCCATCCATAATGTAAAAATGATAGTAATGCCTCCTCCTGATCCCTTGGGATCCATGAGGATAAATAAGACAGTCTCTAGAAGAGAGATTCTTAGGGTGAAAGTGCTTTATAAATCTAAGGGGTTTCTATTAATGATCATCATTATAAATTTAGTGTTGGAGAAGTCATAAAAAAATAAGGTGAATGTCCTCCAATGTGTAGGATAGGCATTGTGAAAATAAGACAATATGCTGCATTTTTTCAGTTAGTGGTCAGAATATTTATATGCAAACTCAGATATGAAGAGTGGCCATTTTAAAACATCTTCTATGGATCAGGTGCTAGAAACTTCATATACATGACCTTGCTTAAGCATCAACGCAAGGTAGGTGGTCTTATCATCTTTCTACAGATGAAAGCAAGATAGAGTTTCAGAAAAAGAGAAAGAGTGGCGGAGACAGAGAGATGGGGATAGAGAGAGACAGACAGAGAGAAAACTAACGACTATTTCAATAACCTGGCTGATGAGAGCTAAAGCTGAGATTTAACCCCAAATATGTGTAACTCCATCTTGCCTCTCTAAAGATAAGTAGATAAGTAAAAACATCATTTATCTTCCAACATGACTATGACCCAGAAATGACTTTGGAAAATGGTAGTCTGTGAAACTCACTAACTCAGGTCCTGTTTCCCTCGTTTTTGTATTCAGGGTACCTGAATTTCTGAAGGAGGGGCTTCCCAGATGGCACTAGAGGTAAAGAACCCACCTGCCAATGCAGGAGACTTAAGAGACACGGGTTTGATCCCTGGCTTGGGAAAATCCCCTGGAAAAGGAAATGGCAACCCATCCCATTATTCTTGCCTGGAGAATCCCATGGACAGAGGAGCCTGGCAGGCTATAGTCTATGGGATTGCAAAGAGTTGGACACAAGCATGTATTACTAAGCATGCACATATTTGTGAAGAAGAGGCTATAATAGCTCTACCCCTTCTCCAGAAGGCTTTCTGAAAGCAAATTGTCCACTTAGATGGCTGTGGCATATAAATTATCCACTATTCAACTCTCACTTACCTTGAGCAAGTTTGTAATGTGCTAAGGTTCTGGGAAGATAACATTGGCTTTGAAGTCTAATAATAAACTGAAGAGACCATATCTAAAAGAGTCATTGTGTTGATAACATAAATAGGCATCAGGAAGGCAAAAGCAGGGCATGGAGGGGTGGTGACAGTAGCCAGAGGCATACCAGAAGAAAGAGGGTACCCACTAAAGGTAAGTGTTGTCTGCCACTTTGTAGAACTTGTTCATTTTCACTTGCAGAGTGTAAAACACTTAATATTTGAGGAAACAGTGCTAGCACGATGGCTGAAGGCACTCAAAAAAAAAAAAAAAGAGCATCTTGTTATTCAGTTGCTAAGTCATGTTCAGTACTGCAGCATGCCAGGCTTCCCTGTCCTTACCTATCTCTTGGAGTTTGCTCACGTTCATATCCATTGAGTTGGCGATGCTATCTCACCATCTCATCCTCAACATTCACTTCTCTTTTTGTCTTCAATTTTTCCCAGCATTAGGGTCTTTCCCAATGAGTCAGCTCTTCACATCAGATGCTCAAATACTGGAGCTTAAGCTTCAGCATCAGCCCTTCCAATAAATAATCAGGGTTAATTTCCTTTAGGATTGATTTGCTTGATCTCCTTGCAGTTCAAGGGACTCTCAAGAATTTTCTCCATCACCACAGTTTGAAAGCATTAATTCTTTGGTGCTCAGCCTTCTTTTTGGTCCAACTCTCACATCCATACATGACTACCATAGCTTTGACTATATAAACTTCTGTTGGCAAAATGATGTTTCTGCTTTTTAATACATTGTCTAGGTTTGCCATAGTTTTTAAAAGAGCATATAGTTTTTAATCTTTAGAAGTGAAGTGAAGTGAAAGTCACTAAGTTGTGTTTGATTCTTAGCAACCTCATAGACTATACAGTCCACGGAATTCTCCAGGCCGTAATACTGGAGTGGGTAGCCTTTCCCTTCCCTAGGGAATCTTGTTAGAGCTATGTGTTAATTAGAGATTTGCCATTAACGATTTAAAAGACCATTAGAAAATTCTTCAACTCCTTTGAAATTGGGAAGCCCCATTTGTTAGGGTTGTTTATGAATGTCTATTTAATATGGATTCAATAGATGTTTTTTTCCATTTCATTAGTGACACAGTAGTATCATAAGTCCTTACTTTGTTTCCTAGAGTATAATTTTTTAATGCTAGCTTTGAGTCATTAAGGTTTTATAAAAGTGCAGCAATTAAGTTCTAAATTTTTTTTTTTTTACCTTGGCTTTTATAAGAAGTTTTCCCAGTGTCTCAGTGAACAAGTCCAAGTGTGATATCTAAGTTCTTTGAGGAAACTAAGCTGTTTATCTGCTATATATTTTCTCTTCAGAAGTTATGAGTCTTTAGAAAAAATTTAGCAGATTGTGTTGTAGACATTACAGGCACAGGAAAAGGCAAAATAGCTTTCTAATCCATTGACAAGTCATTTAAACATTTTGAACAGATTTTTAAAAATCAACATTAATTAAGGACATTAGCATATAGTAAAACACTATTACCGTATTTAGGAACTATTGAACTAAATATATTTCAAATAGAGATTCACATTCAGAATCAAAAGGGATTCAGTTTTCAATAAGAATCTACCTGAGTGGATCACAAATTCTTCCACCAAGGAAAGCTATATAACACAGTGGAAGCAGCAGAGAATTTTGAAATAAAATGTGGACTTGAGTTGACTCTATACTTAATGGTTGAGTGACTTTAGCTTAGATACCTACCCTTTTATAAGCCTTGGTTTATCATCTATAACATGGCTGATGAAAATTCCAACTAGGTTACTTGGAGGCTCAAATAAATAAAAAATTATCTATATGGGGAAATTTAATGTTATCTTTCATTATCATTATAATCATCCCAAAGAGAAAAATATTATGATTCTTGAAAGTAATAATGGGATCCAAGTAGGATGGAGGGGAAAGGTGAGAATTAATCCAAGATGGACCTTAAAAGCCAAGTCTCCTTCATCCATGGTTATCTAGCTTCATCCTTGGTGTGAGAAGTTGACTGAGTAATAAAGCTCTTTAGCACTGATTTGCACTGATAGTGAGAAGAACTAAGACTTTGGGTTGGTCTGATGGGGACATAGCAGAAGAACCTCTTTTCAATTCATCTCCTCCCTATGTCACTTTTATACGAGCATCTGGAAGGATGGTTCAGAACATTTCAAGCTACTTAGGTGATGGCAATCTGTGGGAACTAGCCCCTACCTAATTATTAGATAATGCTTGAAAGATAAGTTTGCTCAAGTTCTTGCTACTGTTATTTACACACCGCTTGGTGTGATTACTTGGGCTTTCTAGGTGGCACTAGTGGTAAAAAAAATCCCACCTGCCAATGCAGACAACATCAGAGACACAGCAGATTCAATCCCTTGTTCCAAAAGATCCCCTGGAGGAGGGTGTGGCAACCCACTCCAGTATTCTTTCCTGGAGAATCCCATGGACAGAAGAGCCTGGCAGGCTATAGTCTATGGGGTCGCAAAGAGTCAGATATGACTGAAGTGACTTAGCATGCACGCATGCACAGAGTGACTACTTACATGTGGACCATTTCTTCCAAATGTAATGGTGACCATAGTTTTCATGGAAAGCTTGCTTGAATAAAAATGTAGCTCAAATAATGGCATGTGTATCATTTTCACATACAACTCATAGACACCGCTTGGAAATTGTTTCCTTCACCTGCCCACAGAGAGTATATACTGGGTAAAGGAATGTCTACCTCTAATGACATCAGAACTTGGTAGAAGGGCTGGCATTCAGAGGTTCACTGGATTTCATCTCATTGATGGTGACATCTGCACTGTGAGGCCAGCGATGAGAAAGAACTGTGTCAAGAGGTTTTGAAAGGGCAGTCCCAAATTGCTGATGAAAGTAGATGAAGCTGTGAAAGAGATTTATGAAGACTGATTTAGAATTGAAGAGAATGATGAGACACTTTTGGAATGCCACTGTATGGTCAGGGCCAGGAGAGAAGGGATGAGAAAGGGTAAAACACTGAAGCCTGTTTGCCAGCAGACACATTAGGCCCTCAGCTCAGATCTCAGCTGGAAGATTCTCCCTGTTCTCTGGGCGTAGTGATGTGGGAAATGCTTGTGGTTTTCCCAGCCTGCCTCTCTCAGCAGGCTTTTAGTGCAAGTCTTCTCGAAGCCTGTAGGAAAACAATACAAAAGGGAGTAGTAAAAGCTAATAATCCAAACACAATAGAAATAGCAAGGAACCATTAATTGAAACAAGTTTTTGGTAGTCTAGGGATCATCTTACAGTGCTACTTGCTCACTCCTTAAGGAAAGTGCTGCCTGGGTGGTTCTTGTTTGGGTCAGAATCGCCCACATAGATAAAAGGAATAACCCCGAATGGCCTCTGTAGAGATAAGAGGGTCTTGTCTGACAGCAGTTTTATCCTGGTGGAAGTCAGCAATTTCTGTGCCTTCAACCAAGAACCTCTAGAAAATACATTAGTTCACTGAACTTTTCAACCTTAGCCATCTGCTGTTAAATTTCAGTCTCTTGTTTAAGCTGTTATATCCTGTAATGCTCACTCTAGGTATAATTTAAATCATGGTGATTATTTTAGTGTTTTAAAGTGATATAAAGATGGAATTACTGTTACTATGTTCCTATTCTGTTTATTAATAAAAACTTTAAAGATGATTAAGATCTAAAATTTTAATAGAGCAGAAAATTCTTGACTACTTGTATAGGTGCATGGGTGTGTATTTTAATCTTGAATAAATGATTCTTGGTAGGCATACTTCTAGTTCCACATGAAAAATATTATGGGGATGATTATATGGTGTTTGGATGTGATGTGTGAGGACTTGAAATTCTTTAGATTGGGTTTAAATCACCAGCTGAGCACTCTCAAGTAAATTCCCTTGTTTTGTTCATTTTTAAATTGATGATGACACTAACTTCATCAACTTTCATGAGTATGTCATAGCAGAGCATAGTACTGGCACCTAACATGGGCTCAAAATATTTTTTTCCATTTTCTTCTGTAGGGTAGAATCCCTTATAGATTGAATTTACTAATAAGTGTGAAAAGAATGTATCAATGAAAAATAACTGTATGCCACTAAGATATGCCCATCTTCCCATATATAATTTGTAGGAAGAGACAAAATGAAAGTATTTTCAATTGAATGCTTAGATTTATGCAAATAAATGTTTAGATTTATACTATGCTTGGATTTAAATAGTACTATTTATTTAAGTACTATTTATAAAGTCTCAATGTTGGATGATTTTTTTTTAAATCTGAACAAAATTTGCTTATCTCCACATTAGAATACAAAATTGGCATACGTCCAAGCTTTACTTAAATCCATGAATGATTCTTTACTTTTTCTAATACATGGGAAATATTTGAATAAGATTTAAGAATGAAGTTAACAAGAGCAATTGCAGCTGAGATATCAGTCTTACATTGAAATGTGACATTTTTCATTCCTGAATCTGGTATCTAAGCTACCACCTTTTTCTGGCTTCCTCATTAATTCATTCATGCAAATTAGAATCTGAACATCTCATTTTGTGCTTTCTGAGACATCCTGTGTAGAATGTTAATGATCAAAACCAGAAATAGGACAACCTTTTAAATGGATGTTTTTATTGCATCATTCAACATCTAGGAAAATGGGAGGAAAGCAATAGAAACAAGATTTGGTAATTCCTTAGCCATTGTAAAAAATAAAGGTACTAAGAATTAAAGGCAGAAAGCGAAGAAATAAAGAGCCTCTTGATGAAAGTGAAAGAGGAGAGTGAAAATGTTGGCTTAAAATCAACATTCAGAAAACTAAGATCATGACATCCAGTCCCATCACTTTATGGCAAATAGAGAGAGAAACAATGGAAACTGAGAGAGTTTATTTTTTGGGGCTCCAAAATCACTGCAGATGGTGAGTGCAGCCATGAAATTAAAAGACGCTTGCTCCTTGGAAGAAAAGCTATGACCAACCTAGACAGCATAGTGAAAAGCAGAGACATTGCTTTGTCAACAAAGGTCTGACTAGTCAAAACTATGGTTTTTCCAGTAGTCATGTATGGATATGAGAGTTGGACTATAAATAAAGCTGAGTGATGAAGAATCTATGCTTTTGAACTGTGGTGTTGGAGAAGACTCTTGAGAGTCCCTTGGGCTGCAAGGAGATCCAACCAGTCCATCCTAAAGGAAATCAGTCCTGAATGTTCATTGGAAGGACTGATGCTGAAGCTGAAACTCCAGTACTTTGGCCAGCTGATGCGAAGAACTAACTTCATGGAAAAGACCCTGATGCTGGGAAAGATGCTGGAGGAGAAGGGGACAATAGAGGATGAGATGGTTAGATGGCCTCTTTGACTCTATGGACATGAGTTTGAGCAAGCTCCAGGAGTTGGTGATAGACAAGGAAGCCTGATGTGCTGCAGTCCATAGGGTCACAAAGAGTAGGGCATGACTGAGTGACTAAACTAAACTGAAGAATTAACGGAAGCTAAATAAAATACATGCCTTCTGGTTATTTTTCTATTAAGACTGAGCAACTCACACTTGTGCACATGCCCTGTTAGTATTGCCAATGGTCCATTTACTATAGCTCATGGTTCTGACTCTGTTCCCTATAATCTTGACCCTGAAAGTTCTCTCCTCTGCTACCCTGACTGCTTCTACATACGCCACCCATCTTCATAACCAGAGTAGCTGTTAGCAACACTTCATTGCTTCACCACCAATGAGAACACATTTCTGCTCTCTCAACCATAGCACCTACCACTTTGCCTATCTGAGAGTGGCGGGGTCAGTTCAGTTCAGCTCAGTCACTCAGTTGTGTCTGACTCTTTGCTACCCCGTGGACTGCAGCACGCCAGGCCTCCCTGTCCATCAGACTGTAATAAACTCCTTTGTGTTATTACTCAACTTTTCCTTTGTCATGTTTCCAAGAACATAATACTCATTTGAATTAATTAAGCAGTAAATAATTTAGTGGGAGGTACTTCTTCAGAAGTACATCCTAACCTCAGGGTGATTATCTTTAAGCTTGTGGCTAGATCTTCTAAATGTCTATTATGGCTTAAAGCAGACCATGGTCACCTTTAGATAAATGGAGACAAAGGCTATAAAATATTCAGAATTTAAGGAGTATTTAAAATTAATAGCCATCTCTTAAGGGTCTGCTTTGTATGAAAGTAATTTTTAAAAATTATAGCTTTTTACTTGAGAATTTTGACAGGTACAAATACAGCTTCTTAAAACATTGTCTAAATGGGGATCTTTTAAACAGAATGCTTTAAAATTATGCACACATGAGGAAAAAATTCAAAGGGCAAAAATGACACACAGTAAGTAGCAAATATTTTTCCTATCTTAGATCACCAGTGCTATATAGCCTTTCTCCCCAGATGAATCCAGTATTACCAGCTTTAATGTATCTCTAGAAAAATGTGTGTGTGTATATCTGTGATGGGAAGAATAATGCTTCCATCTCAAATGTGTTCACACCTTAACCTCCAAAACCTATGAATATGCTGCCTCATATGGGAAAAAGGAATTTACAGATGTGATTAATGCAAGGATTGTGAGATGAGAATGTATTCTGGATCATCCAAGTGTACTCACTGTTATCACGGCATCCTTACCTTCCATGAGGGAGTCAGGAGACTCAGAGTAAGAGAAACCTTTGAAGATGCTTTGCTGCTGACTTTTAAGATGTTGAAGAGGCCATGAGACAAGAAATTCAAATGGCTTCTGAACTTTGGAGAAAACAAGGAAATTAATTCTCTGGAACATACAGAAGGAATATAACCCATCTAATACCTTGATTTTAGCTCAATAAGACACGTTTTGGACTTTTGACCTTCAGAATAAAGTTGTGTTAAGTCTCCAAGTTTGGGAGTTGTGTTAAGTCTCCAAGTTTGTTACAGCAGCACTAGAAAATTAATAAATCTCTCTCTATATATGTATAAATATATATTTGTATGTCTGTATGAGCGCTGTGTGCTCAGTCGTGTCTGACTCTTTGTGACCTCTCAGACTGTAGCCTGCCAGATTCCTCTGTCCATGGGATTTCCCAGGCAAGAATACTGAAGTGAGTAGCTATTTCCTTTTCCAGGGGATCTTCCTGACCCAGGGATTAAAACTGTGACTCTCACATTAACAGGTGGATTCTTTACAGCCAAGCCATCAGGGAAGACCGATAGCAAAGGGTATATCTTCAATCTGTGGTCAAAGATTCTTCTGTCTACTTACTGAAGTGAAAGTTGAAATCTGCAAATGATATCAAAATCTTATTGTCTACTTTCCTTTCTTCACATCTTTTTTCTCTGTTTCCAAAATCCATGACTTTCAGGATTTGTGTTTGTTCTGCTGGATAGATACATAAAGATGAATGCTCTTAAATCTGAAGGATGCTAGTGAAGTTTCATGGTGGGCTTGCTAGAGTATTGTAGCATTTTTTTAGAAACAAGAAAGAATTTAAAAATAAATAATTTTGTTAATAATGTTTTTCAGCCAGAGGATTTCAGTATATTCCTGGCTTGGATTCCACCAGGGGCATTAAAACCATTCAGTGTTGTATAGGAACTGAGTTACTGCTTTTCTCTTTCTATCCACCCTACTCATGTATGAATTCCTGCAACATTTTTCTGCAAAACTCATCCATGAAATGCACCATGAATGGAAATGATTCTGCAGCATTTACAGACATATGTTCATATTTTACCCTACTCAAAATATGGATCACGCTACATGACAGAGGAGCCTGGTGGACTACGGGCCACGGGATCGTAAAGAGTCGGACACGACTGAGTGGCTAAGTACAGCGCAGTTGTTTAATACATAAATATATATAACTAGAGGCTTTCGTGGCATCCATAAATATTGTTTTGAGTCATCAACGTGAGCCCAGCCAAGAGTTTGATGTTTTATTTGTCCTTTAAGTCATACACGTGCTTATTGTGTTTTTTCCTCATTTCTAATATATGTATGCATTTAGGAAGAGTAGTGTGGTTGAAAAGTGGCTTCTCCCCTTAGTTTATGGAGTCTAGAGAAAAGCCACAATGATTTAAATGAGAAACAACTTCCTTTCATTGCTCTTTTTAGTTGCCAGAGGTTCAAAGCGTCATCAATTAACCTAGTCCGCAGGTGGGATCTTTAGTGCTTTGCGTCAGTAAAGGAGCTAATCATTTCCCAAAACCTTACTTCATCTGCCAGGCTAAATGGTCACATATTTTTTAAAATTTAGTTACACTTATTTTAATCGCTTTGCTAACTATTTTTCCTAGCAATGGTCTAAGATTACCTTCATCTCGAGTGATTTCTGCTGTTTGTTGAGGAGCATTAGAAAGAAGTCCTACAGTAGACTGAGACTTCTAGATGGTTTAAAACCCACACTTCCCCATCTCACCCCATGTTTTCTTTTTCTGGCTATGTGGTGAGGAGTGGTAATAGTTCTGGAAAACTAAATTGGTACAACTTCTGTTAATCCTAAGATAAATTTATCAGAAACAGGAAAAAAATCAAATGCTTTAATCCCTAAATGGCAACACAATTTGTAAATAATGAAAGATGATTAAATGAAGTTACAAGTGTTGTGAGTCTGTAATATTTACATTTCTTGAAAATTATGTTCCCACATAACATGTAAGTACTTCTATTAAATTATACATTTTAATTAATTGATATCCATAATTTCTTTAGAGATCTATAAAAATAAGAATGTAATTTACTTTGGGTCAAATTCTGCATATGAATCCATTTCTCAAAATGAATCATTTACTCATTGATTTATTGAGTAATCATTTCTTGGATGATTTATTGAATCATTTATATATTGATTCAACTAGTATGTACTGAGTGACTTCTGGAAACCGACAACTTAATTAGAAAATGTATGTATATTATTGCTAACGATCTCTTATTACTCCATTTTTACAGATGATTAATTGAATGTCAGATAAAGTGCCAAGTCAGGGTCTCATGGTTTGGCAATAGGAGAACTGTGTGTAACCAGGTTTCCTGACTCTGTCCTGTGTTCTATTCACCACTCCATACAGACTTCTTTTAATACTGCAGAGTAAAATGAGTTCTTTGCTGGAGTTACAGGTGAAGAGCTATGGAAATATGGGGAATTAATCATGTTTGAGGGAGTGAGAAAGGCCAAATAGATATTAGGCTGAAAATGTTTGACCTGGTCGCTCATATATTTTCCTAAGAAGTTTGCATTTTGTTCATTAGTCTATAGGGAGCCATTAACAGATTTTTAAAGAAGCACAAGGCATGGTTCAGTTGTGTATTAAGAGAATAACTTAAGCAGCTGTGAGACTTAAAGACTAGAACAGTGTTTATTTTTCCAGCTTTTTTGATTGTTCATGAGTCCACTACATATTTACTGTTTGTAAATTATATTACTATATTACAGTACTAAAATTATGTATATTACAAATTATACAAGAGAGAAATAAAAAAGATTACATTTTAAACTCTTTTAAATTTTATTACTAACAGTAAAATTTTTTGCTTAATATAAAATTAAGATAGTCATATAGTTTTGCTACTATATACAATTTATGTGTGTTTATATTGAGATCAGTGTGATTGAATATATTTCCTAAATAAAAACCCAACAACTCTGCAGTGTGCACTTTGTCACAGAGCTGATATGAAGTGTTGGTCTTAGTTTGTCTTGATGTCTTATTTCCACTGCTGTCATAGTTGTTATATTTATTCAATTTTCATATTCATTCAATTTTGAATTCTGTCTTCCAATTAAGAAAATTTTTGTATTAAAATTTGACTAGGAAATTTCCATATATCCCAGTATTGGGTAGCTGTTACAAGCTAATTGGAAGTTGTAGAATTTTAAAGTTTTAATAAAATAGCTCTGTACCCCCTGATACTATTTATAAAAATTCTTAATAAGCAAGCGAGACTCATCTTGAATTTTTAAATGTGTGGTAAAAATTTTTATAGTTTTTGATATTACTGTCTGTGGGAAAATTATATAATCATGCTAAATTTGTTTAGTTCATAATGTTTTTATCTCAGAATGTGGCTGCTTAAATATACTGATATTCTAATTTTCGTCTCTGGTCCTGGCATTTGACAGGTTAGTGCTCTCTTCAGTTTACTGATTAATTTCCTTTTATTTATTTTTGATGCAGAAATCTTTTTACTGCTCTTCAGTGATGAACAGTTTGATTAAAACTGAATGTCATCATGAGACTGCCCTGATGGCCCTGTGGTTAATACCTTCTAACGCACGGGCTGTGGGTTCCATCCCTGGTCAGGAAGCTAAGATCCCTCATGACTCAGGGCCAAAACACTAAAACATAAAGCAGGAGCAGTATTGCTAAAAACTCAATAAAGACTTTAAAAATGATCCACATCAAAAAGTCTTTAAAAAATCTGAATATCATCAAAACCCTACTTTAAGTACTTTGCAAAACAATATGCTGAAGGGACCACCACTGGTCAACTGCTCTGCTCAGGAGCATCCTCTATTCCCAAAGAATTACCGCATCAGAGAAAACAGCTGGCAAAGGTGATGTCTGGCACTAGCATTACTTACCTATTCGTGTGCTGTGCTGTGCTTCTTCAGTCGTGTCTGACTCTTTGCAGTCCCATGGACTAGGCCGCCAGGCTCCTCTGTCCATGGGGATTCTCCAAGCAAGAATACTGGAGTGGGTTGCCATGCCCTCCTCCAGGGGATCGTCTCAACCCAGGGATTGAACCCAGGTCTCCCGTATTGCAGGTGAGTTGTTTATTGTCTGAACCACCAGGGAAGCCCAGGAATACTGGAATGGGTAGCCTAATTTTTCTCTAGTGGATCTTCCCAACTCAGGAATTGAACCAGGGTCTCCTGCATAGCAGGTAGATTCTTTACCAGCTGAGCTACCAGGGAAACCTTACCTATTCATAATTATAGATAATCTTATCTCAGTTCAGTTCAGTTCAGTCGCTCAGTCAAGTCTGACTCTTTGCGACCCCACAGACTGCAGCACACCAGGCCTCCCTGTCCATCACCAGCTCCCGAAGTTTACTCAAACTCATGTCCATTGAATCAGTGATGCCATTCAACCATCTCATCCTCTGTCATCCCGTTCTCCTTCCACCCTCAATCTTTCCCAGCATCAGGGTCTTTTCAAAGAGTCAGTTCTTCGCATCAGGTGGCCAAAGTATTAGAGTTTCAGCTTCAGCATCCGTCCCTCCAATGAATATTCAGGACTGATTAATCAGTTCTCACAGCTTTTTTCTTTCTTTAAATGAGAAAAGTACTAATATTATCTTCTTATTATATATAAAGTAATGTATCATTTTAATTTTACTTTCATTAAATTTGGAGGGAGGGTAAAAAGTAAATGTAAAGAGAAGATTTTATATTTCTCCTGGTACTCTAGGAGAGTCACCTCATCCTCCATGGGCTACACGGGCCTCACTTTGGAGACCCCTAGATTAGGGATGTGATAGAGTGTGGAAGGGAGATGGATGAGAAGGTAATGGCAGAAAGTCGGTAAAAAGTAAGTCTCCTGAATGAGGACAGGGGAAGTGGAGTTGCATAGAAGATAGAGTTTCTCACTCTTTGGCATATGCATCAACTAATGCACAAAAAACTCTATGCAGCTGTAGCACAAAGTGTGTCTCCCCAACAGTTCCAGAACTGATAACATGTAAACTTTTTGCTTGATCCTATGGGTGTTACTCTTGCACTCTTTCCAAGATCCAGCAATTTGATTTTTCATTTTCCAATTTGTCACTGAGTTGTTTACTCAGTCAGCACCTCCCTTGGCTCCCCCATTGGTAGCAGAGTCCTGCTGAGAACAGCTCCCACTTTGATTTGAAATGATTTATGTGATTTCTTTAGGCACAGCAGACTGATGAGGAAAATGTTAGCTGTTGGACTGTTTTGTGTCATACGTGGATCTAGTCAGATGGTCAGTGGTACTTGGATACATTCTGAACTTCCAGGTCAGCTTGTGCCTGAATAATATCAGACCAACAGTTTTCAAGTGGAAAAACCAGCTGCCTATTTAGATATTTATTTTTAAGTGGTGCTAAATGGCTGGATTATTTGCTTAAGTTTAATAACCATTTTTTAACTTCTTTGGTTAAATTAGGAGCACAGGAATCTATGCATCTCCTTCAGTATTTAGATTGATTTATAGGTGTTGTATGAACTAAAGTTCTTCAGAGAAGCAAAACCACCAGGAAAGTTGCCAGGCTGATTGTGTGAATCAGTTCAAATCTGAAGGGCTGAGAACTAGGGTGGTAAATGGTGAAACTTCTGGTGCAGGTGCTGGAGAAACGAGTGAGATGCAGCAGCTCAGTCATTGAGGCAAGTGTAATAACTGTGTAATAATAATTGTGTAATAATCTTTCTATGGTGACATATCATAGCGAAGCTTATCATAGCAATCATTTTGAAATGTATGGAAATATTGAATCACTTGTTGTATAACAGAAAATAACTGAGTGTTGTTGGTCAATCATACTTTAAAAACAATCATTCAAACTCAGAAAAAGAAATGAGATCTGTGGTTATCAGAGCAGGGGTTGACATGTGGGAACTGGATGAAGGCAGTCAAAGGATACACACTTCCAGTTATAAGATCAATAAGTATTAGGGATGTAATGTACAGCATGATATGTATAATTAACACAGCTTTATATTATATATAAAAGTTGTTATGAAAGTAAAGCCTAACATTTCTCATCACAAGAAAAAATGTTTTTTTTTCTATTAATATTTGTATATATGTGAGATGATGGATGTTCACTAAACCTATTTCATGATGTATACAAGTCAAATCATTATGCTATAAACCTTAAATTTATATAATATGTGCGTGCGTGCAAAGTTGCTTCAGTTGTGTCTGACTCTGCAACTCCATGGACTGTAGCCTTCCAGGCTCTTCTGTCCATGGGATTCTCTAGGCAAGAATACTGGAGTGGGTTGCCATGCTCTCCTCCAGGGGTCTTCCTGACCCAGGAATCAAAAATACACCTCTTATCTCCTGAATTGGTGGGCAGGTTCCTTACCACTAGTGCCTCTTGGGAAACCCCAAATTTATACAGTGTTGCATGTCAATTATACCTCAATAAAAAACTGGAAGAAAAAACCCCCATAACACATGGCAGCACTAAAAAACATAAGTAATACGAAGACTACATTTTTCTATATTAAAATCAGTTATCTGTCACCAGTTTTCTATAGTATAACATTTATTGAATATGTGTTTTTATATTTAATTATATCGTCACATCTCCTTTATTTCACTGTAGATTATTAACCATAGTATGTAATAATATTTTGATTTTATACTATACTTTAAACTCTTTTAAAGTGCTAACTAACATTTCCTAGGTTATTTCCACCTCTTTTTTTTCTATATATTGTCTTTTTTTCTAAAAATCTTCAGAATCAACTCACTATAAGCCAAAAACTCCATCTTGACTTTTACAGGAATATATATATATTATAAAACCAACACATAGAGAATCAATACTTTCACAACATTGAATGTTCAAATTATGAACATAGTTTGATTTAATACTTATTGAAACTTTTTTCACATCGTCAGTAAAGTACTAGACTTTTATTTTTATAGATTCACTAAAATTAATATTTTTTTTGTTCCCAGGTGTTTTATATAATTTTTTTGTATTTTCTTCATATTTAAATTAGTATTTCATACTCAATATTCTAAATAGTGTTAGGAAAATTCTTTACTTTTGTACATTTTTTTTGATATCCAATCACTTAATCAAGTTTCTGCTTGTCTAATACTTTTATGTTGATTATATGGTATTTTTGTTAAATAATTATATCATGTTAAAAATATGATGCTTTTAACTCATTCCCGATATTTAAAAATCATTGTATATTTTTGAAGAAATAGTAATGGTAAAATATTTTTGAATTATTTTAGCTCTAGTGAGTATCTTGTATGTCAAATTCACAGTGGAAAATGAGATGAAGCTTTATTGCTAAAAGACCTGTATGTTTTTAAATTGTTTATCACAAACTAATTTCAGTAGTATATAAATGTCACCTTACACATATATTTATATAGTATTATATATTTATAAAGTTTCACCTTCTTCAGTGCTACAATTGCACATAAAGAAATGACTCAAGTTAAATTGTTTTTTAATACTAGGGACAGCGTTTTGAATGTACTTCCCTGGGCATCAGCTCCCAAGTCCTTTTTACCATTTCTATCTATATTGGTTAAAAAGGCTGTATTTTTCAGAAAAATTTCCTCTTTCTTGACTCTTTTTTATGCTAGGGTCTATTAGGACACCTAGAATGGGAATCTTTTTTTCTTTGTCACTTGTTTAGTAACACAGCTTTAACCCTGTTAACCTCCTGGGAAGTGTGGTTTTGAGAGTGCATTGCATGGTTTCTTATCTGATGTTAGAAGGATAATTTGATCTTTCTGGAGTGTGTGAGCCTAAAATTGTGACATTAAATGTATCTTTAATACTATTCAGATTTCTCATGATTTCTTTGTATAGTTAGAAATGAGACATAATTTTCAAATGTAGGTAAACTTACTTTGGAATACTGTGGAGTTTTAAACACAATCAATGTGATTAAGTACAATCTTATTGAAGCAAATCAGGAATTGGCTAAGGGGGCACTTGGGAGGGAGCACTATTTGTTCTGGCCATGACATCTGCTTGTGTATAACCCACAGGATTTGGGAGGCTCCTGAGAGCCAGTGGGAACTTTTCCTTTGACTTCTCTGAATGGTCTGGCTTAAGAACTCAGACAAGAAAGATGATCCTTTCTGCTGATGACCTGGTCAGCACCATGGGGAGCTAATGCAGAGGCTTTTTAGGGAGATGTCAGTCTCTGAACCACCCTGACAATAGCAGGAAAATGATATTAGAAGGAATTAAGGGGAGCATATAGATTTTTCCCCATGTGTAGCCTTGTGAGCTGCAAAAAGCCTTGGTTCCCCTTTGGCCTTCTGTGACTGCTGTCCATATAGCCTGGGCTTTTTGTTCTTTCCTCCTTTCTCTAGTTACTACAACCATGCTTCATATGGACTTCTACTTTGAGACTTCCATGATACCACCACTTTATTCATCATCTTCGGCAATTTACCCTTGCCTCTGAAATTGAAGTTGTCATGTTGCCATGTAATTATTTGTTAATTTACTCAAGATATCACATACTGTCAAGGGTAATGTTGAAGTTACTATGGGGCTGCTTTTAGGAAAAAAAGGTGGATTCAGGTAGGACTGAATGAGAAAGCCTAATTTAAGAGGAAATGGCAGCTATGTATTAAAAAAAGAGACTAAAGAGAAGAGGCCCTTTGAAGGGTGTGGGTTAGTTGTTGCAGATCAACCTTGGGGTGGTGGTATTATCTATCACATTATTTTTTCCCTCTCCAACATGACTTAAAGGAATAAAAATATATCTGAATTATCTAGTTCAGCACAGATATTTTATTGAAAACAAGAAAAATAATTTACTCTTCAGTTTTTCAAATTTATCTGATGATCAAAATCATGTGAAATATTTGTTAAGTATGCAGATTACCAGGCCTCTTGCCTTGAAATCCTAGTTTAGAGAGCCAGTGTTAATTTCAGGAATTTGTGTTTCAAACTCCTGGTGAATCTGGTGCATGCTAGTGTTTGAGAATCAATGATTTAGGTTAAACTATTATGAAAATGGATGTTTCTTTTCTTTTTCCAATACCTATTCTCTGCTTCCTTTTCATATCAATGAAACCTACAGATGAAGATGGTTATAAAAATTGTATGTGTGATTAGATATGGCCAATGTCACGTGTACAACTTTCTGGTATTGTCCTTGAGGAGACTGCCTGAGCCACTCTTCCGGTCCTGCCTTCATGTTGCTGCATGAATGGGATGTAGACACGGTGAGTGCACCATCATGGACCATGCAAATGAGGGCCACACTGTTGTTTGAGGGAGCAACAAGATAGAGGGAGTCTGAGTCCCTGGACATTCTAGAGCCTTTCACAAGAGAGAGAAAGAGCCATTATATCCAGCTCTTATATTTCAGATCTCTACTATATGCTATCAAGCTATATTTAAATAACATAACATTTAATAAAATTGTAAAAAACAAAATAAAGCATGTAGCCTGGTGAAAATATAAATTAATGTATGACAATCAGAATGGAAATCAGAACATTAAGTCATTTATGCAAACTGGTCATTTATACAAAGTTAAGTAATTTATACAAAGTTATGTATACAAACTGACTATCTCTGGGACACACTTTTGGTTTCAAGTTTCTGTGAGGTAGAATTAAAAAGGTCTATATGGTTAGAAGTATTTTCTCCAGATAGAAGGGAAAGCTAGGCTATAACATAAATCTAAAACAATTTTTTCAGATGTTGCTACTTGACATATGCCAAATGTTGCCATGACATATGCAGTGAACAGAGACCTCAGTAACTAATCTCAGTAATTATATTAAGGTTTCATAACCTTGTTTCTTGGTGTGTTCCTTAATAACAGAGTCAAGATCATTACTATCCTGAAATCAGTGTGGTACAGATTTATGATGCTTGGGATTGATTTAAGTATAAAGTCTAACATTATAGTAGCACTAAATTTCATTAGTTTTAAAGTATCAGAATCCCTCCTCTCTTTTCAAGTGAAATCTTTAGCAGAATGTCAATGTATAAAACCAAACTCCCTTGATTTACATTGGAGTGAGTCTGAAAACCTTGGCCTGCCCTTGTTCTTGAAACCCAACCATAGAATTCTAGAACACAATGGAGAGGGTCTTGATTAAGAGGGATAAGTGCCTGCCTGAGCCTGTGTTTCAAACCTTATGCCATAAGTATCACTATGGAGTTTGATAAGATTTGGACAGCAGACCATTCAAAATTGTATTCACTGGCAAAATTCCATGTGTTTATATCGATTCTGAAAACTGGAAACAGCAAACTCCCCCAAAATTATGAAATGTTTAGACAATCTCTGGTGTATTTTGATGATTTTTTTATAGTAATATGGATTTTGGTTGCTTAGTGATTTAAATTGATAATTTACTGGCCAAAGTAGATTGGTATAATCCTGTCCTTCTGAATTAACTTAAGGACTTGAATTTCCTCATTAAAATTTTTAAACATCTGCCATGCTGGAAAAAACAGAGGCATATATGAAAAGAAGTCCTGGAACAGTGAAAAGGGAAAATGGAAAATTAATTCAGAGGATTTGGCATTGTTCTAAAGTAAAACTCGTTTTTTTAGATGGAAACTCTTAATGGAGCTAACAAGATTTTTAGGGAGTGATTTCTTGATTGGTCCCAGATTTTGGAAATCTTCATTCCAAATCTCTGTCTGAGGTATTTTTTTAAAAACCATGGAAATAGAGCTGGTAGCTTAGTAACTAATACTGCTTTGGAGATTAACATTCTCAAGCAGGGCACCTTTGTTCACAAGGAATATAGAATCTTCAAAAAAAAGACACTTGAAATTCAAAGCAGACATTTGGCTTATTATATTGGGTTAATTAAGGATAACAGGGAATGCAGACATGAGTAGAATTTTGTCACTTTAGAGTTTGTTTTGTTACAGAGAATATAATATTGTTTCATATGATCATGATAAAGACTACGTGAACAGAATTAATTTTGAAGATTCCTGAGTAATTGTCTTACACACAGTCTTTAAACACACAGTGTAGTTACTCAGTTTTTGAGTCACAGAGAAGCAGAACTTGAAAACACCTTATTCATTCCAGTATATTGTGTATGTGTGTGTGCGTGTGTGTGTGTGTGTGTATACAGTCATCATGTGTCTTAAAAAATATGACTTCGGAAGCCTTTTTGCAGTAACCTAGACTATCTTTTGGCTCATCACTGGCTCCAAACATTTCTCTTGTCTTTTTCTTTTTTGGCTACATCATGCAGCTTGCAGGATTAGTTCCTTAACAAGGGTTGAGTCTGGGTCCCCTGCAGTGTAAGCACAGAGTCCCAACCACTGGACTGCTAGGGAATTCCCTATCTTAACACTTTAGCTTTGCAATACAATGATATTCATTGTGTGTAGATTTTGAAGTATTTTTATCTGCAAATTTGTAACCAGTCAGGCTAATCTCTGCCTCTGGCATGCAAAACAAAGTTAAATTGCCTGCATTCGTTCCTTTGACTTTTTCTAGATGTGAATAGTCTCTTTACACAGTGGATTTGAAAGGAGTGATATGCCAACCAAATATGACAGTCTATTATGCACGTTCTTTCCAACCATGATCAGGGACCCTTAGTTTGGTAGTTTGAAATCATTCCTGGTGATATTTACACCATGGAAATCTCTAACTGCTATAAATGGTGGAGAATGGGGAGGTAAGTTAGTTGTTAAATGTTTACCAAAGGACACCACTGGTTTGAGGTATACCTGGGTGCTGCTACCAAGTCTGCTCTTAAAAAGGTGGGGATCGACTCTCTGCTTTCAGAGTCAACATTTTGTGGTGCATTTAGCTTACCAGATAGCAAAGGATGATTTCTCCTGAAAAGAAAGTGAAAGCCTTAGTTGCTCAGCCATGTCTGACTCTGAGACCTCATGGACTGTAGCCCACCAGGCTCCTCTATCCATGAGATTTCCCAGGCAAATATATTGGAGTGGGTTGCTATTTCCTTCTCTGGGGGTATTCTTCCTTACTCAGGGATTGAACCCACATCTTCTTCATTGACAAATGGATTCGTTACGGCTGAGTCACGAGGAAGCCCAATTAGTCAGGGACCTGCAGGTTAATAGGCCAGTTTCTCCTCAGGGCAATAACAAGCACAGTAGGACAAGCTCAACCACACAAATACATTTCAAGTCTCTGATGTTAATGCTGATGAAGACCAAAGGTAAGGGTTGGGGAAGAATTCTCTGTCTTTTGTGGGAAGAGCAATAAAGACGCGTAGCACGTGGGATACAAGAAGGGTTGAGGGATTGGGGCCACTACTGAGTCTACTAAATTATGGAACAGTGGCTTAAAAACATAGGTGTTTGTTTCACTATCACAAGAGAGTCTAGAGGTACCTGATCCAGCATTGCATGGCATTTTCTCTCCATGAAGTCCTGGAGGAACCAGGCTCCTTCCATTTTCTGTCTTATTACTCTGCTTAGCATGTGCTCCATTACCGAAAGTAGGAGTCAACAACCTTTTTCTATAAAGGGCCAGATACAAATATATTTAGGCTTTGTGGCTCATAAGGTCTCTATTGTAACCACTCAATGCTGCCATTGTAGTGTGAAAGCAGCTGTAAATAGTAAGTAAACTTATGAATATGGTTGTATTTCAATATTTTTTAAAAATGTATGCTAACATTTGAATTTCAAAAGATTTTCATGTATTATGAAACACTATTCTTCTTTGAGTTTTTTCAACATCTAAAAATGTAAAATTCATTCTTTGCTTGTTACTGTATAAAAATAGATACCTGATTGAATTTGTATCCAGGGCTGCAGTTTGCTGACCCCTGCCCCAGATCATATTAAGTATTGAATGGTTGCTAATTAAGATTCACAGATTTATCAGTCAGCAGGAGGAGGGGAGGAAGAAACAGGAAGCAAAGGGCATGTTCAGGCTGGATTTTAGGAAAGGTTGCTGAAAACTGCCATGTGATATTTCCCTTTGCACCTCATTGGTCAGATTTAATCACATGACAATACCTAGCTGCAAGGGAAGCTGGAATTAGCAGGCTTCATGCTGATAAGTCAAATGCTTGGTAAAAACTGGAGGTTCTTTTTCTATGGCAGAAGGGGAAAATAACACTACAGGACAACCAACAGACTCTGATGTTTAGTGTACAGTGTGGAGGTGAAGAGGCAGAAGAACTCAATTACTGACTATGTAATTGAGCATGATTACTCTGTCCCTGAATTCTTTTTTTTTTTTTAAATCATAGGAAATAGAAATATCTTTTCTTTTTCACATTCTTTTCCATTATAGGTTATTATAAGATATTAAAGATAGTCCCCATACTTTACAGTAGATCCTTGTTCATTTTATATAGAGTAGTGGAAAATATTTGAAATTTTTGATGTAGTAAAAAAAAATGTTTTAATCAGTAGACTTACTAATCATGTTTTGTGACTATCCACCATTATCCAAGCCAGGTTCTCAAACCTTGACTCCCATCTAAGTTTGTTTGATTGTCGAGGTTTGTGAAACATGTATCAGATAACTGTTGTTGATTATAAAACATGGCTCATGTAGGATATATTAATTGTTCATGAGGTGTACCTCTCGTCAGTCATGCAAAATATAACTAAAGTAAAAATCAAACTACTGTGAGTCAAAAACAAACAAACAAAAGCAACATATCAATCTTTTTTCTCCTATTACTAAGGCCTGCCCTTTTGCAGCCCTAAAAATACTTTGGGGATAATTTTATGATAGAAATAATAGCAGAAGTGTTTGATGCCCCACCTTGTTCCCACATGGAATCAGAGTCCTAGCTGTGCTGGGCATGTCTGTGTATAGCAAGGGTCCTGTCTCAGGGGCTTCCCAAGCTTCATTCCACCTTTCTGCCTTAGGACTTCCCCCAATCAAAGCTGTCAACCTCAGGTCCATACAGGTACAGTCATAGCGCAGGGCATTAGAAGTCCTTAGGCAAAGTATAAATGACTGGGGAACAGGAATCTGTAGATGAGTGTTCCACAATGCTAGACTTTGGATTAAATACTGTTTTTTTTTTCAATTGTTTTATTGAAGTATTGCTGATTTACAATGTTATGTTAGTTTCTGGTGTACAGCAAAGTGATTTAGTTACATGTACACAGAGTAGTTTGTATCTGTTAATCCCAAACTCCCAATCCACCCCCCCACCCCCCGATACCCTCTTGGCAACCACAAATCTGTTCTGTGTATCTATCAGTGCATCTGTTTTCTGTTTCATAGATAAGCATGTTTATGTCACATTTTATATTCCACCTATTGATGGACATTTAGTTTGCTTTCATGTCTTGGCTATTGTGAGCAGTGCTGCTATGGACATAGGGATATATGTATCTTTTTGAATTATAGTTTTGTCCAGATATATTAATATCTAGGATTGCTAGATTGTATGGCAATTCTGTTTTAAATTTTTTTGAGGAACTTCTATCTTGTTTTCCAGAGTTGCTGAGCCAATTTACATTCCTTCCAACATTACAGAATGTTTGTCTTTTCTCTAGCATTGGTTATTTGTAGACTTCTTAATGATTGCCTTTCTGATTGGTTTGAAGTGATACTTCATTGTAGTTTTGATTTGCATTTTTGTAAGAATTAGCTTCCCCGGTGGCTCAGATGTTAAAGAATCTGCCTACAATGCAGGAGACTTGGGTTCAATCCCTGGGTCAGGCACATCCTCTGGAGAAGGGCATGGCAACCCACTCCAGTATTCTTGCCTGGAGAATTCCATAGTCAGAGGAGCCTTGCAGATTACAGTCTGCAGGGTTTCAGAAGAGTTGGACACAACTGAGCTACTAACACGCTGTATTAGACACTCTTGAATCAGCAATGTTGAATATCTTTTCACGTGCCTATTGGCCATCTTTATGTCTTCTTTGGAGAAATATCTGCTTAAGTCTTCTGTTCATTTTTTGCTTGTGTTGTTTTGTATGAACTATTTGTACATTTTGGAAATGAAGCTCTTGCTGGATGCATCATTTGCAAATATTTTCTCCAATCTGTAGATTATTTTGTTTATGGTGTTTTCCCCCCCATCTATTGAGAGGCCCTGGCAAAGCTGAATTTCTGCTGCTAATGACAGTGACCTCAGTTCTTCTCAATTCCTACTTCCTGGTCGTACTCCTAGAAAAACTACCTGCATTTTCATTCTTGTCTCAGGCTTTGCCTTCAAGTCAAAACTAAACCCAGTAACTCAGTCTATTATATATCTTTTGCAATGATTTAGTAAAAGTGTTTCTCATAGTTTCTGAACCTAAAAGACAGTGACACATGTGTTTTTTACAAAATAAATATCCATCAGTTTCATTTGTGTTTCTCAAGCATTAGAAATCATAAGAATTTGTTGGAGGGTTTGTTAAAACACAGATTGCTGGGCTCTGTTCCCATGATTCAATAGGTTTGAGGTGTCTGGGGTAGAGCCTAAGAATATGCATTTCCAATCAGTTTTCAGATGATGCTAATTCTGCTGTTTCTGGGACCACAGCCCTGAGAACCACTGCCTTAGAATGTTTTAGCTACGCATACCTAAGGTTCAAGCTACACCTTGAATGAGAATGAGTTATGTCTTCATCAGTTCAGGCTGCTATAATGAAATAACACAGACATAGTGGCTTATAAATGGCAGAAATTTACTCTTCATAGTTCTAGAGGCTGTAAGTCCAAGATCAGGATATCTGCATTAGATAAAAGCCTTTTCCCAGGGTGCAGAAGGGTTCACTGTATCCTTACATTGTGGAGGGGCTAGGGAACTCAGTGGGATTTCTTTCTCTCTTTTATTTTTTATTTTATTTTTTAAATTATCATTTTTTTTCTTTCTTTCTTTTTTTTTATTGTTTTTGCCATACATTGTCATGATATCACCATGGGTTTACATATGCTTCCCCTCCGGAACCCCCCTCCCTCCTCCCTCCCCCCCCGGGAAATCTCGCTGTACCAGCCCCAAGCAGCAATCCTGGGCTGGCGATTGATTAGACACATGACAATTAACATGCTTCAATGCCCTTCTCCCATATCATCCCACCCTTACCCTCATCCACAAAGTCCACGAGTCTATTCTATACATCTGCGTTCCTTTTGCTGTCTCGCATGTTGGGTTCTCCTTACCGTCTTTCTAAATTCCATATATATGCGTTAATATACTGTATTGTTGTTTTTGCTTCTGGCTTACTTCACTCTGGATAATGGGCTCCAGTTTCATCCATCTGAGTAGAACTGATTCAAATGAATTTTTCCTCAATGCTGAGTAATATTCCATTGTGTATATGTACCACAGCTTTCTTATCCATTCGTCAGTTGATGGGCATCTAGGTTGCTTCCATGTCCTGGCTATTGTAAACAATGCAGCGATGAACATTGGGGTACATGTGGCTCTTTCAATTCTGGTTTCCTTGGTGTATATGCCCAGCAGTGGGATTGCCGGGTCATATGGCAGGTCTATTTGCAGCTTTTTAAGGAACCTCCACACTGTTTTCCATAGTGGCTGTACTAGTTTGCATTCCCACCAACAGTGTAAGAGGGTTCCCTTTTCTCCACATCCTCTCCAGCATTTATTGCTTGTAGACTTTTGGATGGCAGCCATTCTGACTGGTGTAAAGTGGTACCTCATTGTGGTTTTGATTTGCATTTCTCTGATAATGAGTGATGTTGAGCATCTTTTCATGTGTTTGTTAGCCATTTTTATATCTTCTTTGGAGAAATGTCTGTTAAGTTCTTTGGCCCACTTTTTAATTGGGTTGTTTATTTTTCTAGAATGGAGTTGCAGGAGTTGTTTGTATATTTTTGAGATTAATTGTTTGTCTGTTGCTTCATTGGCTATTATTTTCTCCCATTCTGAAGACTGTCTTTTCACCTTGCTTATAGTTTCCTTTGTTGTGCAAAAGCTTTTAATTTTTTTAGGTCCCATTTGTTTATTCGTGTTTTTATTTCCAATATTCTGGGAGGTGGGTCATGGAGTATCCCGCTTTGGGTTATGGCAGAGAGTGTTTTGCCTATGTTATCCTCTAGGAGTTTTATAGTTTCTGGTCTTATGCTTAGATCTTTGATCCATTTTGAGTTTATCTTTGTGTATGGTGTTAGAAAGTG